>CM034708.1:131063633-131076634 GCA_020142125.1 Phrynosoma platyrhinos | reverse complement strand
CCACAGTTGGGCATGTTATTTTGATACATGAGAGAGGAACACCTCTCCCCCTCCTAGAAATATGTATGTTTGTACATATGCATGCATGTATACAGTCAGCCCTCTGTATCCACAGATTCTTGATCCACAGATTCAACCATCCACGGTTTGAAAATATGCGCATATATATATATATATATATATATATATTCCAAAAAGCAAACTTTAATTTTCCCATTTTATATAAGGAGCACTATTTTACTATGCCATTGTATTTAATGGGATTTGATCAGCCATGGATTTTGGTATCCACAGGGAGTCTTGGCAAACCCCGGTGAATACCAAGGGTGATATATACACTCCTATTCCTGAGCTTGTAGATTCTACTCTGAACACCTGAATTCTGAATTCCCCAAGACTTTTCGACTATTGCGAACTATTAAAACAAATGCAGATCAAATATTGTAAAAATGTTCAGAAAGAATTTGCTTTACAAAGAGTTGCTTGAGTTTACAAAGAATTTACTTCTGTAAATTGTACTAATGGCCAGTGGGCTTATATGTCCTTTTTAAATTATGCAATAAATTCATGGAAGGTGGCTGTAATGCATGATGGTTATATTAAACGGCAATGTCTGTCTTGAACCAGAGCTTGGAAATGTTACTGTTTGAACTACAATGCCTAGACTCCCAGTGAGGGGATGCTAGAAATTATAGTGTGAAAAAGTAATCTTCTCATGCTGTGCTCTGAATGCTAGATATTGAGACACAAATAACACAAGAAAGCTACCACATATGCATCCTTTGCTTGTAAGAACATAATATCTAATTCACTATTGGAGATAAAACACTAGACTAGATGCAATGATCCAAAAAGTCAGTTCTTTTCTAGGGCATAAGGTGTGGATGCGAAAGTAGTGATCTCTGCTGGGACACAGTCAAAAGAGCAGAATAGTGGTGCAAACTGGGGCATGGATGTATGCATGCTTTCACCTGTTGAGAGCACCTGTCGACTTATGGTGACTATGAATTTCATGGTTTTCTTAGGCGAAGAATACTCAGAGGTGGTTTTGCCACTTCCTTCCTCTGAAATATAGCATGCAGAACCTGATATCCATTAGTCATCTCCCATCCAAGTACTAGCCAGGGCTGAGCTCCCAAGATCAGATGGGAGTTGGTGGCTTTAGAGCATTTAGGCTGGAGCATGGATGTTGTTGTTGTTGTTGTTGGGTGCCTTCAAGTCATTCCTGAATTATGGTGACCCTAAGGCAGGGGTAGGCAACCTTTCCCCTTTAAGGGCCGAGGGACTTCAGCTCCCAGAATCCCAGGAGCTATTGGCCAACATGGGACTATTGGCCAACATGGCTGAGGCTTCTGGGAGCTGAAGTCCCTCAGCCCTTAAAGGGGAAAAGTTGCCTGCCCCTGCCCTAAGGTGAACCTATCATCAGGTTTTCTTGGCAAGATTTGTTCAGAGGAAGTTTGCCATTGCCATCCTCTGAGGTTGAGAGAGAGTGACTTGCCCAAGGTCACCCAGTGAGCTTCATGGCCAATCCGGGATTCAAATCCTATTCTCCAGAGTCATAGTCTAACACCGCAGTGGCTCTCTGGAATAGGAGATGGTCAAGAAAGGTGGGACTTGAAGCAGGGACTGGGAGTTTTGCCTGCCAAACCAAATGCTTGCATGAGACAGGAGATCAAGGCCTTCACAGAGCCCTTGCATGCTACACAGTGATAGCACTATGATTCCACTTTAACTGCCCTGGATGGATCCTAAGGAATCCTAGCATTTGTAAACTATAGATGCTTTTTAAAATGCTTCTCCCTCAGAGCGCTCTATTTTGAAGTGTGAATGGGCTTCTGGTGAAGTTAGAGGAATCAATAAGATTGCTTCACTGTACACAATGTTTACCACAAAGTGCTACTTTCTTCATCTCATAAATTCAAAGTGTTCATTTCTTTCACAGCTTTGCACTACTTGTTCTGAAACACTGCAATCCCAAGATGTATCTTTGTCATGTGCTACCAAGCAGAAACCCAACAACATGCTTTTCCTTTGGGAGTATGGCTGTTTTAATGCAGCAGATTGTAAGTAGAAAAGAAAAATAGCCTCCCATGGAAACTTTCCCTGGCAATAATCGGCAGCGAACTCTGCCCTCATTATAAAAGTCTGCATTGCCTGTCATAAAAAGAGAGAGAGATGGAGAATCTTGCAAAAAATAGCATGTTATTTTTTTTCAGCTCTATATTCTCAGTAATATTCTCATTTTATTATTCTATTCTGATATGCTCACCATTTGGAATGTTAATCTTCATACATTTTATTATTTGTCACAAGACATTAAGCAGTAAAAGAGCTCCAAAACTATTCTGTGTGCTGCAGCACTATCTAGTGAACAGATGCAAGTACTGCATCCAAAGGGGAGGTTGGAAAAGTGGAGGAATTTGAAACAGGGAATTCAGAGAAAGGTCATGGACCAGTCCTCTATTCTCAGGTTATGAATGCTTCAGTCTCATTGAAATCAACAGAAAATAATGGCCATGATCTATTTTGGGATTGGCTTTCAGCAACACTTTCAATGGCATTTTTGTAAACCTTTCCATTGTACACATCTATTGAACAAGAAAATGTGAAACAGATCAAATAAAGCCAATACTGTGGCCCTCTATCCACACATTCTTTATCCATGGATTCTGAAAATATTAAAAATATGTATATTTTTTATCCTATTTTGGGATTTCTTTGGGAGAAAGGAGGGATATAAATTCCAAAATAAATAAATCCAACAAACAAACCTTGATTTTGTCATTTTACATAAAGCACACCATTTTACTATGCCATTGTAGGTAATGTGGCTTGAGTATCCACAGATTTTGGTATCACAGAGGGTCTTGGAACCAGACCCCAGTGGATACCAAGAGCCCACTCTATATAACTGTAACCTGTGCTGTATTATAATGTCAAACACAGGCAATCCAATAATCTATTTCAACTGCCTGTGTACCTCTTTCTGGATTCTATGGAGCCAACTATGGCTGCATCTACACTGCAGAATTAATGCAGTTTGACACCATTTTAATTACCCTGGTAATCCTGGGATTTGTTTTTCTTTTTTTAGATATTTAACCTTTTCTGTCTCAATGACAGTTAAAGTGGTATCAAACTGCCCTAATTCTGCAGAGGGGCAGTAACCATTATAATTGAATATTTATCCTTCTCTGTCAGAGAGCGCTGATGCTGCAACCAACTACACTTCCCAGAATTTCATACCATTCACCCATGGCAGTTAAAGTGCTATCAAACTGGATTATTTCTGCAGTGTGGGTGCAACCTAAGTCTTGATCCCTCTGCTATAAATAAAATCAAGTGAGGAAACCAATAGCCAAACACATGTTTGACTATTTAAAATTCATTTTAAAATATGAATTACAGTGTTCTCTGCTCAGAAAATTTGTCCACAGATACTAATCTATGGCCGTTCATTAAATGGGAGAGGGAAAGGAGTTGTTTCTTGTCATATTTATAGTTGCTTAGCATAAAGGGCAGGCCTGCCAAAGAATGCTGACAGGATTTCCAGGCTTGTTGACACAACTTGCTTTCCTGACACTAGTGCCGTGCTGAGCTTTTCAGAAAGAAAAAAGAGCTGACATTTATAGTGTGAGCCTCAAAATCAAACGAGTTCATAACTATTAATAAACAATAAAGCTATTAAGGCAAATTAAGGCTGCACAATGAGCCTGTCACAGTGGATGATGTATGAATCAATATAAATAATAGTGACAATCTGTAATTGAATTCTGCTAATCCCTCAACACCTTCTAAACATGAGCAGATTGACACAGAAAGAAAGCTGGAAATCAAGGTGAAAATTCTAATCTGAATCCTATTGTTTCTCCCAACAAAGGTTGGACCCAGTGAACCAGTGGTTTACCACGATGTTGATTAAACATGCAGCAATTGATTCAATGAGTCTGCTCCAGTAAAGATCAACCAACAGGATTCAGGCCACTGTGCACACATGTGTATGTTCTAAACACTTAACCACAACATTCTCACAAAAGAACTCCAGTCTGCTACACAGACAGCCACTGTTCTTGTGAGAAAGCAACATATAATTTGTTAATTGTTACTCTTCAGACTCCTTTTGAATGTTCTATAGAAAAACAGCTAGAGCATAACTGATTTGTGTTCCTTTTTAAATGTTTCCAGGGCTTGTCCAGAGATTTATTTATTTTTCTTTGTAGGAGGAGAATGCACAGGTTGCTTCAGGAAGTATGCACATTTCCCTGATTCAGTTGAGATCTGGAAATGTTGGGTGTATGATGCAAACCCCTCATACTTCGTTCTCCACCAATATTTTTCACATTCAAATAAATTGTTTGGGTACAGTATATATCTGGGATAGGTCAATGGATGCCATCTACAAATGGGCTCATTAATTCAGTTTGCTACTTAACTCTGAGCTTTACATTTTGCTCAATTCATTAGGATGCCTAAGCCATTGGTATCTGTCTGTCTGTTCTGAAAAAGGAGGAGGACACACACCCCTAAAAAAAACAAAAACAACTAGCACCCGTTCATGAAATGTGCATATTGATATAGGCTGCCAGGCTTGTGTTGAACAAGTCTAGTCTTAAATATATGCAAAGACAGATCATTAATACCATAGCACACACATCCTGACCTCTTTGATGGACTGTCAAGCTCTGGGAAATAAATCCCAGTAGATCTTTGTGAAGGAAACCATGGTCAAACTTCCATTTTCCCTTGACTTGCTTACTCTTGTGAATGACAAACCATCCTTCTTTGTGTCAGTATTGAAGCAGAGCAAAAATCCTACAGAGTTCCGACTGCATTTATTAGTGCAAGATATAAGGATATCAGCCATCCTTCAGACAAACTATTTCAGTGTGCATTTATTTAAGAGTTAGGGCTAGCTTTTTCCATCCTTGAGATGAATATTGCTTCCCCTCCTCTAAATATACTGGTCCCCATTCTTTCCTGTCTGTGCTTGCTTCTGTAGTGCTCTTTTAACTGCTGTCCTTCATTCACTCCCTTTTTATGGAAAATCCAGTCACTGTTAACAAATCATTTTATCCTGTGTTGTTCCCCTCTGCTTTTTTTCTAGATCCAATTTGTAGTTTGTCATTTGGTTTGCAACATAACAGAATTACAATGCCAATCTGTCCAGTATAGACAAAACAAAACAAAACAAAACAAAAACATTATTGAGGCATTAAAGGATTCCTGTAGCCAAGCATTCCTTCTTTCAGGTTCAACTTATTTTATACTTTAATTCTGGCTTTCTTTCATTATTATTATTATTATTATTATTAGCCTATAATATAGCCATTAAACAAGAATGCTGGTCAATAAAAAACAGAGTCAATTCTAATTACAACTCCAAATGTTCTGTTGTTCAGGCCATGTCCTGGGTTGCCCACCACTTCCAAGAATATCTCATGGTTTGATATATTTTTCAGGTCCTGGGTCACAGAAAAGAAACCACAGATAATCTCTGTGATCAGT
This sequence comes from Phrynosoma platyrhinos, assembly GCA_020142125.1. Taxonomy (NCBI): domain Eukaryota; kingdom Metazoa; phylum Chordata; class Lepidosauria; order Squamata; family Phrynosomatidae; genus Phrynosoma; species Phrynosoma platyrhinos. The sequence goes on along the minus strand of CM034708.1, from coordinate 131,071,129 downwards.
TCTAATGCATTCTTCTATACTAAAAGATATACAGTTGGCCCTCCACATTTGTAGCTTTGACTTTTATGGACTGATTATTCACAGGTTTCATTAGAAATCTCTAAGTTCCCCAGTGCAAATCTCCTAGAACTTGGCCATAGAGTCATGCTGGAGGACCTAGAGATTCCTAGAGACAACACTTATCTAGACATTTGTAGGTCCTCCAGCACAATTCTATGGTTGAATTCCCACAAATGTTGAGCTTAAAGTTGCACCAGAGATTCCTAGAGAGGTGTTCTCTCAAGTTGAAAAACGCAGTGGTTTCTTATTTGTAATTTTTTCCACTTTCACAGGGGTCCTGAGCTCCTAACCCCAGTGAATGTGGAGGGACCACTGTAGTCCATACATGAAATGGGCATCTGAATTGTGTCTTATCCTTCCGTTTGACATTCAGATGTCTCTGATATCTAGTTTAAAGAAATGAAGGAAAATCTGAATGAAAGAGCGGGTGTCAAACTGCAGACTGAAACGGCATCACCCAGACACTAATTTACTATCTCAGTGAGAACTAATGCTCACAGATGGAACTTGACACAGCAGGCCAATATACAGGTACCCCAACCAGTTTAGTGTGGAATGTAAGCTTTTTAACATCCAAAAATGCTTCCATTAAACACACACATGCATGGAAATTGAGTTCCTGGCCCTTACAGTGTTGAGAGACTTTCAAAATGTGCAGGCAAGTTATCAGAAAAGCTCAGTATCAGGAATACTACAGTGTATCAAAGAATGTTTGGCTATGCTTTTTAATATAAGAATGTCCCTTTTTCTTTTCTCCCCCCCCCCCCATTCTGGAATGGTTTTTGGCTTTCAGTAGGGAAAGTAAGTGAAGCATTTGGTTGCCTTAGCAAATGCCAGACTCTCCTGAACAAATCAAGGCCATCCACTGGCTCACACAGAAAGTACAGCAAAGGTAATGACACAAAAGGCCTCTTTCTTTGATTTTGCTTATTACCCAGATATGCTCACATGCCCATTTTCAGGAGGGGCTGAAAAACCATATCTTGATCTTCCAAAAGCAGCAAAGTAAGAATCATAGAATCATAAGAGTTAGAAAAGACCACAAGGGCCATCCAGTCCAACCCCCTGCCAAGGAAGGACACACAATCAACACACACACACACACACCTGACATTTCAATGTCAGGATCACATTCAGCATGGTGATGTGTTTACAGAAGTATGTTCACAAACAGATTTCTCCATGCTCTGCCAGAATATTTGTGTTTAGCATAGAAGAGCTCAGCTCTTGCCATGGATAGGAACTTTCTTATAACTATTTGGACTCAAACAAGCTGACTGAAACATAAAGGGGATTTTTTTTTTAAAAAAAAAAGGAAATCCTAATATATTACATGCGGCTGTAATTCTTATCATAACAGAGACCAGCAAATTGTAGCTGAAATGCACCAAATTGAATCTCCCATGGTGATTTAAATGAACAATTTCAACTGCAGCAGGAATATGGTAAGAACAGTGCCCTTCAGTCCCTGATCTAACTCCACTTGACATTCTAAGACCCACACATTATTAAGTAAGCATGGAATTATCAGTTTGCTACTGAGTCAGTTCTCTCCTATGATTGGCTAAGCAGGTAGTCTTAACTTAGCCTGCCATGCAGAACACTTCAGACTATTCATTTGGAAATAATAGCCTGCTCTAACCACAAGATGCTTCGCTATGGGAATTTCAAATGGAACATGACAAAGGATAAACACATGCCATCCAGAAACAGAATCTTGAAGCAAAAATTTCTAGTTCAGTTCAGTTTCTGCGCACATCTTAATTTTTACCAAAACAGAACATGAAACTTTTTTGCCTTTCTTCTTCCCAACATTCCTTGGGATTGAGACTTAAAACTATCAGATCACTTTTGAGAACAGGGAAGGAAATCATGCAGGCCTCCAAATGCTGTTGCACTTCAGGTCCCACCAACCCTAGACAACATGGCCAGTGATGAGGAATGCTAGGAGTTGAGGTCCAACAACATCCAGAAGGCCACATGATGTCTGCCCCTAAAGCCTCATTTGAATGTCTGCAGTCTTGTCCTCCTGAATTTTAGGTCCAGACTAAGATCATGCAGACACCATGGACGTTATCACACCAGGCTTGAACAGTGGGATTAGAGCAAGATAGTAGCATCTGTGGCTGTACCTTATCACATGATGCTGTGTCTGTCCAATAGCTGATCTATAGTCCATCCACTGTTTGGAGTGCTCCTTTTCATTGATGTGCAAAACCTGTCAGTGCCCCTCCCCCAAGTTACACTGCTTTTTCACTATTGAAAAAGTGTGATAGGCTTCTCCTCAAGTATTCTGCTTTATGGGGCACTCGAGTGGCACAAATGAGCATGATTCTGTTCCCCTGCCCCTCTTCCCCTTCCCTGTCACTATTCCTAAACAGACTGTTTTTCTTTTCTCTCCCCCCCCCAATTTCTTTTATTTTCTTTATTTATTTTTACTTAATGGATTGCCATGATCACACAATTGCACTAAAAATAAATGAAAATAAATACAGACCAAAAAGTATGCTGGGAAGGCATTAGGGCAGGGACGTGGAGCTATGGAGGCCAGTACGCAGTAGAGAGTTTGGGTAGATTACTGTACTACACTCTTATAGTGCCTCTGTTCCACTATTACTGGCCTGTCTGCCTCCTGTTGCATTCTCTGGTTTGTAGTTCAGTGAAGCCTAAGAACTCTGACTAAGAATCCTAAATGCTTCTCCCTCAACTGCAAATCCCAGAATGCAACAGGAGACAGCCAGAGCATTAATAATGGGATAGCAGCACTATAAGAGTGTAGTGCGGAAATCACCTGGGACAGAAGCAGCACCATCACACTTTTGAAGAACTGTGTGATACCGATTGTCCCCAATCTGGTATGTTTGTGTTTGCTAGGTTGACAGGTCTATGGTGCCTTACAAGTGTGGTGTGATATATTCCCATGAATCCAACATAAAGCAAGTCCCCCTGTTTCTTCCCTCCTGCCTACTTCTTGTAACATGTTGTCTGATGAAGGGATGTGGAGAACTTTAAAACATGCTCTTGTACCTTTTTGACTGACTTAATAAAAATATTACACTACCATGGATTTTGTCACCTTCAGTTTGGTAGCCCTCCCCACTTCAGATTTGGAAATGCACTGTTTTGCTCAAGCATCATTTATCAACAAGTGCCACTTTGGGCTTTATAGAAGGATGTTTTCCCATTTTAAAAACCTAGTAACAAAATCTGAAGCTGTCCACAAACATCTTGTATAGTACATAAACAGCATGCCAAATAAAATCCTTTTTGTATAATGCAAATTTGAGGCAGATTGTTAGGAACAAAAATTACAATCATCTGTATTTGTGGAGAAATGCATACACAACAATTTGCAGCATCATGTTTGAGTGAACAGCCAGTCCTAAATTGTTTTTAAGAAATACAGGTAGATGCTAAGAGAGAAAGGGAGAGAATAAATACAGGTTGGAGAACACCCTAGCGAGCTGAACAACGTAAACACATTTCTAATAACCTAATGTCTCAGCACACCATTTGGTTTATAAAGCATGATTAAAACCAGCAGTAAGACAGGTCACCTTTTAGGGAACCTTTCTGCCCCTCCCCAAGAAACCACTTTCAGCATGATAGCTATTTCAGTCCTGAAAATAAAAATGAGATTTGATAGATGGGAAGGCAATGATCACTCTCACTTTGCCCTCAGATACGAGGACAGAATGAGAGCAATCATCAGGACCTATTGTACTGAGAGAAACAACATGTTTTCTCGACACATAAAGGACTCATACACAGAAGGAAGAGGAAAGTGCAGCTACTGGTTGTGGAAATGCTCGACAAACATGTATCTTAGAACTACTGTACACTAAGTGCAGTGTAGGTACAGGGACTAACTAAAAATGATACACAAATCAAATAAATACAGCCATTTTCACAGATGATATCTAAAACAAGGCAGGACCCTTCCAAAATTTTTTAGGTAGTCCGCATTTTTCTAGCTGTACTTGACAAAGCTGATAAATGAGCAGCAAGCAGGTTTACAGCAAGGACAACATATTTTGTGCAATACAGCTCTTGAGTATCTTTATTCAGCAATTGGTGGCACTGAGCTCTGTGTTTCTTCCTCCATAGCAAATACATTCTGTATTGAACATTGTGACTTTTTTCTTCCAGTCGTTCTGAAGATTAGTCCAAACATTTCCACAAAGGAGTCACTATGCTTTGTTGATACGCTATCAAAGTTTGCCCATTGTCACATATATGTTTCTGAGACAATACTCAGCCTCCATACTCACACCCACCAAAAGTTAACTGCTTCCTTCAAATTCATGCACTCATTCATGGCTTAAAATGTGTGCCCGGTCCACTTGATGTGCAGTGCTCTTGAGCAAATTAAGAGCTGAGGTTGGAAGGCTACCTTTTGAACGTTACTTTGTTGTGTAACCTGTTAACATTGCCAAAAAAACAAATGTCACCGAAAACAGCAGAGTGAAGTGGAACTACTGAGGAGGAAAAGCAGGGGACTGGTGAAGCAAAAGAGATGGAAGGAGTAATGGACTACATGCCTAAGAGTTAAATTCCAGTTGGGGAGAGTCTTGAAGTCCACAGTCCCAGAAGTGGGTAGGGTTAAGGACACAAATGGGGCCAAGGACAGAGTAGGTAGAGTTAATGCAAAGTGGGAAGGACCAGATGAAATTCTTACCAGTTTCGACATTTGCCCCTGAAGCATACAGTTTGCTTCTATACAACACCTTTCTTACGAGTGAAGCACAGCTCACTTTCAAGCAACAGCTTCCCTGTCCACAAAGCAGGGTCTGGTTCCATGCAACAGCTTCTCTGCCTGCAAAATATTTGTTGATGGTGCGTGTCTTCAAAACGTTTCTGACTTTTGGGGATCCTAAGGCTAACCTATCATGGGTTTTTTTTTGGCAAGTTTCTTCAGAGTGGCCATTACCATCCTGAGGCTGAGAGAATGTGACTTGCCCAAGGTCACCCTGTGGGTTTCATGGCTCAGTGGGAATTTGAACTCATTTCCAGAATTGTACTCCAACATTCAAACCATTATGTCCTGCAAATCATAGCTCAGTTCCATTCAGAGTAAAATACCTGAATGGTAACATACCTTTAAATACCCTCTTATCTACAATCACTGATCAGCAACTGAAAATAAAGCAGAGCTTTGTGGGCTTGGTAGGGATTCTTTGTGGGTTGTATTTGGCCTATGAACCAAAATTTCCCTGCTTTAGCCATTGAAAATTATCAAGACTCAGGAGCGTGACCAGCAACAACAGTATGTGCAGTTGTGCTATTAATAATAGGACTATATTTGCAACTTGCTATGGCTTAAGGTTAAAAGTGTTTGCATGGTTTGCATGATTAAAAGGGTTTGCATGGTTGCATGATTTTGAGAGCCAATGTACTGTATTGGTTTGAATGTTGGACCAAGATTCTGGAAGACCAGTGTTCAAATTCCTGCTCCACCATGGAAACCCACCAAGTACCTTGGGAAGTCACCTTCTCTAAGCCTTAGAGGAAAGCTATGGCAAACCTCTACTGAATATACCTTGCCATAAGTCAAGGTCAAACCTGAAGCCACATAACAATAACAATGGTTATATTTGTGCTTCAGGTAACATAGCTTTTTAGAGAAAATTCTACAGTAAATATGCTCTAGATTTATTTGTCTCGTGAATTATTGTGATCTATTGCCCTTCCCTCTGTCAGACCTGATGATGGAACTCTAAAGATACTGCACTGGTAATTGAATAACACTTCATGCATCTGATGAAGTGGACTGTAGTTCACAAAAGCTGTATGTTAGTTGTTAAGATGCCACAAGACTCTTCAATTGTATTTCTCTAAATCAAAGAGCAGAGCTCCATTTGAAAGGAGACAGGTGTCCAATTAAAACTCAATTACATTCCACATTTTGAGTGCACAATTAATGAATGAATAAATCAGTTAATCACACCAGTTCCTGGCCAGACAGTGGAAAGCCTCCATTTTTGAGTGATTTTATTTATTCCTTGCATACAGAAAAATATTAATTTGCAATCATTATAGGCTAGAAGGCAAGCCAGGAGCTGTCACAGACCCCAGCAGCCAGTGTAGATTTTATAGCTTCTTGGCAGCTGCTCTGGAAGCATCTAATTATCAAACTTCAGTGGTTGGAATCCAAAATCAATACAGCTAAAAACAAAAACACCATCCATTCCTGTAAGGCAAAACTTATGAACAAATTGATGGAGCAAGAAGAAAACATACATAGATGCCTCTAGGGTTGCACAACCATTATTCCTACAGTTTTTGGACATGGCCAGGGTAACCATAGGCATGTTTTCTTAGAGGGAAGTCCCCTGTGTTCAGTGGAGGTTACTCCCTAGTAAGCATATGTAGAATTGATGCTTAGCAAATGTATTACATCAGGCTAGGCCATGCTTTGAAGAAACATTTGGTCTTCCATCATGCCTGCTGTGTCTGGCACGCAAATCCATTCCTTTACACAGTAGGCTTCCACAGGGGTAGAAGGAAGGCATGAAGTTTTTATTTACACCAGTTTGTTGCTGCAGCAAAACACATAAACAAGTTGGAGGCAACGGACACATAAACAAATAAACAGGAAGGTTTGGATCTCTTGTCACTTCTTGAATGTCATAAGAACCTGCTAGTTTGATATATAGATTGCTAGTCAGAGGACTATTTCTTTCTTCTTCTCTGAAGTTAAATGAGTCTCTGTTCTCCTTTAAAAAAAAAGAAGAAGAAGAAGGGTACTCATACATCAGAGCCAGTGTGGCATAACAGTTTGAGTGTTGGTCTATGGCTCTGGAAACCAGGGTTTGATTCACAGCTCAGCCATGAAACCCACTGGGTGATCTTGGGCAAGTCACATGCTCTCAGCCTCAGGGGGAGGCAATGGTAAACCTCCTCTGAACAAATCATTCCAAGAAAACCCCATGATAGATTCTCTTTAGGATCGTTATAAGTCATAAATGAACTGAAGGCACAAAAACAACTACAAGTCACACATTTTGAGTGGGTGAGTTTTTAAATTCTTTTTAAAAACACTTGGGGAGAGTGTGACTGTTGCTGAGCAGGTAGGGCTTTGTTGAGTCACATTTGCAAGTCAATAGGGGGTGGAGCATCCTGGAAGACAAAAGGACTGGAAAAAATAGTCAAACTGTCATAGGACCTTATCAAACGCTGGCCAGCAAGCGAAGTATAAGCGAAGTTAAAGTGAACTAGACAGATTCCGTTTCGCTTGCACGGCCATAGCGCAATGTTTCTGCCTCCTCGAGAAGGCGGCGGCGCGGCCATTGTGCAATGTTTGGGGCCTCGGAGGGGGCAGCGGCAGAGGCTCCCTCCCACGCCTCGCCCTCCCTCTGCACTTGCCAGCCCTCCAGCCAGCACCGGCCGAGAGGCGGCTCTGGCCGCGGAGGAGGCGGCGGCGGAGGCTCCTTCCC
>CM034708.1:131023823-131050607 GCA_020142125.1 Phrynosoma platyrhinos | reverse complement strand
GTAATGGACCTTTTAAGTTCAAACAGTGACACTTTTCCAGGCATTACATAGACTTTGATTTCTCAGTTACCTGTATTTAAGAGGCTTTTTGGCTGAGTGTTTTATTACTGGCACTCAGGAGCACTTGTCACCATGAAAAAATGTGAACACATCTGAAAGATCTGAGACTCCTTTTACCTATACAGCCTTTATCAGGAAGTAGTTCTTCAGATGATGATAGCTTTTCAACATCCTATATAAAGAAGAAGGCAGCCAGATCAAAATATGGGCCCAGTATCATAAAAACATTTGGCAAACCTGAGACATGGTTTAGGTTGATAAACTAAAAAGAACTGATTGCTGATAGTGGAATAACCCTGCCAACATCAGGTCAGAATGCTAAAGAGAACTTGCACTATAGAGCTGTCAAAGCCCTCCAGGTTTGAGAGGAATCTCTGGTCAAAATCTTTTTTCTGGTGGTGAGTGCAGGCAGCAGGGGTGTTTTCAAACCACTGGAAAACCTAGAGTTTCTTTTAAAAATTCCAAAAAAGCTTGGAGAATCTCTCAGGTATCAGCCACAGCAGCAAGCCCCTCCAGTGCTAAAATCTCAGCAAACACCAGGCTGTGATAGTTAATTCAAAGTAAAACACTAAGCATTTCATTCAGAAATAATTCCTAATGAGCTTAAGGGATGCCCAGCACCCAGCTATAGTTGCCTTTAATTGTGGTACAGAGAGGAAATTTCTACTGGTGTTGCTTGTCATGAAAACCTCACCCACTAAAGCACCCTCTTCTAAACCATGATTAAACTTATCAAAGCACTGTCCCTTATTTCACTTGACAACTCTACAGCTAACAAGTGTGTGTAAAGAGGCTTAGCCATCAGTGAGAGGCAGCATGATTCATTCACTGAAGAGGCCCCACACAACTATTGAATCATGAAACCAAATAGCAGCCATATATAGTAGCCAGAGCCTTGACACTTTTCCTATTTTTAGCAGCTAGAGAAGAAAAACCTTAGTGTTGTTTTCTGTTTCCCATGGCCTGCAATATGAAGCTGCTTTTGACTTGCATCACAACTTTTGCATGCCCTCCAGCATTTCACAGATGAAAACCAAGTCACATGTGGCCAAGCAACAGGGAGACGGGACATATTAAAAAGCAAACTTCAGATTAAAATATTGGTTGAAATCTTGCTTCAGGAGATGTACGTGTATCTCCTTGTTGCTTGCCCACATGTGACTTAGTTTTTATCTGTGAAATGTTGGAGGGCATGCAAAAGTTGTGATGCAGCAAGTCAAGGGCAGCTTCATATTGAAGGTCATGGGAAGCAGAAAACAACACTAAGGTTTTCTTCTCTAGCTGCTAAAAATAGGGTGAGTGTCAAAGACCTAGCTACTGTATATGGCTGCTATTTGGTTTAATGATTCAACAGTTGTTTGGGGCCTCTTCAGTGAATGAATCATGCTGCCTCTCACTGATGGCTAAGCCTCTTTACACACGCTTGTTAGCTGTAGAGTTGTCAGGTAAAATAAGGGACAATGCTTTGATAACTTTAATCATGGTTTAGAAGAGGGTGCTTTAACTGATGAGGCTTTCATGACAAGCAACACCAGTAGAAATGTCCTCTTCTGTACCACAATTAAAGGTATTTCATCTGGCAACCATAGCTGGGTGGTTATTACATCTCAATTGGCTGGTCAAATCCAAAGGTCTTTACTAGCTGACAAAGGGCCTCTGCAGACGACTAATAGAGTCGTCTCCGAGGCAGGGAAGAGGAGGGGCAGCTGCATGATCAGCGCCCCTTCCTCCTCCCGAGGTTGCCCTCGGAGCTGCCGGCCCTCCACACGGCCGGCGCTCCGAGGCAACCTCCCGCCGCAGTGTCCGCACACGCTGCGGAGGATAAGTCAGAGAAAGTGCACCCTATGCTTTTAGGGCGCACTTTCACTGACTCCTGAAAGGAGCGCTGATTTAGCGCTCCTTTCAGAGGCGCCGACGGTGCACTGTAGTGCGGATGCTGCGGTCCCGCGGTGCACCGTCCGGTGTCTAGGACGCCCTTATGCGCTTCCCCCCAAAGATCCCAACTTCATGGATATTCCTAAAGCATGGAACCATTACTTTTTTTTTACTACAACTCCCCCAAATCCTGCAGTTGTCATGGACCCTGGGAGTTATACTCTCCCAAAAATACCTTTCCTAAGCTTTGATTATCTCATAGTTAATGGCATCTCAATTCAGGCAAAATGTTCATTTAGAGAAACTTTTACCATTGTTCCCTTTTAGGCTAAATTCAACAGCTAGTCCTAACTAGAGCATACCCTTTGAATCTGTAGAAAGTACGTAAGTGTTGACTTGACATCCAGCAAGTAATTTGATATATTTAATCTTGCTAGAACTGGTCAATGTTTAACCCTTAAAATTTAAATATCTTCATTATAGCTCAGCTTTAGCTTTAATAACACACCCTGCAATGTTTTACTGATAAAAACCAGGACACGCATGGCCAAACAACATCTGGTCAAGATGGTGAAAGTTATTAATGGGGGGGGGGGGGAAATACAAGCTAGGAGAGGCTGCAGCAGTTTGCTTTCGTGTGAGCCTACTGGGAAGGGCACGATTCTGCCCCCTCATCCCCACTGCTAATTTGACTAAGTACAAAGTTCTTTTGCACTTTGAACTCATTTTCCACTAGTTGAAACAGAATGAGGAAAAGGGTGGAAAGCAGAAGGAGAACAGAGAAACTGGGACCGTTTAAAAGCAGTTGAAAAAGTGGGACAACAAAGGAATAATCTGAACTATCCTGCCAAGTCAGGATAGTCAGAAGGTATATATTCATAACTTTTTTATTTGGTGAGGTTGAAGGCAGAGCTGCGCTTATGAAAAGCAGGTGTATATGACCTCCAGGAACATGGTGAAAAGGGGGTAATCTGATGCAGAAAATAAAGAAAATAAAGTATAAGATGAGTCTTTTAAAGTTACAGAATAGGAGAGAGAATGAAGGGGTTTGCTAACAGATGAGTCCTGGGGTTAATAAACATAACCTCTCTCTCTGGGGATGGATGCCTGAAGCTAATTTAGGAATTTTCTCCCAGTTGTTCTATCTCTGATTATCCTGAAGAGCTTGGTGCAGTTTCAAGAGAACCATCTTCTCACTCTCTGGCAACATCCTCATCTATTTGCTCTAAGTGTTCCTCATTGCACAAAAGTGACCAGGTGCTGTGACAGCTTACAGGCACTCTCTGAGTCACTTCAACAGGGTTTTTCCTATGATTATCTTCCTCCAGCTTCCCTTGGGGCTATGGCTAATTCATAGGATGTCACCAAAGGCGCCTTGCAATGGCACACAGAGAGAGAGTGTCCCCTACCCACTGCTGCACTGGGATGACAGTGAAATTTGTACAGACAGTCCCACCAGGTAGTCAATCTTGTAAAAGCACAGATATTACAAAGTAAATACAAGCGATCTATTTGTTTAAGGTTATTACTCTGACCGATGGGGTATTGAAACAATCTTTTGACTGACAAAAGATATCATGCTGCCATTTCCCACTGGATTTGCCCAAATAGGTTTTCTCCCTCTCTTCCTGCTGCTGTCTCTTATTGCTACCTGTGAGTGTTTGGAAAGTTCATCAGTTTTCTGCTGATATGAAGATTGGAATGCATAACACATCCGATCCATTGAAATTCAATTCATACACAGGTCTAAATTAGGGGGGATAGAGAGACAGAGCAAACGCAAAAGAAAGAAACTTCAGCCAGAAATTATACCTTGATGTGCAGCGCCATCAAACTTTAACTTTATCACAAGTCAGCTTCCAATTACCCCATTTGATTTATATTTTATCTCATAATACATCCAAAGACACAAATATTGGATGTTGAACTCTATGGTCAGAAGTAATTAAGAGTTGCAGCTCTTTGAAAAGCTCACTTTCTGAGCTCTGATCACAGCTGTGTAGCTGGATCACTTCACAAGATGCAAGCCTGCTCCCTATTGATCTGAAGCTGAGATCAATGCTTCTTCTCCCTTTTATTGGAAGCCACCAAGTGTGAAGAACTTGGAAATTCAGACTTGAGAAGTACTAAAGTAGCTGTGGTCATGGATGTCTCAGTATAGTAAGTTCCAAAGCTGCTGCTACTAGGAGTGGATTATCTGCAGAGTTCTTATACTTGCCAGTGAGAAGTGATGGCATGCTATTCAAAGTGTTGGCCCCTGAACCAGTGCCCATCCATGAGATATTGGCTGCTAGCCTGCAGAGAGTTTCCAGGAAAGAAAGAAACAGTTGTAGTCAGTGGTCATGAATATGGTACCAGTCCCTGCAATATGGGGTGTGTGCATGTGTGTGTGCCAGTTCCATGCCTCAGATAACCAGAGAAGCACTGCTGTAGAGAACATGATGGCTTGGAAGTAGGCAGGGCTCAAACCAAATTGCCACTCAGCTATCAAGATCATGGTAGTAACCTCTACACCGCAGAATTAATCCACGCCGCTTTAAGTGTCATCGCTCCATGCTATGGAATCCTGGGATTTGCAGTTTGTTGTGGGACCCAGAGCTTTCTGACAAAGGACGCTAAATATCTCACAAAACTACAAATCCCAGAATTCCACTGCATTGAGCCATGGCAATCAAAGCAGTGTCAAACTACATTAATTCTACAGCATAGATGTCAAAATAAGTCTTCTCATATGCCATAGTTTTCCCCCAAACACCAGCAATCCAGAAATTGCATGTGAAAAGGAAGGAAAGAAAGAACTCTTGGAGGTTAAGATTTCCCCCTCTGACTTCTCTCCACTTCCACCCCTCCCAAGTTGGGCAAGTTGGAAAAAAAAAAAAGAAAGATAGCCATACAATACTTGTGTGTCAGTCATTGCTAAGGAGAAACTGGCCACTCTAGGCCAAATAGAAATATTTTCTCTTGGATCTGTCAGGTAAGGGGCTATTGGTTGATGTGTAGAATCTAAACACTTGCAGGGATTTTGTTTTGAGTGAAGCTAGTTTTGTTTGGTTCAAGATTCTGAAGAATCATCTCTCAACATCCTATAAAATAATGTCCATCTAACCTTTCCATATCTGCCCTTGATTTCCTAGACATGCACATGCAGATAGTCGAGAGGAGGTCTTCAGTCTCTCTTCCTTCAGTTGAAGGAGGAACCAAACCTTGTTTTTCTACTCTGGTGAAGAGACTCTCTGTTGAGCACTGTAGTGCAATCTGCTTCTCAGCTGGCTTTCATGGTAGTCTTTTCTACAGAGGGATAAATGAAGACCTGCAGATTGCCACCTGTTCAAGATGACAAAAAGCACAGCTATTTTTTTAAGCTGTACCTTTCTTTTATTCAGCTTGCACTTGTGCTAAGTGATGGCTCCTGTTCCTGGCAGTGGATGTTTGCTTTGTTGTTCATTTTTAGAGTCGATAGAAAATAAAGGTCACTTTGTCTGAAATATCTGGTTGCTGGTGAAAGACACAACAAAGGAAGATCATAATTTCCTCTGCTGTATTGTTTTGCAAGCTGAATGCACTCTTTCACAGGGCTCCTGATCTTTGAAACCAATGGGAGTTTTGCTATTGACTTCAGCAAGAAGAGGCGAGAAGTTGATTTACATATGCAATTAGGAGACAAATATGAACTGAGTCAGTCATATCAGCTTCATCACGATCTATTTCTCTTGATGTCTGCTACCACTTTCTATATCTATCAAAGGATGAGGTGCTGAGTGGCAAAAGGATCAACAGATGACAATAGTCCTTCCTTTGTCAGTGAAAGCATAATGCTTTCATAAAGCTGAATCGAAACTTTATGCCCAACGCCACAAAAAAGCCAGTCTAGGTATTCAGCTTCCATTCAAAAGAGGGAACATCAGCTTAAACCTGTGGGGTGAGGAGATGTGTTCTATCAGAGGAAGACTGCCCTCCCATTTTGGCTAATTCCTAGATTTTATAGGGCAGGCAAATGAAAAACATTCAATTCACCTTCTCACTTTAGTAATATATGTCTCCTATATCCTATGCATTTGTGCAAGAAACAAATCACAGTATATGCCCTGGCAATCCAGCTGTCAAAATCAAACCCATAAGGACATAAGAGGAGTTGCATTGGATAAGAGTGCTTACTTCCACTACTTTCCATGCAGTCTACACAGCTCCAGGTAGGAAGGAACCCCATTGCATCTGTGAGCAGTGAATGGTTGCCTATTGGGAAACAAAGGAAATCTGTTTTTGATCTTGAGCTGGTTACACAGCGCATATCACTCCTTTGCTGAAACTGCATCTGTGGCTGTTAGTTCAATCTGGGACAATTCAAAGTAATGGTTTTGACCCATAAAGCCTTATATGGCTTAGGTCCAGATCATCTGAAAGCCTGTACCTCCCCATATGAACCTGCTTTATGATCTTTGGGGAGGGCTTTCTCTCTATCCCACCACCTTCCCAGGCTCAGCTGGTTAGGATACAGGAGAAGGGCACCTAAGCTATAGAACTCCCTCCCAAGAGAGACTTGATTTGTTCCCTTCCTGCTGCCTTTTCACTAGTTGGCAAAGACCTTCCTCTTTAAGCAGGCCTTCACCTTTAACTAACATGGGTATAAGCATATGCAATTAGGTGTGCTGGATTTCTTTTTAGTATGCAAATGTACATTTCAAGTATCTTAACTGTTTTTACGTTAATGTATTAATATCTTAGAAGTAGTATTTTAATTGGATGTATGGTTTAATGGTTTTTAAAACTTTTGTACTCCATCCTATTTTAGGGCCGATGCAGACAGCCTGTTTGGGGCAGCTCTGGGCTGCCCCTGGGAGCAGCGGATCGGGGCCGCAGCAACCACATGCCATGACTCCGATCCTCCTTTTGGCCACTTCTTTTGGGGGTGGCAAAAAGCCACCCTTAGAGCTACCACTGTGGCTCTTTTGTGCCCTTTCAGCACAGCGTGTATGCACACTGCGCCAAGAGGGCACTCTGACACCATGTGCCATGCGGACAGTGCGTGGCGTCAGGGCAGAGTCAAGGTGACCGGCGTGCAGTTGCCCCACCCGAACTCCACCCCCAGGCCCTTGCTGGTCTGCATCAGCCTTTAGTTATTCTGTTTAATTTATGTTGTAAGCTGCTTTGAGTCTTATTTGGGGGGAAAGCAAGATATAAATCAAATAAATAAATAGATAACAATAGACAGGAGGACACTGTAGTAGGCATTCAGTGTGGATTCTTTTGAGTCTTAGACGGAAGCTATTACTTTGTTGTTGTTGCTGTGTGCCTCCAAGTCATTTTTGACTTATGGAAACCTTAAGGATAACCTACCATAGGGTTTTCTTAGCAGGTTTCTTCAGCGGGGGTTTGTCATTGCCATCCTCTGAGGCTGAGAGAGTGTGACTTGCCCAACATCAACCAGTGGGTTTTTGTGCTCAAGCAGGGATTTGAACTCTGGTCTCCAGAGTCATAGTTCAACAGGCAAACCACGATACCATGTTGGCTCTCAGGCTATCGTCCTTCCATATGCCATCAGCTTAGCTTTCCATTCTCCCACACTGCATATGTTACCCCTCATTTCTGCGTCTGAGGCTTTACCTGCTTGGATAGGTAATGCTCATCAGGAAAATAGGAGCCATTCTGCTGTGTGTCTCTTAGCTATGACCCTGCAAGCTAGAATCAGTCACAGGTTATGAGAGATAGCTCAGTCTTTTCCAGTCCATCTCAGCTTCCCATGCATGCAATCATGTCTATTCTGTATAATTTCCATACCAATATTTGATTTTTTAAAAAATAAAAAATCCACTCCCTGAAAATTCATTTATTTTTATATGCCACATTCCTTTGCATACATTTTGTACACATTGTCCCCTGATATAGACATCTTGTTCACATCCTTCCCTATTGCACTCATTTTTCAGTGCTATTTCCTTAACATGCAAACTTTTATATGCAACTTTTGCGTTTTTGTACAATTTCTAAGGCAAGAGTCCATCACACCATTCAGAGAAGTATGCAATTGAAGGCAGAACTGCAGTCCTAGGAAATGCAGATTAAGTTAGCTTGTTTTAAAATACTGGTTAAACAACAACAACAAAAACCTTTTGTAGTATACGAGACTTTCTGCCAAGAGCACCAGGAGGGAATCTTGATGCCCAACAAAAATACTTTTTTGCCCCTTGCTTAGTATGTGCCAATATTATGCTTTGTGAACCAGCTCAAAAACCAGAGTTGGAGCTTGAGAAGTCATTTTTATGGACTGCTGATCCCAGAAATCCCAGGTACTATGGGCATTTGCTATCCTGGAAACTAGCACAAAATGAGCTGTCGCCAGGAGGCATTTTACACAACACAACTATACCACTATATTCTACTTTAACTGGCATAATTTCCTCCTATGGAATCCTGGGATTTGTAGTTTTGTGAGGCACTAGAGCTCTCTGGTTGAGAGTTCTAAATACTACTCCCTACAATGCAAATCCCAGGATTCCATAGGATGTTGCCTTGGCAGTTAAATTGGAACCATAGCACTATCCTCCTTTGTTATTTTCTTTTAGAATTCTTTCCCCAAAGGTAATGCAGCAGTCTTTCAGATAGCTTTGAATCACAAAAATCCATCTTCTTGGTACTCTGTGAAAAACAATGTGTCCTTAAGGACAACCATTTTGCAGATTCTTGCTTAAAGAAGCAGACCTGGGTAGAGATGTGATCATAAACATGTTCACATCTGACAGGGACGTAAGAGCCACTGAGTAGGTCAGACTGCAATGTGTGTTGTTTGCTTCCACACCACAGTGTGGGCAAGGGGATTGTTGAACAAATTTCATTTATCGCTTTGCAAGCATCTGGGCTTGAGAAGTGTTTGCTGTGTGGGTGATCATTATCCAGAAATGTCCAGGAATCTCACAGTGTACATAGAATTTCACATCTTCCAGCAAACTGCTCCTGCAAATCTTTATTTTTGACACATCCTGCAGCCTCACACTCTGCTCTTAGCTGCCTCTATCTTCAACTCTGCAGAGGGTTGAGAAGCTCTCCAGTTCCTTTTGATTAGCACACCTTACACCAAATGCTCTGCACTGAATAACTAAAATGGCAGCAGTGTGCATCTCACAGCTATTTGAGAATGTAGACCTGCTCTTTCCACAAAAGGAGTAATTTCTTCCATTTCTCGCAGAGACAAAAATGTTCTGTGTATGGCAAATGTTATACTGTGCAGAACTTTCTGTAGAGCCAGACACATTTATACTGTTCAATGAAGCAGAATTCAGTTTATTATAAAAATGCAAGTGTCCTTAAAAGGCTGTTTAAAGAAATGTTGCTCAATTACAACAAAAAAGAGGTGCGGGTTATCAATAATGATACAGATTTGCCATTAGCTAACAGTGCAATCCTATGTATGCATACCCTCCCACTGTCCCAATCCAAATAGATAGTCCCGATTAATCCTCTGTTATCCCATTTTTAAATCTGTTTTAAAAATATCCTAATTTCTCTCCCTTCCCCCTTTGTCTTCAGCTTACTTCAATTGTTGCAAATTGAGTTCAAAATACAAAAGGTGCAAGAACAGGTTGTACTCAGTTAGTTCAGCAGTGGAAGCAATCTTGCTCTTCCCAGGAGGTTAAGGCAAAAGCAAATTCCCCCAAATGCTCCTAACCTGTGTGTTGTTCCTCATGAATACATTTTACCATCTTGACCACACTCTGATGTTGTTTGGCCACATGATTTTCATCTGTGAAATGACAGAAGATATGTGCATGTCTACTCACAAAGTAGACCCCATTAAATTCACTTACTACTGAGGATGTAATAAGCATTCTGAACCTCCACTGAAAGCTAGTTGAACAAAAATAAAATCCCCCACTTCCACGATCTCTTATCCTAACCAAAGCAAGTTATCAGGGCTTTGGAAGTGATGGATTACACCGCACTTTATTCTCTCTGCACCCCGCATAGGACTGTACTGTGCACAACTTGACTGCAGTATTCTATGACCTGCCCTTATGCTTCTCTTCAAATACTTCCAAATGGCCTCTGAGTTGCTAGTCACTCATATATTTGTTAGACTTTAAATTGCACTGTTTTTGCTGAAATACAACCTTCCTTCTAGTAGGTAGAGTATTTATTTATTTAATATTCTGACAATATTCTTCCAGTACGGGACCCAAAGAGGCTTACAGTATCAGTTGAAGCAAAATATCTAAAACAAAATGTGTTGCAAATGTTAGTAAAAAGCATTCAACCACCAACCCAATTAAAACATAATTATAACACAGTTTTATAGTTCCTGTATTATGAAGTGGTTCTAAAAATGTAGTAAACACAGTAATTAGTGGATTATTTAATTGTCTTTCAAAGCCATCTCTTAACAGTTAAAAGGAATACTTACTGAAATGTATTCAGATATGATAAGAGTCCTGAATAATTACTTTAGGGGCCCTTCAGAACTCTAGATGACAAAGGGACATGGCTTGATCTCAAACCTGGGATTCAAGAGTTGCCCACAACCTCCTTGGAAAACACACACACACACACACACACCTTTCTCTAATGCTGAAAATATGCAAGCTGTTGGATTGTATGGAGTGTTGCAAGGAGGAAACTGTCCATATTCAGATTTATGGAGTTGTAATCCAATTGCTCTGGGATATGAATGTCACAGCTGCCATTGGTGTAAGGTATGTTCTAGGCTGATTTTGGAGGTCATGAATTAAGAGTAATATAGTTATTTTCAATGAGTTACTGTTTGTAATAAAGATACATAAAAATAACATAATGATATGTACTTTTTCATGAATAATGTTTTCTAGTTACATTTTTAGTTACTTTTAAAGAGCATTTTTGGAGGGCCTTTCACTAGAATTTTTCATTATATGCTGTTCTGTTAGCAATCTTATACATTGTTGGAGGGAGGCAGGTTAAACAATTTTTTGTTTTAACTAAAATTGAGATTCACCAACTAGGCTTTAATGCAAAAGATATACACTTGGAACTGAAAAATTCAGAATGTGTTTGGAGGATCTGAACTGAATGGTTTTCTCAGTTGTTCCCCACAATAATCCCAACTTTTCTTCATTTCAGTCACATAATTTAGGAGGAAAGGGTTATTTGTTGCTGATGTAATTAAACATCTGGGAATCAGAAACATTTGGTGATATGCTGCATAATCACTTAGGTACTGGATATTATTACACAAGCCTTGATCACACTGCAGTTGCATTAAAGGAAATAGGAACATACTGGTTTGGGAACATTCATTATCACTCATCTCTGCAATAGTGCAACGAGACCTATTTCTATTCCAATATTGAACTATTATTGTAAAACAGCTCTCGGAATTTATATGGGGAGGGAAAAAACCAAGGATCAAGCTGAAATGTATGTTTGATGCAAAAGAAAGACGTGGACTGGCAGTTCCTAATCTAAAATTATATTTTGAAGCTTGTGCCCTGTTATGGTTGAAAGACTGGATAACACTGGGAATCTAGAAACTCCTGAAACTAGAAGGTTCAGAATTAAGATACGGATACCATGCCTATCTATTTTATGATAGGATACAAGTAAATAGGGAATTTAATAATCACTTCATCAGAGTATCCATATATAGAATATGGAAAAAGTATAAAAAAAGGATATGTCAGCAGATCCCATTGTGGATGTCACCCCATGAGGCACTGTTCAGAAAAGACCCACAAAGAAAAGAGAAATATCTAAAATATGAAAACATTCTAAAGAAGAGAGGAAGAGAGTATCAACTAAAATCATTAAACCAAATTTGAGAGGAGGAGAACAATTGTAGTTGGTTCCTATACCATCAAATTAATTCTAGATTCAAAAAAGATATAAAAGAAATGGGTATAACAAACAAGAATTCAGATCTAGAAAAGATTATATGGGAGGAAAAACTTAGTAAGATCTCGGGCTTATACAAGAAATTGTTAGAAATATATACTGAGGAAGAAAACATGATTAGTTGGGCTAAAAATTGTGGAAGAGCTTTGGAATTAGATCAGTGGGAGAAATCCTGGAAAACAAGGAGAAGATATACAGCCTGTCAGGTAATAAAAGAAAAATTTAATAAGATTTTATACAGATGGCACCTCTCACTGGACAAACTAAGCAAAATATATAAACATACTGAAAATAAATGTTGGAAATGTGGGAAGGAAAAAGGAACATTTTTTCACTTATGGTGGGAGTGTGCAGAAGCACAAAAATTTTGGGCGAGAAGAAGGGATACCATAAAGGAAATATTGGGCATAGAATTGCAGTTTAAACCGGAGGTGTTGTTATTAAACATGTTACAAGATAAAATAGAAAAATTATACAGTAAGGCCATCTTTTATATGTTAACTGCTGCGAGAATGGTATTTGCAAGGTATTGGAAAATAAAGAAAACTGTATATATAGATGAGTGGTTAATAAAAATCATAGATATGATTGAGACAGATATATTAGCTAGGAAACTAAATGGAGAAGAGACAAGAGAAAGACGAATGGAAAAAAGTAATAAGATATATGAAAAGAAAATGGCCGAATCTCCTGATTGAAGACTCCATCATAACGGAATGAAGATTGAAGATTAAAGATCAATTGTACCAAATATATATATTTATTATATATGATGTATAAATAAAACTGTTAAGCTAATATGTATATAAATAGAGACAAAATAAATAAATGAACAGAAAAGATTAGGTTAAAATTAGGTTATATAGTAAATGGGACATACATATATAGGATATAATATGTATTGTCAGATTAGTAATAATCTGCCAGGTAAACAGGGATATATAACTCAGGAATTGAATATCAGATAAATGATAAGATGTGGGAATAAGAAGAAATTGGCTGGAAAATGAAGGAATCGCTATTCATTCCTAAAATTCATTGGGTGGCTGAGGCTAGTCACTCTTTCTCTGACTATCTTACTTAATGGGATTGTCTTGAGAAATAGGAGAGGGGAAGAACCACAAATGCCACCTTGCACTCAGGAAAGATGAAATAAAATGGGTCTAAACTGCATAAGCAAATACTTCTAAATTAATACAGTCAATACCTCTGTTGTTAAAGCATCCAGGGTCTATGTCAGAACATGCAGCAGGTTTGCACAAGAATTTGTTTGTCTTTTCATACAGGGATGCAGTGGCTTAGTGGTTAAGATACTGACTCTGATGATTGCAATGTCAGCAGGTTGGCAGTTCTAGGCCCAAGCCATATGATGAAGTAAGCTCCCACCACTAGTCCCCGCTTCTGCCAACCTAGCAGTTCACAAACATGTAAAAGTGCAAGTAGATAAATAGGTATCACTTTGGTGGGAAGGTAACAGTTTTCTGTGCAGTCGTATTGGCCACATGACAGCAGGGATTCATTGACAATGCTGGCTCCCTCAGATTAGTAATGAAGATTAGCACTACCCCCTACAGTTGGACACAACCTGACAACCTTATGAAAGAGGAAACCTTTACCTTTTCACCTTTATATATTTTGATTAAAGTAATAATAATAATAATAATAATAATAATAATAATAATAATAATAATAATAATAATTTTTATTTCTAGCCCGCCCCTCTGCTCGGCAATCGAGGCGGGTTACAACATAATTAAAACACAAAGGTTAAAACATCTTACATCCCAATCCTTTGGTGTTAAGCTTTTCCAGGGCGGCTTACAAGAAGGCTTCTTCCAAAGAAATTAAAACAAACTACAGAACAGCAACATTAAGATGATTCAGTTGGACAGTTTTAAAGGAGTGCTAGGTGCTAAAATGACATTAAAATAGATACCAGAAGACATCTTCCTGGGATGGTGTTTCACAAAAAGACATCACAAACAAAAGGGCCTTGTCTCTGGATCTCACCCATATTACTTCAGACCATGCAGGTACTGGCAGGATGTACAGTAAAGTGGGAGGAACTGTGATCTTCCACATATTGGACTACACCTTCTGTCATCCCTGAACCACTGGCCAGGGATTAAAAGAGTTGGAGTCCAGCAACATCTGTAGGAAAACTTTTCCACACCCCAACTGAGTGGGTAGGTTCAGCTGTCCACCGAACATGGGTGCAGGTGCCCAGATCCATAATGGTGTTGGGCCTCAAAGTGAACTCCAGCACTTACCTTTAAAGGCGTTTGGGCTCTGAAATGCTCCAGCCACCAGGGGAGCCATGGAAGCCCAGTGAGAAATGTTCACATTGTTTAGTCCCAGTCAGCAGCCTCATAGCCACATTCAGAACTAAGCCCCATTTCTGAACAGTCTCCGCAAGACATCTTTATGTGTAATGTATTACACTAGTCATAAAATGAACATTAACAAATACCAGTCTTTATGGAGGAAAATCATGACAATTTAAAATTAATAGTCCTAGGCACTCTGTGTGTGCCCTGTACCGGTGTATAAAAAAAATTAATGCATTGGTAAAGAGGAAATAAATTGCTACTTCTGGCTATGTCTATCTTGAATCCTCCAAAAATCAATGTCACCCTGGCAGCCTATCTGAAGAAAAGAAAAAGAAACAAAATGATCTTTCCTTGAAGAATGGCTTAAAGAACTAGGATGTTTTGATTAAGTTTTGTTTTTCCCATACAGAAAAGTGTATTTTCTGTTCCAGAACAGACAGCGCTCTCTCAGTGTGTTTGCTTCTCTCTCAAACTTGGGTTCAGCCTTCTGAAGCCACAGGTTCCAGCCTCCAGTTCTTTAATCTTACATCTAGGTCAAACATTAGGTGAGTCCTGTTTTACATTGCCATAATGAAGAAGATTTAGACAAAACAAACAATTTTATGGATTGGCCATAAAAAAAAGTATCTAAACCCTTTAGAAGTGACATGAGTATTAAAATCCATCTGAAACATAAACATACAAGGATAGTGTCACAAAATGAAATTACTTTACCTTTATTGTTCTTTATCGTCTGTGTATTGACCATGAAACTGAACTGCTGTCTGCAGCCTGTTCAGTTTGCTCCTGGAAACTTCCCTAAATCAAATTGAAAATGTTTGAGGATTTCTCTGGTGGGCCAATAAAAATAAATAGCATAACAAAACTGCTTGGAAGTGTCCAGTCAACAGTCATCAGATCTGACAGACAAAACAGGACGTTTAGAAAACAATGAACGTGTCCTCTCTTGTTCACTTCTGTAGCATGCTTTAGATGTTTACTGGCATGGATGTGTGTGTATGTCAGCAGAATATACATTTTAACCAAGGAGGAAGAACTTCTTAGTTCCCCACCCCAATGCTCTTTCTCTTCTCCCCTCTCCTCAGTTGTTTTTCTTTCTCAATTGTCTTTCCCTTCCCCCTCCCTCTTCCAGGTTTTTTCTTAAGTTATTCTCCCCCATTTCTACTACTTAACCCACTGGGTGACTTTGGGCAAATCATATTCTCTCAGCTTCCAAGGAAGAAAAATGGCAACCCCCCTCTGAACAAATCAAATTGCCAAGAAAACCCCATGATAGGCTCGTCATCGGGTCTCCATAAGTCAGAAATGTCTTGAAGGCACACAACAACAGGATCCACTTAGTATGTACTATGCATGGTAGAGAGAGAGAGAGAGAGATGCACACATTGGGCAGCATCCTGTAGGTAACTCTCCACTAGTATATACCCATTCAATCATGTGTAAAATAATGAATCAAGATGTAAATCCCATTGATTCAGCTGGTTTATGTATGTGTTTAGATGGATAGATAGAATTTTGCTTGTTTTGTAGATGCAAACATTATGCATATGTGCACAATGGTAACACTGGCACAGAGGCAGTATGAATGCAGGGATCCAGTCTCTGCATGATAGGCTGTTTGCCATGGTTGCCAACTGAGCCCCAAAGAGGATCAACCTATTAATAGCCTAAACAAGGGGTGGGCAACTGTAGAGGCTAGCCAGAAGAACCTGAAGGCACCCTTCTCTCTCTCTCTCTCTCTCTCTCTCTCTCTCACACACACACACACACACACACACAAAATCAGTACCCCCAAACACCTCTACAAGATGTGGGGATACTTCTACCATGTTTCGAGTCCCTTTGATTCATTTTGGGTCCTGGAAAGGCCCTTTTTAAACAACAGAAAATGGCCCAGTTCCTGTTCACTTCCTGCATTTAAAAAGGGGTTTTTGAAGGTCTAAGATGGCCTGGGTGGCAAAAACATGACAAATATGCCCCTATGTCCCTTGGGGGGGGTGGAGCATTTGGAGTCAAGCAAAATTGGAAAAAGGAATTTTTGAACCCAGGGAATTTGTGGGGGGCACAAAAATGGTACTGTGGCCATATGTGGCCCACAGGTCTCACTTCATCCATCTAAACTGTTCACCACCTGTTCCCTTCTTCCATTAGCTTTTTCCTGTATTGGCAGTGAAAGATGTAAAGGGCAGCAGTAAGTATTCATCCCAGTATGCGGAAGAAACAATAAGCATCAGAGTCAATAGTCTGGGGAATTGGGAGGGAGTGTCTGTCCATTTTAATGGTCACAGTCAACCATTTTAATGGGAGAATGAGACTCTGAGGGAAAGGGAGTATGAAAAGATATAGGTGGGGGGGGGGGAAATTCTGCAGTTGGAAAATGATTTCTAAAATCTAAATCGGGGTAGGCAACTTTTCCCCTTTAAGGGCTGAGGGACTTCAGCTCCCAGAAGCCTCAGCCATGTTGGCCAATAGTCCCATGTTGGCCAATAGCTCCTGGGATTCTGGGAGCTGAAGTCACTCAGCCCTTAAAGGGGAAAGGTTGCCTACACCTGATCTAAATCATCAGGTCCTTTCTCACCTTGCAGAAATTCAAGGCCTGACCTCTAGCTCATGGCAGTCTTAGCTCACTTTCTCAGGTGAGTTTCTCCACATATCTTCTGAATATTTATTTAGTTAAGTTATAAATTCACATATGTATTCATCATGTCTCAAACTGCTAAATGACTTTTCCAAATGATTCATTCCCTGATAATATTTGATTCTTTACCAATTTGAGTTTCCTGTTCTGCATGCATTGCAGAAAAGCTGATGTATTCTGGGCAGTGTTTAACATCATGGCATTGATTATTTACAGAGGACATGCTGGGACACTGTAGATCTTTCCCAATGTCATGTCCTACATGGAAAAGGCCTCCTCTACTGAGGAAAGGGGAAGGAAGAGAGCCCAGTTAACAGAATCCAGTCAAAGCCAGAAGAAACTGGTACCCTTACCTTGAAAGTGAAGCCTTGACCATCTAGACCAAAGAGCAGGAATCAGAGATACTACATCCTTCTGAATACTGGAGATTTAAGTAGTAGCAGGAAATGAGTAAGACCCTCTTTGGCATGCTTTAAAAGGAAATACTGAGCTAATTGGGCCTGCTGTGCTGTTTTACAGCTGGCTATAATTTAGCACAACCAAGACCATCTCTTTGTTGCAGATCTACTGTCTCTGCTCAGCACTGTGTTATGTCCCATGCTTTCTTGTTTCCTGACCTTCAGATTGTTCCTTGGAATATTTTCTTCAGTAATTCCCTTCTTGGCTTTGCTTCCTTCTTGGATTACTGTTCATGCCCAGATTCTGAACTGTATGAGCCACACTTCTAGTCTTGTTGAATATTTGGACTTTATCACTGGAGGCTAGAAAAGTGGAATTTTAACAGGATAAAAGCATATTTGGCTGGTACTTATCACATGATGTCGTATCCATCTTGCTGCCACCTTGCATTCCATTTGTTACTGTAGCGCACCTTGTTATTGATGGGCAAAACCCATCAATGGGCTCTCAATCTCACTGTTATTCTATTGCTGCTTTTGTGCAATAGGTTCTTCCACTGCAATTTCATTACATAGGCAGCCACATGGTGTGAATGGGCATCATTCTGCTTCTCTTTTCCTCCCCCCTGCAATCCCCTTGCAATTCCCAAGCAGGTTTTACTTTTATTTTATTTTTATTTTATCTTCTAGCAGACAAATCTCTACATCCTTTTCAACATTCTGATCTTTTTCTCCTTCCTTCTCTGCCCAGCTGGGTAGGCTGGTCTCTGCATGCCTGAAGCTAGAATGAGGTCGCTGGATTTCCTTTTTTCCACTCATACTTACATCACCAGTTTGGGATCCATGGAAAACCATCAAAAGCCATCACCCCAGATTGGATTGCTGTGTACACAGCATCATCAAACTTCAGGAGAGGGGGAGAAACAATGGGGCCTCTACAGACAGCGCTTTGCACCGTCTTCGAGTCAGGGAAGGGGAGGGGCAGCCACATGCCAGGCGCCTCAACCCCACGCTGAAGAGGTCATCATGGCACAGTGTCTTAACGCACTGTGCCAGAAGAGGTGCAAAAGAAGCACAAAAGAGCCACGTGGCAGCTCTTGGGGCAGCCCATTTGCCACCTCTGAAAGGAGCGTCATTTTGGCATTCCTTTCCAAGGTTGCAAAAGGGAGGATTGGGGCCGACACGTCTGGCAGCCTTGGCCTCAATCCTTCATTTCCTGGGGCAGCCCAGGGCTTCTAGTCTGCATCCTCCCAATGGTCACAGTCAACAGCTGGTTCTTGTGTACATATTCACACAGTAGCCAGCTTCTGGAGGTGGTTGTCTGAGTGGCAATCACTTGTTTCCCCCTTCCTCCCAAAGCACAGAATTGCTGTGTGAACGTACACACAACAGTGTTGAGTTTCAGGGGGAGGAAAGCAATGATTGCAGCCACCAACAGTCTGACAAAGATGGTTGCTGTACACACATTGACACAGCAGCCAGCTTTTGGGGCTAGGGTTGATAAGTGGCTATCGCTTGTTCCTCCCCAATATAGCACTTACCACATGAAGTGCTCCATCCCAAACAAAGGTTTACTGTATCAGCTGGAACTGTGCCTTCCACACTAGTCTCAGATCATATGAAAACATTTTAATGGCTTATGAAAGTGAACGTATTGTGTCAACACAGCAGCAGAGAAACTTCTCGTAGCACTATGGCCAGTCCATTCTTCAGGATGACTTTGCTGTTTACTGAACAGACTTCAGATGTTCTGTTTTTCTTTGTCATAAAGTTCTGGAAGAGATAGAGCAACCTCTCTGCAACAATTATTTGCCTGCATATAAATTAGAAGCAATCAATTGCACTAAACAGCATCAAGTTCATTTGAAAGGAAATGAATTAAATTGTTGAGATTTTCAAAGAAACAGATTTACACTTTGTCCCCGTGCAATTTTCTTGCAAACAATGGGCTTTTGCTTCTGTCTGATAGTTTGGCTCCTCTTGTAATAACAGCAATAGCTAACACCTTTTGTTATGTATTTTAACTAGATATGTTGAGAGGTGTTTTTTTTTTCTTTAAAAAAACATGTACTGGATAATGGAAAGTACGGGGTTTGGCGTGGTTTTTTTAAAAACATATATCTATAAATTCCTCATATTACCCATTATATTACAAGTTTTACTGTACCTGGTGAAATATCTTGTTATTTCAACTGTTTTGCCCAGCTGGTTTATTTCCTTGTGCATTTACTGCCATCAAGTGGTTCTGTTTCATAACACACTTATCTCAAGCTATAGAGGCCTTTACATGCACCACTAGCTTCTTTGCGATACACAGTATCGGATCCTGTTTGATGGAGAGATAGTGGAGTGCGTCATTTGGATGGAGAAAGGCTAGGTGTTTTGCTTTGTACTTTTTCTCATATGTCTGGAACCAAACAAACATATTCACAAAATTTGAAAAGGCAAACGGGAATCAGTGAAATTCCTTCACTGCTGTAGGACTTTATGCTACCACTCCTTATTTATTTTTACACAAGCTCCCCTGTGGCATGACTGCTCCAGATGCACAGGCCACCTTCAGAAACTGTAAAAAGAGTAAAAATAGAGTGAGAAAGCTCGCAAAAATGTAACTCCTCAACTGCCCCAATTTGGCTGGGAAAGTCCAGATTTACTCTCTGTTATCCTACTTTTCCAGCAGCTTTTTAAAAGTCCTATTTTCTCTTTCTGCTTCCACTTTCCCTCTTTGTCTTAATCTTATTAAAATTGCTGTAAATGAGGCTGTATCTGCACCGCAAAAAATAATGTGGTTTGGTACCACTTAAACTTCCATGCTATGGAATTCTGTGATTTGTAGTTTGTTGTGGCACTAGAGCATTCTGACAGAGAAGGCTAAATACCTCACAAAACTACAAATCTCAGAATTCCACAGCATTGAGCCATGCCAGTTAAAGTGATGTCAAACTGCATTATTTCTCCAGTGCAGATGCAATCTGAATTCAAATGTAGAAGTAGTCTGCACTCAATTAACTTAACAGAGAGAGGAGAGGAGAGGCAAATTTTATATTTCCCAGTAGGCTCAAGCAAAGGAAAACTGCTGCCACCTCTCCTAGCTTGTGTGCTGTTCCTCATTAATAGCTTTTGCCATTTTGAACACAGTCTGATGTTATTTAGCCACACATTTCCTGGTTTTCTTCTGTGAAATGTTGAAGGGTATGACAGAATTACACAGTGAGGAAGGTGTGATAATGGCACCCATGGGCAACACAGCTGTAGAGGTGTGGGTTCAATTTCAGGCACCGTACAGTTAATGTACCTCTTTCTGGGTTGTATGAGGTCAGTATATAAATGTGTGCTGCAAACATGATTACAATTTAAGACGAATTTTCACAACAGCAATACAACAAAGTATACTATAAAGTGAATGTATATCCTATTGCCCAAATGCCCCATGCATATCATAGGGTACCAGTGCAAAACCTGATTACAGGGCTTTTCTACATATGCTGCTCAGCAGTATTGTAACCTTTGATTTTAAAGCCTTACATAAAATATACAAAACAGATGCAAACACATATAGAAATTCCCCCTTACTCCCTTTTTCCCCTCTTAAAAACATAACTGAGAATCCTACTATCTTGCTTAAGGTGAATGTGAATATGGCCTACTCCTTATCTCAAGCAGATTGCTGCATGCCTGCCAACTCAATGTGGTGTATATGTGAAGTTTCTGGCCTTGTCTACACAGGCAAAAAATCTCATTTCCACCCCAATGCCAATGCTGTCTGTTTGCATGACACACTCTAACTTCCAATGAAATAATGTTGACTTTCCTTGTTAACCCAATTTTGCCTCGGAGTTGGCAAAGTTGCAGAAGTCCTAGTACGGTATTTCACCAAAACCCTAGGGTTAGCACAGGGTTTTGTGGCATGAAAAACAGATGGATCAGGCCTAAATCTGGCCAACTCACTGTTCACTCACCAGGCACCATGCCATGCTATTCCCCCTTCCTCCACGCTGACCAGTGCAGGGAAAAGGGATGGCTTGTCCCCAGAGTCGCAGCATCTCCTTCCAGTACAGTGGCACAGTGTTGTTCACATGGGCCAGCTGGGCCAACATCACATTGTCATGGCTGACCCATTCCCAGAGCTACAGCTGCTGCTTCTGTACCTTCAGGAGCTCTGTGGACACACTGCCATTTCTTTGGAGGGTAGGCTTGCTTGTGTGACCAATGAGAAGAAAGAGTAGAGAGACCCCCTGATGATATGGTTAGGGCTTCTGGAGATGCCAGCCATGCAATCAGAGAGGCACCAGCCTTAGGGGGTCCCTCTACCCTCTCTTCTCATTGATCACAAAGGCAATCCTACCCTAGAAGAAGTGGAGGTGTACCAGGTGACCTGTCTACAGAACTCTTGAACTGGCAACTGTGGTTCCGGGAGCAGACAATGAGCTATCTGTGTCAATGCACTGTTGACCCAGCTTATCCATGTGAAGAACACTGTGCTGTTACATCAAATGCAGCCTGGTACATGTGGTGGCCATCATGGCCAATCTGGAGCCAGTTCTGGAGCATAATGCTTCTGGAGGTGGTTGTCTGAGTGGAAGGGTTTTGAGGAAAGCCAAAGGTTGATAGACTGGACAAGATCAACAATAACAGCAACAAATTTTATTTCTTTCCCACCTCTTCTCAAGATTTGAGGTGGAGTATAGCATATTAAAATACAAAACACAATTAAAAAGAAAAGACATAAAACCAACATTTAAAATACAATACTATAAAACCAATAACGTACACTCATATTCCTTAAAATATACAAATTAAAAAAACATGTTTTAAAATTGACTGGGTAGGCCTCGGTGACTTCCAGTTTCGGCACTGAAGCTTTAGACACCCTAAAATAGTTAGTGGTGGCATCTTGTGAAAATGGGGTCCTTCTTTCCTACTTAAGAATAGGAAACCTGTAAGACCAATGCATGGGAATGTTACTTTTTGCATTACAGCTCCCAGAATCCTTCAGGTGGCATCACCACTGAGTTGTAGCCCAAAAGCTATCTTTTCCAAGCCTGGTAAGACATATGGATAACACCAAAAAGAGGGGAGTAGATATTATAGATGAAAACCATACCCCATTGCCTTATCCAATGTTCTGGATATATGCTCTTGCTTAGCAGAGTAGTTATAAACTTCTCATCTATAGTTGTAAGGCTTGGAAATCAGAATGTGCATATATTCTGTTATTGTTCTATGTTCCTCCTTGGAATCTGACACTTTTGCTCCACTGATCAGATATTTTCTGTCAGTAAAACTGGGGTGAGGGTTCATTCAGGGGTAGCTGTGTTGGCCATTTAGCAAATTCATTGTCAGAAAGTTCTGGAACAAAAAATATCTATCAGTGATACAAAAATTGTGAGACAAAAATATGATACAAAAATTCAAACAAAAAACCATCAATGATGGGTGAGGATTGTTCCCTTCTCCCATTCCAGCCCCTTATGAGCTCTAAAACCTGTTCAGGAGAACTGGGAAACACTCCATAGCAGATTTTTGAGCAACATGGTTGACTTCAAGGAGGAAATAAATAAGATATCTGCTAGCATAGGCCCAGAACAGATGGGACAAATGAAATGGCTTCCAGCTGCTTTGGAGGTGTAGTGTTCAAATGATGCATGCCTCCAAAGTGCCCCAAAGCCATGCTCCAGTCCTTTGTACTGAAGCAAAAAGGAGCTGGGATAATCCGGCTTCTGGTGGCATGGGCTGAGCCCTGTAGTCACAGCTCGCTTTCCATGCTGGCAATACCTTCTAGAAGAAAATGCATGAAGAGCGCCTCATATCATTGTGAGTTTCCATAACTCTGCCTCATGTCATTGGCTGCTGCCAGTGGGAATAGGAAAATACTATAATGGCTTCTTACAATATTTAGTTCTACTTGAAAATAAATGGAAGTGTTGCTGTCATCAGAGTCAAACTGCTCTGCATCTAGTATTAGAAGAAGGTTCAAAGAAATATTTTAAAGTTACAGACGTTTCACTGGAGAATATCTCACAGGGATGTCATTGAATACATGGCTTATGAGGAACTTCTGTGGCATTGTATTTTCTCTCTATTTGCAATTACCACGTCCTATAATTTTATTATTGTTTTGTTCAGTTTCAAAATGTTAACTTCTTGGACTACATGAACCATAATCCTCCAGGCAGTATGTCCAATGGGCAGGCTGGCTGGGAGATTTCTGAGTCTGTTCTTTAAATTATAGAAGCATAGACAACATTAACAAATCTAGCCATTAAACAGGTAGGTGGATTTTGTTTCTCCACCTCACCTCACCCTACCCCATGATTTAAGGAACACTTTACATGATACATGATGAAACAGAAATCAACTTGAACATGCTTCTGGAACCACTGTTGTCTGGAGAGTCAAAAGATAGAAGCAGTTGCTCAGGATATGCTTGAAGTAGTCTTGTATTGCAGTGGAAACCACACTGTCTGCACCTGCCTGAAGCAAGGGCAGGGAGGAAGAGATGGTAAGATGTGCAGCTGTGTTGTAAAGGAGTGATGCATGGCACATGGACAAGTTGCCAGAAGCAGGTGAAGAAGGAGAGGAGCTGTAATGGGTGGGTGCATGGTACAAGCAAAGGGATGCGTGGGATACAACATGAGAGGGAAAGAGGGTGAGATGTGCAAGAAGCACAAGAGAGAGGCAGCACAAAAGTGTGAAGTGAAACGAAAGAGGGTAAAGGAATAAAAGAAAATAAGAGGTGCACTGGGAAGATGCAAGGACCAAGAAAGATAGGCATAAAGCGATGGAAGGTGCAAAAGAGGGAGGCGTGGTGGCACAAGATGAGACAAGGAGGAAAGGGAAGGGAAGTACATGAAAAAGAGTACAAAAAAAGGAAGGGGATTGTGGTGAGAGTAAGCAAGGTGAGGCAAAGAAGGAACAGCAGTGTAGCTGCAGAGCAAGGAAGGAGACACTGAAGACATGAGATGAGACAAGAGAGGGGGAATTGAGAGTGAGAACTGCAGAAAGAGGATGCAAGGAGCAAGAAAAGTAAGAGCATGGCAAAACAAAGTGCAAAGGAAAACGGTGTGGTCTGTAAGTTTGTTCTCACTCTCCTGTACATTTCTTCCTATGAATCAGATGACAGCTTCTCTCAGGGGTATCCTTTGATATTTTCTAGATCATTATATTTTTTCCATTAGTAAAAAAAAACTGATTACAGTTTATAGTGATCTTATGAGAATAACATTACAAGTGCTTGTTCATGACACATTGTTGTTGTTGTTGCTGTTGTTGTTGTTGTTGTTGTTGTTGATGATGATGATTACGACCACCATGATCACGACCACATTGTCCACATGACTGTACATGTTTTCATCCTTGCTACTTATCCCCTGTTCATACACCCTGCATACTGCATGCTGTATTTGGGGTCTCTGTATTTTCATATTTTCATGTCTAGAGCCAGCATGTTCTTAAGAGATCATTATGACCTTTGGAACACTAGATGAAGCTTTAATGGAAAAGGAGTGCATGTCATGCTGAGGTTGAGGCATCAATGTGATTTTCAGTATCTCTGTCAGACCATAACATACCTTTAGAAATCAGGAAGTGGAAGTGGATAGCTCACGGTGAAGAGTTTATTTACAGATGATCAAGAAGACTGTTTACAAATGCAGAATCAGAGTCCCAGGATGGAAGCAATACATTCTCTTCCTCCTCAGCAGCTAAACAGCAACAGAGCTATACAGAACTCTCTGATACACTCACTATACACCAACAGCACTGATTCTCTTCACAACTACTCACAACTCCTTCTCTCCACATCTACAATGATCCACATAAGTTTACGGTTGAGTGGGATTTATAAACCCTTGTCTGATGCAACCTCAGTGCAGAGTTGCTCATACATTAAATCATTATACATTACCTCATAATTGTGCTTAGTCATATACACACAGGTGTATTTCAATACACAATTAAGTGGCTGGCCTCTTCAAGGACATTAATCTCCAGTTGTCCTGGCCTTGTCACACAAACCACACAAACTGCATCACAATGCAGTTCTGCAGATCTGATTTTACTTTATAACATGGTGACAGTGTAGACCTGAGAACATGTGTATAATCCAGGTACTGCTACAATCAAATCTAAATGGGTGTGGGTGTCCTCACACTAGGCCCTTTTGCATTTCCTCTTGCACAAAGAAAAAAAGGAGGTTGCATTGTACTGAAACAGTTAATGAGCTCTTTCTGCCTATCATATTTCCAGCCAACTTCCCTGTCTATTCACCCTGGGGGTGTCCTCATCCAATCTCTGTTTTTGTTACCCTAAAGTTAAAGCTATAAACTAGTCCAGAACCCCATTGTCAGTTCCTAGGAAAGCCATCATTGATAGAGCTCATCAAGCCTATCCCCAGAGGCTAGTTATCAGGTATAAATATTGGTCCCAAAGTATAGCCTCCTTGCACACAGTTGGCCACCAGTCTGTGCTTCGTGTGCAGAAAAGATTCCTCCACTCACTGTGTTATCCTCAGACCCATTTCTGAGCCACTCCTGCACCCCTCAAACTCTACTCTCCTTATTTCCATTACAGTTAGCTCTGAATGCTATGTCTCTTTCAATTGATATCACATGTGTGATTGCATATTTCTAAATAAAACCTTCTCAATTCACCCAAACTTGGAGTCCCCCTCAGTGAGTACGGGTATACGCAGGTGCTAACAGACTTAAAGTTAATCAGCCTCTTGCAAACTTAAGCTAATTCCTCCAACA
Source organism: Phrynosoma platyrhinos (assembly GCA_020142125.1). Taxonomy (NCBI): domain Eukaryota; kingdom Metazoa; phylum Chordata; class Lepidosauria; order Squamata; family Phrynosomatidae; genus Phrynosoma; species Phrynosoma platyrhinos. The sequence continues at coordinate 131,024,701 of CM034708.1, read as the reverse complement.
TTTAAAGTGAAGCTGGTAGTTAGTGGGGACTCCCAGTCCCTCCCTAACCCTTTCTTGGATAACAGCCTAAAACAACCCTTTTAAGAGGTAGTGATGGCCCAATGTTACATGGTAAATTCCTTGACCAAACAGGGATTTGACTTTGGCTTTCTCTGTTTCAAAAACCACTTTAAATATTATTCTACTCCAGTTCATTCATAACATTAGTTATAAAAAGGTTGAAACATAGTGGTGGGAGAGAAATGCAATTAACGTGTTGAATTTGCATAATTAGGATGCAAATTAATATACATAGTTGTAATAATTTCCATTATTTGCAAATTAGATCCTGGGTTTGAAAATGATGGCAATGCGGTTACCATGAAATCACAGATCTGGGAGTCTACTGAAGAAAATCTATTTAAATGTCTTTCCCAGAAGCACTCTGGTCCTCATCAATTTTGCACAATTAACTTCAGAAGCAGATTAAGTATACATTAAACAATGCCTCCACCAAGATATGGCCACCTTGTTTAAAACATGCTTGTAAATTCTAGATTATTTTAAGTAAGAGGTCACAGAGGAGTGACCCAATGGAAGGAACCCTCCTGCAAAGATTAACAGCCTTTTATATCTGTAATTTTGAACTTATTGCCACCCATTGCAACACAGAGAAATAACCAAGTTCTGAGGAAAGTGCAAGCTGGCAGGAAAGAATTCCAAGTATGCTATAACTTCATCTAAAGTTTTGTTTGTCCATGTATATGGAGCTGAAGTGAAAACCAGCGTAGCATAGTGGTTTCAATGTTGGACTAGGACTATGGGGAGCCAGGGTTCGTATCCCCATTCAGTCATGGAAACTCACTGGGCAAGTCACATCTTTCAGCCAAAAAAAAAAA
>CM034708.1:131006890-131017336 GCA_020142125.1 Phrynosoma platyrhinos | reverse complement strand
TTGAACATAGTTGCCTACGGGTGGCATGGTACCCAGCAGTACCATGTTCAATCTCTATGTTCAATCAAATTGAACATAGAGAAGCGCCTACGGGTGGCATGGTACCCAGCAGTTTTTGTAGTCTAGATAGCCCCAAAGTAATCAAATTGAACAAAGTAATCAAATTGAACTGCATGGTACCCAGCAGTTTTTGTAGTCTAGATAGCCCCAAAGTAATCAAATTGAACATAGTTGGTAGATATAATGTACTCCTAACAGACGGCCATCCATCATCTCTTCAAAAGCCTCCATATAAGATTTCACCATATTCTGAGGCAGCTTATTCCACCGTCAAACAGCTTACTCTCAAGTTCTTCCTAATGTTTACGTGGGTTCCCTTTTCCTATAGTTTGAATCATTATTCCATATCCTAGTCTCTGGAGCAGCAGAAAACAAGCTTGCACCATCCTCAAAATGACATCCCTTCCAATATTGAAACATGGTTATTATGTTGTCTCTTTCCCAGGCTAAACATACCTAGACTTCCTAAACTGCACTTCACAGAGCATAGCATTCATTCAGACTTTTCACCATTTTGGTCCCCCTCCTTTGGACACACTTGTTTGTCCACATCCTTCTTGAATTGTGATATCCAGAAGTGGAAACAATATTCCAAGCGAGGTCTGACCAAAGCAGAATAGAGTGGCACTATTACTTCCCTTGATCTAGACCAGGGGTAGGCAACCTTTCCCCTTTAAGGGCCGAGGGACTTCAGCTCCCAGAAGCCTCAGCCATGTTGGCCAATAGCTCCTGAAATTCTGGGAGCTGAAGTCCCTCAGCCCTTAAAGGGGAAAGGTTGCCTACCCCTGATCTAGACACTATACTGATGAAGCCTAAAACTATATTGGTTTTTTAAGCTGCTGCATCACATTGCTGACTTGTGTTTAATGTTGCTACTTTAGTTGGCCCTCCATGTCCAGATTCTGCATTCATGGATGCAACCAACCCCACACTGCAAAAATATTCACATATAAAATTCCAAACAGCAAACCTTGAATTTGCCATTTTATACAAGGGACACCATTTTATTATGCCATTGTGTATGCGACCTGATCATCCAGACCAGGGGTAGGCAACCTAAGGCTTGGGGGTCAGATGCGCCCCCCCCCCCCCCCCCCCGAGGCCTTTGGATCGGCCCCAGGCCGGTCCTGCTGCTGCTGCCCCCCACCGCCACCCCCCGCCATGATGATATTGATTATTGTTGTTATTACTTGTTCTGGGGGTTTTCTTGGCAAAATCTCCACAGGGGTTTTGCCATGGCTTTTCTGGGGCTGAGAGAGTGTGCATGCATAATTTTTAATTTATTAATTTATGGTGCTTCGGCCTCCCAATTGTCTGAGGGACAGCAACCCGGCCCCTGCTCAAAAAGGTTGCCTACCCCTGATCCAGACTGGTATTCACTGGGAGTCCTGGTATCAAACCCCAATGGATACCTAGAACCCACTGTACAACTAACCAATAGGATTCAGACTAGTGTGTATTCTACCACTTCCACTTAGTATCTTTTGTATATCAAATTATGTAAATCAATTGTGTGTATGTGTTATCTGGACTAGGATAACTATTTTTCATATGCAAATCACTACTGTACTACAGTGTATAAAAAATATTAAGAAATGATGAAAAAAATAGCAGACATTGTCCTAAGAATAGAGCTTAGCTGTTTAATCTTGACAGCAGACAAAATAGTATGCACCAAAGCATTTGTAACACTATATGACATCAGTTAATTGATCAACTAATTGGACAGCAGTTTTCTCTTGCAAGTTGGGGTGAAATATTTACTATTCCACTTGCCATGGATTATCTCATTCAAAAACTGATCAGTCCTAAACATCTTTAGCTTCCAGTAAGGTGAGTGTATTGTGTATACGAAGACCCACCGAAAAAGCTGAGATAGTAATAATTTCTGGACTTTCACCTGTTGGGTAAAAATGACTGATCAAGGAAGGGTTAAAGGAGTAACATCAGAAGCCTCACAATCCCAAGTCTAAAAAAAAAAATGTTGAGTAACACTGGATTAAAAGTTGTGACTAAACAAGCTCTTCATACTTAATGAAGAAAAACAGACACATTTATAAAATATTTTTTAGAGTTTATTTTATTTAAATAAAAATTATAATTTATACCAAGACCCATCCCACCCAACCCCCTTTTTTAAACAAACAAGATTCTCTTAAAAATGTACAGGGCAAATTGTTTCAGTTCAATTTTCATACAGTACAAGTCTCTTCTTGAACAAAAGTTACACTGCTAATGAATTATTTACAAGTTCAAAATATAGACTCAAACTTCAGACATAAAAATTATCTCACATCCATTCTATTTACTGATTAGTAGAAATAAAACATCTGCTAAAAATGTACATCATTCATAATAAACTACCAGGTTTGGTTGCTGTTTTGTTTTTGTTTTTGAAGGGTTCACAATGCTTATGCTTTTGTCTTTCCTCACTCGGTTTGTAGAACTAATGAACTGGTTTTGCTTCATTTTTGTGCGACGCTGCTACACAATTTACTTACATGTCAGTACTTTCCCTGCAAAAACTAACAGTGTAGTTACAGGTAAAAGAAATCCTCTTTCTTCCATATTAAGAAGGAAACACAAAAAGTGATCAGTTTTCATATACCTTTGTGGTAACAAAGGTTCTCAGACTTGATCACTTGACCACTATGCTTCCAGTTATCCAATTAAACACAAAGAATTCACCTCCAAAAAAGGTAATAGGTTGAATCAGAATAACACATAAAAAAGGCTGTTGAAAAATAACATGTCACATATAGCAGCACTACTGGATTTAAATTCAGTACAGCCATACTGCCAGTCCCTATAAGGAGATGCATTCAGACCAAGAGTGGTTATATGAATACAGAACAGGCTGATAAATGCTCAGCACTTGAGGATATAAGAAATGAAAAGCATTTTGATGCTCAAGCACACCAAGTTATTTTAGGGCATAGTAATGAATCGCATATCATTAAACATAAGTTGATTTTACAGTGTATAATGTAAAGCTGGACTTTGCAAAAACCATGTGCATGTCTGCCAGTCATATTAAACATTTGCTCTCTTTTTTAAAATCCAGTTCATGTATACTTGATATTGGAATGAACTACCATTGCTTTGTAATTTGCAATACTTTTACCCAGGGGTAGGCAACCTTTCCCCTTTAAGGGCCGAGGGACTTCAGCTCCCAGAATCCCAGGAGCTATTGGCCAACATGGACGAGGCTTCTGGGAGCTGAAGTCCCTCGGCCCTTAAAGGGGAAAGGTTGCCTACCCCTGCTTTTACCACTTCATTTGTTCAAAAGTTTGCTTTCTTACAAGTGCAGATTATTTTGATCAAACCTGTAACTGTGATATCCAATTAGAGCGGCCAAATTTAGAAACATTATCTGTTCTGTAATATTATTATTAATGGTTCATTCTGACAATCTATGTGACAAATTGTTGTGGCACTGCCATTATATCAGTCAGTCAGGACTTCAAGGAACAACATCCTAGGACAATACATCAGTCGGTCAATAGGGAGAGAAAGTAATAAGTGCTGTTACCCAATTTTTACAACAACCGCTATTTTCATGATCCGAGTGAAGGTAAAAATTACACTTGAAAATGATACAAAAATAAGAAACACAGCTCACTTTGTAAAAAATATAATCTGTTTTTCAAAAAATGAGAGCCTCATGAACACCCAAGGGATTTTTCTTTTAAAAAATGATAAACTCAATGTACCATGGGTCAGCTTCATGTCAGTACAAAACATTACGCTAATTTAATGCTTAATTTAATATCCATCAACTACACCACTTGTTTACCTGCTATACTGATGCTTAACAAAATCATTATAGAGAAAAAAAGGTTCATTTTCTATTACATACTTCCATGTTTCTTCAATACATTCTAATGTTTATATAATCTCCATCTTCAAAATTGTATATAAACAACAAGTCATCTCTTAAACATTGATACTAGAGATTTTCTGTTTTGCTGTGGGAAATTTGTGACCCTTCTCAGATTTAGATTTTGGCTCAAAAACGAACTCCAAGTGTGCAGCATTGTCGAAAAGAGAATGAATTTTCTTTGTTCATGGTAACGTGTTTGTGAAATCCTTCCAAGATTAGTTCTCCCACAAATTTATTTGTGGCTCTTTCTAAAACATAAACCATGTAAGCCAAGTAGTTTTCTGTCCCAACATGGACCAAAACTGACAGAAGCCCATATTCCTATGACAGTTCCCCTAATGGCTAATTACGGGTCATATACACCGACATGTTCGTAGAGGCCTTACAGACAATTTTAAAAAGGTACAAGTTTGGGGATGAAGCAACTGAGAAAAAAGAATGATCATGGACACTGCCCAACGTTCCCTCAACACCATTTTGCCAGATTACCTTTGGGGCTCCCATCACATTCAGGCTCTTAGAAACAAATGCATAATTGGGGAAACAGCTGATATGGTGGAGAGAGAAAAAATACCAAAAACTGGAGAAATCCCATGTTGTTTTCTGCTCAAAACTCACCAATCTTCAAGACAGACCCAAGATGTTTTGCTGCCTGAGATAAAGACTGTACACCCATCTCACTCCATGTATAAGAACCAGATCAAACTGGCAGCTGAATCTTACTTGAATGCTGGCTACTTCTACTGCACCTGAGGTAGCTGACTAGTTTAAGGGGTTCAAGGCAGGCTGAGAGGTCCACATACAGTTCTGTTCCCCCAACAATTCACAGCCTCTCCACACTGTCTGCTACCTTCTAGCCAGGTCAGCTCCCTTACTCTGCTTGGTGCTAGGGCCAGCCCAGTCACTCCTGTCACACTTGTTGCTCTTTTAAAGTCCCTTGGCAATTCAGTATTTGCTCATAACACAAGGTTACTATCTGACATCCTTGAGAGCCCATTTTCTTGGTTAAAGACTTCCACATGCAAAGTTTGTTCCAGTAAGAAGCAGAGACAAGGCCTGGAAGAGGCTAAAATGACCAGCAACAGCAAATTAATTGGCATTTTTGTTCAAGTTCAAAATGTACTTTAAAAAAAAAAAAAACACACAAAAGGAGAAATAATTATGGACACTGCAGTGTGAATTAGATATTCCGAGATGACTTTTTCTACAAGGGTCAGGAAAACTTTGGCCTTTCAGATGTTGATGAACTCCTTCTCTCCATATTACTTCACTAAGGCTCATCTGAGCTAATAGCAACTTGAGTACCACAATATCAGGAGGGTCATAGTTCTCCAGCCCCATGTTATAGAACAGTGATGGCGAATCTTTTAGGGGCTGAGCGCCCAAACTAAAAGGTCTGCCGGCACTGGGTGTTACCCGGTGCCAGGACTTCCACCCTCCAGGGGCAGGACTTCTGGGGTGGGACCTCTTTCCCCTGCCCTCCCGGGCCTTCAGCTGCCTCTCCAGAGACATCTGAAGGCCCAGGGGGGTGAGAGGAGAAGAAGGAAGAGGAACGTGCCTGTTCCTCTTCCTCCCCTCATGCTGTCCTCAGCCTCCAGCTGCCTCTGGAGAGGCAGATGGAGGCTGGGGAGTGTCAAGGAGGAGGAGGAAGAGGTGCATACCTATTACTCCTCATCCTCTGCATGTAGGGGGGAATGGCATCACGTGCCATCTCTGGCACACGTGCCATAGGTTCGCCATCACGGTCATAGAATCATACATATTTATACAACATAAAAACCAGTCTCAGTATTTCCAATATATTAAAGGAAGAAAATGGTCTCCCTGAAAGTATAAAATCCAATACAATGCCACTGTGATATCCCAGAGGGGAAATCCTTGAAGTGAAGGTATACCATCAAAAAAAGTTTGTATATATAAAAAGATACTCTGTACTGAAAGCAGTGGTTTCATTTGTGATGTCAGTACGGAAGGTAGAAAATGAAGGAATAGGCTCTGAGGAACAATGACTTTTCACAACAGTCTTTCAGATCTACATAGCCATTGAAAAGATCAAGGAGTTAGTAAGAAGATTTGCTTGAAGCACAACTACTGGCATTTATACCTTCAGTTAGTATGACTTGGATATTAATTAGTGAAATAAAGACCTTTCCAAAATGTGTTGTCATTCACATGTTTCACCAAGTCAGGCTACAACCCTGCACCCAGTAAAGGTTTTAAAATGCCACTGAAATCAAAAGAACTCATACAGTAGGACCCGTAGCAGAAGAGGAGTAGAATGCACTGCCACACCCTGAGATTTTAGGGCAGGACAATACAGCTTCCTTGGTCTATCCTCAAGCTGCTGTTGCCTTATCTGTTCCTAAGCTTTTTAATGTCAGTAAATAAACATTAAAAGTGCTTTATGTGCAAGGCTAATAGTGATGATAGCACTTTCACTGTCTTTTTCTCACTTTTTTGTTGTTTTTTACAAAAAGCTTTAAAAAACAAAAAATGGAAGGCATATATAAAATACACTTATGTAACGTAAGACATATGCAACCGAGAAAATTATTGCAGAATTGATGATGGGTGTTCCACTTTTTATTCACTACCAAGTGAGTAAAACCAAAGTCTCCCCAGGAGAATCAGCAGTGATGATATACTAGCTTTCACTGGTTGATGCTGCAGAGGTTATTTTCACATACTGGTTGAAAATGGTCTCAAAAGCTTCATCTCTGTGTACCATGGCACCAAACACTAAAGGCTGGGTGGGGAGACAAAAACAGAATTGTTAGCAACAAAAATTATTTTAAAATGGAGATCTCTGCAGCATCCTAACCCTATTCAGAGCTATGTATTTATTTAAAGTACATCTATCCTATTCTTCAGTTGAACACACTCCTAGGGTGGCTTACAGAAAAAGAATATCTCAGTTACCAAGCTTATAGTCTAAAAGACATGACGTGAAAGAAAAACAGGGGAGGAAGGAAGAGGAAACAAGCAAATTCAGGCACCAATTTTGAATTTACTGAGTCCTTATAAAGCTCAGAAAGGACTTAATCAATTTAGGGAAAACAGGCAAAAGGAGCTGGCATCTCAGGACAGCTGATGGAGCTGGCCCTTCTTAACATCTCCCCTTCTGCATCTTGATGGAATGAATTCAATGGGGCATCCTCTCATTCCTACTATGTGTATGCCTTCAATATGACAGGTTCACCTCTGAATCACCACCTCTTCTGTTATTACAACAAAGCGCAACAATGTGACTAGTTACATTTTTTAAAAAACCCAACAACACTAAGTGGTATTGATTGCTCTAATGTCACATACACATCAGCAAAGCTAAACATCTCCCCCTTTGAAAGTAATTGATAATTTCCTTGAGTTGCAAACCATAGCACATATGCTTGTGTAACTCAATAAATGGTTTAGTAAAACAATCCTTATGGGCTCAAGTTAAAGGACATGCTCAAAAAACTGATGAGGCCATCATATCATTAATATTTCAAACAGGTGCAAGTGATAGTGCTGGCATTTTGCAATATATAGATAAAATGTTTTTATTTGAATGCTTACTTTTTGTGTAGATGGCGTGGACACTGCAATACCCATTCCAGATCCTGGGAGAACAGAGAGTACTTTGTACTAAAAAGAAATGCAAAATAAATAATAGTATTTACAACAGAAAAGACAGGTTGGAAAAGATCAGATCTCAACTATGCAGAAATTTAGAAGGCAGTATTCTATTAGCATGGCTATCAGAAGTACTCCTGAAAAGGGTACTAGGGTTGATAATGGCCTAGATTGTTAGTGCTTAGAAATATGCTAGTGAGATGCTTCCATTGCAAAACGATTAGTATTCTTGATAAAAATGCTTCCAAACATAAAACAAGAAACTGGCACAGAGCTCAATATCTGGAGGGTTGATATGTATCTACACAGTGCTTTCAACCACACCTGATTCACTCATATGTTACTTCTTTTGCTTTGATAGTTGGCTCTGAAACTAATGTCAATAGCATTGGAAAGGACAAGGCTTTCTCACCAGTGTTATCACCCTTGTGGCACCCCCTCCTTGGGAACAGCTGAAAAAGCTCATTTTCTTCCTGATTTTAGACAGATTTTTAAAATACAGTCACCCCTCCATTCTCACGGACTTGAAGTTTGCGGTTTGGCATATTCATGGAGGGGCAACCTCCATTATAATCAATGGGATATGCTGCTGTGGGTGCACGTCCGTGGGGGTGCACCCCATTCAAGACTATGGGACTTGAATATTTGCGAATGTCCATTTTTGCGGGGTGTGTGTGTCCAGAATGGATCCCCTGCAAAAATAGAGGGCTGACTGCAGTATTATTTTCAACAGGCACTGAAAGATTATTTTTCTGTTGTTTTCCTTGTTCCTTTCTCATGCTGTAATACTTATATAAATTTAAAACAAAAATCCCATGTTGATTTCACAGTAGTGGTGAAAGAGCTAGACAGTAAACAGTTTTGTGAAGGGGACATGGCCACTTCACAGCTCATCCCTAACTCCACATAGTTTAGGGAAAAGTTTAAAAGCACTAGTTGAAGCTTGAACATTTAGAGACCCCATGTTTGTATCTCCATTGTAAAAACCAATAATTTATTCTCACTCTCTTTTACTACTACTTTTTTTAAAACCAGTTATTGATCTATAGGTCCCCCAGTACAATTCTATGGTAAACTTCCAGCGGATGTTGATCACAGAGTTGCACTGGAAGACCAAGAGATTCTTAGAGAAGTGTTCTCTCAGATGAAAAAAATAGTTGTTTTTTAATTGTGTTTTTTTCCCACTTTCACAGGGGTCTTGCACCTGCATCCTAAAGAATGTATAGAGCACAATGTACTTCCTTTGAAATGACAGGTTCATAATTTCAGAAATTCTAGACCTGCCCTCAAGCCTGAATGACCAAGAGATACCCATTCCTAAACATGATTTTGTTCTGTTTCAGCTGGCACTCTGGTTATACATGTTACCTAAGGAAGAATATTGGTTATGGTGACATATGCTTTAAAACTAGACTGCTTTACATGGGCCTTCTTCCAAAAAGAATATTCCGAAACTTCAAAATGCATTTCACTTCTGGCCTCAATTCAAAGATATGATTTATAATCTTTAAAGTCCTATGTGGTTTGATGTTCTCCAATTTTAGCTTGTCAGATCATCAGCAGAGGCCCTCTTCTATGTTCCAAGATCTCGCATGACTGGTTCCCAGTGAGTGTTTCAATGGCCACTATCAGTGCTTTAAAAAATCCTGGTCAGTTTGGTAGACTACCTGGCACTTCACTGACAAATTTCTACCACAATACAAGTAGCATCCTTTTTAGGAAGACCTTTACTTTAGTTGGGTTTTACTGTTATTCTTATGGATGGGTTTAACTGTTATCCTTATGGTTTTATTATTCTGTGGTTTGTTGGTCTGCTTCTTTAAAGTAAAGAATTTTTGATTCTTTTAAAACTCTGGATTTTTAATCTACAGATCCCATGTGATCTTGGAAGCTAAGTAGGGTTAGCTCTGTTTAGTACTAGGATGGGAGAACACCAATGAATCCCAGGTGCTAGGCTATATTTCAGAGCATATTCTATGCTTAAGAGTATTCTATGCTTAAGAAAACTTTATGAAATTCAGGGGGTGGCCTTAAATCAGCAGGTGACATGAAGATGCACACACACACACTCAATGTGTGTGTATTTTTCTTCCAGTTTTTGGAAAAACAAGATGTAAGTGATTTAAATGAACAAAATGAATGACCTCCATCTTGGAGTTTAACAGGTTTAGTTTACATAGGTTAACCTCAGGTCTTAAATACATGTACCCAACTGTATATTAGAAGGTACAACGGCTTGTGCGGAAAGATAAAGAAAATTAATACAGAGACCAATGCAGAGAAATAGAAGACAATAATAAAAAGGGAAGAACAAGAGATCTATTTTACAAGATCTGGGAAATCAAAGGAAAATTCAAACCAAGGATTGGGATGATCTATGACAATAAAAATAACATTATTCAAGACAAAGAAGGAATAAAAAGATGTTGGATGCAATACACAAAAGAAAAGAGATGACAAAATGAAGGACACATGGAATGAAGAGCCATATGAAGATGAACCCCAAATTCTAAAAAGTGAGATGGAAACTGCAATAAGAGAAATAGCGAAAAATAAATCACCAGGAACAGATGATATTCCAACTGAACTCCTGAAATCCACATTGAGAGAGTCAACTCTAGTGCTAACCAACATATGTCAACAGATATGGAAAACAAAACGATGGCCAACAGATTGGAAGCAATATACATCCCCATCCACAAAAAGGGAGACACAAGAGACTGTAGCAACTAATGGAGCACACCAGGGAATTTCAAAAGAAAATCATCATGTGCTTTATAGACTATAGCAAAGCCTTTGACTGCATAGACAATGAAAGGCTTATGGAATGCCTTAAAGACAGACATGGGAGTGCCAAGACATCTGATAGTCCTGATGAGGAATCTGTA
>CM034708.1:130992139-131006790 GCA_020142125.1 Phrynosoma platyrhinos | reverse complement strand
ACAGACCTTGGACACCTACTAAGGAAGATCAAAGAAGAAAGTGCTAAGACAGACTTGATGTTGAATATAAAGAAAACAAAAATAATGACCACCGAGGACCTTCACACCTTCAAACTAGACAATGAGGAAATAGAAATAGTACAAGAGTTCTCATATCTGGGATCAAACATTGATCGGAACGGGGACTGCAGTCAGGAAATCAGTAGAAGATTAAGAATGGGGAGGTTGGCTATGAAAGAACTAGAAAAGATTCTAAAATGCAAAGATATACAACTCAGCACAAAAGTCAGAATCATACAAGCCACTGTATTCCCTATTATCATGTATGGATATGAGAGTTGGGCAGATAAGAAAGATGATAAGAAAATCAATGCATATGAGATGTGGCACTGGAGAAGAATGCTGAGAAATCCATGGACAGCCAAAAGGACAAACAAATGGGTCCTAGAGCAGATCAAGTCAGAAATCTCCCTGGAAGCCAAGATTACCAAACGGAGGCTGTTGTACTTTGGACACATCATGAGAAGAGAGGACTCATTGGAAAAGACAATAATGCTGGGAAAGGTGGAGGGAGGGAGAAAGAGAGGAAGGCCACATGCTAGACGGATAGACTCTATTAAGGAGGTCACGGGTATTAAGGGATTGCAGGAATTAATGAAAGCAGTGGAGGACAGAGGGTCTCATCCATAGGGTTGCTATGAGTTGAGATCAACTCGAGAGCAGTTAACAACAACAAAAAATATTAGAAGGCTAGAGGGGTTTCCCTTTTTTGAAGTTCTGGACATTTTCAATTAAACATTAAGTACTTTTAAGTGAACATTAAAATATCTGAATAAATTAAAACATTAATCACTTTAACGTAAAAGAGTACACAACTATACCCTTTGCCACATCCATGTGAGTGAAATTTTAAGGTCACCACAACACACAATTTTAAGAGAAGTGATAATCATGGAATGTTAGAGCAAAAGTAGGCACTGAATTACAATTCCCATCAACCCTAGCCAGCAGAGCTGATAATGAGGTGTACTGGGCCTAGTGCAAGTGCCACAAATTGCCCAACCCTCATATTTTACTTCAAGTCGGGGGGGAAAAAGGGGGGGAGGGAAGGGGGATGGAAGCAAACTCCCAAAATCATGGACATACCTTCTGGATATCTGTTATATCTGTCAGTTTTATAACTTTATTTCTTTTCGATGAACCAGACTTGGAACTTTCAAAACATAAGTAACTGAAAATAAATAAACAAACAAAAGAAAGATCATTTGAAAAACAGATTATTCCAAATCTTGCCTTTAACTAAGTTTTAATTATAATTACTATGAATAGCTGTGCTAATATGTGAAATATTAAACTTCTGGAATGGTTTTTAAAATAACAGTGCTTTTACATTTTTATACTGAACTGAACATCTACACTCTATAAAATCTGTACATCCACACCCTGAAATAAAAATATATGCATACACATACACAGTGCAGACAGAAACAGGCCAACTTAATTTTTAAAAAGAGACTTCCTTCTCCCTGTACCCAACCATGACTTGTCTGCTCCTGAGAAAGAACCTTAATTTGATCCATGGATAAGCTGTTACACCTGCACTCTGGTGGCTCTTTTCTGACCCATTAAGTCCAAAGCTCATATTACTTTTGACATGGTTACTATTTCATGGAGGCTTTGCCACATGTTAATTGTGAATTTACCTGCTTCCAACAGAAGGACAATTTGTCCGGTATTCTCATAACAAAATCTACCCTAAACTAATCTGCAGTTATCTAGAAGTATGCAGAATTTGTTTTCTGTAAAGTAGCCCCAGCTATCTAAAAAATGAGAATGAGAATGTGTTTGTGTGTATGTGAGAGTGAGTGAGAAAGAGAGGGGGGGAGGTATGGGAAACTGACATAAGGGAAACTGTTAACTTCAGTAACTGTTAACTTCAACAACATCTGCAATACACATTGAGCTTTCTCCTTTTATAATTTACAAAATTAGCATGTGTGTTCCCAGTCTGTTCCTTCTTTCCCCTGATTCTTAAGACTGTACAATGTGCAAAGACTTACTTTTCTGTAACGTAAAGCACTCCATTTCGGATGTAGTCTGTGGGCATCTTCCGGTCTCTGTTAATCAGGCAGCAGCGCCAGCCATTTTCACAAACTGTCAAAATAGTACAATCACATTATATTTCATACAACCACAAAATCTTAGAAGTGCATACAAAGCTCTTCTGAACAGTGAAGCATTTGTTTCAAGGCTTGGGTTAAGTTACTTGTCTCATGGGATTAGACACCTTTTCTCCCCTCTCAAATTCATGCTACCACAAAAGCAAACCAGGCTATGGGCATCAGGTTCACTTGGAGAATCTTATGGATATCAGATAAAATATTAATTTGACCTCCTATCCATAGAACCCAACAGCAGATAACATTACAGTGCAGTTCATTTCTGAGTGCCACTGCTCTGTATGCAATTCTTTTAAAACATGCTTCTGTTTAAGACCAATATCATCTTTTACATTCATGCCAATACCTGCCAAAGGACGCTCAGTTTCTGACAGATTAAATACTTCATGGAAGTTGCCTCGCTTAGTGGTATGAAAACGGCTACTCTCATCATCTCTGCTGACTCCTGTTGGGGCACTTGAGCCTACACAACTTCGTGAAGCTGTTGTTTGAAGCTGTAAGGAAATAAAATATTGATAATTATTAACACACAATTAAAAGCATGCATTGTGCATAGCTTAACATTTGTATGCCTTCACTGGACAAATACATTGCCTTTCTTCTTCAGAATGAGTGTTTACAGATAGAAAATCAAAGCTTAGTGTAGCTGCAGGCCTCACTCACCCTACGTTCTGTATCGCTGTGCTTAATAGCAATATCACATTTGGCTAAAAATTAGAGCCATTCGATTTACTGAGGACTTTATCAGTTTTTACTGCAGGATAGTGAATTGCATGCCAGAATGGTCCTGCATAAGAGGAAAGAAGCCCCACAATTCTCGGTACATAGGCCCCTTCCTCACCACACAAATATAATGCTAAATATAGTGCTCTGAGTCAAGCGGCACTAGAGCTTTCTGTTGGAAAATTCTAAATACCGCTCCCTAAACTGCAAATCTCAGGATTTCATAGGAAGTTGCATGAAATTAAAGTAAACTCCCAGTACTTAGAGCCTTATCACATGAGAAAAGAAAGCCAAAATGGAGTGGGAGAGTATTGGCTTTCTCTATCTCTCTCTGCATGCTGTTGTAGCACTTGTGTTCTCCTTCCAGAGAGGGAAAAGCATACCTTTGCCAAACGGATTTTTCAAGTGCAACAAAAGGCATACTTTTATTACCATCTCCTTTGGGAAGAGAATAGAAGTGATACAACAGCATTAGAAAAAGCACTACTTTCCCACTCCATTTTGGCATACTTTTCTCATGTAATAAGGCTCTAAATTATGTGAAAGGACTCTTAGGCAGCATTTACACTGCAAAATTAAAGCAGTTTGACACCGTTTTAACTGCCATGCCTCAATGCTATTGAATTCAAAGAGAGCTATGGAATTCTGTCAGAGAGCTTTGATGCCATAACAAGCTACAAATTTCACAACTCCATAGGATGGAGCCATGGCAGTTAAAGTAGTGTCAAATTGCATTAATTCTGCAGTATGGCAGCAACCTTAGAGAGCCAGAATATAATGAAGAATGGTTCCACTGCATTCTGAATATGCTAATTTTTAAAATATAGTATCCTTTTTCTGTTTTTTGTTTTAACCAAGCCTCTTTACCAACATGTGTTCTCTCACCTACAAGATTTGATAGAGTTTCACCAGGCTCCATGATGTAACCATTCTTCATTTTATAAATATTTGCTGTGATTCAAAGCACTGCATGCACCCAGCAACTTTGCAGGTTCTGATCTAGTGGCAGTCCTCTACACATCCTGCCTCACCTCCCAAAAAGTTTGGGGTCAGCACTCCATGAGGTATGACTGCTGTCAGAAATCAGCTACCAGAAGTGACCTAAAGCATTCTAGAAATATGCAATCCAGTAAAATACTTCTTTTCCTCTGTCAAACTCAGGAAAAGCAAAAAATCAGCTATTCATTATTTTTATGTTGATTAGTGAGGCTGTTGCAAGACTGAGAGAGAGGGCACAGAATCTCATTTTATCTTTCAAACCTACTGAGTATCTTTTATTGTAAGCCACCTTGATAACATGGATTGGAAAGTCAAGTATTAATCTTAATACTATATTATTTTTATTTAAACTTTTCACATGACATTCTCAGCCAGTGTTCTGTTCAAGGAGGACAACTCTAAAATCAGCTCAGTTTTTGATAACGTGAAACATCCTTGGGCCCTAATCTAGTTGGGTTGTTCTGCATGTTACCCAATCTTCCTCTAAGGAATATCAACCATACAACATTTTTGCAACCATTTAGCATTTTTGGCAAGGGGTGAGAGGACTTTGGGATACAATAACTCCCAATTCAGTGAACTGTATTTGAACAGTTAATTATTTGCGTCAAGTTTTAATGATGTACATTCTTTATTCTTGACTTTCCTGCATAGTGCATTTTATGTCTGGCCATATATCTTTTAAACTTCAATGAAAATATAACTCATAAGTAAATATGTGTGTGAGTTTGAGTGAGAGAGAGAGAGAGAGAGAGAGATTTCAAATCTCCTGTCAACTAATGGTAACCCCATTAATTTCATAGGGTTTTCTTAGGCAAGGAACACTCGGAGATGGTTTAGTCAGTTTCCTCCTCTGAAATATATAGCCTACAGCATCTAGTATTTGTTGGTATTTTCACATCCAAGTACTAATCAGGGCTAACCCAGCTTAGCGTCCAAGATCAGATGGGATCTAGTGCCTTCAGGGTATTTACTGTATATGCTCAAATATAAGTCTAGAAGTTTTAGTCAAAAAAATTGACCCCAAAAACCCGACTCAACTTATCCACAGGTCAATATAAGTACTACACTTTAACTCTTATTATTATTATTATTATTTTAAAAGGGAACCGTCCCCTGGTGAAAGGTAAGAGCATAGTCTGCCCTGGAAGCACTGAGCCCAGCTCTCCTCTCTCAGTTCTTTGACATTATTTTCCTTTGCTTCATGCTTTAGATCCATTGTTAGAAGCCTCAAAGTTTTACCCTCAACTTATCCATGAGTCATATCAAAATCCATAATTTGCCCCCCCCCAAACCTGCCCTCAACTTATACATGAGGTCGCCTTACAGTTGGTAGGCTCTTAACTAAGAATTAGGACACTGTAAATACATTCTGGTATATCTACAGCCATGAGAGGGGGCTGTAGCTGGACATACTATTAATCTATCCAAGGGAAGACAACCTCCCTCCCTAGACCCCACTAAATATTGCATCCCAATAAAACAAAACAAACAGCAAATTTGCAAAACAAACCACAATTCTCTTTTAAAACAAGATACAATATGAGGATACCACTTGTTTTTAAGCAGAATTGTGCTTCTGGGAGGCTTCCCAAAATGTGATTGTGCCTGTAAACAAGGCATGTTCTTCCTGCACAACAAGTTTTAAAGGAAAATGGTGGTTTGTTTTTCTATTGTGGTTATGGCAAGTGTGAGAAGGTGAGGCTGACAGGAACTGTAACTACAGGGTGGGACACATGCAGACCACAAGCTGCCCATCCCTGTTCTATTGCAATATTATGTTTTAGGCAAAGGCTCCTTCTTTTATTTGCATAAAACGTTTCCCAAAAAGCACCTAGGCTGAATTATTTTTTCCCAAAGCATGTTAGAGAATTCCTTCAACTAGATGTCAAAATAGGACTGTACACATTTCAGGATCAATCAATTAGTAGGAGTGCTCCCAGAAAGAACATTTACTGTATGTCTCCAAGAGACTTAAAATTCAAGCCATTTAATATATGAAACACGCACACACATATCAGTAAGCTAAATGCACAGGCTAACACACATACACAGAGAAAATAAAAACATCAGATCATTATGAGTACAAATGATCAAATTGAAAGAAAGAAATAGTTCCACGCTAAGATCCATACCTTTTCATGCCCTGACAGCTAGCAGGAAAAGAAAAAACAAACAAACACAAATGTGACAGTGACAAAAGAAAAAAGCAAAATCTATTTAACTATCATATACAGAATAAAAACATGAACTGAGTGAAGTTGCCAGATCTTTCTCACATACCAAGAGATTACACACAATGATTGCAATCTTTAAAAACAAAAACAAAAAAACCACCCAACGTATCAGTGGTTAGAGCACACCTTTTCAGTTCATTAAAATTATATTTCCCTTACTGGAATTCCCATTTCTGTTGCTTGACCCATTTGCCTTCAACTGTGATATTTAATAACATCTTTAGAATAGCGCATTCGCTCTCTAGATAAGAAAATGGAATAACTATTGAATAGAATTCCATTAGACCAGCTTTGCCTTAAACAGCCTGTGTGTTTGTTTACAAAAGTCTCTTTGTTCTGTTTTTCTGGTCAGCCAAATATGTGTCAATAAAA
Organism: Phrynosoma platyrhinos; assembly: GCA_020142125.1. Taxonomy (NCBI): domain Eukaryota; kingdom Metazoa; phylum Chordata; class Lepidosauria; order Squamata; family Phrynosomatidae; genus Phrynosoma; species Phrynosoma platyrhinos. The sequence continues at coordinate 131,000,279 of CM034708.1, read as the reverse complement.
TATAAGAGGTACTGCTAATTCAACCATGATGGGCCAGAGATGGTATGGAGGTGGAGTCAGGAGGCTGTTCCTCCTTCTGGTTCACCATCCAACCAACAGATTCCTGGCTACTTTAGCAGAACCTCCATCAGACCACAGGTTACTACTGCTTACTGCTAGATCAGTGACTGGGAAGAGCTATATGATCCACTTTGGGTTTTAGTTTGAATTTTAAAGGAATTACCCAAGGAGCTCAACACTGTCTTTTAAAGAGTTTAGACTAAATCCTGGAGTCAATTCACAACCGTACCAATATGGAAGCCTCCAGCTGCAACTTCACAATTTAGTATTATACATATATGTATCAGTTTTTTTCTGGTACCACAAGCTACCACTTGTATAAGCTATAGCCATGTACCTTATACATCACATTTTGGTGTTCCTCCAGATGCAAAATAGCCTTTAAGTGTAAAAAAATAAATGGGCACCTCTGAAAAGACAGTAAAACTATAGCATTCCTGAGTTTTTAAATAATCCACCTGCATAGTCCCTCCCATGTCAATAATACATTTAAAATAGACAATCTGATACCTGCATTAGAACTGGATAAGGGTTGCTGTTCTGACTACTTTCACTGAATGGCTTCAATATTCCAATTAAGCTCTCCCTCACAATAAGAGATGCTGTTAATTTGGGCAGTTAGCATAACTAAAGGTTTCCCTGGAAAAATCCATTTACTATACAGCTTGAGTCTGTTTGGGAAGTGTTCGATTATTTTAGTCCACTAACCTTTGTCCTTGTTAACAACTATGACTAAATTTGGATTGGTAGCGTTCATTTAACTTCAGAAAGGAGTTCTAACAGTTTGCATCTTCTAGCTGCTCATGCTACACTTCTTAACAAAATGGACTCTATTTAGCGGGCCTTCCAGCCATAGTAGTTTCCTGTTCCTGAAATTCACCCCTTCCCTTGGTCTGGCCACAGCATATGAATAAACGATTGGCAGCAACGTTTCTGATGCAATTGCCTGTTGAACGATTATTTTCATAAATCCATACTCCCAAGCACAGCAGACTAACTGAACAAATGGAGCTTACGTTAAGTATTAATTTACCAATTCCTCATTGATTCAATTGGTCTACTCGACTTATTAATCTAGTTATTAATCTAACCATTAGATCTAGGCTTGTTTAGGCAAGTTTATGATTACTGGAAATCTGTGCAACTGCTATGCACTTTATAGCATGGATTTATTTACCTACTGCAGAGCATTGGTTAGTGACTAGTTTATGAAAATAGAAGCCACAAGAAGAGCAGCACAAGTAGGGGGTACTGATTCAGGCTGTTGAGCATCTTAACAAGGCACTGATTTGCATTGATGAAGTCTATTTTCCCTTTTCTTTATGGGCTTAAGCTTTGATTTATTACCATGTTTAATGTTCTTATTAATTCTTGTATTTTTCATATATAATTTCTAAAAACCACCAGCACACTCCAAATTCCAGCAAAGACAATTATTTTGTTGGACAATTCTTCATTTATAACAAAAACAATTATTTCAAGATATCTGGTGATTCCTTCTGGTGAGGGTCATACAAAAATGTGTATACAAGTCTCAATATCTATCCCTCCCTGCATGTGCTCTAGTCACTGAAACCACATGGATACTGATCTGTTGTAATAATTTTAAAAATGTTTAAATTATAAAGTATTTACCCGTCTTGATATTGTGGCATTAGCCCTCTCTTTGAGCTGAGGATCCGTAGGCAAATTTAACCATATGATATAAGGAGTATCATACTTTGCTCGTAGCCTTGGGCATCGTTTGAAGACAAAATCAATAAGAAAAAATTTGATTCCTGCATAAAGTCCTGGATAAACAGAAAGACAAAAACAGGTGTTGGCAAAGTATAAGTTAATGAAGGTCTGTATGTTTATGTTACATTACATATCACTCAAACCAGGATTATCACTGTACCAAAGGTGGAATTGAATAATTAGCAGCAAACATCTTTCTAAACATTAGGAAGACTTCCTGACAGCAAGAGCTGTTTGAAAGTGGAACATTCAGAATGTGGTAGAGTCTCCTTCTTTGGAGGTTGTTAAACAGAGGCTGAATGGCCATCTGTCGGGAGCGATATGACTGTGTATTCTTGCATGGCAGAGGGGGGTTAGACTGGATGGCTATTGACATCTCTTCTAACTCTATGATTCTATTATTCTAACACAGGCTTGGGAATTGCAGAAGCCCAAACTGCTGCAATTTTGCAGCACATACAGTTCCTGCCCCTACAATTTGCTTTTCCATGCCATTGTTTCCCATGATGTAGTAAACATATTTCAATCCTTACTGAGAGAAATGTTTGGATGGAGGGTGCAGGGCTCCAGTCTTTCTATAAACCATAGCATGTAAGAGATGGCATAGGCACCTCCCACTTGCCATTTTTCCAGTATATATTGCCAGCATTACACTGCTGCTTTGTCAGTTCCCAGACTCTAGGCCAGTGATGGCGAACCTATGACACGTGTGTCAGCACTGACACGCGTAGCCATTTCTGATGACATGTAGCCACTGAGGCGGCAGCAAGCTGAGAGGATGTTTCATCCTGGGCTCCTGCACAGCCAAGTGCACATTTGCAACTAGAGTTTTAGAGTTAGACTCTAATTCTAAGACTCTAGTCGCAAATGTTTCATCCTCCCCTATTAGACACTCTGTGCCGGAGGTCTGTAGGCCAAAACAACAGAAGTTCAGCACAGAGCATCTAGTTCTGGGATATTGGGCACAGCGGCACCACCAGCGTGGGGCCGGGAAGAGGTCCAGGCCCAGGCCGAGGTATTTAAGCCAAATAATGTTGTTTCCTCAAAGTGACACACCACCCGAGTTAGGCTCAGTTTTTTGGCGAAGTTTGACACACCAAGCTCAAAAGGTTGCCCATCATTGCTCTAGGCTGTCTTCAGACATACAGATAAGAAGACTGACCACCCTGAATGTTCATGGCCCTTCAATCACTTGACTACTTTCAGACCAGAACACCATATGGATACCATATGTCACTGGTTTTAAAGGAATTCTGTGGGCTGCTAATATGCTTCTAGTCCAAATCTAGGTTCCAGTAATAACATGTAAGGCCCCAAACAGCTTGTGGTCTTAATATCTAAAGGAGTACCTCTGCCCATATACACCTCCCTAAAAAGGGAGGTCTGTTAATGGAGCCCTCCTTAGTATCCCATCAATGGTGATAATACAGTGGACCCTTGGTATCCACTAGGATATTGCTCCAGAACCCCCTGTGAATACCAAACTCAGCGGATGCTCAAATCCCATTATATACAATGGTGTAGTAGAATGGGGTCCCTTATATAAAACAGCAAATCAAGGTTTGCTTTTTCAATTTTTAAAAATATTTTTAAGCCCTGGATGGTTGAATCTGTGGATGCAGAATCCATGGATATGGAGGGGCAACTGTACACTGTGGAGGGAGAGGGTATTCTGGAAAACCCATTCCTCTGAGGCCCATTTGGCATCAACACTGTCTTCATTCCAGGATCAAGCCAGTAACATGTTTTTTTTTTATTAAAGACTTTGGGGCCTAATTGATTTTAGGTATAAATAAGGTATAAATATTTATCTAATTTTGCACATATATTATGATTTCAAATATAATTTGAAATTTAAGCTTTTAAATTGTGTGCTTTTAAAGCTTTTAAAGTGTGAAATAGTTTAATATACTTTTAATATATTATTATTATTATTATTATTATTATTATTATTATTATTATTATTGGATTAAACAGTTTTATGCTATTCAAACCAATTGTTGTTCACCATCCTGAGATCCTCTGATATGAGGGGTACTCCTGTGTTCAGCTCTGAGCCTGGAAGGCCAGGTATCAGCAGTGACCAGGAGCACTTTTGCACAGTTAAAATTAGTGTGCCAACTAGGCCCATATTTTAAATTCTAATGTGTAATGTTTTTAATTTTTTTAAATTCATTGTTTTTTAAATGTCGTACTTACATTTTAACGTTTTGTATTGTTTTTAACTTCTACCGTTTTAAATTTTATTAGCTGCTTTGAGTCCATATACCAGGAGAAAGGCAGGATACAAATAAATAAATAAGGTATAAATATTTAAGCAAATAAATTTTCAACCACAGCCTATCATCAGGCAGTTGTGTTTTATTTGTTTTTGTAAATCCAATAGTTTATAATAAAAATATGATTCCATCTCAAGCCAGATATGGAATTTTAACATTTAAAAATATGTGAATTACAAAATCATTACAAATTTACCCAATGAAAGCCCTATGATCCTGTATGGAATACAGCAAGATGCAATAAACGCTGCCCACAAAACAATATACAGCTTTTGTGTTACTTCAGGTTGGACCCACATAAACAAGCTGTTAAAGAAAGAAAGAAAATGTTAGAGGTTACAGCACTTCATTGTCTGAAACAAATCTGTTGAATTCATGAATTGTTAGGAAGAGGGGGGGGAAAACACAAAGAAACTTACTTTTTTATTTTTTCCAGTATATCTGACATTTTGCCAAACAAATTCTGTATATGAAGAGAAAGAAATAATATGAATTTGGAATATACAAATTTAATTGAAGATGAATAATTGTTGTGTTCCTGTTTTCTCTATGAAGTCATAATTCTGAATCACCACAATTTTTCATCTCCATAATCAGTCATCTCAATCATCTAGCTTTATGTTACAGACTGGGGCTAAATCAGGCCCACCACATCAAAACAGATCAGTGTATGATCAAGTTGAGAAAAAACAGTGGTACAAAGTGGAAATTATTGATAATTAACTTATGCGGCATATGTTTCACAGCAGAGAAAAGCATCTTTTAGTTCAGCAGGACCCAGAATCCCATCATGGCAGATAGTCGGTCAGGGCCTTAAGTTACAGATTTTACCTATTTATTTATTTATTTATTTTAGCCACCTTTCTCCCAAAGTGGGATCCAAGGCAGCTTCCAGAAAGATTTACTAAAAATCAGAACAATATATTTTAAAAAAAAAAAAAAACAATTAAAATCACCACACAAAACAATATAAAATTATTTAAAAGACATACAAAGTTCAAAAAGAAATATAAAACACCTCAATATAAAAGCTTCCCTGTTTATATATAAAGCAGCCCATTTTAACAAAAAGCTCTTTGCCTACCAGTCAAAAGGAAAGAGAGGGGTATTTAGCCTAGCCTCCCATGGAAAGGAGTTCTACAAAGTGGGAGCAGCCATTGAAAAGGCTCCCTCTAATGTCCCCACCAAGCATGACAGTGATGATGGCGGGACCAAGAGAAAACCTTCATTCACATAGAGTAGATCTTAGAACTCTGGCAGGTTTGCATAGAGATATGGTCTTTCAGATCTCACCCAGATTAGGGCCAACATAGGTTCTTTAGACTTGTGCCAGCGTTCCCTTAGAGCAAGCCTGTACAACTTACGGCCCAGGGGCCACATGTGGCTTGCCAAAGGATTTTGGGTGGCCCACAAGGATGTGGAACCACTTCAAGGCTACTCCACTGCTCACTCTCCTCCTGAGGGCTATGCTGAGGAGGAGGAGGAGGAGGAGGGGTGAATGCTTGCCCTGCAAGGCTCCTCCACCACCTGGTTTTCTCTTGAGGAAAAGGCCAGGCGGCAGAGGAGGAGGAGGAGACTTGCCCTGCAACGCTCCTCCACTGCCCTGCTTTGTCCTGAGGAGAAGGCTAGGCAGTGGTGTAGGAGGAGGATGGGCTAATACCTGCCCTGCAAGGCTCCTCCGCTGCTCAACTTTCTCCTGAGGAGAAGGACAGGTGGTGTAGGAGGAAGAGGATGTGCTAATGCTTCTCCTTTGCCTGGCTTTCTCCTGCAAGTCAGACCTGCAATTCTCTACCTAGAGATTCCAATAATGGCATACCTGTGCTTTTTGTGCCACATCCAGAACAAGCTGGAATTTTTCTGACACAGTTAGGTCTTCCTTTGGAGGTTCCTGAAACAAGATCAAATATCTGCCGTGAGAATTTGAGTCTTTTAGATTTGATATTTCTTTCAGAATTTAAGACCAACCAAAGATAAATCATATCTTCTATTAACTGGTTGTCTTCAGATCATGATTAATTTTAACATTAGTTTACAAAACAACCACAATTTGTCCAGGTTTTGACATAATGTAAAACAGAAAATTCAACTGGTTAGTTTAAAAAGGGGAGGGGGGACTTTTGATTTCCTCATGGCTGTACCAGAGGAGAGGAGAGAGAGCATATGAACCTGAGATCCACAAAGGATCATTCACGTAACAATAAGCCATAATTAACATATACAGTCATCCCTTCCAATCTGTGGGGGATCCATTCTGGATCCTCTTCTCCCCCCCCCCTCTGTGAATTGGAAAAACCACAAATATTGGAGCCCATTGTTTTTAATGGTTGCACGGCCATGGGCACGCATGCCATTTTGTCCCTCCTGGCTTCCCGTCTGTCAAAATTCAAAACCACAAATGGGAAGTCAGCAAATCCGGAGGGACGACTGTATGTTCAAATGTAGCCTGAGTACATGAACATTATCTGCTAATTTACAACCAAAAGCCAAATTTTAAATTAGTCCTTTGAGAACCAGAGGCAAATTCCTAGTAACCATTAATTCCCTGTTACACATTCCTTGACTAAATTAATCTCATCTAACTGATATTTTTATTAACTATAAGTGAACACAGCACCTGCAGTGTAGATAGAGACTTGGGTTTACAACTACATTCAGGCATGCAGCTTCCTTGCTTGGGCGAGTCATAAATTCTTTGTGTAACCTACTTCATAGGGTTGTGGCAGTGATGAGAGAATTATACATGATTGAACTATTACCATATTATATTCTATATGGGACTATGTATGCTTCTCTGATAATCCTGGAAGGATGGAATAATTGTTAAAATAAATGAATAATTTAAATGAAATATTAAATGACTATATTTACTTCAATTAATTTCTTAATTGGACATAATTGAGTAATAAATAATTCATAAACATTACTTATTGCAGATTAATAAGTAAAGTCAGCCCTCCATGTCCACAAATTCTTTATCTACAGATTCAACCATCCATGGCTTAAAAATATTAAAAAATATATACACATTCCAAAAAGCAAACCTTGATTTTACTATTTTATATAAGGGATGCCATTTTATTATGCCATTGTATTTAATTGGACTTGAGCATCCACAGATTTTGATATCCCTGGGAGGGGGGGAGGTCCTGGAACTAAACTCCAGTGGATACAAGGGCTCACTGTAATTGAGTAATATTTAATTCATAAAATTATTGAGTAATAAGTTAATATGTAATTGAGGAATAAATAATTCATAAAATGAATGTTTTAAATGTATATAATGTATATAATTACTTAAATTAATTATGTATATATATAGCATGACAGTTTGCTTAGGTTCGTAAAGATGTTAAATTTTACTCCTGCATCTTCAGTCTTATAGAAATTTATGGGCCCAGTTTAGCCAATCAAACTGGCTTTAGGACAGGATATGGAGTTGAGACTGCCATGGTTGCTCTGACCGATGACCTCCGCCTGGGCATCGACAGGGGTAGTGTGACCCTGTTGGTGCTCTTGGATCTCTCAGCGGCCTTTGACACCATAGATCATGCCATCCTCTTGGATCGCCTGAGAGAGTTAGGAATCGGAGGCACTGCTTTGCAGTGGTTCCGTTCCGTTCCTTCCTTTCGGGTAGATCCCAGAGGGTGAGGCTCGGGGACAGTTGCTCATCCAAAATCGAATTTAATTGTGGCGTCCCTCAGGGCGCCATCCTGTCCCTGATATTATTTAATAACTACATGAAGCTGCTGGGTGAGATCATTCAGAGGCATGGAGCGCGGTGTCATCAGTACGCTGATGACACCCAAATATATTTCTCCATGACCAGATCATCAGCCCAGACTTCAGATGGCGTCTCTGCTCTCAATAACTGTCTTAAGGTGGTAATGGATTGGATGAGGAAAAACAGATTGAAGTTAAATCCAGACAAAACGGAGGTACTAACAGTGACAGGCCCGAAACCAGATTTGGGAATACAGTCGCCAGTCCTAGATGGAGTCACACTCTCCTCCAAAGATTGTGTTCGCAGTTTGGGAGTACTCCTTGACTCGTCGCTTCACATGACT
>CM034708.1:130980748-130992039 GCA_020142125.1 Phrynosoma platyrhinos | reverse complement strand
TATTATACATCATCATCATATCTGAGTTATTTAAAAATGGAAGCAAAGGTTCTGGGTTAATTTGCTCCAGAGGAGAGGAAGGGAAGCACAGAAGCCTGAGATAACTTAAAGTTATGCCAAAATCACTCCACTAACTTTTAATTTACAGAATTTTGAACTGAAAATATCAAAAATTATTGAAAGATTTTTAATTACTATTTTTATTTTATTTTTATTACTTTTAATACTCTTCAGTTATACTTTCTAAAATGAGATATTTTTGTTTGGATTTTTTAAAAGAAGTATAAAATGAAGATTAATTGAGATATAACTCTCTTTAATATTACCCAATTATATAAAAGCTAGCTTATTATAATAATCAGAAAAGAACACATCAGCAAAATATAATTTGAAAATGCTTTGTAATTTTTATACAAAAATTCTCAAAGTTTCAAAATTATTTTGACTTACAATAGGCTCAGAAACTTCAGGCACAATACTCCATTGTATTCTCCATCCTCTAAAAATAAACAATATTTTTATTAAACAAAATTATGGACAGCCATAACAGCAGTAGTTTCTTTTAAAAGCTGGACAATGAATGTACCAGACCATCATCTCTAGTTTGTCTACAAATATTTGTATCATAATTATGCAATCATAATCATATTATATATCCTATCCTAATTGTTTAATTATAATATATATCATAGCATGCTTAAATGTATAAAATACAAATTAAAAAATAAAATGGAGAGTAGGACACTTTTCATATAGCTCTAATTTCTGCAGAGTAAGGGTTCCAAGGAACTATTATGGGAGATATTCTCTATGAAACAAATAATAGGGAGATAGTGGAATGAAATCCTTTTTAGAACAAAAAACCCCCAACAAACCCATATATTCTACTGTTTAAAGTACAAAAGGTTAGAAACCAAGGTACAAAGTAAAATCTCGAGATAGCAGAAAGCAGTGTGATTACCTGGCTATGAGGTAATTTAGAGATAACCTCAAAATTGCTAAAAATAAGAACATAGGAATGGCCCAGCCATGCCATACAGCATTCATGTAGATCTACATATAAAAGAAGAAACAAAACATTACACATTAAACAATAATGCTTTTAAGCAATATCCATGTTAAGAAAGAATCTTATAGGACATAACAATGATGGATATAAATCTGCTGCTCTTATTCTAATTCTATGTACCGTATTTTCCGGCGTATAAGACGACCCCCCCCATTTTTCCAGTCAAAATATAGAGTTTTAACACCTCTATCCTCATTATCCCTATATCCGGCGTATAAGACGACCCCCCCCACGCTAGCCACAGATTTTGCAGGTAAAAAAGTAGTCTTATACGCAGGAAAATAAGGTATATTTACTTAACATTTATTCCCTGTTAAGTGTTATGGGCTTGTATATTTTAGTTTTCCAGGTAGAACAGCAAAGCAATAAACAGACGCAACAACAGATGTGAGAATGAGTGATGCCAAGGCCAATTTCAGGGCCAAGTCCATTGCTCACAAATACACTTTTATCTTAGAAAAGACTTAACCTCTTTAATTTCTGTTTGATAAAGTATAGGATTCATACAAATAATAAGAAACTTGGCAGAAAGCAGTTTTCCCCTTTACCAATATTTCCATACTAGAGAAGGGGGGGAAAACCTGTTGAATTTCTGGTTGCAAAACTTATTGATTTTCTGGGGAAGAGACCTGGTCTTCCCAGTTGTTATCTGTCATCATTGTTGTCTGACAAGTTGGTTATGATGACACTATGCAAGAGAGATCTCCAAGAACCCCGCTCCTCAATACTCTGCTCAAGTCTTTCTCGCCTGATCAATCCTTCTGCAATAAAAAATACAGTGGGCCCTCCTTATCTGCGGACTTGCCATCCGCGTATTTCAGCATCTGCAGATGGCAAGCCCCCAGTTGTCCCTAATGGTGGCATGTGCAAGCAGCCACACCACCATTAGGGACCCCGAAAGAACTCCTCAGCAGCCAGGGGAGAAAAAAAAGGTGGGAGCACGGCACCTTGGAAAGATCCCCAACCCACCACTCTATTTCTCTCTCCTTTCTCAGCCCCCTTGGGCCAGTTTTTCTTCTCCTGCCCACCTGGGGAGGGAAAGCCCAGCAGCTGGTTGAGACCAGGCCTGCCCTGCCCTTCTTCTCTTCCTCCTGCAACTGAGTGGGGTCAGGGGCAGCATGGTCTGACCATCCAGGTCATTTTCTACTGCAGCTCAGCTGCCCAGGGAGTGTGGCAGTGGTGGCGACAGCCCTCCTTACACGGCCCAGACCAGCTCCAAATGGAGCCCAAAGCCCACTCACCAGTTGAGCCTCACCTCTTTGCCAGACTCCTTGGTAGGCTTGGCCAGACCCCAATGATCTCCTTCCCTCCCTCCACCTCCCTGTCAGGGACCACACCACATGCTGTATGGCACACATCTCATTGTCCCGAATGGCAGCCCAGCCATTAGAGCCAATGGGACTTGAGCATCTGCAGATTTTGGCATCCATGGAGGAGGGGGGGCGGAACGGATCCCCCATGGATACCAAGGGACACTGTATTGCCTTCCATTTTACAAGCATTACCATCTTTTCCAGTGAACCAGTTCATCTCCAGATGTGTCCTCAATACAGCAACCTCCGTTTAGACATTTTGACTTCCACTGAGACTTTCTGCCATGCCAACCCCTCCACTCATGTGAAGAAACTGACTTTTGAGTGTTTAATAAATATTGTAATGTTATCTGCACAGATCTATCCCCTTTTCTTTCCTTCTTTTTTCTTTAGGCAAAAATATTTGAGCATTCGACATAAAATATGTGCATCTTAAGTATTTATACAAGGACAACCACAACAGAACTACTCTATTTCTTGTGTGGGAGAGTAATTAGTCACCCCCCTTCTCCAGCAAGGTGCCATATTTTGAGTGTTGGACCAGAAGCCCAGGAGAGCAGGATCCAAATCCATGGTCAGCCATGGAAACCTACTAGGCAACCTCAGGCACATTATACTCTCTCGGGGGTTGTCTACACAGGCCAAAAGGCGTTTTTTTCTACCTGGCCTTGCAACATCCACTTCAGTAGACACAGGCCAAAACCTCAAGGCCAATTTTAGACCAGATCCTGCCAGATCAGACATGGATCCAGTGCATCCAGCCTGATCTCAGGGTAAACAGCCTTTACCCAGGGTCAATTGATCCTCTGCTTTGCCATGCAGTTTCCTGGAAACATTAGAGCAAACCCCAGCTGTTTATACACACACACACCCGGCACTCCTTACCTTGCTGTGCCATCACTGGTACTGAGAAGCCACCCATTGCCATGTCTGATGCAGAAAAGGGACGCCTCCCCTGTTTTCACATAAGACATGGTGACAAGGGGCTTCTTAGTACCAGCAATGGCATGGTAAGATAAGGAGCACACACCTTTAGCAGGTCCTGCATCAGCAGGGGGTGGTTTTGTAAACATCTGCCTATCACTGTGCCGACCTTGGAGAGCACCAGGGCCAAAACAGCATGGGCTGTATCAACGGGGTGGGGGGTATGCTATCCTGGCCCATCTGCTCACCGCCTCCGCCTCAGGGGAAGACAATGGTAAACCCCTCTGAACAAAATTTAGCTAGAAAACCCTGTGATAAGTTTGCCATAATTTGGAGGCAGGTTTTGAGCTTTCATTTTAAAAGAGCAAGTCTCTGCTTCTTATAAAATGAGAGGAGCAAATTGAAATGTACAGACAGCATTCTAACCAATCTGTTTGTGAAAAATGAGCCCACTTCCAATTTTTTAATCAGTCAGTGGGTGAAATCACATCACAAGTGTGATTTATATTTAGGGAAGAAGGACTATGTAGCATATGAAACCAAGCCCGTGTAGTCTAGTTATACAAACAAACTGGTTAGAATGCTGTCTGTACACTTCACTTGGACCCTCTCATTTATAAGAAGCAGAGACCTGCCCTTTTAAAATGAAAGTTCAAAACCTGCCACCTTGGTCCCCTTCTCCAGGTGCCATACATCAGGCTTTTCCTGTAGACTCTTGGCTGATCTGCTGAGAATCAAAAGAGGAAACATTCCCCCAAGAAATCCTGTTGTGCTTGAATGCTTTTTTTTTTTTTTTTAAAGCAGCAGCACTTCATCATGAAGCAATATTCGGATTCAATATTTAGCAAATTGAGTTGGATCTACATGATACAGAGATCTGCTGGTGCTGCTACGCCAAAAGAAAAAGAAGGCAGTGCTCCCTCGGTCCCACCTAGCTAAACTTTCTTCATGCCCTGGTGCCATTATGATATATATTTCCCAAGCCCAGCCCACATCCTTGGCTTCTGCACACACCCAGTAGTGGTACTGAAACTAGAGTAAACTAAACTACCGGTAGATTCAACAAAGATTATAAACTCAATATGGAGTCAATGTTTCAGTGGGCGTGAGAATTTCTCCATCTTCTAATATGTACTTCCAGCTTTGGATTATTCTATGAAATGATTGTACATTTTTCACAAAACCAGTTCAGAAATGCATCTGCATTTGTGCTGTTTTCTTGATCAAACTCTAAACCCTTGCAGTCTGCATCAATGCTTTAAATTAAAATCATAGAGATGTTTGAACAATTCTGAGAAACCAGCAATTCAACAACAATCAAGAGCTTGTAAAAATTAAGGGGTAATCTGCACAGGCCAAATGGCCTGTCTTCTCCCTAGTCTCGTGTTGTCTAGTTTAGATGAAACAGGCCAAAACACCCATGGCAGGATCCTGCCTGATCCTGCCTATGCACACAGGGATCCAGAGGATCTGGTCTAACTTTGGGGTAAAATAGCCCTGGTTTTGTGCAGAGTTTTTAAGAAAACCAGGCTGTTCAGACAACCCCTCTGCACTCCTTACCTTTCTGGTAGGTGATTCATCTGAGAAGCCCCCCCCCCCCCCCCCCCCCCCCCCCCCCCCGCCCCGGTTGCCCCATCTGACATAGAAACAGGACACCTAGCCATGTGGGTGCAGCAAGGGGCCCCATTTCTACATCAGAGAGGGTGACTAGGGGCTTCTCAGATGGACTGCCCACCAGAAAAATAAGGAGAGGCCCTGTGTTGGTGCAGGGATGGGTGTGTGAACACCTGTCTATCCCTGCACCGAGCCAGGGACTTACCTGGACGAGCAATGGGAGCAGAGTAGCATGGGCTCAGCCCATGGTGTCCTGTTCTGTCCACCCAGGCTCTTAGTTTCTTCTACTACACCTTCCAGAATCTCCCAGTCTTCAAGGGAAAAAATTACTGTTTCAATACTCTGAGATACACATTTACATTCACAAAAACATATGAGGTGGGTTTCTTCTTCCAAGAGACTGTATCTCAGATAAACATTTGGTTTTAAAATTAACAAGATGCACATAAGAACCTAAGAATCAGACTAGAGCTCCATCTACATCACCTTCTTGTTGGTGGCAATGGCCAATCAGATTGGAAACCCCACAAGCAGGACATGATACCTCTTGTATCATTTTCTGACTAGTAGCAGCTGATACCTAAGAGATCTAGAGCAGTCTGTGAATCTGACTGTTCCCAATATTATACTAGTTTCACTAGAAGGGAAACCAGAGGTTTTTGTTTCTATAGTGTCACTGACACACTTTGAAAAAAGAGAGGAAACTTTCTTGATTCTTCCAGCCTTGGTAGCCACAGGCTCAACTCTGAGGAAACCACAGAACCACTGTTTTACTGTTTCCCATCACATCCTGCAAACATTTTTGCAGCCTTTTGCAGCCTCGACTCAGGCCTGCATCCTTCCGAGGTCGCTAAAATGAGTACCCAGATTGTTGGGGGGCAATCAGCTCACAATTGTAAACCGCTTAGACATCCCATAGCGCGATATGAAGCGGTATATAAATGAAGCTGCTTTGTTTTGCTTTGCTTCTTGCTTAAAACAGAAACGAAACTTTCCCTCTCCTTGAAAGAGAAATATGAGCATTTACCTAGTTAAATAATTCTAGAGCAGAATAATGTCATTCCGGTTTTCCTAGACTATATGATTTCAGATTGCATGTGGGACTACAGATCTTAATGCTCTCCCACAGGAAAAAAAAATCCCCCTAACAACAGAAAATGAGAATATATCAGAAACAACCACTCTTGAAACTCTCTCCCAAACATGAACCTTTTCTATAAACCAGAAAAGAATGGCTTTTCTCTTTGCTGGTTAGAGAATAATCGATACTTTCCAGTACACCATTAGTATCTAAAGAACTAGAATGTGGCAAGAGAACCTATATACAGTTCTGCAGACACAAGCTCTATCCCTGTCAAGAAGCTGCTCCACCTCTTAATTTGAGATTTACAGTAGCACTTCTCTGGCAACCTGATCTGAGGGACCAGTAATTTTTCCCCCAATGTGCCAGGGATTGGCAATATATTTGTTCAAAAACCATACTACATGTTATTTCAGCTGATTAGAGTTAAAACAACTTACAATAAAGGCAATAGCAGATGTGTAGACAGAATACCAGTCTGATAAGGCAGAAAGATTCTTCACAAAATTTGTAACAGGTTTGGCACCTCTCTCTAGGCGGAAAGGAAAATAAATACACTGTATGTAAGTAGTTATCAATGCTTTAAAGGATAAAATACTACAACATTTAAATTGAAAAGGAAAAACCCATCCACTCCCAGGCAAAGACTTGACATCTAAATTTGTCAACATCCCTATGTTCGCAAGTGATGCATCAAAATCATTTTTACCAATAATAATAATAATAATAATAATAATAATAATAGTCTGACCCCCTATACTACAGATAGATAATGGTGAATGCTCTGTTTCCAGCGGTAGGTGACCATAGAATTGCACTGGAGGACCTTCAGATGCCTAGAGGGACCTTTTTCCCCAGATGAGGATAAGTGAAACCAGTTACCGATCCTGTAGATAAGGGGGTCGAACTGTAATCCAAAAACAGACTTCATCTTCTTTATACATATTTAACCCCAAAAAAGGTCTGATGTTTTGATCAATTTCATACAAGGAAATCATCATGTTGCAATTTTCAACTGATGAAGATTTGCTGTAGACGTTCTTTAAATTGCATCCTCAGGTAGACCTAGCCTTAATACAGGAGAGATTGGCACAGTACAACATGGCACATCAGAAGAGACTGATGCAACTCAAGAAACGGATGGGGCTGGGAAGCACAGCCTCAATAGTTCAATCCATACCAAAGACTTTATAAAATGGGTGGGAACTAATTAAGGAAAAGAATGTATGCTTGCTGTTCTTATGGTGCAAGATGCCTCAGTGTAGGGCCTAAATTTTAGATTAATGTAAAACAACAACTTCAGGAGAGGATTTATGCTGGAAAAAATAAACATAACTGGACCCATTCTAGCTCGCCTGCTAAGGATTGGAAAATTTATTTTCTTGGGCTGCAACTTCCTGAACCCTACAGCCATGCTGGCTGAGTGTTTTTGGCAGTTCTTGTCTAAAACATAGGATTTACAAGCTTTTTAAAAACATATGCGAATATGATGGCCTATACAGCATTTTCTGTTTTATATCTAGACATGTTCTGTCATTGTTGAACAATTAGGACTCAGGGTGCATCTCCACTGTAGAAATAATGCAGTTTGACATCAGTTTATGTGATGTTGCTCCATCCTATCGAATTTTGGGATTGGTAGTCTTTAGTCTTATTTGTCAAAGTGCTGGTGCCTCATGAAACTACAAATCTCAGGATTCCATAGGATGGAGCCATGGCAATTAAAGTAGTGTCAAACTGTATTATTTCTACAGTGTAAATGCACCCTTAGACTGAAATACATCCACAAGTTTATTCATAAAAAGGAGGAGAAACATAATTTTTTCATAAACAACCCCATTTCAAAGGTCACTTCACTGAAAAGTTATTCTGTAAATGTCCAGTTAAGGGCTGTTTTACACAGCCTGTGTTTTATAGCAGCATTTGTGATGCTTATGTCATCATCAAGATTTATTGTATTTTAAAAGCTGCAATTAAATTCCCAGTTTCCCCAAAGTGTCAATGTTTTTAGAGATTTTTGTTTAAATAACAAATGAGTAGATTTATTTTTTTCTACATCTTTTCCTTGGCTTGACAGGGTAAGACACATTATTTTATTACTTTGAATAAAGCAAACAATTCTGTTGGCAACTGTTTTGGTTACATAGAGACCTAGTTTGCATGTTAGGAAGAGACAGGAAGAGCCAAGGGCTATAAACAACATACTCATTGTTCCTCTGTTTCTCCACACAGAGTACCTTAGGAAGAGCCAAAGGTCACAGCTTGAGTGATAGGCATGAGTCCAAGATGGCTTGTGGAATCTCACCACCTGGAAGATCTGCCAGTCCTTATTTTGAATAGTATAGCAGAAGTGGGGGAAATAGAAACAGTACCAACTATATCTTTTTCCAGTATTGTCTGCTTGTTTTTCAGGTAGTTTCAGAGCTAATTTGCATCTGCAGAGGCTATGCCCTGTTTAGATCTCCCAAACTCACCTACAAACCATCTTTTAATCAAGTGAAATGCTTCACCTTCTTCTGCTTTATCTCTCTTTCCCTCCTCCTCTCACATGTCTCTATTTTATTCTTGCTTGGTTTGTTGCTTGGTTATGCATGTCTTTCAAACCATAAAAGTGTTGCTTGATGGTGACTTATAAGCTACGATAATGTATCCAAATGAATACATTAAAGTGACTTCAAGCTTCTACTGCTATTAAACATACACACTAATAAGTGCAGAAATGCATGTTTGAGGCACCTTTAGAATTATTTTGAATCAATTAATACCAGATTAATACATACTGCAATGAAGGTACAATATTGTTTGATAGTTATTTGTGAATGCTCAGAATTGTCATTATATTCTTTTTATGTTATATTTCTATAATACTAGAGATTTAAATTATTTTTAATTTACCAGGTACACTCATTCTATATTCCTTGCATGCATGATTGTGAGAGATAACAAAATCACACCAATTATTTTGCTGCAACACCCATTTCAATGTCACACCTGCTTGTATGGTATAAACTCTATAAATGCTATTTGTATCACACAAATATAATGTTGGACACTTACTTAATCTTCTCATGTTTTCTGTAAGCCTGGAAAATAAATGGTTGAAAATGTAATATGCCTCTTTGAAAGATGAACATGTTTCTGTTAACTACTGGCACATCTGACACAGACCTAATTCTAAAATGACACTTGTTGGAAAAACTTTATGCGACATTTAAATCTTTTAAAAAGCTTCTCAAAGCAGTTTACAAAATAAGAGCTTGGAATTGTAATATAAAAATGTAAGTAAAATGGTGGTGGTGGTGGTTGTGTGCGCCTTCAAGTTGTTTCCAACTTTTGGCGACTCTAAGGCAATCTATCACAGGGTTGTTGTTTTTTTGGCAAGTTTCATCACAGGGGGTTTGCCATGGCTTTACTCTGACACTGAGAGAGTGTGACTTGCTCAAGATCACCCGGCAGTTTGTTATTGTTGTTGTTATTGCTGCTGCTGCTGTTGTTGTGTGCCTTTAAGTCATTTCAGACTTATGGTGACCCCAAGGTGACAATTCCAATACCAATGAAAAAAATAAAAAATATCAATAACAGTAAAAACCATAATATGGAAAATATGACATGGGATAGCATCAATTAGCACTAGACTAAAACATCCAAGCCCTTAAGATCAGTTTAAAGATGTGAACAGATAGTGGCACACCTTCCATAGAGGGACACTCTATAATATTATACACACCAGCATCTCTGCTCAAATATCAAATAAAGTTATGGTATAAAACTACTTTTAAGGCTGCACTCCTATACAGTTAACCAAGATGCTGCATATTGCCAAAAAATAAAAGTGCAAAAAGAAAGAAGAGTTATCAGCATGTATATTAAATAAACTGCAGCTGACTTTTTTATTGTTTGTACTACTGCAGTGGTTTCCAACCTTTGGCCCTCCACTTGTTTTGGACTTTAGCTTCCATAATGTTGGTCAAGTTGACTGGGGTTTCTGGGAGCTAAAGTGCAAAGTAAATGGAGGACCAAAGGTTGGGAACCACTATACTACTGCATACACTGTATGTCAGAACTGTATTTTTTCCTCTCATTCCAAAGATTTTTCAATTATTTTATTCAGAGGGAATGGCATAATCAAGAAGAAACACAGAAACCTTTAACAACACTTTAGATGCTGTGATCAGTATAAGCAATTAACAATCATTTTTAGTATTTAATTTAGATAATAATAATAAAACTGGCCAATATGATTACCTTCTAGCACTAAGTGGCTCTTCTGTTTCATCCGTGTTCTCTTCTGGCTGAAATCTGAAGTCTTCAATATATTCCCCAAATTTGTCATAGACCCACTTCTGAACTCTTGAACATACCATGTGGCCACGTTTATCTAGTGACAAAAATGCATTACATTTTCATTACTTCCAAGTGTCAGTTTAAAATTGCATGCACAAGCAATAACTCTATAGTACAGGCAAAACTTTTCACACAGCAACATAAGGACAGGTTGCTTACCTATGACTGAAGTTCTTTGTCGTGTTTTCTGTGAATCACACAAATGGGTTTTCCTGTGCCTGTGCAGAGACATTCGGAAGCTTCTAGAATCACTAGGAAAGACTTTTTGGCAGTAGTTCTGCCCACCCTATATATACCCCTAGTGTTCCAGCTCATTTCTCTCAGTTCCAATGGACACCGCATAGCAGCATACCAAGGAAACATGTGCAGGACACAATCTGAGGGGAGGATGAGTGGGTTCGTGTGAATTCACAGATGACCACTCGAAAAATACAGTTACAGGTAAGCAACCTGTCCTTCTTCATCGTGGTCTCTGTGACACAAATGAGAAGATTAGCAAGCTGTAGTCCCAGGAGGATGAAGTGTAATGACACAAAGCACCATATGGAGTAAACCAAATGTGTTTTATTAAACAAGTAAAAGAGCCTGCAATAAACCAACCTTAGTGCAAACCAGAAAGCAAAACTGCCCTCCCCAAAACTGCATAATTCCTCACTCTGGTGTCCAGCCTGTAGTGAGAGATAAAAGTTAATGGCTGGGACCAGACTGCAGCTTTACAGACATCCTCTAGGGACACTCCACTGAGAAAAGCAGAGGATGCCGCTAACGCCCTTATAGAGTGTGCTCGAATTCGAGCAGGAGGAGTCTTCCCTGGGAGTTCGTAAGCCAAATGAATAGTGGCAGTCACCCATTTTGAGAACTGCTGTGCAGTGGCTGGGAGTCTGAGCTTCGAATCCGAGTAACATACAAAAAGTCTCTCGGATCATCTCAAGACTACCAATACTAC
>CM034708.1:130965069-130980648 GCA_020142125.1 Phrynosoma platyrhinos | reverse complement strand
CTACTACTGTAATTTTAATTCATCTGGATTTAATATTGTTTTAAGGGGTGAGGGAATAATTTTGGATTTTATGTATTGTATATTGTTTTACCGTTGTAAGCCGCCCTGATTGGGTTTTCCCAAAGGGCGGAATAGAAATAAATTTTATTATTATTATTATTATAACAAGGAAGAGGAGGGAGAGGTCAGTCAGCCAGGGATTCGTGGCAAGGTGGAATGGAAGGAGCTTCTGACACTGAGCATACATGCTGAGCACTGAAAGGAGGGGTCGAAATGACAGAGCTGACTGTAACACCACCGAACCTGTAGCCCATCTTCCACCAAGTCAAGTTCCACCAAGAGGTAGTAGCGGCCCATTTCCTTGTTGAAGATGAGGTCGCTGGCCTGGCTGGCCTGAACCAGGGAGTAATGAGACTGATTCTCCTCCTGCCATTGCTGGTAGTGATCCTGGCCAGTGTCAATGTCAGATTCATATCGATGGCTGGGTTAGAAAGATGGCCCGAATTCTTACCAGTAATCTTGCTGGTACACTGGGGAGGCGAACAAACAGTTACTCACCCATATGTGAGGTCAGGGAACTCTACCCAATGGAGAACAGAGAGGGCACAGCGAGGGAAACGGAGGGAGCTGTTTCACCGGGGCATCAACAATTTCCCCTAACAAAGCTGAACCGACCTAAATATCTACCACCTAAAGAGATGGAGTCGGGGAGGCAGGTTTCTCAAGTGGCCAAGTCTCAGATCTAGTGACCCATTTGTAAGAGGAGTGTGAAGAAAACTGCTTGTGTTTCTTCTTCTTATCCCTCTTGTTGATGGACATTTTGGGGTCCTTTGAGACCAAGACAAGAGTCAGAGTCAGTTTCGATTGTCAAGAACATCAGCTTTTTTGTGGGGATGTCCTCAGATCCGTGACCCTCAAATGCAAGACAACGCTCAGGTTCAAGCCAGCATTTGGCTGATGATGAGGCCTCATGGCTCCGTTTCCTGGAGCCAGAGCAGGTAGAATCATCATGACAACCTGATTCCGTCGTGGATGGTCTCTTTGGGGTTGGAGATGGGGGGGCACTGAGACAGTTGCCGTGGGGGCCACATGTGGCTTCAAGGCCTTTTTGTACAAAATCACCTGGAGCTGAGAAAATGATTCTTCCAGGCCTGAAGAGTGAAGGCCCTGAAATGTGAGCAGGACTGCATATTTTGCCCCTCACCAAAGCACAGCAAGCAACAAGATTGCTTGCCCAGGCCTGGGATCTTTGTCTCACATTCCTCACAGAGCTTGAAAGATAGCAATTAGGAGGCTACATTTGCCATCGAGTGTCTAGCGTTGTCAAGCAGTCTAAGTTCAAAACAATAACGTCAAACAGAAGCCAAATCACAAATCAAAGCCAAACCAAGTCAAAAATGAGAAAGCACTATGCCAAATAACAATATCTGATAAGAGAAATAGTAGACAAAGCCGAATCTATTGTTTTGTAAAACCGTCATGAGCAAAACAAAAGCGATTCTACAAATCACTTCCTTCCATGTTACTAGCGCAGTGGACAAAAAGGAAATAAGGGAAATGAGCAGGAACGCTAAGGATATACATAGGTGGGTGGAGCTACCGCCAAAAAGTTTTCCCTAGCGGTTCAAGAAGGTTCTGAATGTCTCTATGCAGGAAAACCCATTTGTATGATTCACAGGGACCATGATGAAGAACTTTACTTACAGGGGTACCACACTCAGAGCATTCAGAGACAACAGCATTCTTTCTTTTTCCTAATTAATTTTTTATTAATAATAGGGATGCATTCATGATTATTAAGAGGGAAATAACAATAACGATGATAACATGAAATCAATAGGAAAGACAGTTAACATATTAACAATCAACAGGTCTTGGGAACTGATGAAAAGAACTTCACTGCAATATATTCCAGTCTGGGATAAGAGCAATGTCTGAGGACGAGATTAATATTTCATTCTCTAGAAGGTGAATGAGCAGGATCCAGAATATCCTTCAGAAAGTGGTCTGGTGCGGTGGAGGTCTTAGATTTTGTGTATTGTTTTTTTCAGTCAGTCAGTGTATTGTTGATGATGTAATCAATAAAAACAGACCAATCCTCATAGAATGTGTTTTTCTTTCTTTTTTTTTTTTTTTTTTTGTCCATTAGAAAGATTGGAAGTGTGTGAGAGCTTCTCTAGCAGCCATATGTCCCATATTCTTTTCCATGTATTTATTTATACATTCCCAGTTTTCTAACATCTCGCAATTTCTGCTCTGGTAGCTGAAATGAGGAACATGATAAGTCTCTGATGTTGTCTTTACTGTAGAGATAACACCATTCTTATGGGAAAGTGGTCCTGGACGCATGATCTCTCACAGGGAGACATTCCACCCATGCCTCAGCACATTAACACACACTATCTGTTTACCTACTAATCTGAATAAAATAAGAGTCTCACTGGGAGATCAGTTGTACTATGTTGAGTAATTTTTAATGAGGAATCAGTATCATAACCAGTAAATGCCCAGTAACAGACAAAAGAGTGCTCTACTAGCCTTAGATCCTGGTGTGTTTCCTGATGTCATGGCTTGACTCTCCCATGGCCTCAACACTGGTATAAATAGAAGGGACTCTCCATTAAACTGATCAATGCTTTGGCTTCCACATGATGCTGAAAAGTGGGAATTCAAAATGGGATACCATGGGAATACCTCCAACACAGTCTTGTCTAACTAAAGTACATTTAAGTCTAATCTGCACTGCAGAAATAATGCAGTTTGACACTACTTTAACTGCCATAGCTCAATGCTATGCAATTCTGGGATTTGTAGTTCTGTAAGATATTTAGCCTTCTCTGGCAGAGACCTTTGATGCCCCACCAAACTACAAGCCCCAGATTTCCACAGCATTGAGCCATGGCAGTCAAAGCAGTGGCAGACTGTATTATTGCTGCAATGCAGATTATTGAATCAACAGAATTTAATTGTGACTTTATCAAATGCCCATTGTGTCAACAGGCTTACTCTAGTGTGGACTAACAACTGAATTTTGGGCATCTGTTCCATTTATACTATCAATGTGTCACTTTTTGGCCTTTTGGCTAAGATCAAGTGTAGTACCAATGCAAAGAAAGCAAAGGATTGCTTTTCATTAGCATTTAAAATAGAAGCATACTGGAAAAATAAATTGAATAAACTGAAGATCAGTTAAGACAAGAGGGAAGTTCTGTTCATCAGCAGGAAATCCAACCTTGGACTGGGTTTAAAGACTGCTCTGGATGGAGCTGCACTCCCTCAGAAAGACCAGGATGGTAGCTTGGGGGTGCTCTTAGACTCAGTGCTGTTCCTAAAAGGCAAGACAGCTGCTGTGACCAGAGGTGCCTTCGCCCAGCTTTACCTGGTGTGTCAGCTGCATGGTATCCTAGGAAGGGCAGATTTGGTCTTAGTGGTTTACACTTTAATTACTTCCCAATTAGACCACTGCCATGCACTCTACATGGGGCTACAATTCGAAATTGCTTGGAAACTACAATTGGTGCAAAAGGCAGAGCCAGACAGTTGTCATGTGCATGCATTAGAGGCTGTATATCACTAGTCATCCAAGAACAACACTTGCTTCAAATCTGCTTCTGATCTCAATTTTGATTTACAAAGCCCTAATCTACTTGGGGCCAGCATATCTGAAAAATTGCCTCCTTATGTATGAGACTGCCCAAAATTTAAGATCCCCAATAATGATCCTGTTGCCATGTCCTACTGTTCCACAAGGCTAGGCTGCTGAATGCATGTGACAGGGCTTTCACTATATTGTCCCAACTGTAGAACTCCTGCCCAAAGTCAGGTTGGCTTCATCTCTTCCTGAGTTTCTGGAAGGCAGCTAAGACAGTACCATTTTTCATGGCCTTCAGTTCTTAAAAGCAAATGGGGGCTGCCATGGCTGTTTTAACTGTCTGTGATTTTTAAATTATATTTAAGAGGTGGTTTTAAACGTAGATCAAGATTAGAAAGGAGAAGGGAACCAAAGTAGGAGAAAGAGAAAGAAATGGTCCAGTGCAGGAGGGGCTGTAGCAATGAACAATGGAAAACATGTCCTATCAGATGTAGACAGGAAAAAGACTGGCCTTCTGGGGTAAGCCCCCCACGTGAAGACATCAGACACTGGAAGATCACCCAATTTAAGGAGGATCTTACCCTCTCTGCTGGAAAATTAATGTTTTAAATGTTTTTATCCATGGTAAATCAGGGTTGAGAAGTGATAAATAAATACTATCAATCAATGAATGCAGTGGCATCTTGCTTTCCATGTCCTGTTCATTTCAGAGGTCATGCAGAGACATGATTTCCAATACCTTTTAAAACTCAAAGTACAATGATTTAAGACTTCCTTCTCTTTCTTTTGTCCTTTTAGCCTTTGCTTCAGAATTTCATTCCATCTCTTCTGTGCTGCATCAGCATCTGAAGGCAAAACTATAGCCTTAGCTACCACTTGCCAACTCAGATTTCATGCCATTTAGCACAAGTCACAGCTTGCACACCCACTTCAAGCAACTACTTTGGATTTTGATTTGTGATTCAACTGAAAAGAATAGTTGGTCAGTTTAGACATCAGGGAAAATCTGTACCTAAATCTGTAAACCAAATCTGTAAACCAAAGAAGATTTCACACTCATCATACCAAACCACTTCATATGCTTCAGAATGTTATCATTATTATCCTTTCAAATTTTATTTTAGGGAAGAGAAGAAAAATGTCTCTACTGCAAAAGTGATACAAACATGTTATTTCTCAATGCTTATGTAACCAATGTTTACAGAAAAGCAAAGTCTAGATAGAACAAAGTTTGGGGGGGGGGCACCAGATGGAAATAAATCAAAAAAGGATTTAAACATACTTTAACTATAGCTCATATGGAATGGGAGGATCTAAAAGGAACCGGATGTAATGGGAGAGAAATTCACATGGTTATAAATTCTAAACAGCTTTACAGTGTGTCTAATGTGCACTGTGGCTGCATCTACACTTCATAATTAGCCCAATATAGCTCAATGCTATTCTGGGATTCTGGGATTTGTAATTGTGTGATATATTTTGGCTTCTCTGTCAGAGTGTTCTGGCGTCACAACAAACTACAGATCCCATAATTCCATAGGATGGAGCCATGATAGTCAAAGCGGGGTCAAACTGCATTATTTCTACAGTGTGGGAGCAGCCAAGTCAAATGTAGTACTCCCATAAATATCTTCCCACTACCTTGGTTTCAAGTAATAATTAATCCATCAGTTTACACAGTGGCAGATTTTTCCTTTAAAAAAAAAAAGGGGGGGGTCATAGATTTTCATACTCCCTGTCTTCCAACTTGGAATTTGGGCTCATACCTCCTACTTGTCAGGATTTGTTAACAGAAAAAAACAACAACACATTTCACCAAATAATTCTGTCTACTTTGTCTCATTAATTATCAAACGCCATCCCCACCCCTTCCATTCTTTGAAATTTGCTTTCTTCCACATTCTGTCTGTGGAGAAGATTTGGGTGAAGTTATTAAGAATATTAGTAATGAGTCAAAGGTACCTGTTCCATTGATTTGTGTCTGTGCTTTTGGAGGCTGTTGAGTAGGAGGAGGTGGTTCTTCTGTTCTAAAGAAAACCCAGAAAGAAACAAACAGCAATTTAGAATAGTGCAATCTTCAAACAAAAACAAAATCTGATTATAAATTGTACATCAGTATAGATGTATTTTAATTAGCCTGATGAAATAGAAAGGCTTGACAGTACTTTTCTGCTTTCCCCATCAAAACAGACAAAACTTTTATTTTCCACGAAAAGCAAATATTTTGCTTGTCAAATCCCTGGTCTATAGAGCTGAGGCATGTTTCTGCCATCCTCTTTTATTTCCCAAACAATCACCAAGGACAACCCTTGCATTATCTGTGACTACAAAATTGTTCAGAATTGACTACAAACAGAAACCAGTTTTGATTGCTCTTCTCTTCATTTACCTCTGCTCCAAAAGAGGAGAGGGAATTCAAGAAATCTGACAGGCAGCTGGGTGGGATGCAAGAGAGCTCTCTTCCCATGAGGCAAAGGACAGACAGGAAGAGAGATAAAAATGATGGGCAGTTTTGCATTTTTACTTATGGTTGTAAATTCCTTGGAAAGCGCTTTGCTGTAGTCTAGCTGCAAATAAGCCTTACTTCGTAATGCCAATGGATAGTTATAGGGAAGAAAGAAAAAAGCCCTTGCATTTTCACTTGCATCTATAAAGAACAGGTCATATCTGCATAATGCATAAGCTGACCTCATGTATAAGTCAAGGGCAGGTTTTAGGATCAAAATTATGGATTTTGACATTATCCGTGGCATGTAACAAAGGATCTAAAGGATGAAACAAAGGGAAACAATGCCAAAGAACTTAAAAAATTCCAGCAGGCATAACTGTTGGAAGACCTTTGCATTCTTCCCCCCCCCCCCCCTTCAGTAGATAGACAGGGATTCCTGTTTGCAAACTCCTCTCTCTTTTCAAACTAACCATGTGACTGTCACTCCCTCTTTGGGACTAAGAGTACTTTCTCTCAAGATTCAACTGAGCTGTATCCATCTTTCTGCTCTCTCTACTTTATTTTGAAAGATGGTGAGATAAATATTTTTCTTTACCTAAACTAGGGGTAGTCAAACTGTCCCCTTTAAGGGCTGAGGGACTTCAGCTCCCAGAAGCCTCAGCCATGTTGGCCAATAGTCTGGGATGCTGACCAATAGTCTGGGATTCTGGGAGCTGAAGTCCCTTGGCCCTTAAAGGGGACAGTTTGCCTACCGCTGACCTAAACCATCGCTAGTTAGATTTTATGTAAATATAGACTTATGTAAATATAGATTAAAGCCATTGTTTTGAACTACAAGCTACATGTTTGTTGTTTTTGAGTCAGTCTAAATTCTTAGGGAAGCATAGTTAGGCAAAGTCACTCTTCTGCTACTCTGCTAATTTAAACCCAGACTCTAAACAGGCTTGGCTTTCATATTTTGATTTTTGTTTCCTTTAAAAAGGCTGAAGCCCTAAGAAACTTAAATTACCCCACAATAATTGTTTGTGCTCACACTAAAGGCTGGCTGGATAAGGAGAGAACAGTAAATGGTGGCTGTGTGATGTGGATGGAGGCAACCAAGTGTGGGCAGGGCTAAGAGAAGGCACATGTGTCAAAAAGGATGTAAAGATAGGTCTTAAGGGACAGTACTAACTCTTATTAAAAGTTAGTAAGGTAAATAGTGTACCTTAACTCTTATCCAAAAAAAAAAAAAAAGAAAGAAAGAAAGAAAAGAGGAACCATCCCCTTCTCTGAGTAGAGTGACAAAAGGTAAGAGTACTCCATCCTCAGAGTACCTAAAAGAAATTGTGACTCGCTCCACTCTCTCAGTGCTCTTCTGAGAGGCAGTGCCAAAAAGCTGCCACTGCCACCACTTTTCCACCCAGGCATTCAAAAAGGCCAGAAGTGATACTGCAACAGCTAGAGAGTAGACATGGCCAATCCTTTTGGCAAATGTCTTACTATAACTGAAGTTGATCTGGCCCTGTCTAGAAGAAAACAGAGCAATATAAATGTACAATTTGTTTTTTAACTAGCAAGAAGCTGTCTTAATGTGTATTTCAGCATGAAAAGGGGTCTAGGTTTCAACAGCCTTTCAAAATACAAGAGTGAAAACCATTAATTCTCTTGCAGCTGAGAAGAAAATGAGGCCCCAGTCTATACCAGAGCCCCTATCCTGAGATGTTTGGGGGGTTTGTTTGTTTTGTTATAAATGTAGGCTGCTCTTTGTGCATTTTATCTGTGACATTAAGCATTCCAGCTTTGTCAAGTACCAAGCATGCTGATAACAACATTCCTTGCAGTAACCATCTGTGAGGAACAAAGCACTGTCAATGAGGTCTGCCTTCCCTAAAACCAAATGAGGAAGCAAAATCTTTAATTTAGGATACACTGGAGGAAGATACCATTTGCTCTGCCTGATAATTATATAGCCTTGGGCCTACTGTAGGAACAAGACATTTGACAAGAAAACACCTTTGAACACAACACTGAGCATGCCCAAATGTTACAAACCATCCATGTTGCCCTTCATTTTAAAAGAGACTCATTACACTGCATCTGTGTAATGTCTTAATTTTCTTTAATTGATAAAATGTTGTTTCTATCAAGCATGGTGGTAACGCCAACTTCAGTTCATTTCTGATTAGTCACACTGCAATTAGAGGAGCATGAAAAGTCATTTGGAGCTGGCCATCAATGTCTAATGGCATATAATTTTGCACAGTAGCATAGTACAGGTTTACAAACTTACCATTCAACTCCAACCTAGAGGAGCACCCAAAAGTCTGCACCAAGGAATTTGCAAACATCTTCATTTTTGCAATTGGTAACCATGATGCACAAAATGAAAAGGGAACCTGACCTGAGATGCACTTGTTATTTACTCAGGCACCTTGAAAGGGCACCCACCACAAGGTTCTAACAAGGTTTTCAGGCAGGGCTATGCTTGTCCCATGGTGAGTCACTTTCTTAAATTTACTTCAAAATTGCTCCTGTTCTCAGCTCCTTTAAATACCCAAACACACCACATACAAGTTTTAAAAAAGCAACCAGTATTGTTAGGATTAAAAGAAGCAAAATATGAGACTGCTACTTTAAACAATGGCATGTCTTGCCATTAAACATCCAAGAAGTTTTAACTCTCTAACGTGTTTACAGAATTTACCATAAGGTAAACCTATCACAGGGGTTTCTTGGCAAGATTTATCCAGAGAAAGTTTTCTACTGCTCTCCTCTGGGACAACGTAACTTGCCCAAGATCACCCAGTGGGACCTCAAGGCCGAGTTGGGATTCAAACCCTGGTCTCAGAGTCATAGCCAACACTCAAACCACTACATCAGGGGTAGGCAACCTAAGGCCTGGATGCAGCCCCTAGGCCTTTGGACTGGCCCCAGGCCAGTCCTGCCGCCGCCGCCGCCCCCCGCCCACCATGATGATATTGATTATTGTTGTTATTACTTGTTCTTGGGGTTTACTTGGCAAAATCTCCACAGGGGGTTTGCCATGGCTTTTCTGGGGCTGAGAGAATATGCATGCATATTTTTTATTTAAAAAAAATTAAAAATATATTTTTATTATTTATTTATTTATTTATTTATTTATTTTTGGTGCTTCGGCCCCCCCAATTGTCTGAGGGACAGCAACCCGGCCCCCGGCTCAAAAAGGTTGCCTATCCCTGCACTACACTATGCTGGCTTTCTACACCACAATAGTTGTCTCCAAGTCTAACAGTAACTCTGCTCTAACACTACACTCTAATACAGTGGCCCCCAAACCTTTTTGGGCTACCACTCTCTTTCCTCTTGGATGACAACCTTAGCGGCCACCCTCCAATACATATTTTCTTAATATTAGGTCTACTGTCAATCTAATCAAAATAACCCATCTCAGTCATTGCTCCCTTTGCCACCTGGTCACCTTGGGAGCAGCAACCAAGTAGCTGGTTGAGCAGTGACTGAGAAGCCTCACACCTATGCTGGCCTTGCAGCAGAGGTGTTACAACGGAACAAGACGGATGCAGGCCACACTAGGTGACACCATAAGTGGGGTGACACTATGACCACCAACCTAGCCATGTCACTTTTGCTCCCAAAATGTTTAACTTTTGGAAGAAATGTGTCACAAACATAAGATACAAGGAGCTCAGTGGAAGAGAAGGTGTGGCCAGAAAGTGCAGCAAATGAGGCCTCTCCTTTCTCTGACCACTGAGCCTCAAACACCCTCTGGGAGAAGAGGAGGAGACAGGGCAGGGCCTTCTAGTTCCTCCATCCTCCTGGTATGTCTCAGCCCCATCCACAAGAAAGGCAGAAGTAGACAGGATAATCAAGGAGCCATTGAGTTTGAGGAAGGCTGATGTCTGCCACTGACACAAGAGCCTCCAGCTTTGGGAGTGGAGTGCAGGAGGAATTCAGAGTTTCATCCTCTTCTTAACTTCCAAAACAGAAGGCTGTTGTTAGAATAATGGGGTGCATGAGGAATCCAGGGATTCTGCTTCAGGAGTCAGTCTGTCCCAAAATAGCCCTGCACCTAAGCCGAGTGAGATGTGAGAATTTCCCAACCACCACTAATAGTGAAAGATGTAGGCAAGGGAGCTGTGCAATCGTTTAAAGGGACCCTGAAAAGAAGTTTCAGGTAATTCTCATCCCCACCATGGTCCTTAAGGCTGCTGGCTACCCTTCTCTTTCTTCCACACTAATACTTTGACTGAAAGACCCCCTGCTACCCTTTTCCCCTCACAGGCCCCCTGGTGCCTCCTTTGCTGCTCACCACACCCCCTGGATGTTTCCACCACCCTGGGGGGCATACTGCCCACTTTGGGAATCATTGTTCCAATATGAGGTGGGCAAAGTCAGAGGTAAAAAAAAATTGTTTTGCAAAAAGAAATTTCAGAAAAAAATATTTTGCTAAGAAATGCCAAAAAAAAAAATCTCTTATGTTTATGATTGCATGCTTACCACATCTGGAGTCCCTCGAGACACCCTGGGGTGTTCAATCAAAATGAAATTTTGCAAAACAAACACCTTTTGTCTCAAAATGTCCTCAAGGGATTTGTAGAAACATGAATACTTTAGGAAGGCCCAAAAACATGCCCCTGTGTCCCCTAGAAGACTTTTGAGGAGCACTGGGTACCAAATAAATTGATGATTATTACTTTTATTTTTAATTTTTTTTTGCAGGAGCAAGTGCCATAGGGGGTGCAGACATCCAAAACCCATGCTAATTTTTTGTTGTTGTATTCCTACAAGTAATTTCCGACTTACATCGACCCTAAGAGGAACTTATCACTGGATTTTCTTGGCAAGTTTTTTCAGATGGCGTCTGCCATTGGCTTCCTCTGAGACTGACAGAGCAGGACTTGCCCAAGCTCCCCCAGTGGGTTTACATAGCTGAGCTGGGATTCAAACCCTGGTCTCCAGAGTCACAGTCCAATGCTGAAGCCACTACACCACACTGGCTCTGCACCTCCTAATCTTCCACAGTTGCCACCTCCTGTTCTAATGCTATTCAAATAAAACAATGATCAGTCAATACCCCACTATTTATTCATACATTTGGATACAATTTCAGGGATATTTCAGCATTTAAATAGCTGGAGAGAAAAACTCTAGAGTTGCCAGGCAAGTCAACAGTGTGTCACAAAAAGGGGCTGAAATATGCCTTGAAAAATTAAACCACTGAAGCAGACATTCCTCTGTCTATGGCAAGTGGAACATGTCTCCACTCCCTCTCCCCCAAAATATGGTCAGCAACATTTTCTTGGGAGAAGAAAAGGGGAATCCTGGGATACCCTTATGTAGAGAGCAGCAACAATATAGCAGAAACAGCAGTGACTGAGCAAAGGGTGGGTTGGAACAACCTACACCCATATTGTAAGTCCACTTCTGGCAAACTTCCCAAGTCACGAGGAGCAAAGGAAAAATGGTGGTGACCTCAGCAATCCTCGAAACAGCTTGTTCACATCCTCCGGTTGAACAAACACGAGTAGGCAAAAGGAGACAAGCAGATGGGATCTTGCTGCATTCATCTCTAATTGTGTTGTAACTATAGCATTCATGCAGGAATAAATATAAGCAATTGTATCAGCAAAATACAATGCAAACTGCTCACAACAATGCTTTCAAGGCTCTTATCAGCTGGTTCTCTTCAACTTTATACAAAAGGCTCTTTATCCATCAAGAGAGCAGTGCTGCCTGGTGGCTTCCATATCAATGGGGCAGTGAATTTACATTAGGTTTAAGACTGAACTTTAAAGCAGCTACCTGAGGTGCTAATTCTTAGTTTGCACCCCACTGGTTCAGCACTTTGGACAGCTCCTCCAAAATTTGGTCTAAAAAACAGAACATATTCAGCCACAGAGACTGTTGACATTGTCTCCACCAGAGCCACTGCAGACATCTTTGTCCCTCTACCCCAGCCAAAGTCCCTTTGTCCCAGCCACTACTACAGAGTATAAAAGCATTTTTTTCTTGTTTGGCTGTAATCACCACAAGGTTTTTTTTGTTTTTTTTTTACCATTTGCACTCTAGTCACCAACTGACCTGTTTCATCATCTGCGGCTCTCCAGAATATCAAAGAGCTGACACAGCTCTACAACTGAGTCAAGGATATTTGAAAGTGATTGTCTTGACAGGCTGAGATGTCTCCCTATCCCTTGACAGTGACCAGGATCTAGGCAGAACAAATGAGTGTAACTACCCCAAAAAATCCCCCCAAAACTTTGCAAACATCTGATCTAACTGTCTCTGAGGGCAGACTATAGATATGAGTTGTGCACCTTTTTGGTCACAAGATCAATCTGTGACCTTTATGGTCACACGATCAATCAGCAGAGGAACTAGTAGTTCCCCTAACTTAGTACACATCTAGAACATGTCCTGCTATATAGGATGGGGCAAAGGTTATTTGAAACAAGCCAGAGGTTATCATAAAGGCCATGAATTCACACTCCTTTCAAGGCAGAACCAGTCTGGATATTAAAGCCCCCAAGGCCAAAAGTCTTGATATCATTCATACCATATCCAAAGCCACCTCTGTAAACTTATAGATCACAATGGGCAACTACAAGTAGACACTCACCATGATCTCAATATCCTGCAGAACATTTAAGGGTCATACTCCCCCCTTCTCCCTCAAATGGCTAATAGTAGCCTTCCAAATCTCCAGGAGGTAAGATATATCATTTTGCCACATTTGGGGGAGGAGGGAGTTTCATCTGCCCCTCACCCTTTTTAGGCCTGGACAAGCCTGCTTTCCAGTCACCTCCTGTTTGGAAGAAAGACCCCATCTGGGCCTTTAAAAGAAAATCCTTCACTCTGAAGCATTCCAAAAAATGTTAAAATGGCCCATAGCATTGGAGAAAGGTATATTTGGACCCAACAATTTACGTTCCCCAAATTTGGAACCTAGGGACCCTTGGGGCAGGCAGGCAAGAACAACCTTGAGGACTGCATGTGGTCCACATTTTGCTCACCTTTACTCTGGAAAAAGGCTCTATTAAACAAGTATTTCACCTTCCATGAATATGGGACATAACAAATGGGAATAAAAAGATACTTGTACATGACATGTCAATCTATGTCATACAACCAAACCTAAAAACAGAAACTTCATGAAAAGTGCATAATTCACCTACAACATCCAGCATTGCTAGCTGTAATTATAGCTTTGTTATGCAATAAAATTAACTCATAGCTATAGTAGTGACAGAATCCAATTTACACCAAACAAATGGCCAATCAGACCATTCCAAATAATTTAGACATTTGTTCTACTGGCAAAGTGCCTCTTGTAGCAGATGGTACCTTAAGTACAAAGTGATCGAAGAGCATCCTCACTGAAAAGTATATAAAACTAATGCCAGATACTGTTCAGTATTTCTCCTTAATATGATAAGAGATTGAGAAATAGAATGAAAAGAAATGCATTTCACCTTCACTATTTTGTACAATACATCCATATCCTGCTTTTCAGAGATAACATAGTGGTTTACACACAAAAAGGAGGCTGGTCACAAACACAGATATATGAAACAGCACTATGCAGACTAGGGAATTTTGAAGTTTAAAGTTGTTTAAAGACCAACACAAATGAAGCATTCTTAAAGATTAGTCCAAAGGTTGAAAGTGCAAAGCAGCATGATAAGAGTTTCATAATTGAACTACTTTGCTAAAATTAAATGGTTATCTTTTTTCCTTATTACATAAATAGGTTTCAACAATGTTCAAGTGTTTGCTGAACACTGCTGTTCAGTATGTTCTGATGCACTTTCTCCCCTCCGTCCATATAATAGACAGAGGAGAATCAAGAGCTGAGGTCACTCAGTCATGAGAAACAGAGAAACAGAATTAGTATTTGCTTTACAAGTTTGGATGGTGCTACTTCTCTGCTTGAATATGACTTGAATGTTGTTGTTTTTATGCTCAGCTTTTGTAAAATGGAGATACTGCTGTTATAAATCAAGTAGTTCAGGAGAAGACTTATACACTTTAATGGATTGACCATAAGGGATTCTAGGGATTAATTTGGCTGATAAACCATTTTGTGACATCTGACATTCTAATAAAATAATGAGGGCTAAAAGTACATGTTACACCTAATGCACAGTGTGTCAGGTTTTGCTTGAAATCAATACAGTCTTGCAGGGGAGACATGTGCAGACTCTTCTGAGAATATAGCACACATGGGGGGGAGAAGCTTATTTTTTCCATCACCAGAACAAAAGGAACTAAAACTCCCCCCAACAAAAAACTTAGAGTGAAACTTTTCAATTGCCATTAGTATATATTGTTTTCCTAATCTGCTAGTAGAGGGGCATCTGTGGCTCTCCAGATGTTGCTGAACTGAAATTCACATCAGCACCAACAAATGTCCAGGTATGCAGGCTCCTGAGCCAATGAGAATTCAAGAAGACTGAAGAAAGGTTCACTGCTTCAAAACCATTATGTAACCACCAATTCTTCATTTCCCATCATGAAATGGCAAAAACAGACTAACATATTATTAGTATGCATTGTTAACTCACTGTTAAACTGCCTTCTTCTAGACTAGAGCCAGTCATACCACGTTTTGTATTATGATAGATTTTCCTTACCTTGTTTTAAGTATTTCATTGACTTTTTGTTCCAGTTCTATCCTCCTCAGACGTTCTTTTTCTAGCTCTTGTTTCAATGTTTCAGCATTTGTTTCTTCTCTCAGCTTCCTCAGCTCCTCCTCTGTTAAGAAGGGAAAGAGAATAAAAAAAAACAACAGGGGTTTTTACCCACCTAGATAAACAAAATCTATCACCCAGACTGGGGAGAGGAAGAGTTTGTGGACTTGCAAGTGTAAACTGCAGGGGACAAAGAAACAACTGAATTGATGGATCCCATATTGCAGCACAGGCACCCCACTGATCCTAGTGAAGTGTGCTTTTAACTTTCAAATTTGTGGCATGCTCAGGTAGTTCTGCCTAAATCATTACACCCCTATAGATGCACAATTGTATTATCTGACTCCCCCATCATGTGAGGATGATTCAGTGACAGAGTGGGATCAGATGTATGGGTGGTATTTCCAAGTGAGATGCTATCCCTACATATATTCTTCGTGAAGCCATACTCAAAAGTCCTATTATGCCAAAGCGTGGCTGAAATGACATCCAAGCTGCAACAGCATGGCTACACCTCTCAACAGATGATCCCCTGAAACCTGACATAATGACAGGGACAAAGTACATGCTCTCCATGCCTAGTGTCTTAGGTTCAATGTATGACGTCTCTAACTAGAAAAAAAATTGCAAAACACAGAAGCCCTATGCCTGAGACCCTAAAAAGCTGCTGCCAGTTAGAGTAGAGAATACTGAACAGGGTGAGATGTACAAATACCTAAGCTGGTATAAGGTGTCTTCCTAAATTCTCTACCCCAGACACCAGTTGCCAGTGCAAAGAGTCAAGAGACTGCATTGCATTTTACATGGAAAGCAAAGCAACTGCAGAAGATACATCCAAGATAATTTATGGATTAGATCAGGGGTAGGCA
>CM034708.1:130947761-130962934 GCA_020142125.1 Phrynosoma platyrhinos | reverse complement strand
ATCTGCTTCCAAAGAACAGAGCTTAAAGACACATTCCTTACCTTATGTCTGTATAAGATGTGTGTGTGTGAGAGAAAGTGTCCCACATCTGTAAATTAGGTGGCACAACTAATTTAAATTCAACCTATCTTCTGAATGTCAGCAGTCATGATGCATAAAATTCAGGTAAGATCTGACCCTAAAGCAAGGAGAACTGGCATGGTGCCAGCCATAAAGGTCACATATGTTGGTTTAGGATTATTACATACATATAAGCAAAGAAGACCTGTTAAACAGGTATAGTGATAATGCACGATAAGACATAAAAATTACCTGACATTTCTTCTTCCCTCTACAGAACTTTTTTCCTCCTTTCACAGAACAATGAATGAAGCTTTTGATGCAAGCATGTCATCAGAATAATTACCTTAAATCTAGTGCATCAAACTGTAGGATGACTCAAAAATATTCTGCATTTCTTTCTATCTGGCACTTTTGTAAGTTTAGTGACTGTACAAACAATTATTTCTTAAAGGTCATTAAGATAAAATGAAAACAAAGGACAAAGAAGCCCTTCATAAACGAGGCACAAGCACTGTACTATGTCAATCTATGAGCTATAATTCATTACCTCTTTAATACACTAAAAAAAAACTTGCATTATTAGTAAGCAGAGTAAACGCCCCAAACTGTCAGAAACAGAGCAAGCATGGCTCTCAAAAGGTTAGCACATTTACAGCAGCAAGAGATTCCTATTAATAATGAATCTTAATTTGGCTATTTCCATGCCACATTGCTTATGGCATATTCAGGCATATACTGTTCACATACTGTTGTAAGCCAAATTCTACCACTGTGCAACATTTCAGATAACAGTGATGTTCAGAGACACCCCCCACATAACCATTTTTTCCAAGCAACATCCAGGCAGAACGGAGGCTTGTAAAAACCTTCAGTATGTATTTGATTTCTGGTCCAATACTAATTTGCAAGCTACTGCCAGAGATAAGCCAAAGCCCATCTTGGGTAATATTAGGTGACACATTCCCACTGTGTCTTTAGTTGTTCCATTTGCCATAAATCCAAGTAATTTAAAATCCTTTTCCTTTGAGTCCTGCTATTGATTAGCTAAATTAGGGCCAAAACAGACAGCCCCAAAGGAGGACGTCACACCACCCCTTTAATTGTCAGGCTGGGACCACATCAACCACGCACCACACCCCAACCCAGTGTTTTCCTGGTGCAAAATGAAGCAGCAGAAAGCTTTTGCCGCCGTGGTGGCAGTTTTTCTGCACTCCTGCAGTATGCAGTGTCTAGAACACCGCTAGAACACCGAAAAACTGCTGCCGCGTGGTCAGTCGGTCGGCTTCACAGCAACTTGGGCGCATGCGTCGTGCACACACCATGCCCCCAAGCCACCAGGAACCCGGCACATTTTGCCAGTCTGCTCAGGCTCTTCGTCACTTGGCTTTTTTATCCTTTCTCTTTCCTAATTCCTCTTTTTCCCTGGGCTTGCTTTTATTTCTTTGTTTGTTTAGCATATCTATACCCCACTCTTCAGCCACTATGGTCAAGTCTGCATGGGCCAGAATACTCTGGGAGCAGCCCGGAGTATTTTGGTCCTGGACCCACCTCAATGTCCCCATGTTACCTGGAGTCATCTTTTATGATGCCTGCCAGCCAGCCATCCAGACATGGGTTCCACTGTGCCACTTGGTGCAGCCATGGCGCCCAGCATCAATCACATTGCTGGGCTCCTCATTCTGACCTCAGAGTGAGCGAGTTACTGCAGTGGCAGACACATCAGGTAGCACAGATGCCTGGCATCATAACAAAGGGCTCCAGATCTTCCAGGAAGATCCAGAGCAAACAGTGAGATTTTTAAAACCACTCTAAGGGGGATATATGGTGGGTTCAGTGCTGAAATGGCTAGACATTGTCCAAACAGCTTGCACCAGAAACAGGGATTGGGCCCTGCGTCATCCAGACTCACCGCCAAGAGGACGGAGGGAAGATGTTTTATTTGGCCCATGCAGACAACCCCAAACATTCTCAGAGCAGTTTATAAACTGTTAATAAGACAGTTCACTACCCTCATGCTTACAATCTAAATAATACATGACAAACAAGAAAAAAAGAATTGCAGTGGTGAAAAAGATTAAGTCCAGCAGACTTTTGCAATGTCTTACTTGGCGGAGAGATTTGAAGACCTTAAAATCATGCAAACATTTTTCTGCTCTTTTTGGCTAAAAAAAGTTTTCCCCAGTGTGGATTTTTAAATTATATTGCATGGCCCACGTGGCTGCCTTTGTTCTTCATGTGGACCAGAGATAACATTTTTCACAATGCCAGATGCTGGAGGCAAATAGTTTGTGAGCTGCACAGAGACATCTCACTGGATATCTGTTGAAACTGAATAGGAACTGGCCCTATCTGGCAGGGCTCAGATATGCCTCAGGAATTCAGTTTTTCCAAATGTGAATGTAAAGCGACTTGACCTGCATTCGCACCTCCCAGAATACATGAAATCTTTGCTATCCATAAAATGCTTGCACCTCTGTACCTTTAAATTAAAATTTACAGACAGAGTTGCAGATATGTGCATAAATAGCAGGACACACTTACAAGGGGAAACTTGAATAAAATGGCATAGAATGGAAATAGGTATTTGGTTTACTTGCACAAGCTTTCACATGTTCCTCCTCATTAATTAAAGAAGAGAGAGAACTACTTTATAGTGGCAGAAAAATCAATATACATTATTGCAGGGGGAATGACAACTAATCCAAGCAATTTTTGCATTTTGATTCAAACGACAAGTAACTAAGCAATGAATAAGTAGAGTGCTTCCATAGTATAAACCTCAAAGATGAAACTATAGGCCTAAGCAGACTGCCAGAAATAGTGCACATTAAATTGAGGCACTGCCCTGGCTCAGTGCTAGGGAGTCATGGGAATTGTATTTTTTTCTGAGACATTGAGCCTTCTCTGTCAGAGAGCTCTGGTGCCACAATAAATTACAGTTCCCATGATTCCCTAGCACTGAGCCAGGGCAGTGCCTCAATTTAATGTGCACTATTTCTGGCAGTCTGCTTAGGCCCTATATAATCATATGATCATATCCTTCAGCAGTTAAAGCAGCCATTTTCTCGTACACTTTGGCAAGCCTGTGCCTTCTTCCCAAGTAGAACAGAAGGCGATAAGTTAATTCAACAAACTACTGGAATTGAGCCCATAAGGTTAAATTTACAGTTACCAAAGCAGAACATGGAGTATGTGATTGCTTGCAGAGGCCAAGTTAACTAATGAGGTTACTGGCAAGTTTAATGCCATCAGCTGGGTTATACAGCTAACTGCTATTTTTGTGTGTAAACATAAGGCTGATATAGCTTGACTTAGGCCATGTTAATTATGGCAAATCTCTTTATAGCCGCTTTTCAAAACAGTGTTTTAAATCAAGTGTGTTGTATAATTGGTGCTGAGCTTGACTGATCAAACCTTAAGTCACATGCTGCCAAACTGGTTCATGTCAGCTTCGTGGACAGAGACTTCATCTGCAAACAAGCAAAGCACTCGCCCCCTTGGCCAACATTATTTCTATATAATGGAAATGTCGCCTCCAAAGTATAGTTTATGAACATGGGCTTCATTCAATTAACCATAACTAAAACAATCCACAGTTTAGGGTTCAGCCAACACACTAAACAGTGATTATTTTTTAAAAAGAAGTAGTTTCCTCATGGTGGCCACAATGGAAGAGGGGAGGTTAATTATTTTAACTCTAAACCATGATTTAATATTGCTGCAACAGACTGCCAAAAATTCCTTTTAATATTTAGATATTAAAAATGAGAACAATTACTTTTGTTTCTTTTTTACTGGGGAGAAACCCTCTGATTGTTCAATACCTACATAACATAGACAGTTTCTACAAGAAAAGGCTGAATATCTCCTCTCTGAAATTCTTTTGGACCAGATTTTGGAATTTACAGACTGTGGAATACAGGTGTACCTCTGAGAAGCAGCCTGCATCCATCACCCCCACCAAAGCACTGCCTTCGCTGCCTCCAACTTCAGCTGCCAAGGAGCAAAATGAGTGAATGTCTGGAGAAAAGGGGTGCCCATCTTCCGCAAGGAGTGTCTCATGGGTGCCATCATGTCTAGTCCAAATGAGTGCACAGGAGTAGCCATGACACCAGAGAAGGGAGGAGCAGCCACAGCAGTTGTACTACCAAGCCTCTGGCCACAGCCTTCTCTTCCTCATCTGCTAGTGTGGTACTTTGCTGCTTCATCTGCAGTGGCAGATTCAACTGGGCAAAAAGCTGAAGCTGCAAGTCAAGTCCACCCATGGCAAGCAGCCCTCCTTCCCATTCCTGCAGCACCAGGAACCAGTGTCCTGGGTGTGGGAGATGAGCATCAAGGAAGAAAAGCTGCTTGCTGTAGGGGGACTTGACTTAAGTTTCACCCGATTCCACTATTGCAGATGAAGCAGCCAAGTGCCATGCCAGCAGATAAGGAGGAAGTGGCTGTGGCTGGGGACTCAGTAGTACAACCACTGCCACCACCACCTCCCTTTTCTGGTGCCGCAGTTACTCCTGTGCACTCATCCACTCTGAATGTGATGGAGGCCACAAGTCACTGCTTGCAGGATACAGGTGCCTCCTTATCCAGATATTCACTCATTCTACTCTCAGGGAGAGCTGGAGGCATCACTGTCATTGTCCTCTCCTGGGAGGAGGCAATGGCTGTGGGGTGCTCCCCAAAGCTACTTGCTTATCCTGCAGGGACCAGGTGGCCAGATGCAATTGAGGAGAGGGAAACAGGAAAAAGCAGCCTTACGGCCCCCGTCACCATCATAGTTAGCAGCAATTACTGGGTTTCCAGCTACAGAAGAATTTAGGTAGGAAAGGAACTGACTGGGATCTGGGATTCAGAGGTGGAAGGGGAGAAAATGAAGGGAGATGGTTGTTTGGTTGGTTGGTTGGTTGTTTTTGGTGTAGGACTCTCCTCTGGGCCAAGGCTGAAGACAGTCACCAGCAGCTGCCCCTGCCACATCTTACTCTAGACCTCACTTTGGTGGTGGAGCAGCAGAAGCAGCCATCTCATCCACACCATCTCCCTATCTCCCACTCCTTTCCTCTCCCTGAAGGCAGGGAAGCCAAAGAATACATGCCATAACCTCCACTGCTGTCCTGTCATGTCAGCCCTCAGAAAGTTACAGATTTTGGAGGATTCTGGATTCCAGAATTTCGGATAAAGGATACTCAACTTGTATTTCAATTTTTCTCCCCCCTCATTCAGACTGTGTGTTTCCCAAAGAAAGAATGAAGTGCTTGACCACTTTCAGGAAAAATCCACTAAGAATGAGCTTGTAAGCACAGCATACACTAACACTGGGACCTTTTCACCAAATGTACTCTTACCACTATAACATTAGCACTTAGGAAGTGACAGTTTGCTGTTCATTTTCTCCCAGAAGACCCAGGAGTAAATCTCTGTCATTTTCACACCTTTGACACAGATAGCATGAACAATTTCGAAGTACAGTGTGTAGCTAGTTGCTCATCATAATAATTAGTAGTATAGCAGTGAGAATGGTCTGACGCTCACTTATAAACCCACTGAACTCCTTATTTACCACTATCCCATCTCCATGAATACTGTCTGAATATAACAACAAAATCTTTGTGAGATCTCCTGCACAATGCCTCCATTTTGTGTATCAATGTTCTTGCAAATAAATCTAGTTTCTCATTATAAAAATTTAGGTTTCTTCTGTGTTTCCTGAGAAGCCTCTGCTCTCCTCACCCCAAATGATTAAGTAAATGATCAAGGTGCTGTAAAACAGAGGCAATTACTGGGTTCTTCAGCCAACAAAACATGCACCATTGCTTTGCACTGTTGATAAGCCTCAGCATTTTTTAGCCATCAGTTATATCTGATAGAACTTTTGTGTGCTCTAGTTCTGCTGATGGTGTCATTCAGCAAACATTTAATTCTGTTTTCACTTGTAGTCTTGCATGAAAAGGTGGGGCCATGGGCAAGCATGCCACTTGATCTCCATAGTAATTAAACAGGCTGCTGCCACTGTAGCACCTGGATTTTTTATTTTTATTTTATTTTTACAAATATATAAACTGCCCTCCTTCCTCAAGGGATCCTAGAGTAGTGTAGATAAAATTACAAAAACTCAATATAATTGCAATAACATTATAAGGTAAGATGCATAATCAGCAAGCAAAGGAAGCCAAAACAATCTAAAATTGGAAATGCTTAGGCAAACAGGTACATTTTAACTTGGCACTGAAAAGAAAATAAAGTTGGAAAGAATTTTATCTTCAATGTGGAGTGCCACCATAGAGAAAGCTGCATCTTTTGTAATTTCATAACATATTTTCCCCCACTTATAACATACATCAGAAGGGTTTTCTCTGCAGAGTTTAATACTTGGGAAAGATAATATGGGTGAACGTACTTCTCTAGGTATTTGGGCCCAAGTAGGATGTTAAAGGTAATAACTAGGAATGAAGGGTTTACAGCTTATCCAGAGAGGAATCCAGGAAGCTTACCAATGCATGGTAAAGAGTTTTATTTAGCATTTGCTGTTCCTATTTCAGTCAGGATGTGTGGGTGGATGTGTTTTGCCTTAGGTTTGTAAAAGATGATACATGGCATTAAACTATACTGCTACCAACTTTTCTTTAATCCTCAAGTGAAAACGCTAATGAAACAACAACGAAAGTGCCATACCTCTTTTAAAGGACTCTGGTGAGGTGCCAAGTATTAAAGAGCCAAAAAGGTAATGTAGGTCAGTATAGCCTGTATCATTATGACTGATCTATTTGAGATGCTTAACCGCTAACTTATCCACTGGAAAACATCACAGCAGAAATTACTAAGCCAGCCAGGACTCAGCTTCCACAGAAATACCAGCAGAAGCATAAAGCATAAATGGCCTAGATCTGAAGAAGCATGCCTACCAAGAAAAATCAGATTGGAATATTCCAAAAGCTTATGTTCTTTATTTGTTTGCATGGCATACCCCAAAAGAAACCTTGGGAGTCATGGAATTCAAACTCTTGTTCAGTGCAGAATTCACATATAGCTTCTCTGAAGATGGCTGTCCAACCTGTGCTTAAATACTTTAAGTATGAAAGGAGATCGAAAATGAAGGCCAAACAAACAAACCAATGGGTGCACTGAAAGCATTAAGCATTGATCTATCTGGGATAGCTGTCCATCTAAAAGCCAGCTAAAGCTGTTTGGTAGGCTTTATGTGTCTTTTTGACAATGTTTGAAAAAGTTATCTTTTTGGATACAATAACCAAAATCTCCCAAGTGGCATAGTCAGTTCTAGCCAAAATAGTAACCTTTCCATGCACTGAGAATGTGGGCACTCAGCCAATCATTGCAGATATCACTGAACACACTTTACAATTTAAAATCTCCTAAATGGACTCAAAGAGAGTCAGAATGGTGCAGTAGTTTGAGTGCTGGGCTAGGATCCTGGGAAACCAGGATTCAAATCTCTAGCTGGCTATGGAAATTTGTTGGGTGACTCTGGGGAAATCACACTTTCTCAGCCCCAAACAAATCTTGCCAAGAATCTTGTGATTGCTTCACTTTATGGTCTTCCTAAGTCAGAAACAATGTGAAGACACACACCAACAAATGGACTAGAAAGCTACACTCTCTTCCACTCTCTCAGCACAAACTCACATCTCACACCTACAATTAATGTATGGAGGAATAGCAATCAAATTTCTTCAACAACCTGTCCAGCAAGTAACATACCAGTCTAGCTTAATGCAATGCCAATTTAGAAATCTTTACAACTGGCAATACAACAGGTAGGAGACCACCAAAATACACTAGCAGAGCTGAGCCCCCCCCCCCCCCCCCCCCCCCCCCCCCCCCCCCGAAGTCATTCATTGTATTTGGGAATGGAAAAAGTAGAACAGCATAAGAAGTAAAATGTATGTGTAGGTTGGCTCACTATTAACTGGTTAACACAGGGGTAGGCAACCTTTCCCCTTTAAGGGCCAAGGGACTTCAGCTCCCAGAAGCCTCAGCCATGTTGACCAATAGTCCCATGTTGGCCAATAGCTCCTGGGATTC
This sequence comes from Phrynosoma platyrhinos, assembly GCA_020142125.1. NCBI lineage: Eukaryota > Metazoa > Chordata > Lepidosauria > Squamata > Phrynosomatidae > Phrynosoma > Phrynosoma platyrhinos. The sequence goes on along the minus strand of CM034708.1, from coordinate 130,954,837 downwards.
TGGAAGCTGAAGTCCCTCGGCCCTTAAAGGGGAAAGGTTGCCTACCCCTGGGTTAACAGCTTTGAAGTCAGATCTTTCCTTCAACCATCTCCTCGCTAAACTGCAATTGACAAGTCATCAGGGTTAGTACCAACCACAATTTCCTTTAAACCATGATCTGATATGCAATTCAAATGGAGTTTTGTAGTAATGGAGCAGGTGAAGCAGTCTATGAGATGGTCACATTTTTCACAGATTTCCCCCCCCCCTTTTTTTTTTTATAAGGGTTTTGCCCCGGTCTGCAAAGCCTAAGATGAACTGTCAATCTTCTTTCGCAGGAAGCTGCTAACAGATAAGAAAATGTTAAGTGCTGTCACTAGTTGTGGGTATTTTACCCAATCTCTAGGATATTTATAGCCATCTGAGTCAGCTTTGGGAACTTCAGCTTCTGAATGGTTATCCTTTTGCTACCCATGACAAATAAAAAGTATAAAGACTCTGAATTATAAGGAGGAAATGTCAAATTGAACAACAATATGCAGGCAAAATTTCTGCAGACTAATTATCTCAATAATTCCGACTATAGAAGTGCAAGCCCCCAAGGTTCACGGGGATTTCTTAGCAAGATTTGTCCAGAGTGGTTTTGCCTTTCCCCTCCTTTGAGCTGGGATTGTGTGACTTGCCCAAGGTCACTCAGTGGCTCCCCATGCCCAAGCAGGGATTCAAATGGTGGTATCCAGAGTTGTAGTCCAACACTCAAACCACTACGCCACACTGGATTTCTAAACTACGAAGGGGTGAAACATATTGCCCCTTTGTGCTGGTGGCTTGGGGGCATGGTGTTTAGATGCAGCATGCCCCAAAGCCAGCAGGAGACTGCCAGACCATTTACACGGGGGCAGATTCATGACACTCTGGCGATGCAGTGTTTACACACCGCATAAAGCTGCTTCTGGCTATGGAGCAGGCAAAAAAGCCAGCATTTTGCTGACCCAATTGTGGGTTGGGGCCATGGTGTACAGTTTCTGAAGCTGCAAGACGGCTTCAGAAGGGGCGGATTCAAGACACCCCTTCTGGCCATCTATTTCGGCCCAAGTCACAATTAAAGTATTATGATACAATTCAAATGGAGTCAACATAACCTTTTAAATTAGGAGCTCTGGTGGCACAATGGTTAAATGCCAGTACTGCAGGCACTCACTCACAAACCACAAGGTTGTGAGTTCAATGCCAGTTCAGGCTTGCATCCATCCAAGGTTGCTAAAATGAGTACCCATTTTATTCATTTTACTCATGGGGGCAATTAGCTTACAGTTGTAAACCGCTTAGAGACCGCTTAGGCAGTATGAAGCGGTATATAAATGTAGATGCTATAGCTGTTGCTAAATTTCTAATTGACAAACCCATTGGAAGCACTGTTGATCATAGATTACCTTACCAATACACCTTTACTCATGGACTCTTACAAGACTGGCCATAGAGATTTTTAGAAATTTCTCCATGTTTGATATAATTTATACACTGGAAATTTAAACAACGATCTCATCTGTAAGGTTTAAGAAAATTTGGAAAGACCAGCTGTGGTCTGCAAGAATCTAGACATGTAGGTTCCAGAGACATATGTGAAAGATTAATTAACATAATCATGGATAAGTGATGGAAATCTTTTGATAAGTAAAGTCAGTTTTAATATCAATCAGATAAGTTAAGGAAAGAAGCTGAATACAAAAACAAAGTCTCATTATCCCTGCATTCTTCCCTTTGTGTGGTATAAAGACAGACTGTTATGACTACAATACTCACAAACCCACATGGGACTGTTTTGTACAGGGTGTTTCACATGGAGCAAATTCCATTGTTCTACTGAATTGGGTGGCAGATTGTTTACTTTAACAGATCACTATTCAAAAGGGAGGAGCAAATGTCCTACTCATATTCCAATTTACTGCTCAAAATATTGGCTAACAGCACTGTATGAAAGTTTTCGTTATTCACATTCAAGAAATCGCTCTCTTAACATTTGCAGTTTATTTTTGTTTGTTTTTAAGGATTACTGGATAATAGACCAAGGGTTGATTCTTACCTGGCAAGATGTGGCATGTACCCCATAAAACTGAAGAGGGACCCACAGTATATTATTTAAAAATAAACATCTATGCATTTTAGAAGAAGAGTGGATCTAGAGCTTTCTCCCACAATATGGGGATTAGCTGGCAGTGGATGGCAACTTCTCAATAAAACTTAAGAAGAACCTACATTTACAACCAATTCTACAAACTTGCTGTTGAACACCATACCAAGCTGAATTTATTATAATTTCAAACACTCTGGTACTAACGTGGAGCTAAGCAGATACTGGCAGGAATGGAGCACATAGCAAAAGCCTTCTGTTTCCTTCTCTGGCTAGAGATGGAAGATACAGCGGAGTAAGCATGCTAAGGTGAGATGAAGGAACTGTGCAAGATGGATATAAGAGTGACGTTGAGAGCTTCTGCTGCCATGTTGTCCTGTCACTCTTTATCCTATATTTCTGGCCTACAAAGCAGATGAAGGGGTCAATGTGGCAGATTCCCACTTCCTCTCTTTTCCCCTTAATATACTTGCCTGAGTTATGGACTTTAAAACATGCACACTAAATGAAAACAGGTTTTGATCAGACATCCTAAAGAACAAATGGCTCAAATGTCTTCCTCCAATATAAGAACTGTTTCTACAAAATATCTAAATCTGGAACCATACCAGTCCTACTGGTATATTATCTAGCCTAGTTTTAGTGAGTCTGGTAACACTCAGCCTTTGTACTTGAACATTTCCCAAACCATCAAAAACAAGAGAGGTGAAAGAGGGCAACCTTGCCTAGTTCCTTTTTGTACTAAGAAAGGCTTAGTTTTCCCGGTGTTAACTATAACTCTTGCAGATTGTTTATTGTAGATTGTCTGTATCCATTTCAAAAAGTTATCACCCACTTTGGCCTTATTAAGACACTTCAACAAAAATTCCCAACGGACATTGTCAAAGGCCTTTTTAAAGTCGATGAAAATCATAACAAGCTTACGATTAATGTCCTTTTCATGATATTCTATCAGATTCAATAAATGTCTCACATTATCCTTAATCCCTCAACCAGGCAAAAAGCCGTTGATTGATTGGATTCCCCCAGACCAGAACGGCTTCTACACAAAATTTTAGATATGTTGGATCTCCAAATAAAACATTATTCTTACATGCCAATGAAGTTTCCAGCTTTCTGAACAGGGGGATATAAGGGTTACAGTTCTTCAAAGTAGTACATTAAGACCACATCTTATAAAAATGCTGTTTCTTTCTTCTTGGTCATGAAAATAAGACTAGTGAGAAAACAAGTTTTCACACAGTGATATACCACCAGTTTCCCCATTTTTAAAACATTTTACCAGCAGTCCCTAACATTCCCTAACCAGAGCAATTTATATGTTTCCTTATTAAAATCTTGTACATTATCATTAATTTCAAAGAACACAGCCCCCAATCTATATATTTTTTTGTTTTACATCATTGTACACACATTTTCTGACGAGGAGAACCCTTCATGTCCCCAAATGTAAATGTTATATATCAAAAACAAGAAAAAGCTATCTCCTTATTGTAATCTGAACCACAATGTTTTATTAGAATTTTAATTATTTTACTCCAGCTTCCTGGCTCCTTTTACCTTTTCCTATACAACCAGAGTAATATATTTGAACAGCTACAGGTGTCTGGTGCCAAATCTCAGAACCCAGATGTAAAAACAAGAGACAGATGACAAATGACAGATGCTAGTGAAAAGTGACAAGCAAAAGCAAAAAGATGAGTATGGGCAGACAAGTAAACTTGTAGTGGGGTGGTTTTGGGGAGAAATGAATCTCTGGCAGTGAAATTGTTTTCCTTATCCTCTCTTAAGACAGATTTAGGCTCCATGCTGCCACCAATTTTTGGACATTGCTATTTAAGACAATCATGGTGGCACCCCCTCACCTTTTCAAAAAGTGTCAAGATGCATTTGTTAGATGCATGCTAGGGCATGCACAGTTCAAACCCACAATAGCTTTGAGAGAATCTCTCAGCCATTTGCCACAGCATGAACCTAGCACTGAAGTTCAGAAGACTGAATGGCCAGCAATTCCTCACAAACACACACACACATAGACAAGGGGGGGGCTGACGGGTTCAGAATTGGCTGGAGGAGAATTCTGCAGAAGCATCACATCATAACCAGCTTCTGGAGATGGGGAGCTTGAAAGAACACGTCAGGTATCCTCATGCCCACTTAATCACAGATAGACAGGCCGGCTGGTCACTGGGAAAAATGCTCCTTCCTCAGTGTTTTGATTAGAAGCATTCAAATTCAAGACCAAGCCAAGTGCTTGCAGTGAAGTGACTGAAGGTGGCTAACTGCAAATTTTGAAACAGTACAATTTAAAAACAATGCAAAAGGATTAAAAAGTATAAGTATAAAAGTTTTAAAAAATTAAACAATTTAGAAAGTTAATACAATTGCACACTGAAAATACTGCAAAATACTGCTTTGTACTAGAAATCATGTATGCTATAGCATTCCCTCTTATTCAGGTGTCAAACCTGCAGCCATGCTTTATAAAAAGCCAAAATGTCATAAACCAAACACATAATGGCCAGCATCCAGAGAATGACATATATAAGCATAAATCCACCTTATGCCTGCATGTGGTTCTTTTGAGGGGTTGTTGGAGGTTAGTATTCTACCCTCCACAATGACCAAAGTCCCTCCAGGTGACATGGTTTTCCTGAAACAGTCCTGCTGAATGGCTATTCTGTGGCTGGTGAACAGTGCATGGGATTGGAAAAATGACTGGCTATGGGGCAGATGCAGATTAATGGCATCTTCTGCTGAGATCTGCTGGATGACACCATCAGTCTGCATCTGGCTACAGGACATAGGCAGATGCTTCTCTGATCCCCACCTGCTTTCTACTAGCCATACAATGGGCAGTTCAGACTGGGGCTGGGGGCTCTCACAGCAAAACTGTGAGTTCTGGGGCTTGGGAAGCTCTATTGGAGTTTCATTTGCAGAACTCTTATGCTATGTTCATACACCATGCTCAGCCAATGTGTGATGGCAGTACTGGTCTGGATTCAGCACCCCTATTGACGAACTGAATTGAAGAAATGGGGTGGCTTTCATACTAAGGAAAGATGTAGGTAGAGCACTGAAAGGATACAACTCAAAGTCAGACCGTATATCAGGGGTAGGCAACCTTTCCCCTTTAAGGGCCAAGGGGCTTCAGCTCCCAGAAGCATCAGCCATGTTGGCCAATAGTCCCATGTTGGCCAATAGCTCCTGGGATTCTGGGAGCTGAAGTCCCTCGTCCCTTAAAGGGGAAAGGTTGCCTCCCCCTGCTGTATATTATCAATAAGGCTTCCAGGTATACCCATCATAATAATTCAAGTATATGCACTAATCACAGATGCAGATGAAGAGGAAATTGAGAGATTCTATAATGCAGTCTAGGAAGAAATTGACAACATACCATCACAAGATTTTAAATGATTCTTTAGAGACTTGAATGCTAACACTGGCAACAAAGTAGAATTAAAAACAGTAGGAAGATTTGGATTTGGAACAAGAAACAAAGCAGGAGAGTGTCTGATAGAATTCTATGAGGCCAATAATCTAGTCATTCCAAATACCTCCTTCATACAACCAGATAGGAGACTATACACATGGACATCACCAGACAGACTACATAATTGGAAGCAGAAGATGGAAAAACTCTATCCTTGTGACCAAAACCAGACCAGGAGCTGATTGTAGCACAGACTACGAACTGCTCATAACAAAAATCAGAGTTAAGCTGAAGAAGAAAGCAAAAACCATCATTATACCAAAATATGACCTGAATAACAAACATTTCAGATGAATTCAAGGAGAATGTAAGAAACAGGTTTGAACTATTGAGTATAATCAACTGGGAACCTGAAGAACTGTGGGCAGAAGTCAAAGACATAATTAAGGACGAATGCAAGAAAACACTAACAGGGGACAAAAAGAAAGATAAGAAACAATGGATGACAGATGAAACACTTCAAGCAATAAAAGAAAGAAGAAAAGCAAAAGTAAAGGGAGATTGGAACAAAGTCAGAAGTATGAACACAACTGTCCAACGTCTGACACGCAGGGATAAGGAGAAATACTACAATGACCAATGCAGAGAAATAGAAGACAACAACAAAAAGGGAAGAACGAGAGAAATTGAGAAATTAAAGCTAAGTTCAAACCGAGAGCAGAAATGCTCTCTGGATTAAAAAAAGAACATAATACAGGAACAAGAAGAAATAAAAAGACACACACTTGAGGCAATACACAGAACAGTTATATAAAAAAGACGAGGGAATGAATGATATTTGGAATGAGGAGCCATGTGAAGATGAATCCCACATTCTAAGAAGTGAAGTGGGATCTGCAATAAAGGAAATGGGGGGAAAATAAATCACCGGGAACAAATGATATCCCAATTGAATTGCTACAGTGCCTACAGACAGATGCAACTTTAGTGCTAACTGAAATATGCCAACAAATATGGAAAACAGAGCGGTGGCCAACAGACTGGAAATGTTCAATATACATACCAATCCACAAGATTGCAGCAACTATAGAACAATAGCACTAATCTCACAAGCAAATAATGATGAAAATTCTGCAGCATAGACTCCAACCATACATGGAGAGAGAAATTCCAGAGGTGCAAGCAGGATTCAGGAAAGGAAGGGGAACTAGGGACCACATTGCAAACCTAAAATGGCTAATGGAGTGTACCAAAGAATTCCAAAAAAGAATCAGCATGTTTTTCATAGACTACAGCAAAGCATTTGGTTGTATAGATCATGAAAAACTATAGCATGCACTGAAAGACACGGGGGGAGGGGGGGATGCCACTACATCTGATAGTCCTGTTGAGGAATCTGTACCAAGGACAAGAGGCCACATCAGAACAGAATTCGGGGAAACAATAGGCAAAGGGCTCAGGCAAGGCTGCATCCTATCACCCTACATCAGGGGTAGGCAACCTGTCCCCTTTAAGAGCCGAGGGACTTCAGCT
>CM034708.1:130926343-130938604 GCA_020142125.1 Phrynosoma platyrhinos | reverse complement strand
TATGATACATAAATATAGTGAAGCTAGTAGATTCAGAACAAAGTGGCAAGATTTCAACCCTACAAGGCTATTCACTTATCAGAAAATATGTTTACCAATATACTGGATTAGTTGTACAGATTTCTACCCTTTAACCTTCAAAGATCATTCACAGTTTTTGGGTACTAGAAAATGAATTTGCAAGATCCAGGGAAACTATTATTTTCTCTTTGCCTACTAAACAGCAAATCAAAATCTCCAATGCTAAGGTAAGAAGCAACAGAGACTTTTTAAAAAGCACAGTCACACGTGACAAATATTATCAGTATATCATGAACAGGTATCACAAAAATATGTAGGCAAACTGGGCTGCAGATTTGAGAAGCCTGAAATTATGTTCCTTCATTCACTGCTTTACTGTACTCTGTTATGCATAAAACTGTCTCATAATTGTATAATTTTAAGAACAAAAACTGGAGCCATCACTGCATTAGAATCAGGGTTGAAGGGTCACTATTAGAAAACTGCTTGTTCTACTTAATAATCTAGAGTGAATATTGAAGCAGATTCAAGCAACTGGACACAATATAGGTATCCTGTTCAGATTCCACTTGTATCAACTATTATGAGAAGCAATGCCAGAACAATAAAGTGAGTTATGTCCATTTCCATGTTGTATTTTGTTCATTATTAAGATCCTTGTACTATACCCCTATGTAGCTGCATTATTTTATTAGTAAGGCACATAGAGGCAGGAATGTATGTTGGTGCACTCTGCTTTGTACATATCTTTTTCCAAGAGATGTTGATGGATTCATATAATATTTTAGTTGCAGCAATGCAGAGCTCTTAACAGATGAAGCAGAAATGGGTTTGAATTATAAATGTAGTCAATGACTCCAAATAGCAGCTGGGGAAAAGGGACACTAATAATGCAACCCTAGCTAGGCAGGTTTACCTGAGTTAGTAGGTTGACATAAGAAGTCTACCTGAGTAGGGAGGTAAACATAAAAATGTATGTCTAAAAGGTAGAAACAAAAAGGAATAACTAAAAGGTATAACATCAAAAGGTATAAATAAGTTCAGTAAGACTTACTTGGCAGTAAAATATATTGAATCCAATGGGACTTACTTCTCAATAAGGATGCATAGCAGAGGTGGACAATTATTGAGTATTAGAGGACTATATTGTACATGGGATATGATTGCACTGCAAGCCTCTTCTAGGCACACTGATGCTTGGACGAACGAGGACCATCCTTGTCAGAGCAATTTAATAAAATCCTATATTATTAGCAAAAATAGATAATATTATGCTGGAAATTGCTTACCACTGCTCACAACCACTTAAATATGGGGACAACACAAACTGTAAATGCCCCACAAAAATTTAAAGTTTCAATATTTTCTTAAGCATAATTTGGAGTTAAATTAGGACAGGAATGCTGTTTTATGATGATTCATTTACAAGTGATAAGACAGAAATGAACCTATTAAATTATTTATATTCTGTCCTTTAAATAAAAGGAAAACATTTGATGTTGTTATATGCCTTGAAGTCATTTCCAACTTACGACGACCCTAAGGCAAACCTATCATGGGTTTTCCTTGGCAAGGTTTATTCTGAGGAGTTTTGTCACTGCCTTCCCCTGAGGCTGAGAGCACGTGACTTGCCAAAGGTCACCCAGTGGGTTTCATGGTCAAACTGGGAAAAAGCAAAGGTAGGACAGCTAAAAAAAATGAAAATAAAAAAAAAAACAACATATGGCATATACAATGGGGGGGGGGGGAATCACAGGAATAAAAACCAATTGGACCCAGTCCAGTTTCATTAATATGTTAGAATGTGAAATTAAACATTCCTTCAACCAGCCAAGCCTCCTAAAGGGGGCATTCCCCATACACGTTGCCATAACCAAATAGATCCTTGTCTCCAAGTGCACAATGCATCTATGCCCCATGGCAGCTGGGGTGGGGGAGAGTATAATTATATTTATATATAACTGTACAAGCATAAGTATTACTTGCAGTACTATATGGAAGAAGCCACAGAACAGCAGCAACAATGTAACTGAAGGAAATATCAATGACAGTTCAGGCAGCTTTTTAAAAGGATTAGAAACCATCAAAGAGGATAGAGCCATCAGTGGCTATGGTCCAGGATGGCTGCATGAGCTTCCATGTTCAGGAGCAATATTCTATATCCTAGCAGCAAACTCATATTCCAAATATGAATCCTTCAGCAGCCAAAAAAACCTCACTATCCATGCACAAGGGAAAGATCTCAGCAATCCTGGGTAATTGGCAAACCCAAATCTCTTAAGAAAAATCTTACAAGTGATGGGGTGCAAATTAAGCCCAGTGAGGATTTTTGTGGGTTTTTTGGGCTGTGAGGCTGTGTTCTAGAAAAATGTATTCCTGACATTTTACCTGCATCTGTGGCTGTCATCTTCAGAGAATGGTGGCATGGGGGTGTGTGGGGTATATATACTGTGTGACCCTTGGTTGAGAAGATTAGCATGTATTGTTCAGCTGAGGAAAGGCCTCAGGGTGGGAGGATATGCAAGGAGGATTACTGTCTATTTAATTAATGGTCCATTGTCTGCTGGGAATCAGCATGTAAATTAATTCCCAGCAGACAATGGACAAGCCTTTACTTCTATTTTCTAATAATCTTAATGAACCTATCATTAATAAATTCTATAATGATAATAATCTATCATTAATAAATCCTATATTATTTATAAAATTACTGACACTCCAGGGGTGTCTAGAAAAGTAAGAAAGCTCATAATGCCAAAGGCAATAGAAGGGAGTCCCCAGCTCATACCCCTAATATGAGGTAGGGCCCCCTGTTAGCTCTTCCTCCTTAGAATAGCCCCATGGCAGGAGGAGGATGGGATGAAATCAGACATCTCTGCAGCTAAGACATTAATTCCCTTGTTGCCTTTATTGCCTGGTGTTTTGGAAGTCAGCAGAGTCCTGGCTTGAAACTCAACCAACTCTTGTAGCACCTGGCTGAGTATGAATCTTACTTTGTACCTGCCCTCCATTAGAGAGGAAATGAAAACAGGTTCTTGGCTGAATCACCAACTATAAGTCCAGATAGTGTTCAGATTGGGGAGTCAGTGGTATAAAAAGCCACATGCCATGATAGTTGGGCACTCCAAAGCAGCACTCCATCCCTCCCTTAGGATTTGCACAGTTAATCCAGATCTCTTAAGAAGTGTCTCATTTTAAAAAAAAAAACATTTTGAGGTTGCTTCAAAACACATGACTTCTTTCAATACTAGAGTTACTTTGATTTAAATGGCTTTTTCAAAAAACACAACTTTTGTGATTTAAATCAGTTTAAAAAATTAGTTAGGAAGATGCTATTTAATCATAATTTTTGGAGACATTCATTGTTGCTAACTACCTTAATACAATGCTGTTATTAGGTACCTTCAAGATTTTTGACTTATAGCAACCCTAAAATGAACCTATCAGGGTTCTCATCTCCATAAAGTGCTCATAAAATGTCATAGGATATAATTAAAAGTTTTATAATTAGTGTTCAAGACAACAAATTTGACCTATGCTCTTTTACTGAATTGTTTTCAGAAAATTTAGAAATCTGGTTTAAATTTAAAAATTCAATTGGAAAAATTAAAAAAAACAATTTTGCATATTTTTTAAAAAAAAATCATTTTTATCAAACTTGTTCAGTACCCAACAAAAAAAAACTGCATTCTGTCTTTTGTTCGTAACAGTTATATTATGCGCAAGAAAAAAGATGGAAGATGCAATGATAAAGCATGAGAGATTTATAAATGGAAAAAGACATCATCTAGACCCCTGTTTGAGGCATGGCTCAGTGACAGCCTTATGAAGCACCCTAAATAAACAGATTTATTGTAGGAATTAGGCCCAAAGCTCACAAGTAAAAAAAACATTGAATGTGAAGTCCATGGAGAACACTAAAAAATTACAGGGGATTATCAGGCCTGTGTTATAACTTGATCTGAGACTCAGGTACACAGAAAGCAAGTGTTTTTAAAGCCCTCACGTTCTATGGACAAACTTGCACTGTGGGTGAACTGAAGTACTTCTGACTCAGATGCCTTGACCAGCATCCTAATTCATACACATCAAGGTCATGCTGTAGAATCAATATAAGAGCTCAACTATCCATTACCTTGCCATGGAATGGAACAGAGCAAGTTATTTTTAATGTAAGCAGCTAGAACAGACAAGTCCACAATTTTTCAGAACAGAGTGGCATCCTCTATAAATATCATGGATACTTTTGGTCTTTTGTAGTATCTAATTTTCTTGCATCAATTTACTTCAGCAGCCTTTGATCCTTCCAGGCTTAGGGTTCATCGCCAAGAATGGATCCACTTTACATTTACTATATATTATGCTTTACCTTTACTACATCTGTTTTTCTAGATCTGGCCTTCTCCAACACCTTATGTGCAGAAGATGCCAAGGACCAAGTCTGTCTCAGGTCCAAACGTGGCAAGAAACAGAAGATCCACACACACACACACAAAAGATCTATCAAAGTTTTCCTTTCTACCTTAAAAAAACGTTCTGGAAAAGAGGGGGTGTTTTAGCCAAAGCACGTAGAAGCTTTGGCTACTTTCTTAGATCAGGGAGTAGCAATACTGGCTGGAGAATTCTTGTGGGGGGGGACCTTTTCAGGGCTCTAGGTGTAATCCTCCTGCTACAGACAAACACACACAAGAGAAGACATAGGAACTCACAAGAAAAACATCTAAAACTGGGAGAAGTCATATCATATATATGATACCTGGTGCAGCTGAATGTGCCCTCCAGTGCCTTTGATCTGATCTAAGTCAAACACTTGTGAATTTGACTTGCTTTTGGTAAAATTAGGAATACTGTCATATCTGACCATGGACTGCCCATATTTTCTCTGTTTGGGTCCTAGTGGTAAGAAAATGCACACTACAGCTGAGCAAGAACATTTTAATCTATTCTTCCTGGATATATTCCAGTAATAAACTCTGGCATGAATTAAGCACTCTTAGGTTCAATATCTCCTTCAAAGTTACATTACATCACTTCTAAGTGCTGGGAAAGGCAAACATATATGAGATCATGGAGATCTCTGGACAGTAAGAGTAGACAGAATAGGGCTAGACATATCGAAAATAAAAAATAAAAAAAACCAAGCAAATCTTCCTTTCTCTGTTTTCTCCATTAGTCTTTCCTTCACTTCTTCCTGCATCCTTCCAGCATTTTATTATCACAGCAGTAACATATTCCAGCTTAAATAAAGTAATTACACAGATGTAGGTAACAACCCAACATTTAAAAGACAATTACTACACAATACCAAAAGTTAATATCTGATTGTTCACTCTAACTAGAGCAGAGCCATTGAATCAATGGGATTTAGATATGTGCTGATTGACTATTTGTAGATTTTTTTGAAGCCCATGGTAAAACCAGTGAATTTTTTTAAAAATGACACATAAAATTCTTGCAGTTATACGCCAATTTAAACTGTAATCAACCAAAGAACTACTAATCGCATGCTAAAAACAGAATATTATTACATTTTACTATCTGAAATGCCTGAGACCAGAAAAGTTCCATATTTTGCATTTTTTTCCCCCAGATTTTAGAATACCTGTATTTGCATATACATAATGAGGCTGGAGAGAGACTGAGCATATGTGAAATGGCAGGAATCAAAGTTTAGTGCTTGGTACAAATCCACACCACCCACCATTTCACAGATACTCACATCTCTCCAGCTTCACAAATACATTACAGGTACATAACTCAAATAGTTTTGGATTTTGGAGTATTTTGGATTTGGAAATTCCAGGGATAACCTGTATTTCATATTCAGTGCACAGACAATTCTGAACAATGGCTGGCAAACTCGTCCTATAAACCAAGCCCTTGAAAGGACTTCCAGCACTATACCAATATTGACTTCTGCTCTTCAAAAGCACAGTGCAATCTTGTCTTAATATGTATAGTCGCATTTGCATGGGGAGGGGTTTTTGTTGTTGTTTTCATTTGTGCACATATTTGCTTTTCGTTTCAAATAACATTTATAATTTTATGTTTTTAAAAATGTTCTCTACATCTCTGTACGTGTTCCTTAGAAATATGTTTTCTTTTCCTATTCCATGTTTCATTTGCACACCAGGCAAGACATGTATGTTTGTTTTGCCCATCAATATAAATCTTTTGTGTATATTTTTAGCTGGCCTGCCTTTGCAGGGAGAGAGTGGCAAAAAAATTCACAGGGCCCTAACCCATTCCCAGCTGCTTTGATCGGTAGAAAATTATGTTACTATTGCTCATCTACTGGTGCTCCAACTGTAGTGAGAGCAAGATGACAGTGTACTCTGAGTGAATCTCCAGAAGTGTGGGAAGACTGCTAGCCCTGAGGTTGCCATATGAATTCAACTTCCACTGGGAGAAAAGGAACGGGGGGGGGGGGAATCTAACAAAGGGTCATTCTGGGATGGCAGGAGAAGTAATCCACTCTTGTCATGAGTTTTACCCCATGCGCTATCTGTGAGTCAGGAGTCCACATTTAATTTTGTTTTTCTTTAAGACTCCTAACTGCCTTCTCCGTCAGTTTCCTTAACCAGCTACCCTATCCTGCTGTTCTTAAAATTCCTGTTTATTTGTGTGCTTTAGTGTTGTGTATATCATTCTCAAATCTGATTCAATTCCTTTACATTTTATTACCATCCCCTTCTCGAAACAAATTATTATTTCAAGTCAGGAAGGGTGTGGCCTACTTCTCCTGCCATCCCTTCACAGTAAGTATAACTTCTCATTCTCGGGATGGCAGGTGAAGTAATCCACTCTTGTCTTGGAATGTACCCAAGCCCTTCTATTTTGGATGGGTTCCAATTCATTTGTATGTCTACAATTACTTGCAGCACTCTGCGGCCAAATGCTGCTTGTGCTGATTTGAACTTATCTATTTTATAATGCCTAATGAATGTACTTGGTTCTTTCCAGCCCACTGCATCACAGATATGTTGCAGTGAGGAAGATACTGAATACGCAGTTGTAGTGGCCATTGCTCTTGTAGAATGTGGCCATGTATTTTATGGTCTTGGTTTCCCTTCTAAATCAATATAGACACCTTAATCCATCTTCTCAACGTTGTTTTTGACGCTTTATAACCTAAAGTCTGTGGATTAAATTATATAAATAATTATTCGGTTCTTCTGATGGACTCTGTTCTTTTTTTATAGATTGCCACAGCTCGTTTCAGATCCAATGTGTTTTACCTTCTGATGTTTAGGATCAGGACAAAACATAGATAAGTAAATATTTTCGTTATATCCTTGCTTTCTAATGCATTTCAGTGGAAAAGAGGCATTTAATGATAATACTAATCTGTCATCCTCAAATCTGCATAAATTTGGTGCACCGACAAAGCTGCTAACTCTGATATTCTTCTGGCTGATGTCATTGCCACTAAGAAGCATACTTTAAATGATAAATGTTTTAAATATGAAGTTCTCAATGGCTCAAAAGGTGCTTTCATTAATCTATTCAATACCACATTCAAGTCCCAAGAGGGAAATCTGTGGTCAGTAGGTAATGTTATTATAATAGCACCCCTTACGAACCTTTGAATATGCTCATTTGTGGCTAAACTACCAACTTCAAATTTTACTACCACAGATAATGCTGCAAACTGTCTTTTTATTATATTTGGTCTTAGGCCTTTATTTATTCCATTTTGAAGAAACCTGAGACATATTTTATTTGTATATTTTGAAAATGAACTCTTTCCTTATTGCACCAGTCAATAAATGTTTTCCATGTACAGTTGTATATCTGTTGACTTTCCCCTGGAAGCCAATATTGTATCAATAACTTGTCCTGAATATCGACATCTTTGCAATTTTAGCCTGTCAGTTCCCAAGCAGTCAGATTTAACCATGCTGGTTCAAGTACCACACTGGACCTTGCATTAGTAAATCTGGTCTTACTGTCAAACTTTACTGGTCGATACACTAACAACTTCTTCATTAATGGATACCATGGCCTTCTTGGCCAATGTTGTGCTATGAGAAGTACATGAGCCTTCTCCAATTGGATCTTGTTGAGTAACTTTTGAATGATTTTCACCCAAGGAAAGGCATATAACAGCCCTCTTTAACGAATTTATTCCCTCCACATTGCAATCTTTTTCTATGGAATAATATTTCTGAAGTCTGATTCTTCCTCGATGCAAATAAATCTATCTTGAAATGACCGAACATTTTCACCAACCAGTTGAATTTCTCTGTATGTAGCATCCATCCCCCAGGATGTATTTGATGTCGACTCAGACAATCCACTTTTTTGTTCAGTGTCCCTTTCAAATACATGGCTTGTATTGATTTGAGATGCCTCTCTGACTAGTTCAGTATTTTTGTTGCTTCTGACATGAGCTTCCAAGAATGCAACCCTCCTTGCTTGTTTACATATGAACAAACTATCATACTGTCTGTCACTATTAATACATCCTTGTCTATTATTTCCTTCTTGAATTTCAACAGGGCTAATCTTACTACTTTCATCTCCAAATAGTTTATCTGTTGATGTCTGTCCATTCCTAACCAAGTTCCCTGTGTGTTGAGGTGAGCACAATGTGCTCCCCAACCACTGAAACTGGCATCTGTTGTTATTTTTACCTGATTCGTTATTTTGAATGGTACACCTATGCTTATATTACTGTGAACTGTCTACCAACTTTAAGTTTTGTTTTACTTTTGGTGGAATTCTCAATAACTGTTTTTTTATATGGATGCAAGAACTTTTGAAGTGACCTTGTATGAATTGTCCCCAAGACACCAGATGTTTTACTGATACTATGAGTCCCATTGCTTTTGCAAGCCACATCAAATCTGCCTTTTTTTACTTTATCAGCAGAGATATTACTTTTATGATTTTGCTTTGTTTTTCTTGCGATAAACTTGTATGTTCTATTTTGGTATTTATCTCTGTGCCTAAGTGTGTTATTTATCTTGTTGGATTTAAATTGCTTTTCTTGTAATTTAACAGGAATCCATACTTTTCTAGTACTTGAATTGTACCTACATATTTCTTTGTGTTTATTGGTGATTTCCATTACATTTCAATTAAATCTGTAAATATTTCAGGCATTGAAATTATTTCTCCCTGTGCTACCTGTTTTTGTATGACAGATGTCACTTTTTTATCTGTATTTTTATTATTTGTTGTGTCTTTGCTAGGATTTTGTAGACCTAACGTTACTAAGACTCTTTTTAGTAATTTTTAAAAATTTTCTGACTGAAATAATCTTTCTTCATCTTCCTGATCCTCCTCTGAGGAATCAGTTTAAATTGATGCATTTTTGCCTTCCTGTTCTATTTCCTCAACAGATATACCATATTATCCTCCGATTCAGAATGTATGTCCTCCATGTGCTTAGTTTTTCTTTTACATTTAGATGGCACATGTGGTGCTATCTGTATTATCTACTTCACATAACTGTATTTTCCTCCTTTGATTGCCATTATCTACTGCAATTCCACTTTGTTGTGAATTATATTGAGTATTTTCATTTCTTGCATTTTCCATTATACTTGCTAACCCTGATGTAATACTGTATTTAATTAAATGTTGAATGTCCATTTCCATGTTGCTTTTATTTTGATCACTTACATTAGCCTTATTTCTTTCTTGTGGTTCTGCCTGAATATTACACATTCTTTTATTGACACCAGGTATTTCTTTTATCATGTTTATCAATGAATATATTAATTTTTTTCTAATGTTCCAATATTCTTTGACTTTGTAATTCTTTTTTCTTTTTCATTACAGTTGCCTCGGACTTTGCCCTTTGGGTAGCAAACTGATCTCCCGTGTAGTCTCTGCCCACATCAGGGAGCTCAAAATAGCTACTGGGGCTTCCTTTGCCCTTAATTCCAACATGGCTGCCTTCATCAGAGCAAGGATTAACCACCGCTGCTAATCCGTTCTTGTCTTTTATATTAAGGTAAATTTTGTCTTGCTGTATCAGCAACTGATTAACTTTCCAGGTTTTTGTTTGGTTTTTGTTTTGTTTTGTTTTGTGGGTTTTTTGTTTGTTTGTTTTTTGCTTTGTTTGGCTGTTTATTGCCATTTTCAGGGTTAGAACCTGGCAGCTGCCTGGTCTCCTTCCTTTTATTGATTATTTTCGCTGGATTATCCTCCTTATCGGGATGGGAGCCTGGCGTCTGCCCAGTTTCCTTGCCCATTGTTTTTTTGAAGTTGAAATGTTCATTTTTAGGGTTAGAGCCTAGTGTCTGCCCAGTCTCTCTGCCCTTTTGTCTGATTGCCCTCCATGTTGAGTAATAAGCTTGGCGACCATCCAGGCTTTTTACCTCTTGGCATCCCTTCATCAGCCTCATTATCACTTGAGGACTGGGAAATTTGCCTTAATTTGTTGGTCCTTTCTATTTTAGAGCTATTTATACAAGAAATCATCTGGTTTTCCTGCATTTTCTTAATTTAATATTAAAGTTAAACCTGACTGTATTACGGAGAAGGTTTGCCTCTGACTGGATGGTAGGGCAGGTAAAGAAAAACGGATGGAGAAGGCAGTTAGGAGTCTTAAAGAAGAAAAAAAGAACGTGGACTCCTGCTTTGCAGATGGTGTATGGGGTAAAACCCAAGACAAGAGTGGATTACTTCTCCTGCCATCCTGAGAATGATCAATTTTCTCCCTGCTGGAATGCAACCAGGAGGACTTTGTTTCTGGAAACTCTTCAGTCACTGAGACTTTGTTCTCAGCCTCATCCCACTATACTGTTTTGCCTTGTTTCTGGAGAATGCAAAAATGACAATAATATACACATTATTAATTCAAATACTTACAGGGTCTCTCAGTTCATCATTGTCTTTGCCTGATGTACGAGGTATTTTCATAGGGATTTCATCTCCACATTCAGTGTCTGAAGCATTGGGAGACTCTGCTAAATCAAGGAACTCATCTCTCTTGTGACCTCTGAATCTTATTTTGTCTAACCTCTTTAGCATGTTCAGCACTGCGCCTTTCTGCTTTATCTTAACATGACGGTTGGAGTCCCTGTAAGACACAAAGGGGAACAGAAGAGGAAAGTAGAAGATTATTTTGTGGACATTGATGATATAACAAACATTCTAATTATGCAAAGTGCTCTTATAATCACTTACTGAATGCTTGCTGCAGAAGTAATAATCTCATTTTAGAAAGGAAAAAGCACACTAAAGCATGTATTTCAAAATCCATTTATTTTAGCAAAGCGGCTATCCATAGAAGCATGGCTATTTTTGTTCATGGAAGCATCAAGATGTATTTAGAGATGTTTAGAGCAGACCCATTGAAATATATGGGACTCAATGGATTCATTACTAACTCCAGACTATTTCAATAGATCTATTCTTAAGTCTGAACCCAACCTATCAAGAATATCATTACTGATGGAAAACCATAGTGCTTGCCTCTTTTACCCATTCAGATATATACTGTCAACAATACAAAAATTTCAGAGGGAGTCCACATAATATAAAAATAAACTGTTACTCATGAGGGTATGTAAACGAATCATGATTGTGACATGAAGGGTTTAATATCACTCAATAAGGGTCTTTTTCTATACTCCAATCATACATGGAGAGAGAAATCCCAGAGTCGCAAGTGAGGTTCAGGAAAGGCAGAAGCACTAGCGACCACATCGCAAACATACAATGTCTAACGGAGCACACCAAGGAATTCCAGAAGAAAATAAATATGTGCTTTATAGACTATAGCAAAGCCTTTGACTGCATAGATCACAAAAAATATGGAACACTCTTGAAGAAATGGGAGTGCCAATACATCTGATAGTCCTGATGAGAAATCTGTACTTAGGCCAAGAGGCAACTGTTAGAACAGTATATGGGAAAACAGAATGGTTCCCAATTGGCAAGGGGGTCAGGAAAGACTGCATGTTATCACCCTACGTATGCATATAATATCACACACAGGCTTAGACTCAGAAGGAGGAGGAGTAAAGATAGGAGGAAGGAACATCAACACCATACCATACTAGTGGAAAACATCATGGACTTGGAACAATTACTAAGGAAGGTCAAGGAAGAAAATGCAAAGGCAGGCTTGTGATGAAGATAAAGGAAACAAAAATAATGACTATGGATGATCTAAATAAATTCAACCTACACAATAAAGCAAAAATTCAGTACACCTGCTCCATATGCAGGCTTGTCATACACAGGCTTAAGCTTCCATGCATGGTAAAGTTAAAATGGCGC
>CM034708.1:130882861-130897645 GCA_020142125.1 Phrynosoma platyrhinos | reverse complement strand
GTGCTCACTATACCACACTGGCTGTAAGTAAACATTATTCATTACTTTAAAAAAATAATTTAATAAGTAATACAAATTAACATGTTTGCCATTGTTACAAAAAGAGAGAATAAAGAATAACAATGTCACTTTTAATGAATTACTGCCCAGCTCTATTACTATTAGAGGAGGGAAATTCCCCAGAAGACAAATAACTATGTAGGAATGACCAAAAAAAGGGAGAGAATTGAAGACTATGCATATATTATGACTAGAAGATTGATAACAGTAAAAAAGAGCTTAGCCTAAGGCATAACAAAACTAAAATATACTCTTATGCACAAAAATTGCATTGGTACCACATGGACAAATACATTCAAACTGTAAGTTATAATAAGAACCTTGATTAAACTAGCAAAATCAAACTTGTCAAAATATATGCATATGGATAGAAGATACCACAAAGAGGATGAGAAACCCAGCTGTTCTACTCTCTTCTCCTACCTTTTTTTTTTTTTTTTTTTTTTTTTTTTTTTTTTTGGTAAGCAAGGTCAATGTCATCCTTAGTTATTTAAAATTCCCATGGAAAGATTCTTCAACATATATGTGATACACTGTGACATGGAGAAAGGCTAAGCTGAACTGAGTTGTATATGAAAGCAAGCTGGAAACAAACTATTCTGCTGTCATCACAGCTGCATCTGAAATATCATAACCACATGGATCCTTCTGACCTCAAACACAACCTGGTCCTTGGCTGAGAGATATGAAACATTTATCATTTATCTAAATACAAAGAGTGTGTTGGGTAAGGAACATAAACTGGAAAAATCCATTGGTCTCCAAGTATTTGATGCTGGCACTTAATATTCTTGAGCAAGTCACATCCTCTCAGCCTCAGGAGAAGGCAATGACAAACCTCTTCTGAACAAATCTTGCCAAGAAAAACCCATGATAGGGTCATCTGAGGGTTGCCATAAGTCAGAAACAACTTGAAGGCACATAATACATCCACTGTTGTCCCAGGAAACTCACCATTTTAATATTATGTTCTTATTTTTGTATTGTATTTAATTCTTTTTAAAGGGGGGGTCAATTGTTACTATTATTGTTATTATTGCTTTAATGCAGGGTGTGTTTTATTTAAATTTTATTTTATTTTATGTGAGCTGCCTTGATTACCTTAGCAGAAAGTCGGGATATAAGAATAAAGTTGTTGTTGTTGTTGTTGTTGTTGTTATTCACACACACTTAATATTCTAAAGGATCTTTCCAACCACTCCATATGTGTGTTGGGGGTTCAAGGTAGATGGCCATGAGTTCTACAGCATACATGGCAACAACTAATAATGGAAGCATAGCCTACCAAAATTGTAAAAATGCTCCTTTCTTCAACAAGTGAGACCTTCTCCTGAATCAAGGCCCAGTATAAACAGTTTCTGCTCTGGTTTTCTGGAGAATGCAACACAGATGACGCAGAAAGGGAAGATCCTAGAACGCAAATAGCATCCAATCTGCATAGAAGAAAACGTGTCCCTTTTTTTTTTAAGTACATTAGGAAATCTTTCTTCGCTGTTCCCATTACATCTGCAAAGTGCCATGAGGCAGAGAAGAGTTGTCCCAGATAACAGTGGCCTAGTTAATCCAGGCTGTTTATCTACTGCCTGCTGTAATAACTTTGGCATCTAAACACTAGATGAAAATAATCCACAGTTGATGGGTTGAAAATGGGCTCAGAGTTGAGGATAAGACCATTCCCCACACCCCAGTGGGAAAGTATAGCTTTCCAATGATTCAGAAGGCAATCTTGGAGCCGACAGAGAGTCAGACTCAAGTTAGTCCAATGCCCGTATCTAGTCAAAGCCTGTTTAGATGAATAGGGCCCTCTGCCAGCTGGGATAATCAATGTGTCCCCTCCGGGAAGGCAGAACGCCAGATGGATACTACTCTGCAGTTATTCTGGAATCTGCTCAAAACTGAATGCCAGTTCCCCAAGCCAGTTACCAATCCAGTTCCAACCTTCCCTTTACGGAGAAGGCTTTAAAGCAGGTGTCCCCTCCATATTTTCAGGTACTGATAAGTGCTCCTGGCCCCCGGGCTCCAGTCATTCTGGCTCTCAATTCAATATAGGAACAAGCTTTTTGTAAGATGGAAACTGATAGAAATGATAACAGCCAACCAGTCCTTTTAGGTCTTCCTGCAGCCCTTGATATAATGAGGCACAAGAAGCGCAGCAAGCATTTTTCCCTCTTTCAAACTGTGTCCATGCTAGAATTCTAATGATATTTCTTTGCATTTTTTTATTGCTGTTCGGGCATTCCTCTCTCCATGATTGTAATTGTAGGGGCCTTTCTACTGGACCTTGTCCTGCAATCAGACTCTCTGCCATCCTTTAGGCACAATCATTCCCCTTGTATGGGCATTAGGGATCAGGCAATAGGAGAGGTCCAGCTTCCTCTCTACAATATTGTTCTCCAAGTGTATAGGCCAGTGATGGTGAACCTTTGAGAGACTGAGCGCCCAAACTTAAAGGTGTTCTGGCCCCAGGTGCTACCTGGTGCCGGGGGGAGGAGACTTCTGGGGGAGGACCCCTACCTTCTGGGAGCCGGGACCTCCTCTTCCTCCCACCTTCCCATGCCTTTAGATGCCTCTATGGAGGCAGTTGAAGGCACAGGCGGGCAGGGGAAAGAGGAGGAACAGGTGTGTGCCTGTTCCTCCTCTTCCTCCACCCTCCCATCTCTCCATTTGCCCTCCAAAATGGCTTCAGGTGCCAGAGATGGCACCCGTGCCATAGGTTCGCCAACACAGCTCTAAGCAGTTTAAAATCTGTAAGCCAATTGCCTCCAACAAACTGGGTTCTCATTTTACCCATCTACAAAAGGATGGAAAGCTGAGCCAACCTTGGAGCCCTCAGGATGGAACTCACAATGTTGCACAAATACACATATATATCAGGAGATGCAGCATGCAGCAAGACATATCTTAGAGGGAATTGCTTGGAGGAATGCATACATTGTGGAAAACTGTAAAGTATAATTTCCATGTCCTTTAAAATGAACGGAATAAATGCCCACACATTTTCATGAAATTTTTATTTTTCTTGAAGCTTATAGGCTCCAATAAAAACCTCTTTTTTTATGCAATCTGACACAAAAATGAAATGGAGCCGTATTTTGCTTGTGGGGAAAAATATGGTCTGGATTTCTCTGTCACAGTCTATGTTGGGCAACTTTATGCATACTATGTAGCAGAGTAGTACATTAATAGTAAATTAGTAGTAAAATAGCAGTCACTTGATATTAAACAAGTAGTAAAAGAATAGCAATTTCATAGAAAATTACTAGTAAATCAGTAGGAAACCAACAGCAAACTAGTATCAAACAAATAGTAACCCTGTAATAGATTGATGGCAAACCAGTAGTAAACCTGTGGTAACCATGTAATAAACTAGTAAGAATGTAGCAAATCAGTAGTAAGATAGTAGTATCCTAGTACTAAACTTATATTATCCTTGTAATAAACTAATATCATAATAGTAAACTAGTAGTATCCTGATTGTAAAATGGTAATAAATTAATAGTAAGCTAAAGTATATTTATAGTAAGCTAGTGGTAGACTAGTGGCATCACTCTGGAGGGCTCCAGATCTTCTGGAGCAAAAGGTGAATTTTTCAAATATGACCTAAGGTGATGGAAACAACCTTGGGAGATTCATAATAAATGCCCATAAATTTTCATGAAAACCTTTTTAGTTTTTATGCAGGAATGAAATGGGGCAGTATTTTGCTGGGGGGGGGGAATATATGGACTGGATTTCTCTGTCGCGGTCTACCTTAGGTAACTTTATGCATAGTATGTATCAGAGTAGTACAGCAATAATAAATGTGTAATAAATTAGTACACTTGTCCTTCTACATTTGCAGCTTTGACTTTTCTGGATTTGATTATTCACAGATTTTATTAATATGTTCTCTCTACGAATATCTAGGTCCTCTCACGCAACTCTATGTTCAACTTTAACCACACTGCAGGACCTAAAGATTCCTAGAGAGAACACTTCACTAGGCATTTGTAGCTCCTCCAGCTCAATTCTATGGTCAATGTCTGGGAGATGCTGACCAGCGAGTTGCACTGGAGGACCTAGAGATTCATAGAAAGGTGTTCTATCAATCTCCAGTCATATGATCAAACCACTACACCTTGCTGTCTCTCCTGATGACACAGGGCAAAATCCCTTATTGTAGTGTGCACTGTAGTGGTGTGGTGTGTCACGCCAGTTCAGCACTGAACCCACCATATAACCCCTTAGGTCATATTTGAAAAGCTCACCTTTTGCTCCAAAAGATCCTAGATGATCTGGACCCTCCAGAGTGATGCCACTAGTCTACCACTAGCTTACTATAAAGAAACTTTAGCCCACTATTAGTTTACTACCATTTTACTATTGGGATAATATCAGTTTATTATAAGGATACTATTAATTTAATAATGGTTTACTACATGGTTACTACAGGGTCACTATATAGCCACTACAAATTTACTATAAGAATACTATCAGGTTACTACTATGATATTACTGGTTTACTATGTGTTTACTACTGGTTTACTATGTGGTTACTATAGGTTTACTAGTGGTTTGCCAGCAATCTCTTGCAGGGTTACTATTTGTTTGATACTAGTTTGCTATTGGTTTCCAACTGATTTACTAGTCATTTACTATTTCTTTACTACTTGTTTAATATTGCTTGACTGTTAATTTGCTACTAATTTGCTATTAATATACTACTCTGCTACATAGTATGCATAAAGTTACCCCACATAGACTGTGACAGAGAAATCCAGTCCATACTTTTCCCTACAAGGAAATACTGCTCCATCTCATTTCCATTAATATACTACACTCATTCCTCCACATTTGCTGAGGTTAGGGGCACAGGACCCAGGTGAATGTGGGAAAAGCTGCAAATACAAAAACAATATGGTTTTGCCTGAGAGAACACCTCTCTAGGACTCTCTAGGTGGGACCTCCTCTTCCTCCCACCTTCCTGCGCCTTCAGCTGTCTCTAGGGAGGCAATTGAAGGCACAGGAGGGCAGAGGGAAGAGGAGGAACAGATGCACGGCTGTTCCTCCTCTTCCCCTACCCTCTCATCTCTCCGCATGCCCTCCAAAATGGCTTCGCTGCCAGAGATGCCATGCGTGCTATAGGTTTGCCAACATGGGCATGGGCAATTTCTCCTAGAACAGGAGGTTGGAAGGAAGGGGCCTGATAGGCTGCAGGATGCAGAAATTCCAGGTGTGTTCCTACACTCCAAGACTCAAATACCTAGCACCAATAAATCTGATACAGTGTACTAGAAGGACAAAAAGGATATAAATGAAGCAGGACCATAATGCAATGAAGCCACACAAAACTGTAGGACAAGATTTTTCCCTCCCAGAAGGAATAAATGGCTGGAATTAATCAGGTATTGAAGTAAAAGAAGGCAGATTTTTTAAAAAGAAAAGAAAGGTTTGATAATGATTTTTAAAAATATATACAGGTATACTGCTCAATACTTTAAATTTAAAGTTTCAGGGGGTATTGCATAGCCATGAGGCTAGGAAAGATTTCTGCCCAGACCAGGTGTGCAAAATAAATAAATACATTTTCACAGAGGCAAAAATTAAATTGGGTCACACACTCAGATTCCAGGATAGACAGAAAACACAACACATATCTCTCAATCCCATCTCTGAATAGGGTACACTTTCTCCAGATATCAGTCTCTTGTGTGTATGATGTTTTTGTCTGTTTGTTTGTTTGTTGGCCTTTGATTTCAGTTGGATTTACTTTCATTTCCTTGTTTTCATAACTGCAGCCTAGGCATGCAGTTCTGTACACTGAGTGAACTGCCAACATGTTGAGCTTTGTGGCTACAGTCTGATGCATGTGTATTTGTGACGTAAGTTCTGTTGAACTCACTCAAGGTGCATCTGCACTGTAGAAATAATGCAGCTTGGTACCACTTTATCCTATGGAATCCTGGGATCTATAGCTTTACAAGGCCTTAAGCTTTCTCTGTCAAAAAGTGCTAAAATGTCCTGTCGCAGTACACGACTGGAATCATAATTCCAGGAACAGGAATGAGTAATAAAACACAGTAAAACAAAACATAGCCTCTGAGTATCCCCCAGGGGCTTACACAAATAAATTTTTTCAGCTCAAGCTGAAGCCTACACAATAACAGCAAGACACGCGGGAGGGGGACAAATTAGGAGGGCTCTGTAGAAGAACAAAGAATTTTGTCTTTACAACAGACTATGCTGTGTATAACCCAAACCTGAAAACTTTATAGTCTGTTAAATTGAATGTAGGCCATCATGATAACATTCCTATTCTACCGCATGCCTGGAGGGATCATCAAGGATTTGAAAGGCATGAAAACATGGCTGGGAGGCTGGGTTTGGACTGGCGATCACAAATCATGCAGGTCCAGCACAAAGAGCAAGAGGAGTCTGGAACTGTTTTAAAGTTGCAGTACCCAGACTTTGACAAAAGAGACATCCAAGACAGAATACATGCAATTTCTGTTGCCTTTACTCTTGAAGTTCTCGTTAACATGTGACAAGGGATGGTAAAGGGTCGTTCCCTTCCTTTCCTATTTATCAGCCTGGATCTGTGCCTGCACCAACAGTGAACTTTCACTGACAATCCATTCATTTCAGATGCACCGTTGGGAGACCTTCATTGTTTGGCTTGGGGAGGCTCCAGAGGATGATTTTAAGAACATGCTGTCCCAAAACAGCCTTTTGTGGGAAATGGAGACCTCTTTTTTCGCCCCTTAAAACTCAACATTAACACACATTTGTGCCTTAATAATCAGATCATTGTGTTTTAATGCAGTTCAGTTTACTGACAGGAATCCACTTGGCCTGCTTCACACAAAGCCACAAGAAGAACCTAATGGGAAAGCGATAACCCCATAGTTGCCCAAGTTCTCATTCATTAGCCTTTTTGCTAAGATCAAGTGTAGAGCTACACAGCAGGGGAGGAATTACTTTCGGAACTACTCCCAGATTTCTCAGAAAGGGGATATGGGAAGTTACTGTCAAAAAGGTAACTTGTCCAAGCCATGGTAAAATGAGCTGCTGTGACCACACACTTACACTTCAGTAAAATGGCCACTGCAACATCAGTAACAAAACTATTCATGGAGCATTTAGCTTAAATCCAGCTGTTTGTCCTATCTAGAAAAAGATACACTGGCAGTCCCAATTAGATACATCTAGGGAATCAATTCTTAAATAGTGACTAACACTTATGGAAAACCCACTAATTCAATGGGTCTACCATAACTGGGATTACCAACAGGATGCTGGCCCCAGAAACAATGGAATTTACCAAAGTGTTAAGTGACCATTCAGCATTTGATTCAATGGGTCTACTCTGGTTGAGGACTAACGTTAGGTCTCTCCATCTCCTTCCCTTTAGAAGGGCAAGGCAACATCTACAGCTTGATTTATTAGAACTTAAATCCTAAGATATTTTCTCTACATAAATGCAAGTCCAGCAGTCCTATTTGTTCTTTAAAAGTTACTTCAGAAAGTAGACCGTGGGGTAATGTATGTACAGTGTCTGGAGGAGAGAACAGGCCGGCAGGGGAAAGATTCAGCACCTCTTTCTTCTCTTTAATAGCATCTATGCTTTCAATTTCAGTCTCCCAATAAGTTTTTTTTAAAAAAAACAGAAAGCAAATAGTGCAACCTAGCATGGTGTAATAGTTGGACTATGACTAGTTGGACTATGACTATGACTATGGAGACCATTATTAAAATTCCCATTTGGACCTGGAAACCCACTGGGTAGGTTTCTCTCAACCTCAGAGGAAGGCAAACAAAATACCTACTTGAACAAAGAAAGAAAGCCCCATAGGTTCGCTTTAGGGTCACCATAAGTCAGAAATGACTTGAAGGGACACAATAACAAAGGCCACATACCACCAAGTTGACCCACACTTTGCCCCTTATAAGAGATTAAAGTGGAAGCTAATTAATAGAGATCAATGTTATACAAGCATGAAGAATAGCAAAACGTATGTCTCTATTTCAAAGGTACTTTGACCTGATAAATATGTCTTGTGCAAATGTATCCCTCTTTCAATGGAACAAGTTGCATTTTATATCTCTTGTCCAATGAAGCCAAGCTGTTATGTAAGTGTCCATTTCCCCTTGACTCTTGAAAAAAACACAAGCTCCACAGAGAGAGCTCAGAGAAATTCTGGCAACAGCAAGGAACTTCACATGATAACAATATGCAAAATGCAGAATTAGGAGAAGCAGATCAGCAAAAATGCAATACACAAATTACAACAGCAGCTTCCCACATCCCTGACAAATTTGTTCACGTTTCTTGAAGACAACCCAATTTGATATTAACACTAGAAGAACCCTTCACAAACCAGAGTCCCCATATGTGCTGAACTATAGCTCCCATCATTCCCAACCAGCTGGCTAGGAAAATGGGAGCTATAGTCCAACATATCTAGAAGACAAAAGTTTGAGGAAGACAATAAGCATTACCACAGGACAGATAAGGATCTGATTATACAAACTTTAATAGTTACCTGCACCACTTAAGGAAGTTGGATGTCATAATAAATTGAACTGGGACATCTTAAAAGCAAGAGCCCCTATATAACATCCCATGAGTAGGAGTAGAATAATTATCTGTTGCCTTACTCTGTCCATTTCATCAAAATGAATGAACAGCTCTGTCACACTCAGATACATTCAAGTAACTAACTGTTAAAAAATGAATGAAAAGCATCAAAACTCATATTTCTGTTTCACTCTATGAATAAAGATGATAGCTGGAGTCTGGAAAATGATACCTATAAGTATATCTCATAATCCAGCTATATTTTTAACATTTTCAATTGTTATAGATTTTTTTTAAAAAAATCAACTGTAAATAAATGTACTGTTCTCTAAACTTCTCCTTCTGGAACTTCTGCTTACAGAGATATAGAGGACAGTGTATGTTTATTCACTGTTGAAATAGCACAACCAGAGTGGCATGGTTCCTAAGTGGTCTAAACTCTGGCCTTTGAATACATAGTTCAAGAACCACTAATATTTGCACCCATATGATTCCCTAGTGCCTTCTGTAACTGCTGTCTTCTCTACTCTCCTGTGGATCTGTTGCAAGTACAGTATGGCACTGATGTAAAGCATAAAGATGCCCATGGATGGGTGAGTGGGTGCTATGTGAAAATATTTTAAGGAAAGCCATCAGTTGGTAATGCTGTAATACGGTAAGCAAATGTAAAACATTTATGTAACATTTAAAATTTAGTATAATAAATTATAGCATGGCGCTGTGGTTTGAGTGTTGAATTGTGACTCTGGAGACCAGGGTTCAAATCCCCACTCAGTCTTGGAAGCCCAGTGGTTGACTTTGGGCAAATCCTATCAAATTAGCCTCAGAGGAAGGCAAAGGTAAAAATCCCTCTATATAAATCTTGCCAAGAAAACCCCATGATAGGGTCACCATTAAGCCAGAAACTACCTGAAAGCAGAACAACAACAACAAAAATCATCATCATCTATAGCCTAACTCAGTTTGTCCTAACTAGAATAAACCACTGAATCAATGGAACCTAACCAAGGATTGACCTACCAGGTTTTCATTGATCCAGTGTGACTACTTGAGACTAATAAATGAATTTATACCTAAATAGTGTGACATCTGTGTGAATGTAACATACATTCTTATCCTCTCTATGTATTAACACAGCATATGAAGTTTCACACAAGTAGCTATTACTGTTCTTTAAATTAATAAAAAGAATGTTATCTTTAAAAATAATCAAAACTGTATCTTCCAAATGTTGTAAACTGCTTTACTGAGTTATAAATGAACATCTTTAAATGATCAGGTAGCTATTACTATAAATTTTGTAAAGAAATATAAGGGGATATGTGTTTTGTTTTAATGCTATATTGGATTATTAGAGCATAATAACAAAGCAAGGAAGAAAGGAAAAGAGTAGATTTAATATGAACATTGGCTGACCATATACATTCATATAAACGAGTGGTACTCAGACTTTTTTACTCATGGGACCCCCTCCTTTACATCATGCAGAAGTGGTGTCCTATGTCACTCTACATAGTATATGAATAAAAATATTTTGCTTATTTAGTGTGAATGTCCATTAACACTTTTATACATATTTTAACATTTTCTAAGGAAATAACACTGTTCAAGTTAATTAACTCACACATTAAAAGGTTTGGGAAGTGGAGGAGATCAGGGCCTCCAAGTCTCATGTCCTCCTTGAGCAACTCTTACATTCCCCCCAGGGTCCTGCCACACCATTTCAGATATAACTGAGCATATTTCCAAAAATATTTTTTGAAGTTGATATCTATAAAATACACATCAATGATTTCAATTGTCTTGACTTAAAACAATCCACTTTGCCAGGACTGCAAACAGAGGACACATCCAAAGAGTCCTGT
Organism: Phrynosoma platyrhinos; assembly: GCA_020142125.1. NCBI lineage: Eukaryota > Metazoa > Chordata > Lepidosauria > Squamata > Phrynosomatidae > Phrynosoma > Phrynosoma platyrhinos. Next base: position 130,887,163 of record CM034708.1, on the reverse strand, counting down.
ACCAGTCAATCCAAAAACAAAACAAAACATGAAGTTGTTTTACCTAAACCTCTGGCTCTCGAGACATTTTGAAGGGATTGTACAAACTTCTGGCTAGCCAAGGGTTCTTTGCTCACATCCTACACCAAATCATATCACTGTTCCATTTAGTTCACAGATTCCCATGCAGTTTGTGACATATGAGAACATGCCAAAACAGAGAGTAAAGAGTGACTTTCAAAATCCTACCCCATAGTTCTGTTGCTTGCCTATTGCTCAAGATCGGAGGCTTCCCTCTTTTGCAGGAAAAGACATATCTGAGATTAAGATACCGATATATACATTGGTGTCTGACAAAGTATTCTTTAAATTAAAAAAGAGGACCTACTGTAGATCCTGTTTAACTGAATCTCAGTTCACCCTTATCTGAACCAGTATCTGAATAAACCTGTGAATCTGAGAAAGGTATGCCAGCCATGAGATGAAAATAGGAAGGAAATAGGAACATACTTTCATTCTCAAAGACATATTGGAGTACTCATCCATTGAAATAGCTTTTTTTAAAAAGAAAAAGCAAGACACAAAACAAGACTGTTTATGATGGAAATTATATCCACTGTCTGGTCTTAATGGAGACTGCCACTGTGGACTGTTGACTGTGCTGTGAAGGCACTTTAAAAACACTGTTAAGCACTTCAGCAAAAAGTGCATTACAAAAGTTGTCCTCCATTGTCACCTCCATTGTTAAAGAAAAATTCTCTCCAGTTAAGCATCCTGTCTATAATCATGTCAATACATCTGGCACGTTTAATAAGACAGACTAAGGCTGGTAAAAACTTTGTTGCATTCCACTCTTTCTTTGACAGGACAGAAGCATCTTCATAACCCTACAAAGTAGACTGGGGCAGGCAGATGTAGGAACTGGCCAAGACCACCTTGCAGCCTCCAGGTCTCAACTGAACCCAAAAGATTCAGCTATCAAAGTATACCTGAGAGAACAGATAAGGAAACAGCTCCAAGCAATCTGACATTGGCACCAAGTATGTACCTACAACCAGTGTCTATGTCAACCACCTGAGAGTTTGCAGGTCTCAGGAACAAGAGATAACCGTCCTATACCATCCATCCCACTCCCACAACTGTATATAAAATGTCTATCTGTGAACTTCCAAAGAAACGGGTTTATAGCCACAAAAAATAGAAATAAACTAATAAGTCTTAAAAAGTTCTGCTACATTCTTTTTTCCTCTCCCTCTCGCTTCCTCCCTTTTTACATTGTCAGCAACCAACACAGCTACCATACTTCTCTGAAATCAATAACATCCAGCTATATTTTTGCAAGACTGCTTTCAGAAAGCAACAGTAATACAACTGTGGGCTCATAAACAAGATTTTGGAAGCAGACAGAAAGGCATGGCAATGCTTTCTTTCCATGGGGAGAGCACTGAGGTCACACCCCAACTGGAAAGCAGGGAGGGGGGATACAACTTTCTGCCAAAGTATTAGTGCTGGAAGGGGGACTGGGCTTGACACATGCAAGGAACAAATTACTTCCATCAGCTGCCAAATCCAAATAACTAAACCAACACTCCATAGGTTGCCCTGTTGCGTATACACACACAAGACCTGCAAAACCCCTAAGCATTCCCATGCAACCAAAAGACCTTGCTCCTAACAGAACAATTCAGCTCCCACAGAGAGTGCATCTACAATGTAGAGATAATGCAGTTTGATGCCACTTTAACTGCAGTAGCTCCATCCTATGGAATCCTGAGATTATAAGGATTTCTCGGCCCAAGAGTGCTGGTTCTGCACCAAACTACACATCCCAGATTCTGTAGCAGGATGGAGCCATGGCAATTAAAGTGGGGTCAAACTGCATAATTTCTACAGTGCAGATGCCCCCTTCCAGTCTTCCTCCACCGCCTCCTTTGTGCACATCAAACCATTTCAGAACAGTGTAACATGAAGTAACAACAAAAAACACATAGCAGATTAAATTTTAGTTAGTTAGTTTTATAAATATATGCATTTATAAATAAATAAGGCCAGTGAAGACCTATTTTCTCTAACTAGGGGGATACAAAGGCAGGTGGAGTTGTGCTGATCACAAAGCTGATGCCAAAGTCTACAATATTACAACCATATCAGGTTAAAGTGGTATCAAACCAGATTATTTCTGCAGCATGGACACAGCCCTGCCAGTCTCCCCTTGCAGAGGGGGTGGACCAGACGTCCTCCTTTTTCCAGGACATGCCCTACATTTGAACCTTCTGTCCACAGAGGTCTCTCTGCGCAAGAGAGAACCTGGTGCCTATTTAGTCGGCGTCACGGAGGCGGCATCAGCACCATAAGGATTTTCTAAAGAGAGGAAGCATCAAGAGACACAAAACACAAGAGACACAAAAACAACATCCAGACAAAGGCATTCAAAGAGGTGGCATTCCTGGGAAAAAGAGGACAAGATCTCCCCAAGTCCCTCCTTTTTCCATCAAGGGGGTCAGGAATCTCTTCTCCTTTGGGGAGAAGGAAAGTGACAATGAGTGACAAGCTGTGCAAAAAGGTCAGAAGAAAGGAGGCTGGAAAGCAACATGTTTCCAAGGAATCTCTGGTGGTTCCCAAAGAGAAAATTTGGCTTTTTTTCCCCTTGGGAGAGAATAATATTTTTCTTTTAAAAAGCCAAGGGCTCCTTTCTGGTTACCTTTGCAAAGAAGGGTGACCAGCTGCCCTCACCGCAAAGGAGGACAAGGCATTGCAAAAAGGAAGACATTGAAGAAAGATGTAGGACATGACCAAGGAAAAGCTAAAAACACTCCTATGAATGTAAACCTATACTTCATAATCATGCTCATAATGGAGGACATTTTAGAATTCCTCTTGGATAGAAGGAGATTGACGTGGAGGATGTGTCCTGGAAAAAGGAGGATGTCTGATCACCCTGTTTGCAAGGGGAGACCAGCAGGGCTGCATCCGCACTGTAGGAACAATTCGGTTTGACACCACTTGAATTGTCCTGTGGAATTGGGGAATGGTAGTCGGTTGTGGCCCTATTTCACAAACAAAAAGGAGGACCCCCAAAAAGAGAGAGGACGAAGGTAGGTGAAGAGAGGGAACCTGAGAGTAAGGTTTGGGACCCCAGAGTATCCATAGGTCCTCACCAACAAGGAGGACAAGCCACCACAAAATAGAGGATATTGCAAGGAAATATAGAGGACATGACAGAATGGATTCATGTTTTGTAGTCATGCTCAAAACGGAGGACACACACACACACAAAAAAAAGAGAGGCATAACTTTAAAAAAGACAGAAACACTCCTAGAAGTATAAATGTCTGCTTCTTAGCCATGGTCACAATGGAGGACACTGCACAAAAAATGGAGGGCATGACAGAATAAAACCTACAAAACACTGCTATAAATATGAATCAATGCTTCTTAGCCATGGTCACGTGGAAGGCGTTGAAATAAAAATAAAGGACATGACAGAATAAAAGCTCCATTCCTAGAAATGTAAATGCATGCTTCTTAGCCATGTTCAAAATGGAGGACGCTGCAAGAATAAATGGAGGACATGATCAAAGAAAAGCTCAAAACACTCCTAGAAATATAAATTCATGCTTCTTAGCTATAGTCACAATGGAGGATGTTGCAAAAAATGGAGGACGTGACCAAACAAAAGCTGCAAACACTCCTAAAAATGCCTCCTTCTTAGCCCTGCTCAAGATGGAGGACATTACAAGAACAATTGAGGACATAACCAAACAAAAGCTGCAGACATTCCTAGAAATGTAAATGCTTGCTTCTTAAGTCATGCTCAAAATGGAGGACATAGGACAAAAAACGGAGGACATATGACATAATAAATGCTAGAAACACTCCTATAAATATACAAATGCATGCTTTTTAAGTCATGCTCAAAATGGAGGGCATTCGAGCAAAAAAATAGAGGACATGTGACAGAATAAAAGCTAAAAACACTCAGATAGATAAATATAGATGCCTGCTTCTTGAGCCCTGTTCAAAATGGAGGACATTGCAAGGAAAAACGGAGGACATGTGACACTTCTATAAAAATGAATCAATGCTTCTTAAGCCAGGCTCAAAATGGAGGACGTTGCAAGGGGACAAAATGGAGGACATCACAAGAAGAAAAGCTAACATGAATACAAAATGCATGCTTGTCAGCCCTGCTCAAAATGGAGGACGCTGCAAGGGGGGGGGAGGAGGACATGTGACAGAATAAATGCTAAAAACACTCCTATAAACACAGATGACTGCTTCTTAGCACTGCTCAAAATGGAGGAGGTTGCAAGGAGGGGGGGG
>CM034708.1:130866935-130882761 GCA_020142125.1 Phrynosoma platyrhinos | reverse complement strand
AGCTATGAAAGGACTAGAAAAGGTCCTAAAATGCAAAGATATACAACTCAGCTCAAAAGTTAAAATTATACAAGCCACTGTATTCCCTATTACCATGTATGGATGTGAGAGCCGGACAGTTAAGAAAGAAGATAGGAAGAAAATCAATGCATTTGAGATAATGTGGTGCTGGAGAAGAGTGCTGAGGATCCCATGGACAGCCAAAAGGACAAACAAGTGGGTCCTTGAGCAGATCAAACCGGAAACCTCCCTGGAAGCCAAGATGCCCAAACTGAGGCTGTCATACTTCGGACACATCATGAGAAGGGAGGACTATTGGAAAAGACAATAATGCTAGGAAAGGAGTAGGGAAGTAGGAAGAAAGGAAGGCCCCATGCCAGATGGATGGACTTTATTAAGGAGGTCATTATGGGTATTAAGCGGTTGCAGGAACTAAGCAAAGGAGTGGAGGACAGAGGGTCTTGGAGATGTCGCATCCATAGGGCCTCCTTGAATCAGGATCGACTTGAGGGCTGTTAACAACAACAAACCCGCAATTACGTGAATGGTTTTCACACACAAAGTGCTGTTATCCCGTGCAGAATCTGTGATTAACCCACATTTGTGAGCAAATGCACAAATGGTTTTCACACCTCGTTGAAACAAAAGGTGATTAAAGTGCCATTATCCCATGAAGAACCAGGCAAGAAACAGCAGTAACTCATTCACAAAATTTTCCTGTGAATGACTTTTTGTTGTTTCTTGCCTGGTGATTCCCTGGTTCTTCATGGGATAATGGCACTTGTGTCAATGTCATCTTGAGCACTTTTTAATGTCAATTGCACAATTATCACGGATTAATCATTGTTTAAACTCCCAATTTTTCCCCATGTGATAAACTCCTTAGTCAAGCTTTCTTTGCACTCATGTTACTCATAAATCATAGTTCTCATATAGCACTGGTTGTAATGGTAATAGTGGTGACATAAAACAACCAGCAAAATTAAAAGTATATACCTTCAAATGACAATATCATATGCATAAACTACATGTATTTACATATACAGAGCAAAGATTTGGTTAAAATGAATTTTTAAAAAAAACATTTACAAATAATTTTTTTAAAAAAATTAAAAATTTAAAAATTTGAAATTTAAAGTTTTAATTTAAAAAAAATCTGGGTTTGTCCTTTCTTCTTCTCCCACTGAGCTTCACCTCACTCCCACCATCTCTTAAAGCATTTTAAAGAGATACAGGCAAATGTCACAATGTTTCTGCCAAAATACACTCATCCCTCCACATTTGCTGCTTTGACTTTTGCGGCTTTGATTATTCACAGATTTTATCAATATGTTCTCTCTAGGAATATCTAGGTCCTCTAGCAAAACTCTATGGTCAACCTTAACCAAAAGTTGCATTGAAGGACCTAGAGAGAACACTCCACTAGGCATTTGTAGCTCCTCCAGCGCAATTTTATAATTAATGTCTAGCAGATGTTGACCACAGAGTTGCACTGGAGGACCTAGAGATTCCTAGAGCGGTGTTTTCTCAGGTAAAAACATAGTGCTTTTATTATTTGCGGGTTTTCCACATTCACGGGGGTCCTGTGCCCCTAACCCCAGCAAATGTGGAGGGACAAGTGTACAGGTGTTTGAGCAGCAGTGGTGTCACCCATCCACCCCTTAGGGTGCCACCTTGTGCGGTCCACACACACCGCACCCTCTAGTGACACCACTGAGGGAGACACCACAGTTCCTTCACCAGTTGTTGCTTTGGGACTTCGTTCCCGAAGAAACAACTTGAAGGCACACTACGACAACAATCTGTATATATCTGAATCTCTTGTGATTATGAATAAATATAAGGGACACCATTTTATTGTTCTTGTGTGCCGTCAGGTTGTTTCCGATTTATAACAAACCTAAGGCTAACCTATTATGGGATTTTCTTGGCAAGTTTCTTCAGAGGGGGTTTGTCATTGCCATTCTCTGAGGCTGAGAGAGTGTGACTTGACCAAGGTCACCCAGTGGGTTTCATGTCTCAGAGAGGATTTGAACTCTGGTTTCCAGAGTCATAGCCCAACACTCAAACCGCAACATCGCAAATATTCAATACATAAATGAATGCCATGTTCAGACTTGGGTCCCATCTCCAAGATAACTCATTCTGTATATGGAGAATATTCCAAAATCCAACTTTTTTCTTTTTTAGATACCAACAGGTATCTAAAAGAAGTTTTTCTATATAAAAAAAAACATTGAGAATGGAGTCTTCTTGGGTAACGCATGCTGCTGCCAGGAGGGTTTTTTGTCTACAAAGCTATCCTAGTTTGGATCCTTCTGGTCTAGTCAAACCTTTTTTCAGTCAAGGAAAGTTGGTTTTAGTGAACATCCTATTTGGCTCAACTCCACTGCATTCCTAAAATCATCCTGTGTTGATGGAGTTGTTTTGGTCAGAAAATTCAGGACCCTCATTTGTAGTTCCTTGTTTCTTTTTATTTATTTATTTATTTACAGCCATCCCAGAGAGATCAATGATGTTCAGGGTGCAATTTCTGCTTACTAAGAAAAAGGCAACGGGTATTGCACAATATGCCGGTTTACAGATCCGAATGTGGAGCAAGAAGATGATGTATAGATAGGACAGTGGTGCTGACCTATAGGATTTTGCAAAATCCAGCTATTCTGTTTTCCTGTGCCTGGTCCAGTGAGGCATAGAGAGCTCCAGGTGTTTTGTGATTCCTTCTTGCAAACATTTTTTTGCTCGCTCATAAAAAGAGCAACAGAAGCATATGACACATAGTTTCCTCTCTTCCCCCCCCCATGCAAAAAACAAAATGATGCATAAGGTAATGTGTTTGCCTATTCAGCTTTGACAAAGCTAGCTAACCTAGTTTCCTAAGCAACCTGTCTGCAGGGCAATCTGAATTAGCCCCAGTTTCTGCTGTTATCCCAGAAATGATTCAAGTATCAGTCAATCCCAAATCATGGTGACCCTGTGGATTAGACATCTACAAGACTCCAATTTTTCACTGTTCTGCTTAGGTCCTGTAAATTCATACCTGCGAACTCCTTAATAGAATCCACCCATCTAGCATGCATTCTTCCTCTTTTTCTACATCTCTCCACCTTTCCTAGCATTATTGTCTTTTCCAATGAGTCATTCCTTCTCATGACATCATCAATGCATCCCTTAGGGATGGTCATGTTCCATCCTGCTTGAAGGAAGCGGCTATTAGGCCGCTCCTGAAGAGACCTTCCCTGGACCTTCTGGATATGAACAGCTATAGGCCAATTTCACTATTACCGTACCTTTTCTGAGCAAAGTGATCAAGAGGCCAGTTGCTCTTCAACTCCAAGCTATCTTGGAAGAAACCGATTATCTAGATCCATTTCAAACTGGCTTTAGGACAGGATATGGAGTTGAAACTGCCATGGTTGCCTTAGCTGATGACCTTCGTCTGGGCATTGACAGGGGTAGTGTGACCCTGTTGGTGCTACTGGACCTCTCAGCGGCTTTTGATACAATAGATCATGTCATCTTCTTGGATCGCCTGAGAAGGTTAGGAATTGGAGGCATTGCACTGCAATGGTCCCGTTCCTTCCTCTCAGGCAGATTCCAGAGGATGATGCTTGAGGACAGTCGTTCTACAAGGAAAGAGCTTAATTGTGGCATCCCATAAGGCACAATCTTGTCCCTGATGCTATTCAATATATATATATATATATATATATATATATATATATATATATATATATGAAGCCGCTGGGAAAGATCATCTGGAGACATAGGGCAGGGTGTTATCAGTACGTTGATAACACCCAGATATATTTCTCAATGCCTCGGTCTTCAGCTTTGACTTCAGATAGCATCTCTCCTCTCAATGATTGTCTCAAAGCAGTAATGGACTGGATGAGGAAAAACAGATTGAGACTGAATCCAGACAAAACGGAGGTACTTACAGTAGCGGCTCTGAACACAGGTATTGGGATACAACTCCCAGTCCTGGATGGGGTCACACTCTCCTCAAAGGACTGTGTTCGCAGCCTGGGGGTGCTCCTGGATCTGTCACTTCAGATGATAAATCAGATAAATGCGACGGTCAGGAGTGCCTGTTGTCAGCTTCAGCTGATACGCCAGCTGCGTCCTTTCCTGGAAGTTAGGGACCTTGAAACTGGTGCATGTGCTGGTAACCTCTTGTCTCGATTTCTGTAATGCGCTCTACATGGGGCTACCCTCGTACTTGGTCCGGAAATATCAACTAGTACAGAATATGGCAGTCAGGTTGGTCTCAGGAACAACGAGAAGAGACCACATATCACCAATCTTAAGATCACTTCACTGGCTCCACATTATTTTCTGGACTCAGTACAAGATGTTGATTATCACTTTTAAAGCCCTAAATGGCTTGGGTCCAACCTATCTTCAGGACCACTTCTTCCCATATAATCCACCCTGCGCACTCAGGTCCTCTGGGAGGAATCTGCTAAAGCCTATAAAAAGTAGACTGTCTGCAACCGCCCAGAGGACCTTTTCGGCTACCGCTCCCAGATTATGGAATGGTCATATTACCACCTTAAACAGCTTTTCAAAAGCTGTTAAGACAGATCACCAAAAGATAGCCCAACTTGCTGTCCCTGATTTTGTTGCAGTTATTGTTTACTGTGTTATTATTTTAAGTGTGTTTTAAATATTCAATTGTTTAATAGTATTTTAAGGGGTGGGTGGGATTGCGGGATATGGAATGTATAATTTAATGTTGTAAGCTGCCCCGGTTGCATTACTCAGAGAGGTGGGATTTATTATTATTATTATTATTATTATTATTATTATTATGTGACCATAGTATGACAACCTCCACTTCTTTATCTTGGCTTCTAAGGAGATTTCACACTTGATCTGTTCTAGGACCCATTTGTTTGTCTTTTTAGCTGTTCACAGTATCCTAAGCACTCTTCTCCAGCACCACATCTCAAATGAATTGATTTTCCTCCTATCTGCTTTCCTTACTGTCCACCTCTCGCAACCATACATGGTAATAGGGAAGACAGCAGCTTGTATGATTCTAACTTTCATGGTCAGTTGTATATGTTTATGTTTTAGCATCTTTTCTTATTCATTCATAGCTACCCTCCCCATTCCTAGTCTTCTTATTTCTTGACTGCAGTCCCCATTCTGATCAATGTTTGACACAAGATACAGGAACTCTTACTATTTCAATTTCCTCATTTTCTAGTTTTTATCTGTGTAGAGCTTCCATGGTCATTATTTTTGTTTTCTTTATGTTGAGCAGTAAGCCTGCCTTTGCACTTTCTTCTTTGATCTTTCTTAGTAGTTTTTCCAAGTCTGCAATATTTTCTGCAAGTAGTATGGTACTCCACGAAATAAAATTTAAATTCCATTAGCAACACAAAAAGATACTTTTCTTGAGATCCAAGTTGCCTCCTTCCTTTGTGAAGTTACAAGCCCTTTTGTTAAGCAGAGAACACAGAATTTCTTAGGCTGTCCTCAGTGCTAAACATGTTGTTGTTGTTGTGTGCCTTCAAGTGAGCCTAAGGTGAACCTATCACATGGTTTTCATGGCAAGTTTCTTCAGAAGGGGTTTGCCATTGCCATCCTCTGAGGCTGAGAGAGTATGACTTGCCCAGGGTCACCAATGGATTAACATGGCTGAGACGGGGTGCAAACCTTGGTCTGCAAAGCATGGCATAATTTAAATGAAGAGTGTTTGGACACTTCAGGCCAGTGATGGCGAACCTTTTAGAGACCGAATTTGAAGATATAGCCATGTTAGTCTGTAGAATCAGTACATAGAGAGATCTTGTAGCACCTTTGAGATTAATTGAAAGAAAGAATTTGGCTTTTAGAGACCGAGTGCACAAACTGGAACCCAAAACCCACTTATTTATGGCTTTCTAGTAACGGACTTTAGCAAACTCTGTGCACGGGTGCCAGCATGCATGCCCACAGAGAGGGCTCTGAGTGCCACATCTGGCATGCATGTCATAGGTTTGCCACCACTGCATTAGGCCAAAGATGAGCAGATTTCAAGTCTGTGCAAACAGCTTTTCACCCTTGAAGCCTAAGGTCTATGATGGCATCCAGTGCAAACTAGCTGCCTAGAAAAAGGAGCAGATACACATGTTGGTCCACTGCCTGCCATGGTTGCCTAATGTGAGGATTGGTCTGCACCATCACCGTCACTCCAAGCTGTTTCTTGAAGCCATTTCTCCTTACTAGCACACTGTTGGTACCACTGGTGAGCTGACAGACCATGCATCAAGCTGGCGGGATGGATAGATTTCATTTTTGGGGGGTCTTTATTCTTTATTCTTTTTCCTCAGACTTCCAAGATCATGCAGCTGGAACCAAGGTAAAATGGTGGCTGAGAAAGAGGGAGAAGCATGCAATTAAGGAACAGAAGGCCTTGGGTGCATTTCAGCCCAGGTATTTGTTTTTGGAATTAAATTGTAATCCTGTTACACATAGAAATCCATTCCTTGTCTTTTCCCCTCAAGGGTTCTTCATCATCAGCCTAAACTGGAGGCAAATGTTGCTATTGGTAAACAAATTAGAATCGGAAATAATTGATGATCCATGGCGTATTATCCACTGCATACCAGTAAATCCAGTCTATGTTCTGCCCACCCATGCTTTAAGCTTTGTAGTTGTTGTAGTTGTTAACTGCCTTCATGCAAATCTCGACCTATGGCGACTCTATGGATGAGACATCTCCAGGCCCCATTTTTCTCTGCTGTTCTGCCCAGCTCCTGCAAACTCATATTTGTGATCTCTTTAATAAAGTCCATCCATCTAGCATGTGGCCTTCCTCTCTTTCTACTTCCCTTCACCTTTCCTAGTAATATTGTCTTTTCCACGATTCATGTCTTCTCATGATGTGTCCAAAGTTTGACAACCTAAGGGCCTTTACAGACCCTCCTTTTGGGGCGGCACAAAGCTACCCCTGGAAGCAGCGGATCGGGGCCACAGCAACCACACATGGCAGCCCCAATCCTCCCTTTTGCCACCCCCAAAAGAGTGGCAAAATTCTTCTCCTTTTAGGGGTGGCAAGAGGCCGCCGTAAGAGCTAGCATCGCGACTCTTCTATGCCCTTTTGGTGCAGCGTGTGTACATGCTGCACCAGGAGGGCATATTGATGCTGCGCACCATGCAGATGGGCACGCTGCATCAGGACAGTGTCGGGGTGGAGTTGGGGTGGCCGGCATGCCACTGCCCCGCCCCAACTCCATCCCCAGGCCGGTCCTTTAGGCCGGTCTGTTAAGGCCCTAAGTCTTGTCATCTTGGCTATTTCTGGGATATTTCTGGTTTGATCTGCTCTAGGACCCCTTTGTTTGTCCTTTTGGCTGTCCATGAGATCCCCAGCACTGTTCTCCAACACCACATTCTCTCAAATGCATTGGTTTTCCTCCTATCTTCTTTCTTGACTATCCAGCTCTCACATTCATACATGGTAATAGAGAATACAATGGCTTGTGTGATTCTGACTTTTGTGCTGAGTTGTATGTCTTTGCATTTTAGGATCTTTCAGCTTAATTCCTCCCTCCAACTCTCTCTCTCTCTTTTAAACATCAATCAGATCCAGATAAGCTGGTAGCAATCCAACTGTGTAATTTGGTTTTACTTTGATTTCTACTTACTCATAAGAGAGGTGTAAGCTGATGAATCATGCCCCTGGAGAATTAAGTGATGTATGGGTATAAGAGCAAAATATGTATCTCTAATGGAAGACGAGTTTTAAAACTTTTTAAAAAATAAAATGATGGTGGTGATGATGATGATGATGATGATGATGATGATGATGATAGTTCAGTAAATAATATAAAGCACAGAATGGATAATTCAAAGAATATCTTATTTATCTTGCTTTGGTTTATTTAGAACAAGGGAGAGGGCTTTCTTGGTGCATACTCCCAGACTTTGAAACTCCCTCCCTAGAGAGGCCAGGATAGCCCTATCCTTGCTCTACTTCAGATGGCAGGTCAAAATATTTCAGTGCCATCAGGCCTATACCAACTAACTAGGGTTGGGCTTTTAATGCTGTGTGTTTTTAAGGTTGGTATACAGTCTTTGAATATATTTTAATATTTTAATATTTTAACTCTGTGAATTATTTACAGTAATTTATTTTAAAATCTTACATTTATACTTTTAATCCTCTTGCATTTCTTTTAATTTGCATTGTTTCACATATGTTTTTAACTGCTTTGAGTTCCATTATTGGGAGAAAGATGGGATACAGATGAATAAAATAACAAAAATAATAGCAATAATAATAATAGTAATAGTAATAACTGTTGCAAAAACGTGTGTGTGTATGAAATAATAACAATGCATCCTCTAATTAGCAGAACACCAGCCACCAACTATTGACTTACACAACTTGTCTGTCCGTGCATTTAACACATAAAAGAAAGCATCTGCAATATATACTGTTTTGTGCTTTAAATGCAAATTCAAAATCCTATTGTGTTCTATTTTTTTTTCTTGAGTATGTCAAGTAGGTATATGCCAATATTTCAGTTGTCCCACTAACGTTCTGTTCTTATAAATTGTTTTTATCAGATGCACATGTATTAGCAGACATAGGGACATTTCTATAATATAAGAGGATGTGGGTTAGGCATCAGCACCAAAGGCCATGAAACCTAGATGCCAAAATGTGGCGTGATTCTACAGGGATCCTAGGGATTATTTGGTTTTGCAAACATTAATTAATGTGTGTATTCAAAGCCTGCAATATCAACTCTGTTTATCTTTTCCATCAAAATCTGAGGTAGCTGTTTTCTTCCTAAACCACTGCCTGTTGTCAGTAAGGGACTAGATGAGACAAACAAATTAAAGCTTAGTCCAGAGGTGCTCCTGGTCAGACAAAGTGAATAAGACTAAACCTTCACTGGTTGGGGGTTATACTCCCCCTGATGATACAAAGTCACAGTTTAGTTGTAATCCTCAATTCAACTTTGAGGCTGAATCCCACAGTTATAGTGTATCAGTTGCACTCATTTTAGCAGATGTCTGACTGGTCATAGTGATGCATATCTTATGTTACCTCCCATTTGAATTGCTGTAATACTCTCTACATGGAGCTGTTTTGAAGCGTATAGAACCATATCTGGTCCACAAAGCTGTAGCCTGATTGTTCTGTAAGAAACAGAAATGAATGTCACTTGAGTCCAGGTTATCTGAAAGACTGTATGCTCTCATGTAAGTCTTTCTGGTGTTTGAAATATGCAGGAGAGACTCTGCAACTTCAGAGCTGCATGTGGTGAGGATGTGAGAGGACCTCAATGGCCACCCCAAGATTATGGAATTGTCTTCCAAAGGCTACTCTTGCCCTTCGGTCTGCAGGCAAAAACCCTTCAGTTCAGGCAGGACTTGAGCAACTAACTGCCTGTTATGGTCAGGGCTTTTAAATGAATATGCTAGACTAGTTGATATTTTAATTCTTATTTATTATTGATGTGAAGTTTTAAACTTTTAATTCAATTTGTGCTTTAGTAGTATAATAGTATAAATTAATTTGTGTTTTAAAATGCATATATAATTTATTGTGTTTTTACTGGAACTTCTTTTTAAATTATGATGGAAGCTGCCTTGCATTCCAGGTCTTGGAGAAAGGTGGGATATAAAATAAATAATATTAAGCACCAGGTGGTGAATTTCTCTAACTAGAACAATAGTGGTGAACCTTTTAGAGACTGAGTGCTCAAACTAAAGGTGTTCTGGTACCGGGTATTACCTGGTGCTGCGGGGAGGGACTCCTAGGAGTGGGACCCCTACCTTCTGGGAAGCGGGACCTCCTTTCCCCCCCCCCCACCTTCCCATGCCTTCAGATGTCTCTGGAGAGGCAGTTGAAGGCACAGGAGGGCAGGGATAAGAGAAGGAACAGGTGTGTGCCTGTTCCTCCTCTTCCTCCACCCTCCTGTCTCTCCATGTACCCTCCAAAATGGCTACAGGTGCCAGAGATGGCATCTGTGCCATAGGTTCTTGTCTAATATCAATTGTTTAATATCAATTGACTACTAATTTACTATTGATTTATCACTCTGCTACATAGTATGCATAAAGTTACCCGACATAGACTGTGACATAGAAATCCAGTCCATATTTTTCCCACAAGCAAAATACTGCTCCATCTCATTTCTATTAATATACTACACTCATTCCTCCACATTTGCTGGGGTTAGGGGCACAGGACCCCCATGAAAGTGGGAAAACTGCAAATAATTAATAATAATAATAATAATAATAATAATAATAATAATAATAATACAAAACCACTATGGTTTGCCTGTGAGAATCTCTAGGCAGCACCTCCGGGGAGGCAGTTGAAGGCACAGAAGGGTGGGGAGAAGAGAAGGAACAGTTGCGTGCCTTTTCCTCCTCTTCCCCCACCCTCATGTCTCTCCCTGTGCCCTCCAAAATGTCTTCATATGCTAGAGATGGCACCCGTGCCATAGGTTCACCAACATGGGACTAGTAGAAAGGACACTGGTTAATATAATCTGAAGCCAGAGGATGTAATGATTCCCCTCACCACTTCTGTGGAGCATCTTTCCCTTATGGGCATAGAATGGACAGACTGTTATGAGACTATAGGGCAGCAGGGATTCCTAAGGCTCCCACTAGCTACAGCTTCGTACTCAAAGCATTGACACAAGGTGTCCCACTCTGGCAGCTCTAATTTTGCTTGAAAGCTTCAGTGTAAGACGTTTAAGCACTCACCTATGTGAAGCCAGGCACTTTCTCTAAGTAGAAGTAGTTATTAGGGACAGGTATGAAAACTTGTTACCAATGACAAGTCTTAAGTCTCTAAATTCAAGTCTCAAGTTGAGTCTCAAATCCTGGCAAGATACTTTCAAGCCAACTCTCAAGCTGAGTCTCACGGTCTGGAGCCAACTTTCGCAGAAAAAAAGGTGGTGGTGGTGGTGGTGGTGGGGTGCGTGTGCATATGCAGGAGGGGTGGAGTTATTGGAACAATTTGAGTCTGAGGAGAGTATCACATGGAGGAGGTTGGTGTCCTCCTCCTGTCATTAAATCAGCTATAAATCATCCTAATTGTGCGATCAAGGGGAAAATTATCACATAAGTGCACACTTCTCCCATTCTTGTCTCGTCTCTAAACAGTAATGGAAGCATCATTTTGGTATTAACAGCAGTTTCAGTTAATCAACCTGAATCAACTTCACTGCTTGGTACAAAAAATAATCCTCAGTGACATCCCATCAGATGTACATTATAGCCCACCCAGCCCATATTACGTACCTCTGCTTCTCAGTTAAAATTATCCCCTTTGCTAAGTACCTCCACAGTAAACAAGTCAGAGCACAATCAGATAGGAGTGACACACAGGTCCAAAGCACACTGCAGAAATAATCCAGTTTGAAACCACTTTAACTGCCCTGGCTCAGTGTTAGTGAATCCTGGGAATTGTAGTTTATTGTGGCACCAGAGCTCTTTGACAGAGAAGGCTAAATGTCTCACAGAACTACAGTTGCCAGAATTCCCTAGCATTGAGCCAGGACAGGAAACTGGTTTCAAACTGGATTATTTCTGCAGTGTGTTTTGGACCACAGAGTCTCGACAGAGCCTCTGTTGTTCAGATGAGGGGTGTTGAAGACATTTGTTTACACTTTGGCTTTTGGAATCATTCCCCTTATGACAAAGTGTGAGCAAGAGGTTCTTCAAACCATTTGAAGACCTGCCAATCCTTGTAGAGATCAAAATATATACAATAAATATATTGCATTTATATGTAGCAACACAAATAAAAAATAGTTGCCATCCAAGATTATATCACAGATGGCTCCAATTAGTTATGACTAATGCTGAAATCCTATATACAAAGAACCTGGACAAGTTACCTTTTTATACTACAGTGTCCAGCCAGTGTGGCTGCAGCCAGCATGGCTGCAGTTTAGGGCCTTTGCAGATTGCCAGAAATAGTGCACATTAAATTGAGGCACTGCCCTGGCTCAGTCTAGGGAATCATGGGAACTGTATTTTTTTTCTGAGACATTGAGCCTTCTCTGTCAGAGAGCTCTGGTGCCAAAATAAACTACAGTTCCCATGATTCCCTAGTACTGAGCCAGGGCAGTGCCTCAATTTAATGTGCACTATTTCTGGCAGTCTGCAAAGGCCCTTAGTTCAGTTCAGTTAAATGGGGTTGTGCTGTAAATCCCACTGAAACTATAACAACAAAGGTAGTCATCGCTTATTTATTCGTTGCTTTCTGCTGAACTTAAACTACAGTGGTATATACATTTACCTGAGTTTAGCTCCCACTGAACAGAGGAACTAACATCTGAATAAACATGTCTGTGATTTCATTCTTAGACTGCCCAAGTGAATCTAGACACTGTTCTATAAACCATATTTTATATAATTAAATATAGAAAATCTTGATTTCTTTTGCTCTCAAATAGTATAGTTATTTCTCATATAGCATCTACTACTTACTAAAATATGTTGCATTTATTTTGTTCTCTTCAGCATGTTCTATTTGACTCTATTAATATTTTGTTAGTTTTACATCAAACATCATACCTTAACAGCACAGAAGTAATCGCATTGAGCTCAATATGTCATAGACCTGATAACTTGGTTTGGGACTGGCCTTAGTTTGCTTCTATTGATAGATAGATAGATAGATAGATAGATAGATAGATAGATAGATAGATAGATAGATAGATAGATAGATAGATAGATAGATAGTAAACAATCTAAGCCATACCTCATCATTTGGCTGAAAAAGCTGTAAGATTTAATTCCTGTGCCTGCTTGTTATCAGAAGCAATGTATCCTTCTGCCCCTATTGACTGGCCCTGGCATACATTTTATATTTTTGTGCTCTGGTGATGATGGGGGATTTTCATTTTTTAAAAAATGGTGTTCCCATGATGATGAGTCAGATGTTCCTGGCCTTGAAAACACTACTGGCATTTTTGTCATCGTATGCCCTTTGCTCACAGAAAATCCGTGTGTGGCAAATTCATGAAGAAGTTATGAATCAAGAAATGACTGAGCATAGATTCCTACTGAGGAAATTCAACCAGGGGGAAAATAAACACTGGAAATGAATATGACAGGTTCTGTATCTCATATAGAGGCACTGCACATTCTTTCTCCTTATCCTGTTAGTAATAATTTCTTTCTAATGGTACCACTTTAAGGAGCTTGTTTGAATGATCCAGGGCTACAGTCCAGTTTCTCACCTGCTGTTTGATTGTCAGTGTTTCCCTTCTCATATTTCACAGAAGCTGTTCCATATTATAGTAAGAATTTACGCTTGCATTTCCTGCACTTTTGTCTTTAATTCCCATGATCTGGCATGCAGAAAAATGACAGCTAATTTGCCTAACTCTGCAGGTATGTTTAGTTTATATAAACGCACTGTGGATTTCCTCCCTCCCCTTGACAATGAGATTTAAATGGAATGTCAGCTGGACTCATTGCAGAAGGCCTGAGTGGGAAGTGAAGGTTGCGTGAACTGATTGAATCTCTCCAGATTTTATCCCTCTTTAATCTTTATTATGAATTTGGGACAAACCATGAAATAGTCTATTTTTGTAGCATGACCATCAAATGCCAAATACATAAGAAATCATATGCACACTGATACACATGCATGATCAGGGCAATCAGTCACCAATTCATAGGGCAGGCAAGAAAAACATTGCAGAACAGTCAGAGTACAAATTTCTTCTTGTTGTTATGTGCCTTCTAGTAAATTCCCCACTTATGTTAACCCTATCCTAAGGTTTTCTTGGCAAGATTTATTCAGAGGAGGTTAGCCACTGGTTTCCTTTTAGGCAGAGAGAATGTGACTTGCCCAAGATAACCTCGTTGGTTTCATGGTTGGGGGGGCAGGGGAGGGATTCAATGTTGGAGTCTTAGGGCCTCGGCAGACGGCTTATTGAGCCGTCTCCGAGGCAAGGAAGAGGAGGAGCAGCTGCACGCGCGGCGCTCCTTCCTCTTCCTGAGGTCGCCCTCGGAGTCGCTGGCCCTCCGCATGGCCAGCACTCCGGGGATGACCTCACGCCGCAGCGACTGCATGCACTGCGGTGGAAGAGTCAGGGAAAGTGCGCCCGCCGCTTTTAGGGCGCACTTTCCCTGACATCTAAAAGGCGCGCCAATTTGGAGCTCCTTTTAGGGACACCGCAGGAGCGCCGTGGTGCGGAGGCTCTGCTCCGCCGGCGCTCCGTCCGGCGGCGTCCCGGAAGCAGTCGTCTGCTTCCCCCCTTAGTCCAACTTTGAGACCACCTCAACATGGTGGCTCTCAGAACATAAATAAGGGAAGTCCAATATGTTTGATGTTATTTAATTGCATTATTTTCCATTACCACTTATTTTTCATTACGACTTCCAGTAAAAACAAAATAAATTACTACTTACACATTGTTTTCTTTTAGATTAGTAGCAACAGGGTATTTGTTTTTATGACATTTCCGATGAAATAGGGTCACACCTTCCCCAGTACTTGATTTCCCTGGTGTTACTCTCAGGCATTTATAACAATCATTGACTGCCTGTTCAATAGACCCTATTGCTAATTTGGATATAGTATTAGACACTGTTTTACAAAGAGCATTTGGGCACATCATCATCATCATCATCATCAAGGGGAAAGTCAAAGGTTCCTAATGCTTAGCTGTGTAATATGCTGAACCTAGTTGTGTTAGAAATGGGAAATGAATTTGATCATGATTGTCTATGAGCTAGGGTTGGGATAGCGAACCTCCTGGGGTCCCACAAGAAGGACAACAGTTTCCTGATCGAAACCTGCAGCTGCTTGCAAAGCATAGGGAGAACCTAACTATAGGCCTAAGCAGACTGCCAGAAATAGTGCACATTAAATTGAGGCACTGCCCTGGCTCAGTGCTAGGGAATCATGGGAACTGTATTTTTTTCTGGGACATTGAGCCTTCTCTGTGACAGAGCTCTGGTGCCACAATAAATTACAGTTCCCATGATTCCCTAGCACTGAGCCAGGGCAGTGCCTCAATTTAATGTGCACTATTTCTGGCAGTCTGCTTAGGCCCTACAAGAGCTAGATAGAACATAGATGGGGGGAGGTTAAGGGGTTATAAGAGGGTCACTAACATAGAGATAAGTTTCTGTTTTCTTGTACCCCATTTCTCCAAAATCATGAGGGCCATAGAGAAGGGCATCTGCACATCTCCTCTTTGTGGTCAGATACCTGTATCCTGTTTCCCATGTCTTGAATATTATAAAAGCCTGTAAGAACAAAGGAGGGGGAAGACAGTCTTTTCGGGTGAACCCAGACTGCTTCTCGCATGCAATAGATCTTTGTTATCTTGATTGACCTGCCTGAGAGTGGCTCCTGATTTTTCCTGTTACAATATTATTATTAAGTATTTATACCCCACTCTTCAGCCAAAAGGCTCTCAGAGCGGCTTACAAATGGTTAATTAGACATTTCCCTGCCCTCAGGTTTACAATCTAAAAAGACAAGACACAAAAGGAGACGGGAATGGTGGTGGCGAAGGGGAATAAGTCCAGCAGACCTTCTCTCCCTCTAAAGCCTGGATCAAGGCAGATGGACTGGAGGGAGGGCCCTTCTTCTTACTGTGGCTAGGCCTGATGGATCTGGCCTGCCTTCTCTCCCTCAATGATGGTGGATGGTTATTACCTTTAAATCCCTAAATGGCTTGGGTCCAACCTATCTCCAGGACTGCCTCCTTCCATATAATCCACCCCGCACAGTAAGGTCCTTCCTTTTCAGCATATGACTGACTAGCTGCAATGACTATTGGTACTGGGAGCGGGTATTCAGGTGGTGTGGGGGAGGGGGAGGTATGGCGGT
>CM034708.1:130847048-130865354 GCA_020142125.1 Phrynosoma platyrhinos | reverse complement strand
GACACTGCAGCGGGAGGTCCTCCTCAGAGCGCCAGCCATGCGGAGGGCCGGTGGTTCCGAGGACGACCTCGGGAGGGGGAGGGGGCACCGAGCGTGCGGCTGCCCCTCCCCTTCCCTGCGCCGAAGATGGCTGAATTAGCCATCTGCTTAGGCTCTGAGTTAAGATTTAAAATATTAATAAAGAACCATAAGAATATAGCATTAAATTCAAAATTTCCATCCCATCTTTTTTCTTTTCTGAATAACCTAGCATGTCATTAGAGATTTGTTTTCAATATCATGTTGTGCTATCATATCAACATATCTCATAGAATGAGTGTGTGTTTTTTAAAGCCCAACTTTCATGTAATCATCATTTTGCTGCCATTATTTGCTGCATTCATAAAATACAATATTTATTCCATTGATTATGATGCTTTGTAGTACACTGAACTTTTCCTAAATTTCAGAACTTTCAGGATGTTTAGGAAATAGCTAAGGAATGAAAGGAATAATCACTCTCGCTGTAATTGTTTTCATTAAAAAGCACTTTAAGGTTTAGCTGAAAATTGTAATCAGCAGGGGAAGAGAAAGAGAGGAAACAATAAGCTCCCTTATTAGCTGCTTCAACTGTGATGTCAGTGCTTTGTTTCCCCAGGAACATGCACATACCAAAAAAAAAAAAATTTAAATCTCTGAAGAAATATCTATCCAGAATTCATTCATAAATAATTTATTAAACAAAAGTGTTGCTGAAATAACCAAATGTTCAGAAAATGTATTTCTTATTATTTTCCATCAAATCAGCTTTGATTTATGATGACCTTATAAATGAGAGACCTCTGAGAGACCTGGTCATCAAAATACCTGCTCAGGTCCTTCAAACCCCATGCTGTGGCTACCTGAATTGAATCAATCCATCTGTAATGTGGGTCTTTTAATGCTGCCTTCTATTTTCCTTGCATTTTAATATTTTTAATTATAAACATCATATGAATAAAAATTGGCAGGTATGCCAATTATTTTTCTCTACATAAATTAAGGATGGGAAAGAGTGGCCCCCCAGATGTTGCTGGACTATAGTCCCCATCACCCTTACCCAACATACACAATGATAAGGGATGATGAGTGTCCAACAACTTCTGGAGAGCCAAATGTTGCTCATCTCTTAGCTAAAATCTTAAGAACAGCATAAACGACCCTCCTTGACACCATTTATAGTCAATCTGCTTAGATTCCTGCTGGAGTACAAAGGCTGTGATAGAAGCAATTTCTTCATGTGACTAAAGTGCCCTTGGCCCAACTATTTATGATGGCCTCCCAGATGGTGGTGACAATTAAGAGGTAAGTCAAGATTGGAGTTCTGTATGTGTCTACTCAGAAATGAACTCCATTTAATTTAGTGGAGCTTACTTCCAAGCAAGTGGACAAAGAATTGCAACCCCAGCCTTTTTGCATGAAAAGAAAAGATTTAACATATATAAAAAGAACCCCAGCATGGTCTCCCTTGCAGCATCAGATCTTTGACCCAATGTTGCTGAACGTCTAGAGTGTTCTCTACTTTTATGGACTTCATGAGTTATTTCCAGAACTGTTCCAGGGCCCGTTCACATGACGTATATTTCAATGATTCTACTTTAACTGTCACAGTTTCATCTTATAGAATCCTGCCATTTGTAATTTCATGACAAGTTGAAGGTACATACACACACTTAAAATTCTCAGCCAAAGAGCTATAGTGCCTCATCAAACCATAATCTCCAAGATTCCATTGGATGCAGCTGGGGCAGTTAAAGTGGTACAGGTTGAGTATTCCTGATCCTAAATGCTTGGCAACAGAAGTGTTATAGATTTTTTTTCAGATTTTGGATTGTTTGCATATACATAATGAGGTATCTTGCAGATGTGGAAATATTTTAAAATGTATTAATATTTGTGGGGGGGGGGAGAGATACAGGAGATCTAGTGAAACCAGGCCAAGATGTGGTTCCAGGGTAGCAATAGAGGCAGTGGCAAGCCCTGGCACAAGGCACTCATTGTTCGGACTCCCCTGCCTCCAAGGAGGCTACCAGTCATCTGTTTCTGCCTTGAAAACAAACAAACAGCGCTGCCACAGTCCCTGCCTTGAAGGTAGAAAGAGGTGGCTGGTGGGCTCTGCATCTAGTTGTCAGGGCTCACAACTACCTCTTCTCCTGCCCTACGCCATTTTATATATAAGGACTTCAGCATATATAAGGAATTCAGGATGTTGACATGAGACCAGATGTGGAATTCTGCACTTGTGAAGTCATGTCAGCATTATTTTAAAAATGGATTTTGGAGCATTTCAGAGCTCAGATTTTCAGATTAGAGATGCTCAACTTGTTTCCTCCACTTCTGGTGGATGTGAATGCAAAGAGCACTCAGCCCTCTACATTTGCGGCTTTGACTTTTGCAGATTTGATTTCTTTCTAGGAAACTATAGGTCCTCCAGTGTGACTCTGCTGGAGGTTGGCCATAGACTATCTAAGACCTAGGTATTCCTAGAGAAAACACTTCTCTAGGCATTTGTAAGCTCTCTAGTGCAATTCTATAGTCAACTTCAAGTGGAGACTGACCATGGAGTTGCAGTGGAGGACCTAGATATTCCAAGTGAGGTATTCTCTCAGATTAAAAAAATAGTGTATTTTTATTTGTGTTTTTTTCACTTTCATTGGGGTCCTGTACAACAGTACCAAAAATGACACATAACATCTTGAATTCAGAGTGCCAGCAATGAACATGCAGACAACTAGCCCCACACAATGTTATCTTGTGACTATGCCCCTCTAAGGTAATGCAAGGATTGTAGAAAGGTGTGAGGATACATCTGGAGCACTACTTGCATTTCTGAATCAAGCATGGGAAGATCAATCATATTCTCCAGATTAGGAAGGGCAACCTGATTTATTAGGTGCTTGTGCTACCAATAAGCAAAAATAAGAATGAGTTCAAGTTGCACACCTGGAACATTATCTGTTTTTCCGGGATTCTGCGGACAGGTCCAGGGAAATAAAGTAGCTGGGTTTTATGAAGACTTAGGGGCTGGCATTTCCACCCGTATATCATTTCATTCCTCTTGCCAGAAATAAAATAATAATATAATGTAATGCTTCATTTGCTTAAGCTTGGGTGGGCATTTAAGCAGGGCTGTAGAGTCCCTACAGCAAATCTATAACTTAAACTCTGACTCCTCTATTTTTCTACTGTCTGACTTTAACTCTGCCTCCTTCATAAATGGCAAATGTATATTAATTAGTAATAACAAATGTACTGTAGTGCAATCATAGCACAAGACATTTCATCACCATGTGAATCTCCAGGATACTTAGACTGACAGAACATACATGATATTTATTTGTTCAAAATTTCTGAACAAGAAAGCTTTCTAAAATTCTCATGAAAGTAAATATGCAGCAAACTGGGCATTTAAATTTTTTTTTTATTTTGAAGCCAGAGTCAGAGTTGATACATTTCTACTGACTCTGATTCTACCCAAAATTGCTTCTGACTCTTACTTGGACTCCACAACTCTGATTCCACAGCCTTGCATTTAAATATTACAAAAGGGGGTGGGGGTAAAGCATACATGCATTTGCATAACATTTCTAAAGGTATGGGTATAGCTTCAAATGTAAGAATAATTACTATTATTTAAATAGAAATATAATATTCAGATACAATGAGAATGGCTGTGACCAGGTAACCAGTGTTCCTTCTCAGTGTGCTCTTCCGGTGTTAACTGTTAATGGATGACTTCAAGGTTCTCTTCCTATGGGCCCTTATCTTTAAACCAGTCTTAGGCTGGCCAGTCCCTCAAATAGACAATATCTTCAAGGAGAGGGCTGCCCTATGTAAAGTCAGAGACGTAGAACACACTACTTGCACCACATCTACATATACTAGGCATACATGGAGCAACTCTGGTTCTATTTGTTTAAAAATCACTGGGCCTGATATAGGAGAAAATAATAGCAGTTATTCACAGAAGCCTATGTTCCAGCATCCTCATTTATAAAGCATTTTGTTCTCCATGCGCCAGAGAAAATAAAATCTTGTGCGATGTGCTTGCTGAACTCTGCAATCCTAAATTAGTATGATCTTGCATCAGAAAAAGCCTGGAGAAGTATTACTCCCCAGAACTGATCCTGAAAAAAACCCACTTATATGATGGTGGGGTTTCTTCCAACAAAACATTTCAACATTTCCCATCCATTGAAAAGTTGACACTGTTCATTCATGGAGCATTGTAATGGAAAGCAGTGATGGTTAGTGTTTTCCATGTCAGTGAGACTGGTGAATCCTTTCCAAGATTTAATCCAGGTTTTAAAATGAGGTCTCCAAGTTGCTCAGCCTCAGCCCAGACCTTTAACACTTTCAGCACCTGGGAAAGCACCTTCAAAGCCAAGCAAAACTTGGAATGGATTCTCCACCCTGATGACAATGAAGCCATCACCCACTGCTGGTGATGATGGACTTACTGGTTTTACCTTCAAGACTCAAATCAAATACCTTCATAAACTTCTAAATGTCTGCTGTTTTAGAATCAGGCTGCTGTCCCTGTTGCTAAAAAATATTTCATTATGCAATAAGCAGAGGTCTCCTCCAAATTACCAAAACTGATGAAAGATTAGCAGAAAATGCACAATTCACAGAAAGGTCAAGAATAACAGCCTGATGCATTGCTGCCAATTTAAAATGGTTCTGACTCACAGGTTATTTTTTATTTTTATTTTTATAAAATCTAATGAGTTGAACTAAAAAAAGAATAAACAGGAATAAACTGAATAACAAGTACTATTATGCACTGCTGGAAGCTAAAAGGACCAGGATTTATGGAGCACATACACTTTTAAAAGCCTATATGTGCTCATTTGTAAAAACACAGACATGTTCATGTGATGGGGAATGTGTTGCACATATTGTCAGAGAAAGATGGGATATAAACTTTTGAAATAAAGAAATGAAAGTAAATAAAACACATATGAGTTATTTGTACCTTCACAGTTCCCTGTTCAGAAACATCTCTAAACCTACCCTATGTTTTTGGTGGGAATCTCACCTCCTCTTTGTTGCATCCAATATTAGTAGTGCTTTCTCACCCAATCTTTTCAAGTCTGGGTGTGTGAGTTCACAGATGACTACTAAAAGACCACTGTTACTGGCAAGCAACCAGTTATTCTTCATCTGGATGCATGTTCTTTTGTAAAGATATTGACTTATTCATGTGGTTGGGAATTTATTGCATATAGAAGTATAGGTATACAGGTTCTCTTAAACAGGTGTTGTTTGGGAGCAGGGGAACCTACTGTTAGAATGCTGCTTTCCTCCAATCACAGCTAGCAGTGAGTGGCAAAAACCACAGAATTCAAATGCAATGATCCAGATTAATGCTGATGCCATGAATATATCCCGAACCTTTGGCACATATACTAAGTGCCTCAACTTGTAGGAAGAGGGATCAATTGGATGAATCTTCTTTCCATCCCTGCCAGTAAAATCAACACTTGCATAACTTAACAATTTGCTGCCACTCTGCTTAATGGAAGGGTCAGTTCTGGCTGGTAATGCCTTCTGCTACTATGTATGTTGATTCAACAGTCATCAAACTGAAAGGTATTATGTTTTGAAGAGCACATACATACCCTAAAGACACAACATCCTGTGTGATCTTGGAAGCTAAGCAGGGTCAGCCCTGGTTAGTACTTGCATGTGAGAACCCCAGTGAATACCAAGTGCTGTAACCTATATTCCAGAGGAAGAAACTAGCAAAACTGCCTCTGAGTATTCCTTGCCTAAGAAAACCCTGTAAAATTCATGGGGTCATCATAAATTGATAGGTGACTTGAAAACAGACAGACAACACACAACCATGTTTCTCAGATATAAGCATTTTAAAAAAAAAACATTATGGGAGAGAGGTTCCATAAGATAATAATATGAATGTCAGATTTTATTTTGAAGAGGCTGTTTTGAATGGCATTACAAGGTTTGTGATTAACAATCTGCATAAAGCAAAATCTTGATCAACAGAGATGGATTAAAAATTTCCCCATCTCTCTTGGTGACTCAGTAGGTGGCTAGAGTGTGAAAGCAGAAAGTGCTGGGAAGGAATTGCTTTGTTTCCATTGACCAAAAGGACACCTTAATTACAATGGCAATTGCTGTTGAAAAAGTAATTTGTCTCCCTTTCCTCTGCTTTTCAGTAATCAGCTTAAATAGTAATTTAAAGAAAATGTCCACAAGAGACAGTATGACAAACCTTATGGACGAATTAAATGTAGCCAATTCACTGACAAATTAAAAAAAACTTTTTTTCTGCAGCTCTCCCCAGTTGTTGCTGTCATCAAACTAAGCTGAAGAAAATCAGTTGGTGAGAAATCTGCGATAATTCTTGTGTAGTGTCTGGATCAGAACCCCAGGCACATCACTGGAGCAGGCCAAGGAAATTTCTTGGTTTGGAGTGGCTTCAAAATGTGTTGTGTCAGCCCAGACAGACAGACGGGTTGGAAAGCAACTAAACCCTTCAGTGAAGTGGGGTTTGGATGCTTAAAGGATGCAATCAGTCACAAACATCTGAAAGTAAACAAATAACTGATGAAATAAAGATCAGCTTCAAGTTACTTTATTCACTGTGTTAACTCCTATTTGCATTAGAAATGCATAAGCATGGCAGGGGTTGGACTGGATGGCCCTTGTGATCTCTTCCAGCTCAATGATTCTATGAAATGTAGAGTGATGAGATTTCCTATGAAGCCAGTCCCCCCCCCCAAAAAAAAAATGTTACGGCTGGAATTTATACTGTGAATACAAAGAGCCATTCCTTGGGCTTATAATCTTATGTATTCATGTATGACAAACTGAAAGCAGTAAAACTGGGGCATATAACAAAAATGTTGCAGTGGATCTTCACCTCAGAAGAGGAACATCTGCATGCTCAGGGTTCCAGCCAGCCATATCCTATTCTAGGATACTCTATTCCATTCCTACTTTTTTCTCTTTTTCTTTTGGGATTCAAAATCCCATGGCTACTGGATATGCTCAGTCCACATTATATGTGTGAGAGAAAGGAATTTTACCCTCAAATATATTTCTGCAGAGCTCCAAGTATGTTAAGAGTGCCATGTTATTCTCCAGTTTTAGCTCTATTTCTACCAGCATTTACCACCCCTTGAATTCATTTTTTGAGGGTCTGATAGTTTTTGAGAGAACTAAGCTCATAGAAGTACATTCTGCCAACTATGCTTGGTCGGACAGTGTTCTTCATACATCCTTGAGATTTCTTGGTCAGATGTTTAATAATAATCTGATGCAACAGTGCTCTTTGTTACATGTATTAGTGCAAGTTGCACCCCAAAGAGCTGCTTAGTGCTTCTTAACAGCACTATTGCTTATCTTTTAGAGCTCTGTCAAGGACTTTGTCTTGCACACAGGAAAAAATGACAGGCATCAAGGGTGCTGCCTGAAATACCCTTAGCAAATATTAACTTTCTCTTTCTTCCTCAAGCTCTGTGACTAAAGTCTTTAGTCACATCTGGAAGTGAATGGTATATAAAAACTTTCCAGGACTCTAGTGGGGCATCACTGTGTTCAATTCATAGCATCCTGAAGCCAGATTCAAAAGCACTCCAGCTGTGATGGTAAAGGTTTGAGGAATTGTTGTTTTTTTTTCTGAGACATTGAGCCTTCTCTGTCAGAGAGCTCTGGTGCCACAATAAAATACAGTTCCCATGATTCCCTAACCCTAACCCTAACCCTAAAAGTGGACTCAATTTGCACTATTTCTGGCAGTCTGCAACCCCCCAGAGTGAGCTAGGAAAACATGCTTCCTACCCTTGACAAAAAAATACCTAAGTACAAGTTAGTACAGAAAAATGATTCTGCCATTATATACCTGAAAGTAGTCATGGAATGCCAAAAGAAAAATCTGGTAATGTTTACCTGCTGGATGAATAGGGAATGACCACACCAGATTTTTTTTCTTCCATTACTGTAAAGGTGGACTCAACCAAGTATCACACAATTCACTCAGTAACTAATTTCTATAATGCTATTTCTGAATCTTCTTTTCTTGTATTATCCAAATCAATTGTATCATTTTTTTTTAAAAAAAGCAATTTTTCTATAATGATGTAGAAAATGATGTAGAAGGTGATGGTGTGTAATGACCTCATGATATTATAACTTTTGTTGGAGTAGCTTCAAGCTGCAAACATATTGACCTCAGGGGTCTTTCATTATGAATGGTTGTGTTAAGTAGGAGAGAAAGTTTATAGAGTATCAATGATTAGAATGTCTTTGGAGAAATTGGTTCATATTTCTCTTGCTGTTTTTGCTATTGTGTGCCTTCAAGTCATTTTGGACTTCTGATGACCCTAAGGTGTTCCTATCACAGGATTTTCTTGGCTAGATTTGTTTCTATTGGGGCTGGGAGGATGTGATTTGTCCAAGGTTTCCATGACTGTTCAGGGCTTCAACCCCTGGTCTCCAGAGTTGTTATCCAACATTCAGCTATTAAGATCACTAAGCAAATCTTGCTGTAGACACGATCCATTAACGTCAGTTACCCCACAAGGTTGTTGTGTGAATGAAACTGAGGGGAGAATAATCCAAATATACCAACTTGAGCTCCCTGGAGGAAGGATGAATTAAAAGTGTTACAAATGAATTTAATTTAATTTAATTTAATTTAATTTGCAAGCACAGCTTAATAAGTCTCCTTTCAGAGCAAATGAAGCACAGACTAAAGTATTATCCTCTGAACAGCTTATTGGAGGTACAATATTGTTGCTTTATTGCTGTATCAATCCAACTTTTGAAAGCAATTTCCGCTATCTCTGTGTTCTTGAGCACATCAACATCTATTTTACTTACACACACACACACACACACACACACACACATAAAGACACACTGGTTCAAAGGATGGCCACCTTCTCCCCCCCCCCCCCCCCCCCCCCCCCATAATCCAAGTATCTGGCTTCACATTCATAAACACTGCCTAGGGGATCTTAGGAGTTGTAGTCTTTAAAACAAACTTTTCCAAGTCCTGGGCATTTCATCCCTACCTCCATCCAATAGATCAGAAGATGTTCCAGGCTTCAGATAGGCAAATTCCTCTTCTCCTGTACCAAAACCTCCTTCACACATTTGCTGGGTCTTATAATCCCTGACCTTGATGCTGGGGTACTCTCCTTTGCAAACTAGACTGTCATCTTGATTGGGAGTTCCTGCATAGCAGGGGGTTGGACTGGATGGCCCTTGTGGTCTCTTCCAACTCTATGATTCTATGATTCTATGATTCTATCTGCATCATAAACTTGGACTGAGGATGGATTACTATAAACGCCATGTTTTATCCTTTGTGATGCCTCATAGCCTACTAATAATGCACATCTTACATTGGTTTGCCCTTTCAATAATGAGATTCTTTCTGTGTATTTTATGCTCTGCATACAATGAAATGTGAATGTTGAGCAAGGAGGATGATTCAACACAAAATGAGCCAATGCTGACTGCATGATGCTTCCCACTCTGCTCTTCTCAGGTATCAGGCACACTCCCTTTTGAAAAGATGCCATCCATTGTTCCATTCTTAAATTTAATTCTTCCAATTTAAATATGTCCTCCATATTTATATCCCTTCTTTCCAGATTAAGAGCCTTTTAATTGCTTCCTCAAAGAAAAGAGCAATGCTTATTCCAACTAATCCCAGAAAAGGCAATGATAATCTTTGTTTTATGATAACCTATTTATTGAACAACCCATCACAATTCATTTTAAAAACAGGCTGGGTTTTTTAGAATGTCACAAAGCTGTATGGCGAGGATGGTGGATCTTTGGTCTGCCAGATGTTTTGGCCTGTAACTCCCACTGCCCCACCCAACATATTCAATAGTTAGGAATGCTGGGAGTGGTAATCCAAACAATATTGAGAGCCAGAGATTCCCCACTTTTATTTTCTGATTTACCTTCCAAAGGGTGGATCATTGGAAAACGTCACTTACCATTGCCATATTCAAGAAGCAATGGTAAACCATTTGAGAAGTGTGGACCTTGCTAAAGCAATCATTTCCAGGTAGCCAGCATGGCGTACTGGTTTGAGTGTTGGACCAGGGTTTGATTCCCTGCTTGGCCATGAGGCCTACTGAGTAACCTTGGAAAAGTCACATGCTCTCAGTCTCATGAGAAGGCAATGGTAAACCTCCTCTGAACAAATCTTACCAAGAAACCCCCATGATAGGATCACCTTACAGTTGCCATAAGTTGGAAACTACTTTCTATGTATAGTTATGAAAGATGAACAGTGGAAAAGCCCATGAGAACCAACTGTAAGCCATATAGGATGGGCTTTTCTAGGTCCTGAATTGGGATGGGAATCAAGCAACTCCTCTCCCTCAATGTTCAGCTGCAAATCCCAGCAGCCTTGGTTAACGTTATCTGGTACTCCCATTGAGACAACAGGGAGCAGTTTGCATGCACATCCCACTGTGCCACCCAGTGCAGTCACCAGCACTGCATGTCACTCCCTCTGCGGTCAGAACAAGGCACACAACATCAATCACATGGCTGGGCACCTCGTTCTGACCTCAGAGTGAGCGACTGACTGTGGTTGTGGCACCTGGTAGCACAGCGGGATACATTGTAAACAGCCAGTCTGTGATACAATGGAAGGCTCTGAGTTTTGAAAAATTCATTATAAGGGGGGTATCCCCCAGGCTTGGTGTTAAATGGCTGCACCAAACCTGGGTTTTGGGTCATTCATCGTCCAGACTCTCCACCAAGAGGATGGTGGGAAGGATATTTTATTTGGCCTGTGCAGACAGGGCCATTGTGGGATATTCTTTTCAAAAAATACACATGCAAGTATATGTGTATGTACTCATAGGTGTGGTGATCAGCATTACAATATGTGGAAGGGGGTTGCTTTAACCTTTCTGTCCCCAGACACAGTACTACCATTCTACTTTGAGCAGCATTAAGACAAAAATGTCCCTTACCTAAACTTCCTATCCGACTATACTATAGTGCTGATCAAAGTGGCTGTCCCTGCACATTAGCTACATTCTTTTAAACCCAAAATATGATTTTTAATTGTTTCACTCATATAAAATACACTGAGAACCTTACTGTGTTTTCCCAGTGCCTTTAGTTTTAAGGATAGAGTTTGTGTCCCTTTAAAAATTGCACAACAGGTCAATATAAATCAGTCAACCCTTTGCTGTCACTGTTTACAACATTCTAGGAAAAGTTTGGCCAGCTGATTTCTATCACATACATGGCACTGTTACAGCTATTTTGTTCAGAGTTAAATTGTTTGGCTTCATTCTGCACATGGGATTGTAGCCAAATTCTAGCAACATCTGACTTATAAAATCCCTTTTCTCTAAATAAAGGAATTCAGGACATAAGCCTGTAAGAATTGGTTTACTTGTATCTCTCTTCTTTAAAATCTAGAGCATATAAGCAAGAAAGATGGACATTCCCTTCCTTAGAATGCAATGGGCAAAGTTTGATATGGGTGTTTTTTAATAATAATAATTAAAAAAAATTAAAAAAAAAGAATGCAATGGGCAAAGTGTGGCCAGCAGCTTGCATACATGCACAAAACTATGATTGTCATACCTCTGCTTTGGTTGGGTTTTGCTCAGATTCTAGGCATGTCACCTGATGTCCAAATGGATCTTCATCTGGACCAGATTCCAGGCTTTATTTTTAACATATATTTTTTAAAAGTCACTAGCCCTTGTAGGAGATGAGATTTGGACCAAAACATGGGACACCCTCCTGTGAAAATGTTCTCCCAGAAAAATATGTGCTCTTGCCTTTCAGGCACAAGGGAAGGGAAGAGAGAGCTGTAAATGTGGAGGGATGTATAGACATGGTAGAGTGAGAGATTAGGAGGGAAGGGAGAATGCGCAATGTGAGTGACAGAGTGCAAAAAGCAAGGAGAGGTGCAGTGTGAGCTTTTCTGGCTGAAGAGCGAGGTATAAATACAGTAAATAAATACATAAATAAATAGAAGGAAGAGTGCAGGTAAGGAGGAAAGAGAGGATGAGCAGTGGAGTGGCAGGCTACAGGGACCAAGGCTGAGATGCACTGCAAAGGTGCAAGGAGAAGCAAAGGGTAAAGAAGGAAAGAAGGGGGGATGAGTCACATGAGTGGCAGAGTGCAAGTAGCAAAGGAGGAGCCTGTTAGGTAGGGTTGCTGAAAGGCAGTGTGGTCCAAGGTCATATGATAAATTCTGTGACTAAGCAAAGACTTGGGTTTCCTTGTTCCAAGTTTAGTACTTTAAACAGTACTCCCTGCTCATTCTAAATACAAGTTATAATTGGGGAAATAATGGTATGGCAGATAAAACATCATGGAAGAAAAAAAATGCAACAATTAATGCACAGTAATATGCAAATTACTTTCATGTTTATTTTAATTATATACATTTAGCTCATTAATTGTTCCATTTTGCATAGTTAGAATAATCTGAATTGTTTGCATTATTAGAATAATTTGGATTTGGAATAATTTTGATAGTGGGCCCTCGGTATCCACTGGGGTTTGGTTCCAGGGGCCCCAAATCCATGGATGCTCAAGTCCCATTATATACAGTAGTGTAGTAGAATTCTGTTCCTTCTATAAAATGGCAAAATCAAGGCATGCTTTTTGGATTTATTTGTTTATTTGTTTATTTGTTTGGGGAAAACATTTTTAAACTGTGGGTAGTTGAATCCATGGATGCGGAATCTGTGGATACAGAGGGCAGATTGTAATATGCAGATTATATGCCTAAATTTGAGGAAGTGGCATATGAACACATCTACAAAAATTCGTTTATTGTGGCAAGTTGCAACCCCAGAAGTATGGGGGGGGGCAAGGAATTGCTGATTGAATTTCTAGATTGTTATAATGGTATAATCTTTTTTTTTTAACTTTATTTGTTTTAAGCCCTGGAAAAGCAGTTTTTAGAAGCATGAAGTAACTTGCTTACAGGAAGATCACAACAACAGGAGCTGCCGGACAACAGGCTGCAGTTCTATTAGGCACAAATAGGCAACTCAGCAATAGCACATACAGATGAATAAGATTAAGGAATAAGATCTTTTCATGGCAGGATACTGCCTGAGAAAAGCACAGCATATGGAGGGCCAATGAACACATTTTTTACTAGTGTAACAAATATTCTAGAGATGAAAGTGCTTATTGAATATTATTTCAGAGCAACACAATTTACATAGAGCTAATGTTCATCACCTTTTTCTTCTCCTTCTCCTTCTCCTTCTTTTGTACAATAATGTAAAGATGTTTGTTGACTAGCGTATGTTAAAATGATTCCTCCTCAAAAGGTAACCTGGGGCTTGACCAAAGAATGTTTATCTTCCTTCACAACAGGGAACATTTCCCTTTATAGTTGAAAATCTTGCTCCCTGCCTTTGTCCCAATCTTAGCCAGTGGGAAGGGCAAAGAAACACTCTGGGGTCTGTTTTGTAATTTGAATTAGGGAATAGAAAAACACGGACACAAACATTTTGCTACAACCAGCTGAAACTGGGATTCATATTTGGAACTCCAAATGTTGCTCCCTGAATACAAGGATTGCCCTGCAGGATTGGACCAACTCATTTAAGGGGGGGATTAAATCTAGCAGTACCAAGTATATTTGACACCTGGTGCAGATCACATTTAATACCACTCCTCCTCTCTTCGATAGCTTTTTCTGTGTCTGGTAGAGCTGCTGGCCAGGTGGGAAAGGGAGAAGACTCACGTTCCCACCTGACCAGCAGAGCCACCACACCTGGAAGGCAGCCCCTTTCCACCAGTGCACAGAGTAATACCCACCTTTGAGGTGTCACCCTGGGCAGTCCTCACTCCTTGCACACCCATAGTGATGTTCTGTTCTCTAGTCTAGTTTCCTGTATCCTTCACTGGTTAACTAGATACCTACAGGAAATCCACAAGGATGATACATGAATGACATGGCGATGCAGAGGATACTTGACAAGATAGAACCTTGTCTCAGTCAAACAAGATATGCTCCTTAGTCTTTCCCTCACACACACACTCTCTAAAGTGCCAGACCCTTTTATTATTATTATTTTTGGTCAGTTTGTCATTCTTTTTGTTCTTCTTTTCTGAAGGAAAGGCTTTTTTTTTATTCCAAGTGATTCCTTGACTTTGCTCATTAATAATATTGATGTCCTTCTGGCCTTGGTGGCATCTTTCCAGACCTGTGGGATGCATTTAATCTGAGCTTCTAATATTGTGGTTTTCCATGACATCCAAGTGTTCCAGAGATTTTACAAGTTTTCTCATTTCTGAAAAATGTATCTGTGAATCTGAGACAGGATTAGCAGCTGTGCTACTTTCTTGAAAATGTGTCTGTCATCATTCTGTTCTGCTTATGGTTTATGTATGTATGTCATTTATGTATGTATGTATGTATGTATGTATGTTCAGGAGTCCCTCCATTTTCATGGACTTTGAGCCTGCGGTCTCAGTCCTTCACAGACCAGCAAGCAAGGAGAGTTAAAATGCCGTGCATGCAGAGCTGCATATGGGAGCATGTGGCCATTCAAGCCAATGGGGCTTGAATATTTGTGAATTTCCATTTTCATGGGGGTGGTGGTGGTGGTGGAATGGATCCCCCATGAAAATGGAGGGGTGACTGTATATCAGTTTCATCTTAGCAATTGAAGAAGACAGAGGTCAAAATGTTTTGCTGGTTTTATATTTTTTAGTTCTGTTTGTTAGTCACTTCGATATATAAATATATATAAACTGTGTGTGTGTATGTGTGTGTATATTCACATACATTTCCAGAACTTATTTAAGGGGAGGGGAATGAAATCTTTGGGGCTAGTGCTTACAATTGTCACTTCTTGGGTAAGTAGGAAGCAAATAATACATGCAAAGGGCTTTTATAAGGTTGTTGAAGCTTTGTTGAAGCTTTCCATATTTTAAATTGTCAGGCTTGATTGAACACTATGTATGTATTAATTTTTTAAAAAAAAACAACAACTGAGATCTCTAATTTAAAGACATGTGCCAAGCATTTAATGGTTGTTTTCTTCACATGCTGCTCTTAATATTATATTTTTATTACAGATTTTGTGTCTTTTAAACCCCACAGGCACTTAAGGAAATGCCAGCTGAAAAACATTTGGCAATTTTAGTCTTGTTTGCTCCTGAAATATCATTAAATGAAAATGAAACATAATTTTTCAGATGTTGGTTCATGAGATGGGGCTCAGTTGTATATACACCCATCTACCAGCAGGCCCAACAGAATACAGTGGGACTTACTTCTGAATAAACAAGCATAGGCATATGCGCTACATTTATCAAAACAACTTTGAAAAATCTTTTTAAATAAACAGTTGATTGTATTGTTTAGAGTGGAACCAGATTTTTTTATACATTACTATTCTTTTTCATTACAATTTAGTGTGCAATTTTTTTTTTTTGTCTGATTAATACTGCTATCACATATACGGTAGCTTTAAAATACATGTTTGGGAAAGCTGATGTTACATTTAAGTTTATGCTACACCTGTAACTTGTGACATAAAAACAGTCCTTTGTTCAGTGGTTGTAACTATGAGTAACTTGCTGAGCAGGTTACCTAGGTTAGCCAGGTTGCCAGTTATCAAACAGAGCCAAGAAAAAGATTTCTTAAACAGCTTGTAGGTGTTTACTGGAAAATATGGCGAACTGTTCAAGTACTCCTGTGTTATAACAGATGAGTAAATGCTGACTATTAATCATATCTGGCTGTGACCTCTGCAGGTTTTTGTAGTACTCATAGGACTATAAATAGAATTTGAGATGATGACTCTGCTGTACAGATTAACTAAGTTTCACATAATCTTCCCAGATCCTCCCTGAAGTACATGAACAGGGAGAGAAATGGAGATGTGCATCTACTACCCCAAATTCTGTTTTTAATTTTTTTTAAAAAAATCCCAATGTAAAAATAAGATTTATTCAATATTCCTCTTGTGTTTCATTTCTTAGGCTGTAAACCTATTCATAGATATCTGGGAAGAAGCCCCACTGAATATAATGAGATTTGTGATTGAGTAAACATGCAAAGAAATCTGCTGAATTTTCCTTAGAATAGGTTGGGGAATCTGTTGCCTTCCATTTCCCAAAACTGATCATACTGTTTGGAGCAAATGAGACTGGAAGTCCAACAATAGCTGGACCTCCATTTGTTCTCTACCCCATCTCAAGTGAACAGAAATTCATATTTCAGAATAGGAGTTTGATAGCTATGAAATACAATATATAATCAGCAATTTGATTACAGGCATGCTTCACTTAACAAAGCAGTTGTGTTCCTGAGCATTGCATCCTTAACAGAAAATTTGGTACCATAGGCAAAAGTGAACTGTAAAGACCAGAGATAGGTGACTGCACCACAAATAGGGGGTGGGGGGAGAGAGAGAAAAGAAAAGTGCATTTCAATATGTTTCAGCAAACTTTTTATTCAAAACTAACAATACAGATTGAATCAACATTATCTGGAATTCTAAAATCCAAAATCCTCGAAAATTGAATATTATTCACATGGGTGGCAGAGATAGTGACACTTTGGTTTTCTGATGGCTCAATGTACACAAATTTTGTTTCATGCACAACATTATTTTAAAATATTGTGTATAAAATTGCCTTCAGCCTATGTGTATGAAGTGCAGACAAAACATACAAGAATATCATGTTTAGACTTGAGTCCCATATCTAAAATATCTCATTATGTATATGCAAATATTTCAAAATCTGAACAACTCTGAAATCCAAAACACTTTTAGTCCCAAAGATTTCAGAAAAGGGAGACTCAACCTGTATGCACAAGTGAAATGAAACAAGCAAGTCAGGTAAGCCTTGCATACATGTTTTGAAACTTCTAGAGACCACTTGAAAGCTTCTTCCAAAATGTGACCAGGGATTTTTATTCTTTCACTAGCCTCCACTTTTTGGATGATTTCCATTTTGTTGTCCATGTGTATATATCTATGCTTTTTGGGGGTCATAAATAAATAGCTGGTGATGCAGGCTAATCTGTCTTCATATTTTTCTCTCTATTTTGTTGTTCATGCATACTCAGTTTGGGATTCTAGAGTCAACTGCAGTTTACCTTGTCAGATGTAGGCTGCCACACCTGGCTACAATAGGATCAGCTAGAGTAGAATCCTATTGTTTCCCAGCTCAAGCTTTGTTCCATTGTTTAGTGTGGATGTTCTTCAACCCAGCACCAAAAGTGTTTCTTTGGGGAAGGGGACAAGGAAGAAAAGGGAAGTTGTATGGGTGTAAAAAGAAGCTTTTTTTTGTCAGGGCTTTGTTAAGTGAGGCATAGCTATATTATTAAATATTACATAATAGAGACAATCTCACCTTGACTAGGATACCTATCCGGAAAATGGACTACTTCGAGTGTATGTACCTAAACCTGAAGACCAGGGATAGTATAGGGATTCTGTTAGTATACTGTCTACCCCGTTCCCTGTCCAAGCTGATGCAGATGGTCTCAGAACTGCTGTTGGAGTTGCCCAGACTTTTAGTTCTGGGTGACTTCAACATCCTTCTTGAGACCAGTTTAACAGGTGCGGTTTGGCAGTTCATAATAATAATAATAATAATAATAATAATAATAAAATTTATTTATATACCACCTGGTGGCGAACCAATCTAGGCAGTTTACAACACGAAAAAACATAACTTAATAACAAACACCCTCCACCAATTAAAAATCAATTAAACTAGATATCAATTAAAAACAATTATATCAAACATAACAATAAACAAAACAATTAGATAAAACCAGCAATCCATACAACTTGGTGCTCACAGGGGATGTAGAACGGTCTTAAAAGAGAAATCCCAGGTCCCAGAATTCCAAGGTCCCGAGGCCAGGTAATTTAGTCTGGAAAGGCCTGCCAGAAGAGATCCGTCTTGACAGCTCTCTTGAAACTGTCTAAAGACGTCAACTGACGGATCTCATCCGGCAGGCCATTCCAGAGCCTGGGGGCGACAACCGAAAAGGCCCTCTGGGAGGTCACCACAAGCCAAGTTTTTGGAGGCTGCAGAAGATTCCTCCCAGAGGAATGGAGAGCGCGGGGAGGATTATAGGGGAGGAGGCGATCTCTAAGATAGCTTGGACCCAAGCCATTTAGGGCTTTAAAGTTGATAACCAACACCTTGTACTGGGCTCAGAAACCAATAGGCAGCCAGTGGAGGGATCGCAAGACCAGAGTGATGTGGTCCCTTCTAGATGTACCCGACAGAAGCCTGGCCACCATATTTTGAACTAACTGA
>CM034708.1:130810777-130821578 GCA_020142125.1 Phrynosoma platyrhinos | reverse complement strand
GGGGGCAACTGCAGAGAATGCCCTCTGGGAGGTCGACACCAGCCTCGTATTACGAGGCTGTAACAGATTCCTCCCAGAGGATCTTCCTAACTGATATAAGGGGAAATGACCTTAATGTGTGAAAAATGTTTTACAGGTAATAATTTTGGGGTAGAGATGAATTCTTGAGGCTAGAGTCTAGAAGAAAGTCATAAGGTTTAAAGACATAAACAAGTAAAGTACAGCCAATGACAACATTTGCCTGCTGTTTTTTAAAAAAATAGCTGCATTGCTATTGGGTAAATCAGATTTACAGCAGAGGAGTCATAACTTGTTTCTTTTTAGATGTTGGTGTGTTGCCAGGATATCTCATTAAACAACAAAAACAAAACCTTGGCTGAAGGCAATCAACGGTTGAGAAAACTCAACTCTTGGCTTCCCAACAATATGAACCAGTGGGAGGATTTTTATGCGTCTTTTCCAAACAAAGATAAGATTAGAGCTTGGTTCCTCTGATAGATGAAGTGCCAGTGTATTCCCTTGCACAAATAAATAGCAAGCTATTGTTCAGATTACCTCATGCTCAACCTATGCTAAGCCATAAGGCTTACTATTATGTGACCTTGGTCCAGCTACTGTCTCAAGGCACATCCAGACCATCACAACAGTGGGAAGGGAAGCCATGGCCCAGAATCTGCAAGAACTGAGATAGGATGGCTTGGAGGTTTTTCATTCATACAGTTGATATAAGTCCAAGTTGAATTGATGGCAGTTTTAAAAAAAAATAAATGGATTTTCTCAACAGTAAATTAACATTTAAGTATGTCCTAGGACCTTATCCCACGGGGACTGAAGCACTCGCATTCCCGTCCCATCGCGCTTCCTTGGCCAGAAAGCAGCATCATCCCAGCATCATTCTGGTCACGGGAAATGTAATTCCCGTTTCGACCAGGCATTCAAAAGAACGGGGATGATGCCTGGATGATGCAGCATCATGCTGCATTGGGACGGGGATGCGAGCGGCTTACCTGTGACGTCGTTTGATCAGCCGGCGACAGGAAGCGCGGTCGCACAGGGATGCGACCGGGATGCGACGGGGGTGGGCGGGGCCTCCCTGCGACGTCGTTTGATCAGCTGGAAAGAGGAAGCGCAGTCGCACAGGGATGCGATCGGGATGCGACGGGGATGGGCGGAGCCTCCCTGCGACGTCGTTTGATCAGCCGGGGTATGGAAGCGCAATCGCATGGGGATGCGAGCACTTTAGACCCCCGTGTGATAAGGTCCCTAGTGTTTGAATGGATCTACTCTAGTTGGATCTAGTATTTAGATTTAGGCCCAGGTACACTGATGTGGTGAGAACCAGCATGGTGTAGTGGTTTGAGCATTTGACTACTACTCTGGAGATCAAGGTTCAGTTTCCCGCTCAAGCATGGAAACCCACTGGGTGACCTTGGGCAAGTCACACTCTCTTAGCCCCAGAAAACCCTGTGATCACCATAAGTTGGAAACCACCTGAAGGCACAAAAAAACAGCAAAGCTGATGTGGAGATGAAGGGGGGGGAGGAATGGTGGAAAGTAAGGAGGGTGTTTTACATGTCTTTGACTGAGATTGCTGGTTTCTTTGTTGGGGGGGGGGAGGGGATCGCAAATATGGTCCAAAACACACTGCAGAAATAATCCAATTTGAGACTGCTTTAATTACCCTGGCTCAGTGCTAGGGAATCTTGGGAACTGTAGTTTATTGTGGCACCAGAGCTCTCTGATAGAGAAGGCTAAAGGTCTCACAAAACTTCAGTTTACATAATTCCCACACACTGAGCCAGGGCAGTTAAAGTGGTCATTAGACTGGATTATTTCTGCAGTGTCTTTTGGACTTTCTTTCTTTAGTGTAGAATGTGGTTTGCCAATGTAGCAGTTTGAGTGTTGGACTACGGAGACCAGGGATTGAATGAAAATCCATTGAGTGACCTTGGGCATGTCACACTCTCTCAGGTGCAGAGGATAGCAAAGGCAACCCTCTTCTAAACAAATCTAGCCATCACCTTAGGATCACCATAATTCAGAAGTGACTTCAAGGCACACAACAACAAACGTGGTCTGCCAAGGCTCAAAGTTCTACCTGTATATGTTTTGCTAGCTTCTGTGTCTGCTGAATCTAGAAAGTTTGCATTTTGCTTAATTTTTAAACACTGTGCGTTTCATCAGTCATATGCATGTGCTATACACTCCAACTGTCCTAATTTGGCAGAGACAGTCTCAATTCTCTGTTTCCCACTTTTTCAACTGCTTTTAAATTGTTCCAGTTTTTCTCTCTCACTTCCCCCTTTGTCCTCGGCTTACTTTAATTACTGCAAACTGAGTCCAAAGTGGAAAAGTAGTTCACAGAATCATGCCCTTCCTAGGAGGCCAAAGTAAAAGCAAGCTGCTGCAGTTTCTCTTAGCACATTTGTTGGACTCAGACTCCCACTTCTGCCTGATAGTTAGATTCCTGGGCAGGTTATTTTTCTTTTAGTCTTGTTAGTTTTCCTTATGGAAAATTGTCCATACTCACCAAGCCAGCCATTTTGAGAAACTATCCATGACATTGTCTGAAAATTCCAAATGATTTCACTGGCCCAAAAGATTTTAGGATCCTTGGATACTGAGGCATGTTAGCCTGTAGTCTAACTTATTACAGGGAACCTTGTCAGTTTGTAATAATCTTCCATTGGTAATATCATAAATAATGTAGATCTACGCCAGATGCTAATAACAGTTAACATTACAGCTATTGCCACTATCTCATATCTTCCTTCCTTCAGGAATAATAGATTATAATGCCAGTAGTTGCTATAACAGTCTAACTGATCAGAGGCACAAGTTATTAGTAAACAGGTCTTTTTGATTATGGTATCCTTACTAAGCACAATGCAATTTTAACATACTAAATGCAAAGCCTGGAAAGTAACATTTGGAAAGATTGACTACAATCATGTGTTGAAGATATCCATAACTGAGCAATGATACAATGATGATCTGGTCCCATTCTTCTTAAAAGTAAATGTCAAAGCTCTGCAATCCAAACAAACTGAAGCATGTAGACTTTCTTTTGAAACCAATATACACATTCTGGTGCCTTTCCATGCTTACCCAGAAAAAAAATCCTACTGAGTTCAGTGGGTCTTACTTCCAAGCGTGCATTCAGCTGCAGCCTTGTGCTCAACAGTCTGTATGTATTTGACTGATTCTAAAAAGACTTTAATCAAACTTATGTTCTATTGATCTAAAGTGACACTCAGTTTCACCTAAGCATGCTTTTTATCTTGCATCCCAAGTGATTCAATAATGTTTTGTTTATTTGATTCTCAAGACTGCCAAACAAGGTATAATGACTTAAGCTTTATCTGTTAACTAGGGAATGAGACTATGCAGAGCATGCCTGTAAAATGAAATCAGTTCCAATAGCAACTCTTTTATTTGTCACTAGGGGTCGGTGTAACAGCAAAGAAGAGATACAGCTGAAAAAGCCAACATACAAGTACTTTTTAATATTTCAAGGTGGGTGAGTGGTACTTAAATAGCCCAAACTGAACAATTAGTACAATGAAATCAGAAAAAAGACTTGGAAGGGTAGCTATGAAGGAACTAGACACGATCTTTAAGTGTAAAGATATATCATTGAATACTAAAGGTAGGATTGTCCAAGCCATTTCTTTTCCCATTTCTATGCATGGTTGTGTAAACTATACAGTGAAAAAAATTGATAGGAAGAAAAACAACTCATTTGACATTGGTGCTTGAAAAGAGTTCTTTGGATACTGGAGGCTGCTAAAAAGAAAAATAATGGAGTACTAGAACGAATCAAGTCTGAACTTTCCCTGGAAGCTAAGATTACTAAACTGAGATTGTCATACTTTGACTGTATCACAAGAAGATATGACTCACTAGAAAATACAATAATGCTTGGTAAGGTGGAAGACAGTAAGGAAAGAGGAAGAATCCATTACGGATGGATAGACTCAGCTAAGGAAGCCACGGTCCTGAGTCTGCAAGACCTGAGCAGAGCTCCTGATGACAGGGTGACTTGGAGGTCTCTCATTCATAGAGTCACCATAAATCAAAGTTGACTTGGTGGCAGTTAACATCAGCAATTGTTGTAAAGTTTCACTGAAATACTACAAGAATCTAATTTTGGATATGTGGAGAAAATAATGAAGATAACAGCTTTAGTAACAAATTCTAAAATAATCTTGCAGTTAAGATAGAATCATAGAATCTTGTGAACTGGAAGGGACCACAAGGGTCATCAACTCCAACTGTCTACCATAGAGAAAAACACAAGTAAAGAATTCTTGAAAAATGCCTATTAAAGAAGACCTCCAAAGAAGGAGAGTCCACCACCTTTTGAGGCAGTCAATTATATTGTCTAACAGCTCTTACAGAAAAGAAGTTCTTCCTAATGTTTAGGTTTTGATTAGTAGGAACTACAAGGAGGTGTAAGAAGGACTTGAACCTGGGGAATTACTAAAGTCCAAGTCTTCAATGGGATCTTTTATCCTATGTTTACAGAGGTGGCTAGGGAATAGACTGATAGAGACAAAGCTTTCCAATGGACTGTAATTTATTTGGGGATTCAAATACAAAGACACTCTATCATTCATTCATACACACAAGAACTCGGGAATAAAGTAGTTAGCTTGGAGAAGATACAGAGGACTTTCTAATGGTGATAATTACCTGAAGGAAGCTGCTCCAACGATGAATAAAGATGTATAGATTCAACCGTTATGAAATGGAAAGGACAACAGAAAGAGCCGGGACCCAAGTCAGAGTTCACAATGGCACAGTGACATCATGAAATCTAACCAGACCCAATGTGCCTGAGATTTGCTATTGTATATTAAAGGATTCCAGATTACTACTCTTTAAAGTAAACAATTTCCAAGAAGAGGAGATGGGATGTTAATGTTATCTCATCTTCAGTCGGACACATCCTGACTGGTACCCATAAATATAGGTGTGAATGTCCTGCCTTGCAGCTCCTAGGCCTGGCCTTTTTGATCTGCAAATTGTTGTAACTGCAGATGTGACCTTTCAGGTGCCTATGTGATGTGCTCGCCTTGGGTCCATGGCAATTGGGCTCCTCCAGTCCAGTGCCATGGCAGAAACCCACAAAAAGGGGTTCTTATATTAAATCAGTTATTGCAACAGAGGTATGTTGAATTACAGCACGTGTTAGCCACTTGAAAGTGACAAGCCATACGCAAGAAGGGCAGTGCCCCTCTAAATGCATCTCTTTTGTCCACTCCTATTTTCTTGCCATCTGATCAAGTGTCTTTAAGCCCTACTGATACAATAGATCTGTCCACCTCAAATTTGCCACCATATGCAGCAGACACTAAGGTAATACATTCTAATGAGGTAACCTGACAGTTGTTGTATTTTTTTAAAAAAAGAAAGCAAATACTGACTGCCTCTCAACTTAACCTACCTCACAGGGTTGTTGCAATAAAACTGAAAAAGGAATTGTACACACTGTCTAAAGTAATTGTTGTACTAAAAGGTGCATATAAACTATAAGTCAACATGAGAAAAAGCATTATTAATATTATTATTATTATCCCACCTTTACCCCATTTGGGACTCGAAGAGGCTTACAGCAGTTTAAAAAATTGTTAAAGTTCATAAAATACGGTACAAAACTTAAAAACTGATTAAACTATAAAAAATTAAAACTAGTTTAAAACAAGCTATATTCATTTTTGTATGGCTGAATTCTATTCTTTTAAATTGTAAACTCCTTTGAGTTATGTCTTTGTAAAGAAAAGCTGGATAAAAATAAATAAATAAAATAATAATAAGTACAATAGCACAACAGAAATAACATATGCTTTTTAAATCATTTCCAACCAATCCCATGCATGTTTATAAGTCTTAAATCCCACTGAATTACAGTATAAATGATCTATAATAAATGTAAATGATTTTGCAGATATATATACATCAATTTGTACATGGAAGGGGCAATTTCTACTGTGGAACTTTACTTAACACTAGGCTGCCAAAAGTCAAAGCTAAAGAATCTCAGTCAAAGATGGCTGAACAGTTTTATTCAGAAGTAAATCCAACGAGTTTCTTCCAAATAGCATGTTTACTTTGCTATTTAGTTCAATAATG
The DNA here is from genome assembly GCA_020142125.1 of Phrynosoma platyrhinos. Lineage (NCBI taxonomy): Eukaryota > Metazoa > Chordata > Lepidosauria > Squamata > Phrynosomatidae > Phrynosoma > Phrynosoma platyrhinos. The sequence goes on along the minus strand of CM034708.1, from coordinate 130,815,443 downwards.
AGGCTTACCCCAACAGGAATGTAGGACTGGAACTACAAGGAAGATACACCACACTTTGGACGTTATCACACCAGCGGCAAGAAAAGCAGCAAGGAATCAATCCAGAGCCATACCGGAATGATTCTGGTCACGCAGCCGTAATTCCTCTTTGAAAGAGGAATTCAAAAGAGCTGGAATGATGCAGCGATGGCGCAAGGATGATGCAGGGATGGGCGGGGTTTGCCGCGACGTCGTCTGATCACGGGGCAAAGGATCCAGAATGATGCAGCGATGGCGAAGGGATGATGCAGGGATGGGCGGGGTTTGCCGCGACGTCGTCTGTTCACGGAGGCAAAGGAACTGGAATGATGCAGCAATGGCGAAGGGATGGGGCTGCTTTAGACCCCATGTGATAATGTCCTTTGAGTGTTTCTATGTGCTTTCAAGTCACCTGTTAACTTAGGATGACCCCATTAATTTCATAGCTTTCTTAGGCAAGGAATACTCAAGAGGTGGTTTTGGCAGTTCCTTCCTCTAGCCTACAGCACCTTACTTTCACATTATTTAAGTAATCTGAGGGTTGGACTAAGACTCCCGGAGACAAATATTTTAATGCCACCCACAATCTCTGGGTGACCTTGAGCAATTCACACACTCTCAGCCTTAGAGGAAAGCAATGACAAACCTCCCCTGACCAAATCTTGACAAGAAAACCCAGTGATAGGGTCAGCCTAAATCAGAGTTGATTTGAAGGTGGATAATAACAATGTATTATTCTTATACAGTGGGGCCTTGGTATCCACTGGGGTTTGGTTCCAGGGGCCCCCTGTGGATAACAATTTGTGGATGCTCAAATCCCATTACATACAATGGCATAATAAGATGGTGTTCCTTGTATAAAATGGCTCAATCAAGGTTTGCTTTTTGGAATTTATATATTTTTAAAATATTTTCAAACCACGGATGTTTGAATCTGTGGATAAAAAAATCCGTGGATTCAGAGGGCTGACTGTATACCCCCTTTCCTCCAACAAGCTCAAGGCAAGATACATGTCTGTTCTGCGCCTCCCCCCTTTTAATCCTCATAACATTTGTATGAGGTAAGACAAGGTGCACCTACACTGTAGAAATATTGCAGTTTGACACTATAGCAATAATACAGTGTAACTGTCATGTTTCCATCCTACAGAATCCTGGGATTTGTAGATTTATGAGGCACCAGTATTCTTTGGTTACATCCGCACTGCAGAAATAATGCCATTTGAAACCACTTTAACTGCCCTAGCTCAATGCTAGGGATCATGGGATTTGTAGTTTTGTGAGGCACCAGCACTCTTTGACAGAGAAAGCTAAAGACTTTGAACAACTACAAATCCCAGGAATCTATACATGGAGCTACAGCACTTAAAGCAGTGTCAAACTGCATTATAGATGCACCGCAGTCAAAAAGAGGGACCATAAGTTTCAGGTATAGGTGAGAACTTAACCTAGATCTCCTAAGTCTCAATCCAATACTCCTCTAGCTTCTAGTGATTGACAGTGATTAAATCCTCTGCTGCATCAGTTCCATCAGCTTTGTGTTTGGCCATGTCTCAGGGTGAGCAGACATCTTCCTTTTCCAGGACATGCCCTACATTTCAACCTTCTGTCCAGGAAGAATTCCAAAATGTCCTCCATTTTGAGCATGACTAAGAAGCACATGAGATGCTGTTCCTCTTTGAGAAATTTGTCTACTTGGCAACCTGTCCTTTCTGCAAACAGGAGGATAGGATGGATCCTTTTAACATTCCCTTTTCACAGGAGCAGCAGCAGACAAGACTTTATTTATTCATTTTATTTAAAGATTTCTATCCCACCTTTCTCCCACAATGGGAGTGAAGGTGACTTGCCTCCAGACCTCAGGGATGCATTTGTTTCTTGGAGGGGAAAAGCAAACAACAAACTTGTTAGGCGATGGGCTGCTTGAGGACATAATCCTTAATTTCCCCCTTAATTTCCCTTAATTTCAGTACAATGGACAAATGAAAGGAATAATTTAAATCAGTTTCATACAAGGGTGTGTAGCTAGTAAAGTATACTTATAAGTATTTGGCTTGCTCAGAGTTCTATCACAAGTCAACGGGCATTTTAACACAATCTCCCTCCTGCCATCAGATAGGTCTTGCCTAGACATCTGCAATGCCACTGTCTATTTATGTTATATGTTTTATTAATTTGGTTTTAAATGAGATTTTAATCTGTTTAACGATTTAATATATTTTTAAGGGGGGTGTTTGTTGCTGATTTGTATGGGTGTACTCTTTTTAACTTGTAAGCCGCCTTGACAGCCCTGGCTAAAGGCAGGGTATAAATAAAGTTTTATTATTATTATTATTATTATTAATAATAATGAAGAGAAGTTCATCAGAAAAATACAGCTGAGTAGACAATTGTTACAGTATATGAAACCACAGGAACCACATGAAATTAATTTATCGGTATATTAGTTTTTTTGCTTTTATTTTGCAATGTCCTACATTTTGTGGTGCCTTGCAAGGGTGTCATGGAGGTGTGTGGAGTGTATGGACCATATTAAGTGACACCCTAAAGGAAGGGTGACACCACTGCTCCCTAAACATCTGCCTTTTGGCAAAAATGGTCTGGGCCGTCTGCCTGTGTTCCTTTAAAACGTATGAGTAGGGCAAGCCTCAGTGGGAAAGGAAAGGAGAAGCCCCAGTGGTTTGTTTTTTTAAATTAAATAGAAAATAAATTATTACTTTTAATTAAAAAAATTAAAATTAAGAAACATTCTTTTAAAATTTTCTTATAAAACATCACATTTTACCAAATTTAGAGTGTAACCACAGGAAACTACGTACATATAAATACATTTAGGCTGTATGTATAAGATTGTAATTTAAAGGTATAATTTTAATGTTGCTAGTTGTTTGTATCATTGCCATTACATTCAGTGATCTACAGGAATTATACTTAATGAGTATCATTAGTACAAGAAACCTTACTAAGGACCTTATCCCACGCTGCTCTCAAAAGTGGCAAGAAACCGATATGAGCATCATTGCAGTACTATAGCGCTAGTATAATATGGCGCTAGCGCTATAATAGCGCTATGGATAAGGTAGCGATATTGCAATGCCCGATGAAAACAGGCATACAAAAGAACCCGAATGATGCTGCATTCTGAGCGGTTTCTTGTTGTATTCTGAGCGACGTCGTGGGATCACCCGGAAAACTATAGCGCTATAGCGCCTGATTCTTAACGGATTCCGAGCGACGTCGTGGGATCACCCGGAAAACTATAGCGCTATAGCGCCTGATTCCTAGCGGATTCCGAGCGACGTCGTGGGATCACCCGGAAAACTATAGCGCTATAGCGCCTGATTCCATGTGGATTCTTGCCCCGTGGGATAAGGTCCTAAGGCTCCTGTATGGCGGTGCAGTGGTTAAATGCCTGTCCTGCAGCCACTCACTCATAAACCACAAGGTTGCGAGTTCAATACTAGCCAGGGCTCAGGCTAGACTCAGGCCTGCATCCTTCCGAGGTTGCTAAAATGAGTACCCAACTGTTGGGGGCAATGAGTTTACAGTTGTAAACTGCTTAGACATCCCATAGCGTGATATGAAGCGGTATATAAATGAAGCTGCTTTGCTTTGCTTTGGTGTGGTAATGGAAGAGGTCAATTGGAGTGAGGGGGGGGGTGACACCATGAATTAACACACCGGGTGACGCCATCCCTGGCAATGCCACTGGGGCCTTGTCCTTTGCCATTACGACTCCAAAATTATAATATGATAATTTTATATGTGATTATATTTTAGTTGTTTTATTTGCTTGACTTATTATAACTGTTTACAGTTTATATTATGTCACTTTAGATTGTACACAGTTGGCAGGATTTTATTGTTGTTATTTGTTTCTGGAAAGGGCCATGTAAATTTATGGCCCTATACAAATAAGTGATAATAATAATAATAATAATAATAATGACATCTGGTTTTCCACCACTGTGGGTTTTGTTGTTGTTAACTGCCCTTGGGTTAGCCCTGACTCATGGCGACCCTTTGAGTGATACATTCCCAAGCCCTTATCCTCCTCTGTTCTGCTTCAGTCTTGTAGATTCATGCCTAATTCAGGGTGGCCAGATATCACAACTGCAAAGGAGGATAAGGCACTGTAAAATGTATATATGTTGATTTTAATTTGTATTGATTTAATAATGTTTTAAGGGGGGGGGAAGGGATTTTGAGTTTTTTTATACTATGTACTATTTTACTGTTGTAAGCCGCCCCGATTGTTCGCAGAGGGGCAGGATATAAATAAATATTATTATTATTATTATTATTATTATTATTATTATTATATGGCATTCAAGAAAAATGTAGGGCATTACAAAATAAAAGCTAAAAAAACACCTGTGCAAATGTAAATTCATGCTTCTTCATGAATAAATTCATGGAAGACGTTTTGGAATTCCTCCTGAACAGAAGGACCTGGAAAAATGGACGAAAGCTGTAAGAAAAGAGATTCCACCTAAACATTAAGAAGAACTTCCTGACAGTAAGAGCTGTTTGACAGTGGAAGAGTAGTGGAGTCTCCTTCCTTGGAGGTCTTTAAACAGAGGCTGGATGGCCATTCTCTCAGGGGATGCTTTGATTGTGAGTTCCTGCATGGCAGAAGGGGGGTTGG
>CM034708.1:130780014-130810677 GCA_020142125.1 Phrynosoma platyrhinos | reverse complement strand
CTCCTCCTCCTGAGCCCCGGAGATGCTGCTCCGATGGCCGAGGGCCCTTGGCCTCTCCTGGCTGCTCCTGGTGCTGGTGTCCGGCTGGGAGGTCCACCTCAGGGCCAGGGCCGGCGAGGGCGCCGTCGGGGGCGCCTTGCTGCTGGACCTCTCTCTGGCTCCCGGCTGGCGCTGCGCCTTGGACCAGCCGGGGACGGCTCCGGAGCTGAGGGCAGCCGTGGAGGCGAGCCCCGAGGGCCGCCTCTGGAGGAGCCCCGGGCGCCTGGAGTGCTTGCCCTGGGCGCCCAGCCCTCGGCCGCTCCGGCTGCTCCTGGCTTCCCCCGAGGGCGCCCTCCTCTCGCTCCGGCTGCCCGCTTTCCTCCATGGCCCCGGCTGCCTCCGGCGGAGCGGCGGACGGGGACGGCTCCGGCCTCGCCTCGCCGGCCTCCTTCCCCCGGGGCAACCCCTGGCCTCCCTGCTCTGCCTCCCCGGCAAGGAGCGGCGGGCCGGCGGGGAGCCCCTGCTCTCTGCCCTCGGGAGCCTGACCAGTTTCCCTCGGTGCCGGTGCCTCGACGGCCGGCCCTGGTCCTCGTCCTTGGCCTGCGAGGCCCAGGGAGGAGGAACCGGGGGAGAAACGAATGGCCAGCCAAGAGAAACAGGGGGAGAAGTGAGTTTCCCGCCAGGAGAAAGAGGGGGAGATACGATCAGTTGCCAGCTCCCCTCAGGGACTGCTAGCCACCTGGAGCTGCTTTGCCCCTTGAGGAGAAGCCCAGGGGTGGTCCTCATAGATCTCAGGGCTGAGGGGGTGAAGCAGGTGGTGAGTGAAGGAGAAGGAGAAGGAGAAGAAAGGAAGGGGAGGAGTAGAGAGGCAGCCTCCCCACAGATATGGGCAGGGGATGAGGGTCACTGGGGTTCTGGGCCCCACGGGCCCCGGAGGATGAGGAGTGTGAATAACCCGCCGCAGTTCAGGCTGACCAATTACCAGGTGTCGATAGCGGAGAACCAGCCTGCGGGCACCGTGGTCATCACGCTTGAGGCCCACGACCCGGACGACGGGGAGGCAGGCCGGTTGGCGTATTCCATAGAGGCCTTCTTTGACAAGCGTTCCAACGATTACTTTGCCATTGACTCCGAAACGGGAGTAGTGGTGACCACGCGGAGCCTGGACCGGGAGACGAAGGATACCCACGTCCTTCAGGTGACAGCCACGGACCACGGCATCCCACGGCACCGGTCGGCGACCACCTTTCTGACAGTGACCGTGAGTGACACCAACGACCACGGTCCGGTGTTTGAGCAGCCCGAGTATCGAGAGAACATCAGAGAGAATCTGGAGGTGGGTTATGAGGTGCTGACGATCCGTGCCACAGACAAGGACGCACCAGACAATGCTAACCTGCTCTACCGTATTTTGGAACCCGGTGCTGGGGAAGGGGTTTTTGAGATTGACCCACACTCTGGTGTGGTAAGGACTTGTGCCCCTGTGGACCGAGAGGAGGTCTCAGAGTACCATCTTGTAGTAGAAGCCAATGACCAAGGCAAAGATCCAGGCCCTCGTAGTGCCACTGTCACAGTCCATATCACAGTGGAAGATGAGAATGACAATTCTCCACAGTTCAGTGAGAAACGATACTTGGTGCAAATCCCAGAGGACACCCCAATAAACAGTCAAGTGCTCCAGGTGCAAGCCACTGACAGAGACCGTGGCAGCAACGCCCAGGTCCACTATAGCATTGTAAGTGGCAACCTCAAGGGCCAATTCTACATCCATTCTTTCTCTGGCTCTATTGACTTGATCAACCCCCTGGACTATGAGACTATCCGAGAGTACACTCTGAGAATCAAAGCCCAGGATGGGGGAAGGCCTCCACAGATCAATTCCAGTGGAATGGTGTCCATCCAAATATTAGATATAAACGATAATGCCCCAATTTTTGTAAGCACCCCCTTTCAAGCCACAGTACTGGAGAATGTCCCTGTGGGCTATTCAGTATTACACATTCAGGCAGTAGATGCTGATTCAGGGGATAATGCTCGCTTGGAATACAGACTCATTGAGTTGTCTTATTCTTCTGCTTTGGTAGCCACTGGCGGAGATGTAAACTTTCCATTCCAGATTAACAACAGTACTGGGTGGATTACAGTGTCAGCTGAGCTTGACCGAGAGACTGTGGAGAATTACCACTTTGGAGTGGAGGCCAGGGACCATGGAGTGCCTGTCATGACTTCTTCTGCTAGTGTGTCCATTACTGTCCTTGATGTCAATGATAACAGCCCTACTTTCACTGAAAAGGTTTATCACCTCAGGCTTAATGAGGATGCTACAGTAGGTAGCAGTGTCTTGACCCTGACAACAGTAGACAAAGATATCAACAGTGTGGTGACCTACCAGATCACTAGTGGTAACACAAGAAACCGCTTTGCTATCACCAGTCAGAGCGCAGGTGGGCTGATCACTCTGGCCTTGCCCCTGGATTACAAGCAGGAGCGGCAGTATGTGCTGACAGTCACTGCTTCGGATGGAACTCTCTTTGACACTGTCCAAGTCTTCATCAATGTCACAGATGCCAACACACACCGACCAGTTTTCCAGAGTTCCCACTATACAGTGAGTGTTAGTGAAGATAAGCCTGTTGGTACATCCATTGTAACAATTGTTGCCACTGATGAGGATACTGGGGAGAATGCTCGGATCACTTATGTTCTGGAGGACAGCATTCCTCAGTTCCGCATTGACCCTGACACAGGCACAATCACAACTCTTATGGAGCTAGACTATGAGGACCAAGCCTCTTATACACTGGCAATTACAGCCCAGGATAATGGGATCCCTCAGAAATCTGACACCACCTATGTGGAGATACTCATTCTGGATGCCAATGACAATGTGCCCCGTTTCCTCCGTGACCGCTACCAGGGCACAGTCTTTGAAGATGTGCCCCTCTCCACCAGTGTCTTGCAGGTGTCTGCCACAGACCGTGACTCGGGGCCTAATGGCCGCCTCCTTTACACTTTCCAGGGTGGTGATGATGGTGATGGGGATTTTTACATTGAAGCCACATCAGGAGTGATACGGACGTTACGCAAGTTGGATCGTGAAAATGTAGCTGTATATAGCCTGCGGGCTTTTGCTGTGGATAGGGGCAGCCCACCCCTCAAAGCCTCTGTGGACATCCAGGTTACAGTGTTGGATATCAATGATAATCCACCTGTTTTTGAACAAGATGAGTTTGACATCTATGTGGAGGAAAATAGTCCTGTTGGTTCTATTGTGGCCCGGATCAGTGCAGTAGATCCAGATGAGGGCACGAATGCACAGATTATGTATCAGATTGTAGAAGGGAACATCCCTGAGGTCTTCCAACTTGATCTTCTCAATGGAGATCTCACAGCTCTGATGGACCTGGATTACGAAAGCCAGACAGAGTATGTAATTGTGGTGCAGGCTACCTCAGCCCCTCTTGTGAGCCGGGCCACTGTCCACATACGCCTGCGAGATCAGAATGACAACCCTCCTGTTCTACAAGACTTCCAGATTCTATTCAACAATTATGTCACCAACAAGTCTAACAGCTTCCCATCTGGAGTGATTGGCAAGATCCCTGCTCATGACCCTGATATATCTGACCGCCTTGACTACACCTTTGTCCAGGGCAATGAGTTAAACCTGCTGCTTTTGGACTCTGCGACTGGAGAGCTAAAGCTCAGCCGCGATCTGGACAACAACAGACCCCTGGAGGCCATCATGAAAGTTTCAGTTTCAGGTAAGCTAGTATTTTTGATCATCAGAACTGACAGATAAAGGTGGGTCAGAGTTTTGTTTCTTGGCCTAAGATTTAATTTCTTAAAGTGGTGATTGGTGGGGCAGGAGGCAGCATGGGATAGAAAAGCCCCAGAAATATTCAAACCTGTTTGCTTTATTTTGACCTTTCTTTTACTCTGTTGTGAAATGTAACCAATCATACTGTGACCCTCAGAAGCTTTTTGGGTGTATACATCTTTGCTGCTTAATAGCAATGTATGTTTTGTTAAATGTTGAGCCTATGTTGTTATGTGTTTCCAGGTAATTTCTGATTTATGGCAACTCTAAGGTGAACATATCAAAGGATTTTCTTAGAATTTGTTCAGAGGAGGTTTGTTCAAAGTTTGCCACAGACTCCACTAGCATCAGTTCAATGTCTTATCAAAAGAACAGTTATCCAGAGAAAAGTCAGAGGAAGTTTCCCTGACTTTCTCAACAATAAAGGCCTTGTGGTGAAATACTCCTTAGAAACACTTGTGGATAGTTTTAGAGCATGTGATGTATTAGAGGTGCTTCTTACATCACTGAAGCACCATGATGTATAATAATGTTGATGTGGAATATCTAAAGCATTTAATTAATCTTTTTTATGTTATCATTTTAAGCTCCAAATTTTTCAATGTGAATGGACATGCTTGTTTTAGTAAAGAGAAGCAGAAGACTTGGGAGAATCACTACCTTTTGTACATCTGTCGCCATTATTTCCAGACACATCTTAGTAAGAGGATAAAACTTCAAGGCCAAATTCCATAGCATCCTGTTTGATGATTAACACAGCAGATTTTGCTTAGCCACAATGAATCTAAGTGCACTTGTTATATTAATAAGGATTAGGCTGATGTTACTGTTGAAAGAACAGTGCAGCACTAAATCTAAAATGGAGAAAAGAAAGAACATTATTCACATACCCCATTAAATGGGTTTCTAGAAGTATTCTGTGGGCAATATTTGATCCCAATATATATAAAAAAAACCTCTGGAAGAATAGTCTTACTAGTCCAGATCTGTAGTCAAAAAGCGCAATCTGAAGGGCGTGAAAAGGCAAGCCCATTTGTACTAAAGTTTGGGCATGTACATGTCTTGTCGCTTTTATGTTCTTAACACTCTCACTTGTTGGAATCAAGGATACTTAAAAGTGTTTAACTTTGGCCAGACTACATCTCCTGATAAACTTATTTGTGCATACATTTTCATTTATAAGACCTGTTTCATCAGTTTTAATTTTGATTCTGAGGCTTATATTTGCACATTGTTTTCAAGAGATGGGTAATGTAATGGTTCTGTCAAAATTGAATGTGAATGCTGCTTTATTATTTCTTGAACACTAAAGAATGATCAGTTAAAAGTTGCCAGAAGTGTTCTCAGTAGCAACAGCGTGTGTGATTGTCAGGTGATGGAAACAAATGTCTGCTGGTTGTGTCCATCATGCTTTGCTTCTGAGTTTCCTGCGCACATCTAGCTAGCTACATTTGGAAAAAACTGACCTTTCATTTGATTCACGTGCTTTTAAGCAACCAAATGCTTTTTAAAAATAAATGACATATCCATATTAATGAATATGTGCATATCCTTACCATATGCATTTGGTTGGCCACTGTAGAACAGAATGCTGGATTAGAAAGGACTTTGGCCTTACCCAACAGAGTTCTTCTTATGTTCTTACACACTGTAATAGCAAGTCTTTGCTTGGTTCAGCAATTCAAATGATACGTTTACAAGTTATAAATTTTATTAATACTTCATTTCATAATTCAGTATTTTGAATAACCTGTAAAAATAATGCCTATAGAGAACTTGCTCCTTTCTTTTGAACTGTGGAATTGTTCTCAATTATTATAGCTCATTCTGTGATCAATAATGTAGAGTTTAACCCTTTGCAGTCCTGTTCTGCTGCCTCTTTATTGCAGATCTCCTATGGTTGTAATTCTTTCTGACCTTTTGGCATGGCATTGTGAGCAGTATCTTATTAGTAATGCTTTTCATTCCCAGTTGTCTTTTCACTTTTGTGAGAATTGGCCTCAATATGTGCAAATATTATTTTGGGATGTGTTTCTTTTTGGCTGGTTTATGTTGAGACATTACTCAAATTAGGCTGCTTCTGTCAACATCTAATTAGAAAGTAGTGTTGTAAAGAGAAGGCCAAACTTAGATCAGTGGAACAAGTCACATTAGAAAACAGAATACTCAGTCCTATTTGCAGGACTAGTGAAAGTGATGCTAATACCCATGACTGAAATTAATACTGTATTCCATTTGATGGCTGACTTCAATTTTATGCAGAACTTCAAAAGTGAGTACATGTAATTGTTACTTCCACATCAGTTAAAGATTCCTAGAGATAATACATGTTAGTTGATTCTAGAGGCTTGGAGTGACATGCATTTGTGTGATATATATGGTCATCTTCAAGTTGAATCAACTGATAGAGAATAATAAATCCTTATTCAAAGGCAAATGATAAAAAATGGGTCATGCAACAAAATTCAGATAGTGCTACTTAGAAAGCATAGTATTCAAGGAAGTATACAAAGAAGGCATAATGTATTCTTACTGCAACCGTTCTGTGAATTTTAATAGATATAAAAACAACAACAGTATCTGGAGATTCTAATGGGTGGACATAAAGAAATCTGAATATGCTAAAGTCTCAATAAATTATTAGAGTACCTCACTTACTATATATACTCATGTATAAGTCTACAAATTTTAGTTAAAAAAAATGGACCCCCAAAACCTGGGTTGACTTATCCACAGATCAATGTAAACAGTGGACCTGAAAACAATAGGGAACCTTAATAAACTATATGAAACTTTTGTTAGCCATTGGATCTGAAACTTGTCAAGCTGAAACTTGCCCTTGTGATGAAATAATTCATTATAGGAGAGCTACATGTGAATCATATTATTGCAATAATTAAAAATCTAGACAATGTGTAAGGAACTCACTGAAGGATATTACATTTACAAAGGTTTGGCATATGGTTGGATTATTATTTTCTTCTTATATTTTGACTCCTTATTTGTTTCTTGATTTTAAATCAGGGGTAGGCAACCTTTCCCCTTTAAGGGCTGAGGGACTTCAGCTCCCAGAATCCCAGGAGCTATTGGCCAATATGGGACTATTGGCCAACATGGCTGAGGCTTCTGGGAGCTGAAGTCCCTCGGCCCTTAAAGGGGAAAGGTTGCCTACCCCTGTTTTAAATGAATTAGGGCCGATGCAGACTGGCATTTTAGGCGGGCCTGGGGATGGAGTTGGGGCAGGGCAACTGCATGCCAGTTGGCCCAACTCTGCCCCAACTCTGCCCCAAAGCCACACATCCATCCGCACAGTGCGCAGCATTGTGGTGCCCTTTTGGCACAGTGTGCACACACACTGCCCTAAAAGGCCACAAAAGAGCTGTGGTGGCAGCTCTAAGGGCAGCTTTTTGCCACCCCCTAAAGAAGCGGCATTTTGCTGCTCTCTTGGGGGCAGCCAAAAGGAGGATTGGGGCCACAGTGTATGGTTGCCGCACCCCCTATCCGCTGTTCCCAGGGGCGGCTCAGAGCTTCCCCAAATGGGTTTTCTGCATTGGCCCTTACTGTCTTTAATAGGAAGGACAAACAAAGCAATTTAAGTGAAATTGTTGTAGAATTTGGAAAATGTACTGGAATTGTTATCATATTATCATTATTGCTGTGTGTTTTCAAGTCATTTCCGACTTATGGCTACCCTAAGTTTACCCTATCATAGAGGTTTCTTGGCAAGATTTGTCCAGAGTGGGCTTGCCTTTGCCTTGTCTTTGATGTTGAGAGTGTGTGATTTGTTCAAGGTCACCCAGTGGGTTTTCCTGACTGAGCAGGGATTTGAATCCTGTTCTTCAGAGTCATAGTCCAGTGTTCAAACCACTACACCATGCTGGACCTCATCATACTATCATGCTAGTTGTCATGGTGCAGAAACCAATAGATTTAAAATCAAGCAACACAGTATTTTATGCCTGACATAATTCAAAACACAGGACATTATATCTAGCATGATAATGTGATAGTTGTCAGGTCTTGTGTTTTCAATTATGTCAGGCATAAACTATAAAATATCGTGTTGCTTGATTTTTAATCTATTGGATGCTGTACCACTTTGAAATAGACTCTAGAAAACTTGAACTATGGTTTGAGTGCTGGGACATTGGGAATCCAGGGTTCGAATCCTCACTTTACCTTGTAAAACTTACTGGGTAAGCTTAAGCAAGTCACACACTCTCAGCCTCATAGGAAGGCAAGGGCAGATCCCCTCTGGACAAAGTCTGACAAGAAAACCCCATGTTAGGGTCACCATAAGTCAGAAATGACTTGATGGCACATAACTTTAGCAAAACTGATCTTTTACCTGAAATCTTTTGTTAATGTTCTATAATATATTGTAAAAGAAAGATGCAGTCCAGTATTCAGTGTATGTATGTAAATGTATACAGCAGGCAGCTAAGGTCAAATTTGAGCATTTGCTTTCTTTTCTGGCTTTGCATAGTTCTTCTGTAAGTAATTCTGCTTTAATAATTTGGGTAGAACATACGGAACATACAAAAAGATCTGGTTCTGTGCAAATCCTGTTTAATGGGCTTGAGTTGGAATTATTTGTGGTGGATTATACCTTGAATACCCTATTGAACCCCCCTTCTTTTTCTCCAGTACTTTGCAGTAACTCATGTTGCTATAAACCTTTAGGGATTTCAAGTTTAGAAGTTTAGAACAACCAAGCTTCTTCATTCTGTTCTTAGCATCTTTTCCATTAGATTACCTCTTTTTCCTTCCTTTTCTCCTTTCCCCCCTGTTTCTATGGGTTTCCCTTCCAGCCTGTAAGCAGGATTCATTCTCATACTGCTTGCGTTTTTCCTGTGGCACTTGTGTCTGTAGCTAGTTAGCAGTCATACACTGTCACAGAGTTTGAAAATTTATTTTAAGAAGAATGCATATGATGACATGCTGAAGTATCTATCACAAAACATAGTTCTGGGTTCCAGAGCATCTTTCAACCACTGCTCAGTTATAGATGGCTTCAACATATCATTACATTTTTAAAAATATACCCCCCGCCCCAATTCTGCTAATATACTAGAATGGCAAACCTAGTAACATCTGTTCAGGGACCTGGGTTCAGCATATGGAATTCACAGTTAAGGATAAATAGCCAGAATGGAAAGATGTCTTTGTCTGAAGCCTTGGGCAGCCAGTATAAGCAGATACCAATTTGGGTATAAGGAGCTTTTGGTCTATCTTGTTAAGAGACAGTTCATGAGATCATTAGCAATGGTTTCAGATACTAGTCTCTACAGCAGGGATGGGAACTTCAGCAGGAATGGGGACCAATGCATTCCCAGGAACTGCTGTGGGCCATATTCCTCAAAAAAGAATTTGGATTTTTTAAAACATTTTTTCCAAACCGGGAAGTGACTGAATGTTTGCTTCCAGTTAGCTTTTTTTTTTTTTTTTTCCCCTTGGATGGGGAGGATAAAAAGGAAGGAAAGAAAGATGCCCACTATACTTGGCTTGTTTCTGAAAGGTTCTAGGAATGACAGTTATCCTTTTTTAACTGGAAAAAAATCACAGAGGGAGGAACAAAAATGGCAGCGCTTGTGTTCAGTGAGCTGCATGTAACTCATCCTGATCTATAGCAAGGTTCACCAATCTTATTGAGCCCATCAGTGCTTTTGAAATGTGAGATAATGCTGTGGGCATGCCCCACCTCTTCTTCTTTTTTGTCCCCTTGCATTGTTCTTCGTGCACTGACATGAAACACATACACACACAAATTCACTTTTTTTTACAGAAGAAAGTAAGAGATAGTAGAATTAAGATGGATTATTATCATTTTATTTTTTTCCCACAAGGTTTCTCCCCTTTCCCCCAACCACTATGAAATGAAATCAGGACATATGCATTGTAAAATAGTGGCTTTATGGAAATTAATTGTAAAAATCAGGATGATCCATGGAGACTCTGCTTCTAATCTGTGTGTTTGTATCCTGGCAGCACAGTAAGATGCTGGATCTAGTATCTTATTCATTCATTGTTTTGATTGGTTGTGCAAAGTGACTCAATGTAAAAATTATATAAATTCAGGAAGACGTGTTCTATGAGTGCTATTCTTTTATGACATTCCTTGTGTGTGCCCATACACGTGTGTGCGCCTTGTATATGTGTGTCTTCTGTGCCTTGTTTCTGTGCCCCTTTCTATTTTTGGCACACTATTCTCTCTCTCCTTGGTGCCACATTTTTTCCATCTCCACATTCTCCCCTTCCTTGCTGTGTGCTCTTTCTCTCTCATTCCTGGCCCCTGTGCCACCCACTTTCTCCCCCATTGGTTGCCCTCTAGTTGCTTTAAGTTGAGTTAAATTAAGTTCAGTCAAGTTGAATTCAGTTAAAAAGAGTTCTGCTCAGGGGAGCTCAGTGCAGAGTAGTTGAGGGGGAGTTGAAGAGATGTGAAGAGAGTTGAAAAGAGTTGAAGAGAGTTGAGTTGAGAAAAGGATACTGAATGGGAGAGAAAGTGTATTGGAGATTGTAAAGGGGAAACTGCCCAATGCCTGCAACTGTAATATTTATGTAACCATACCACCTTGGAACCCTAAGGTCCAAAAACACACTGCAGAAATAATCCAGTTTGAGACCGCTTTAACTGCCCTGGCTCAGTGCTAGGGAATCCTGGGAACTGTAGTTTATTGTAGAACCAGAGCTAATGTCTCACAAAACTACAGTATTCAGAACTCCCTTGCATTGAGCCAGGGCAGTTAAAGCGGTCTCAAATGGGATTATTTCTTCAGTGAGTATTGGACCTAAGTTACATTCTTGCTAAATGTTATTGAATAAAGTCAATAGTTATTTGTTACAACAGAAGCTTCTGCCTGTGTGAATTCCTAAACCATGTAGGTACATAAAAACATGCCACTGAAAATATTAAACTTATAAGAGGAACACACTTGGGACCCTAGCCCTTATATATTTAAGGAAAGTGTATAAACGGTGAAAGCAGAGTGGTGTGAATGTCTAATAAATGAGAGGTAAAAGGTAACCTCAAGGCAAGAAGATCCCGTCACAGATGCCATTGAGAATGAGTGGGCTCTGAGCCATAACCCCTTCAGTATGATGATGTTGGTGGGTAGTGAGTGTATTAGGGATGCCAGATCTGTTACAGTTAGATGTAAGAAATTAACACATACTGTGTAACTGCAGCAAACTGATTTTGCTCCCAGGTAAGTAATTAAAATAATGGGATCCAGTCCTATAGAGGAGCTGAAGGCTGTTTTGATAGTTATGTAGAGTAACCAGTTCTCCTGTTATTAATGTTTCTGCCTTATTTTGCAAGAACTTGTTTCTATATTTCACTGTTACCTTGTTGCCCAGGAAAGAAAGGGCTGGCTTCAGGTGTCAACAAAGAATGGATTAAGACATGAAATGTTTTAGTAGCTTCATCTCTGCCGCTAGGGAAATAAATTCCATAACTGTGGAACCTTGTTACTGTGATATCCCTGCAGGTCATACAATTATCAGATTATCCTTCCTGTTTGAATGTGTGGTATACTTTTGCTCTAATCATGTGTAGCTTGTTTTGATATGATTGTTGGATAATTATGTTCCCCACACAGAAAGAGACACTGATCCATCATCTGCTATGTAGTAACCATAATAAGAAATTAATATTAGATGAATTACATGATGTGATGGACTTCTGTGTTAAAAAAAAAAAAGGGCAAGAGAACTACATTTAACCATAATTTGAGGCTTAAATTGAATAAAGTAATTTAAAATGCAGTGATAATTTGAAACATAGGTTATGCTAAGATTCAGCCACAGGTACACATATTGAATTGGATCCAGCAGAGGACTATCATATAGACTCGTGTACAAGTTGACCTCTTGTATAAGTTGAGGGAAGATTTTACGGTCAAAATCATGGAATTTGATATGACTCATGGATAATCCAGGGTAAAACTTAGGGGGCTATAATAAAGGATCTAAAGGGGGAAACACCACTTCCTTTATTCCTTCTCCTTTTCTAGACCTCACTCAAGCACCTAACACCACTTCCCTAGGGCTGGAGGAGACGTTTTAACATTGACTTGGGGGGGGGGCTGCAGACTGCCAGAAATAGTGCAAATTGAGTTCACTTTTAGGGTTAGGGTTAGTGCTAGGGAATCATGGGAACTGATATTTTTTCTGAGACATTGAGCCTTCTCTGTCAGAGAGCTCTGGTGCCACAATAAACTACAGTTCCCATGATTTCCTAAGCCTAAGCCTAACCCTAAAAGTGGACTCAATTTGCACTATTTCTGGCAGTCTGCAACCCCCCCCCCTTACTCTCTCACTTATGAGACAAGCACTAAATAGCAATGACATGAAAACTGAAAAGCTTGATAGATCTCTTACTACGGACATGTGTAATCATCAGCACATAAGCCTTATCATGAACAAAACAACTGATGTAGAGCCAAGCTCTTTTCAGCACTGTTTGGAAAAGCATGATAGAGCTCACTGGTATCAGCTTCACTTGCATTTGAGTAGCATTTGAGTAGCTAAACCTCTCCAAAATGTTCCAGCAGTACAGATAGGGGGATCCATCAATAACAACCAGGGTCTTTTCAGGGGTTATGGTATAGAATTTTGCCACCATAAGACAACATTTGATGACAGCATTCTGCTTGTGTAGAAAAGTGGGAACAACCCAAATAAAAGAGAAATTGGAAGAAATGAGAGTGGAAGGATAGACACTACCTTCTTCTTGGTGTGCAGAGTTCAGCTGTAGAACACAGGTTGTAAACAGGAAAAAAAAACCCAAATTCAACTCCATGTTCATTTAATGGAATTCTGGTAGCATGGTTGTGGAAAATTTCAGCCTAAGACCTTGAAAATTTGTTGCAAATTTGAGAAAACAGCACAGGACTAAATGTCCATGGGGGAATTTCTCTTTCCATATGAGTAGGGATATATGCAATGTCACAGAAAAGTGGGTGGCAAAATACAAGTATACCCCAGTAAACAAAGCCCCTGATAAATATGCTCCTTTTTACAATATCTTTTTTATGCCCACCCAGTCTCCATTCCCTCTTTGTTCTCTGTCTAGCTTGAAGATTTTTAGTAGCATCAGCATTGCAAGGATGATGAAGGAGGGCTGCAGAAACACAGAGCTCTGATGTTAGTTCTGGTTTGGTCCAATCACTGTGATTTGATCCCTACTTGAGATACTGTATTTTACACCCCCAACACAAGACTGCAAATCCATTCTGAACATGAAGGAAGTATTACAGCTCTACAATCATTTTGAATTCTATTGTAATAGCTGCTGTGTTTTAGTTTGTTATAGAAAAAATGGATAATGCTGTAGTGTTATGGGGAAATCAATTGATAATATTGCATTTTATCAATAACTTTATTTGTAGCCCAACTTTTCTCCAAATAATTCATATAATTAAATCCCGTCTAAAGTAGGCCTATTGAAATCAATAGGACTTAAGTTACTTATGACTAGCAAGACCCATTTATTTCAGTCTGACTTCTCCAGTTAGGATTAACATAGGATTTATCCCAGGATTATTTATCTAAATTTCATTTTTCTCAGAATTATTTGCCTAAGACCATCCATTCAGTTTCAGGGCTGAGGTGCCTCTATCACACTTGTTCTCTGTTCTGTTTAAAGGCTTAACTATTTTACATTCTCACATAGAAGCTCTATTTCAGCAAATATTCCCATTCCACAGTACATTTATTTTCTACTGGGGCAAGATTATTTCCTGCTTCTCCTTCAATATAATAGTTTTAATGGTTTTGCCACCAGCAAAGCACCGGAGCTTACGTGTCCCAGGGATATGTGCTAGCAGGTTGGAACCTCTTCTCATAGAATCTAGTTCCACCATAAGCTATTCTGTGTCATAGATGTTAAATGTAGTTATGCTTTTATCAGATTTGATTTATTATACACAGTACCTGAATTTGCTTATATTGTTTTCAACAACATTTTGTTGCATTGCTACACAAGGGCATCTACTTTTTTGTCCTAATTTAACCTGCTGGGCAATCTGAATATATTGTTCAATATGTTGTTGCAAACTGAGAGAAGCTCAATTGCATCAAAAGACATATCTCATAATAATTCTCATCACTCAACTTGAATTGCTGTCAGTTACTATATTTTAGTTTTTCACACAGAAGGCACTCAACACCACGTACCAGCGAAGTGAGCCAGACACATGTCTATTTCTTATCAAAATTAGTTTTTTGCCTAATATGCTACTTACAATTCTTAAGCAATAAAAGGAATATTTTCTTTTAAAACCTCACAGCTCTATTAAGTCAAAATTGGCTTTGTTCCAGAATTTTATGATCAGTCTAGTGAAGTGCTAAAGAAAACAAAAAGAGGGACTTTTTACCTACTGCTAATCCTTTTCATCACTGTAGTGTTGTCATAATGATTGGCCTACTGGTTTAATTTAACTGCTTGCCACTGCTTGCTTCTGGGGTATAAATCTTTTCCAACATTTCTCCTACAACACGTGATTGCAGTCAACATATAGTAAGACTGCTAGTTTTTCCCCACAGTACTGAAAACATTTTTAAAAGGGGCTTAAATAAATGGCACTGCTTCATTCAAAATGTGAAGATTTAACACCGACTTTTATCCACTGACTTTGAGGAACCTGTTTGCTACAAATGGAGCATATCCCAGAAAGAGCTGTCTCCCTCTTAAGCTATTGACAGTATAATTTAATAGCATGGAGTGACCTTGCCATCTGGCAGATAATTTGTTTCCTAACTTAAATCCTCCTTCACACCTAAGTAGAAGATCCTCCTATTTGTTCACTTACTTCATTTGATGATGACACATCATACTTTTATGCATTGTGGCTCTGCTTCCTAACACATGCTTGTTAATATAGATTGACAAATATATAATGAGGCAGTTTTCTTTATTTTTTTAATATGGTGAAGAATAGTTTTGTACTTATTCCAGTCATTCCATAGTTTTATAGATGTCTTATAAATTGTAATATCATCAGTGCTGTCCAAAGTTTGGACATTTAGAATCAATGTATTTGGAGGACTTTGATCTGTCTGTATTGTAGAACTAATGCAGTTTAATTCTGCTTTTCTCTTGAAGGATTTATGGTTGAAATCCTATGCACATTTACCTGACAGTAAGCTATATGGAACAGATTGGTATTATTTCTTAATAAAATTGCAAAGATTTTGCAGCATATTATGTCCAATTGATTTTAATGATATTTACAAATGTAATTAACATGGATTTGGTGACTTTATTGGACACATGAAGTATTTCATAAAATCTAGCAATGCATTGGGATAAGTGACCTACTCTGAAATGAACATTATGAAGTAAAAGACAGAGCACAAAAGGCAAATTTGTGTGTTATTTTTGCTATGGCCATTTAATTTGTTGCAATTTTCCTTGACACTATGCAGTCATGGAAGGTTAAGTATAACTGCTTTAAGCATGTCTCACATCTGATAGCTAAGGCTTTCTTGAGCAATTGTTGCTTACTAAATTGGGGAGCTCTCCCCAAGAGTTTATGCATGGCTGCTAGATCAGCTATGGAGCTGTGCCAAGATAAGATAAAATTATCCAAATTCTTTATTGTCAGTAATGGTTTAGCTCCAGTGCCTTAGTTTGCTGGGGAATTCTTTCAGCACAGATAGTGTCACCTGCCTTTCATGTGGTGTGAATGATTGCCTTGTTCTTACTGTTCTGTCTACATTGTCAGATCAGATCATACTGTCAAAATTCCAATTCATAGCCTACAGGGAAAAGTGCAAGTGACAGCTTCCTTGATATCTTTGATTTTAAAATCCTCCCCAAAGCCAAATTATTATAGACAGAGCCACTGAAAACATTTCTGTATACAGTGGGTACTTGGTATCCACTGGCATTTGGTTCCAGGACCCCTGTGGATACCAAAAAGCATGGATGCTCAGGTCCCATTAAATACAATTTTGTAGTATTATATATAAAATCAAGATTTGCTTTTTGGAATTCATATTTTTTTAAAAAGTATTTTCAAGCTGTGGATGGATAAAAAAATCCATAGATATGGAGGGCTGACTGTACATCTATAAATAAACTTATTTACAAGATGCTGCCATCTACATTGATGTTGTAGGGCTATGTTTTGTTAGACTTCTGGGACATAAAAACATGCTGTGTGATATGTTTCTTCTTAGGAGGCTTGTGCAGATTGGAGGCATAATAACCAACATCATAATATTCTTTCAAATAGAAGTTAACATAAATAAAATTAACCTCATTCAACCTCCAATAAAGTGGCTATAAGGTGGTAAAATCCTTTTTGGTTTGTTGATTCTCTGTTGTGTGTGTAGCTCAGTTATAAAGATGGGAACAGCTGAGTTACATCATAGTTATCTGAGGGAATGTCAGACTAGCTGTTATCAGGAGGAAAAGCACTGGAACCAGAGGGAAATTGTAGCTTGCTGAATGACAAAACTGAATATATAATCTCATGCAAAATTGACATTTGAGATAAATGACATGATCCAGTGAATTAGCATACTTAAACACATTTGTTTCAATGGGCTTAAATGTAGTCAGTATTGTGCCCATGGCCTGTAATTATATCTGTAATTTAAAGCTGTGTGTGTGACATCCCCGGTTCTGGTATCCATCAAGATTGGGCAGTCCAGATAGCCAATATTACACCCAAGAGCTTCTCACTCTTTCTAGTTACTTTTTCTTTTTTGGTATCTCAGTGTAAAGCACCAGGTAATTTTAAAATGGTTGTATACTCAGCATAGATACATGAAATATATTCGATATCCCAGTAAGCTTAGAGAGAGCTAAATGTGCATCTCAACAAAATCCAAAGTCCACAAAAGAATGATAACTTTATTGGCCAACCAAAATGCAAAAAATACAACATGCAAACTTTCAAAGCTTTGCCAGCTTCTTCATCAAGCAAAATAAGTTTAAAAAATCATGTTTGTGTGTATGTGCCTTCAAAACTCCTGCCAACATATGGCAATCCCATGAATTTCATAGGGTTTTCATAGGCAAGGACAACTCAGAGCCTAGACCACTTGGTTTCCATTGTGCTGTACCTATCCAAGTACTAACCAGCGCTGACCTGGCTAGTTTCCAATATCAGATATTATCTGGTGCGTTTATGGTAAAAAAATTATACAGAAGAAGAAAAGTTATTATATTAAAATTACAGGCCTACCATTTATATCAGATGTTTCTGTTGTAGCTCAGTTGTTTTAGAGGCATCTCAATACAGAGAGAGGCCACTTCCCCTTCTTGGCCATGTGAGGACTGAGACAAACAAAGGTAAAATGTAAACTCAATTAGCAGCATTAAAGTAAGTAAAATAAAATTGTAAATATTTTTTTTTTATTTTTTAAAACATCTTTTGCTTGATGAAGAAGCCAGTGGAGCTTTGAAAGTTTTCATGATGTATTTTATGCATTTTGGTTGGCCAATAAAGACATTGCTCTTCTGCAGGTTTTGGGTTTTGTTGTATTTTGCTGCATGCCAACACGGCTACCCTACCCCCCCCCCCCCCGAATATGTTTCCTGGCAGTATACCTCTCATTGAACATGGTACTTGATTCTGGCAGAAATGTAGGCCCATTATGGAATAGCATATGGAGAACATTCTCTTTGCTCTAGTCCTGTGTCTCATCAGCCAGCTTGTGCCACAGTCTGTCCATTAATAATTATTGCATTCCATGAAAATAAAACCTGATATCTGCTCTTGAAAGGCTGCTTCATTAAAGCAGTAGGGTAATTTGATAGTTTGGGGAAAGTGAGATAGTTAATAATTGAAGAACAGTAACAAAAAATCTTTAATGTTCTTGCTGGAATATCTTTTCAAATAGTTTTCTTAAGTGATACTCTGTTGTGTTTAATTTGGTCCTTTTAATAGCTAATAAATTAGTACTTTTGAAAAGCTTCCTCATTATATTATTACCAGCTTCAAAATTTGCTTTGCTGCAAGGGAAAAACATGCATATTTTTCCCTGCTATCCTTCTTTAAAGGTAAAGGTTGTCCCTTGACATGAGTGTCTAGTCGTAGCCAACTATAGAGGGTGGTGCTCATCTCGATTACTAAGCTGAAGAGCCAGCGCTGTCCAAAGACAAATCTGGTGGTCATGTGGCCAGCATGACTGCACTAAACACTGTTTACTTTCCTATCAAAGTGGTACCTATTTATCTACTTGCATTTGCATGCTTTTAAGCTGCTAGGTTGGCAGAAGCTGGGATTAGTGATGGGAGCTCCCCCATCAAGTAGCACCCCAAACTGCCAACCTTCTGATCTTCTGATCATCAGAATTGGCATCTTAACCATTAAGCCACCACATCCTTCTTTAGATCCTATAAATATAGGATGGTGGGGAAAAAGAATGTTATAAAGTAGTTCTAATAGTGTACTTCATTAGCATGTATGGCCATTCTTTTTGGAAATGTTTCACACTGGAAGGTCTTCCTGTTCATTGAAGGTGCCGTTCAGATGAGCAATGGAGTATTCTTGAGATTGAAGTATTCTGGTAGTTTCTCAGGCTTGTTTTTGGTGATGGATTTCATACTCTTACATAGAAATTGACTTTCTGTCACCTGACATCAGTGTCCCTTTCTTGTCCACACAGGAGATTATATTTGTCTCTCTGTGAGAGAATAATCAATATAAATTTGACGTTATAAATTACAATGACTAGATCTGGGCACAGCCAAAGGAGGCAGGAGGAACAAAATTCTCTGATCACCTTTAAAATTTCGCATTGCTTAATACTAGTGTTCTCAGGTTTTCAGAATAGCAATAGTGAACAGTTGGAAATTCATGACATGCAGGGCTGAATCAAGCAGCAGTTATTAGGAAGTTTGTTTCTTCCTGTGTACCTAATGACAGTACTGATTTCAGATAACTTAGGGCCTTTGCAGACTGCCAGAAATAGTGCAAATTGAGTCCACTTTAAATTGAGGCACTGCTCTGGCTCAGTGCTAGGGAGTCATGGGAATTGTATTTTTTTCTAAGACATTGAGCCTTCTCTGTCAGAGAGCTCTGGTGCCACAATAAATTACAGTTCCCATAATTCCCTAGCACTGAGCCAGGGCAGTGCCTCAATTTAAAGTGGACTCAATTTGCACTATTTCTGGCAGTCTGCAAAGGCCTTTAGCCATTTGTTTCTCTTTACAATGAACCCATTGTCCACATTGTCTTTAGGTAGGGCCTACATAAAAAAAAAAAAACCACCACCCCCAAAAAACAAAACCCAAAACCAAACCAAAACCAAAAAAAAACCCAACAAAAAACAAACAAACAAACAAAAAAACCAGGATTTTTTTTTGCCATCTTGTTCAGTCTATATAGGAGCAGTACTTATATAATAAGAGACACATGCCAGACCTATACACCCTTTCTGACTCTCAAAGAAAGGATAAACCTTATAATAAGGGACACCTGACAACACTACTTAGTACTGATGTCCCCCTCTTGGTAAAACCTTGGTCAGAGTCACCACAAAATAGCTAAGTGTCTTGAATAGCCTTTGTGAGATAATATTTCTAAGGACAGATTAAGCAGTCACTTTTGGCTCATTGTTGAATTCATATCATAGTGAGGATTCATATAGTCCGTTATTCAGCCCAAATGATTTATAAACCTAATTATTTTGCAGCTCTAGGGCTGCAACCACATTGCAGAAATAATCCAGGCTGACACCACTTTAACTGCCAAACCTCAATGCTATGGAATTCTGGGAATTGTAGTTTGTTGTGGCACCAGAGCTCTCTGACAGAGAAGGCTAAATATCTCACAAAACTGCAGTTCCCAGAATTCCATCACATTGAGTCATGGCAGTTAAAATGGTGTTACCCTGGATTATTTTTGCACTGTGGATGCAGTCTAGGTTGGGTAGGATCTGGGCACCAAAGTCATGTGGGATCCATTCACATGACTAGAAACTGAAAGGACCTCCATAGCAAAGTAAATGGAATTAAAAATAAACAACTTATAGTAGGACACTTTATCTTTCATTGTCTACACAAATGTTCTAAGAGTTACTGGATTCCACATCAGTGGAGTGGTGAATTGAGCCGTCTTGGAGGCCCGGAAGAGGAGGGGCAGCCGCACGAGCGGCGCCCCTTCCTCTTCCTGAGGTCGCCCTCGGAGTCGCCGGCCCTCCACATGGCCGGTGCTCCGGGGATGACCTCACGCTGCGGCGACTGGACGCGCCACAGCGGAAGAGTCAGGGAAAGTGCGCCCGCTGCTTTTAGGGCGCACTTTCCCTGACATCTAAAAGGAGCGCCAATTTGGTGCTCCTTTTAGAGTCGCCGGAGGAGTGCAGCGGTGCGGAGGCTGAGCTCCGCCGGTGCTCCGACCCGCGGCGACCCGGAAGCAGTCATCTGCTTCCCCCCTAAATCCCAAAATGGACACACACACCCAACTCCACTGACATGGAAGTCATCAGCTGCCACTGTGCTGCCTGTGTCTTTCAAGAGACAGGCCCAGAAGACCTCGGTCAGCAGTCATCTGCATTGCCTGCTCTGAGGACAGGGCAAAGTTGAATACATTAAGCTGAATTTTATTTAATTTGTTTCCGTTAGATCTTGCTCTGTGTAACAAGAGATTTTAAAGAAGTGACCATATATGACATTTGTGTGTGGTACTGTTTTGCATATGAACATCCTCCCCCCCCCCCCCCCCCCATGAAGCTTACAGCTTTAAATATTGACAGTGGAAAATTGGCAATTAAGGGAAGGGAAGAAAAGGCAAACCACAAAGAAACAGAAGAGGCAAAAGGGAGAAGGTATAAAATAGCAAAGCTCATGCGGATTTTTATAGAGTTTGAGAGTTGGGCTTGCATCTTGGTGTTCTTGTAGCCCACTTCATTTAGAAAGGGCAGGAAAGCTACTGAAACTGAGGCACATCCCTGGCTCAGTGCTAGGGAGTCATGGGAATTGTATTTTTTTCTGGGACATTGAGAGTCTTCTCTGTCAGAGAGCTCTGGTGCCACAACAAATTACAGTTCCCATGATTCCCTAGCACTGAGCCAGGGCAGTGCTTCAATTTAATGTGCACTATTTCTGGCAGTCTGCAAAGGCAGGTAGTTTCATTGAGAAAGAAGGAAAAAAGAAAGGAAGATAGCCATGCACTCCAGCAGAGATTATGGCAGACTTTTAAAAGAAGTCTCCCCTCCCCTTCAAAAGCAGGTTTTTGTAGATGTATTATGAATTCCTGATTTGTGAGTTAGTGGCGCATTTCACTTTGTGGTATTGGTATTGGCTGATGAGTAAACTTCCTGCTTTTATTTTCAAAAGAAATGGGTGTGTAACTCTGGCAGGTAAATAATGAAAGAGCCTTTTTTGGCACATTTCCTTACTGAGAGTCATTTGTTTCTCATGCAATGGATTTATGCTGTGTTTCTGATTAAACACAGTGTGTGTCTGAAAAGTCCTGCAAAAGGTGGTCTGAAGGTTGATGTCATAAATTATGACCAGGACATTAAAAGTAACTCTCAGGAAAAATGGAGACTTATAAGAAATATAAAATGTAATAATTCCTATGTATATGTGAGAGAAACAAGGTTAGCTGATTAGTTGCTGAGGCTGAAGTGATTAACCTCCAAGCACTTGCACATGCACAGACTTATTCTGTGTCAGAACAGTACAGCTTTGGCTTCGGTCCTAAAATACTGATAAGACCAAATGAAAAGCTTGCTCATGCATTAGCATTGGGCCTCGGCAGACGACTAATAGAGTCGTCTCCAAGGCCTGGAAGAGGAGGGGCAGCCGCACGAGCGGCGCCCCTTCCTCTTCCCGAGGTTGCCCTCAGAGCTGCCGGCCCTCCGCACGGCCGGCGCACCGAGGGCAACCTCCTGCCGCAGCGACTGTACGTGCTGCGGCGGAAAAGTCAGGGAAAGTGCGCCCTACACGTTTAGGGCGCACTTTCCCTGACTTCTAAAAGGAGCACCAATTTGGCGCTCCTTTCAGGGTCGCCGCAGGAGCGCCGCAGTGCGGCTGCCATGGCCCCGTGGCGCTCCGGACCAGGGCGTCCTGGACGCCCTGGTCTGCATCCCCCCTTAGTTTAGCATTAGCATAAAACAGACTAATGGAACCTATGATACTCCTTTTTGTCTAAGGGCTGATGCAGATGCCTCTGGGAGCGCTGGATCGGGACAGTGGCAACCACACGCCGTGGCCCCAATCCTCCTTTTTGTCACCCCAGAAAGAGTGGGCAAATGCTGCTCCTTATTGGGGTGGCAAAAAGCTACCCATAGAACTGCCGCTGCTACTCTTTTGTGCCCCTTTGGCGCAGCATGTCTGCATGCTGTGCCAATGAGGCACCCTGGTGCCATGCGCCATGCAGTTGGGCATGTGGCATCGGGGTGGAGTCGAGGCGAAGTTGAGGTGGCTGGGGTGTGGTCACCCCGTCCCAGCTCCACACCCAGGGCGTCCTAAAGTGGCGTTCTGCATCAGCCCTTAGTGAACATCAGTTCCCATCATTGGCCATGCTGAGGGATGATGAGAATAGTAGTTCATCAACTTCTGAAAGGTCACAGGTCCCCAGCCCTGGGCCCTTTCACAATAAGGTTGAGTCTCAATTGCGAAAATGTTTGGGACCAAAGTGTTTGGGATTTCAGAGTTTGTCAGATTTTGAAATATTTCCATATATGTAATGAGAGATGGGAGCCATTTATGTTTTATTCACAATATTTTTAAATAATTTTGTGCATGAGACAAAGTTTGTGTACACTGAGCAATCAGAAAGCAAAGGTGTCACTATCTCACTGTCTTTGAAAGCAAAGATTCACACAAAGGACAGGACAAAGGGAAACAAAACATTCATAACAGACTAGGAAGGTTTGCTTACAGATTGCTCATTGAAAACTTTGTTTGAGTGGCTCTGATAAAATCCATAAAGTCAGTTAGTGGAGCTTCCTTGTAGATGGACTTCTTAGAAGATGGGGTCCACAAGACTCCATGGTCTCACATCTGGTGAGTATATTTGTTTGCTTAGTACAGTTAAATAAATGGATTTCAGACACAAAGCATGACAAGCACTCAGGAAGGCTTCAAGAGTGGGTCAACCAAGTAACAGTGGGTTAACCTGGTAATTTTAGACAGTGGACTCGTGGTGCTGGAGGGGAGGGTCAGGTGAACTTTACATGAGCATGTGTTGTGCAGATAGGTCCCTGTCATCCCTGCCACCATTACATGCTCTACAGTTGTCACTTGTTCCTAGATGCATTAGAGCAGGAGTAGGCAACCTTTCCCCTTTAGGGCCAAGGGACTTCAACTCCCAGAAGCCTCAGCCATGTTGGCCAATAGTCCCATGTTGGCCAATAGCTCCTGGGATTCTGAGAGCTGAAGTCCCTCGGCCCTTAAAGGGGAAAGGTTGCCTACCCCTGGGTTAGAGCAAAAATGGAACAATACAGTTTGCTGCCCCTGATGTATATATAGCAAAAAAAAAAAGAAAGGAAGAAACACTCTGAGCATGGGCAGTTTCACTTTTTAAATCACTTGCTTAAATTGTGGCACCATCTTGACTAAAGGAATAAATTATTTGTTTCTGATTTGTCCTGATACTAAACAGGCTTACTTAAAAATAAGCACCACTTTGTTGTAGAAAGACGTAGTGTGTTTGTAAAACAAAAATAATAAAATAATCAACTGCCATCATGTACAAACCTAGCCATCTGTCACCCAACCATGAAAGGCTTTTATTAAAAAAAACAAAAAACTGTAGTGTAGCAGCCAGGCTTCTTTGCACTTGCTCCTGTTGTTCTCTAGGTGGTCATTTCCAGTCCTGCAGATCCTTATCCAGGTTTCTCCCAGTGCTGAAATGGAAGCTGAATGCTGGTCTGGGTTCAATTGCTGTAGTTCTTTACTGCCTATCAAATTTGAGGTCTCATTCCCACTATGGCCTCATTCCCACTATGTTTTAAACCAGTTTGCAAAACGGTTTAAAGCAGTTTAAATGACCCTGGTTTGCACTTGAACTGAATCGCTGAAGTGGTTTGGAGAGGGGGGCCATGTGCTAGACCCATTTAACATGCATCTTTTTGATGCTGATTTTTTCCGTGTCTTTTTTGATAGATCGATTCCATGCAAGTGTGAACCAGATGTGGATCAGAATTGATTTAAATTTGCCCTTCAGCCAGCTTCTGAAGTGGGTCCATTTTGAATCAATTCATTCGTCAATGTGAACCACAAGTGGGTTATTTTGCAGCAAGAAAATGCGATTGGGGCAAATGTAGTGCGAACCATGCTCTACTATTGAACTAATCCATCAATTTGGATTGCAAACAGATTCATTTGTAAGTGGGCCTATGTTTTATACCAGTTTGCAAATCGGTTTGAAGCAGTTTAAATGACCTGGTTTGCACTTGAACCAAATCACTGAAGTGGTTTGTAGAGGGGGGCTATGCACTAGACCCATTTAATGTGAGACTTTTTGATACTTTTTTCTGTGTCTTTTTAGATAAATCGATTCCGTGTATGTGTGAACCATATGCGAATCGGAAATGATTTAAATTTGCCCTTTCAATTTGCTGGCCGGCTGAATTGATTCATTTTGAATTGCTTTATTAGCCAATGGGAACGACAGGTTGGTTATTTTACAGCTAGAAAATGCAGTTGGGGTAAATGATAGTGTGAATCATGCTCCACTGCCGAACTGATCCATAGATTCAGATTGCAAACTAATTTATTTGTAAGTGGGAATGAGGCCTGAGAGGGACTTTGTGTGGTACATGTTAACGAATGCATTACCCAGCAAGCTTACTTCTGGCTGCAGGATGAAGAGATGAAGAGCCAATAGAGTTTCGTTCACCAGGATCAAGTAGTGAATTATTCATCTAGCATTTAAAACCTGACATTGAAGATTACAAGAGAATTCTTGACTGTCGTCAGTATGGAATGAAAAGTGCTACTGCAAAAGAAGTGGAGAGCTCAGATTCCTTGTGGCTTTGCCAAAGGGCTGTCGGCTTCTTTTCCTTGACAAATAAGAGCTACTTTTACACAGAGCTCCAAAGAAAAGCATATTTTAATTAAACTAGACTACACAAATGCTTCATTAGCAAGATTGCACCTCACCAACACTCTTTCTAGATTTGTGTTGTGGATAGTTAAAGCTGTAAATACAGAATTCTTCTTAGCATCTTGAACAAAATGTAACTTCTTTTACCAGCAACAAGAATTACATAGATGATGTAGTACTACTCCTGAAAGGAAACGGAAGTAATCAAGATCCAGAGCTCACATGCCTGTAATAGGTGCAGACAAGAGAGAGCTAAGAACATATTCATAGCCAAATTCCAGTTCATTACTTCAGTGAAGGCTGGAAAATTCTATTTTTTCCTTCTAAACAGCTATAGGTATACATTATACAACACTTAATATCTTTTTACTCATTTCCCTAGCCATGAGTTGTTTTTCTCATATTTTATAGTACAGGGGTTGGCAACCTACGGCCCACGGGCCAGGTCCAGCTGCTCAAGGCCTTTGGACCAGCCCCTGCCAACCCCTGCTGCCACTACATGTGCTGCTGCTGCGTCGCCACTGCACGCACCGTGACCGCCATTTTGTTTTCCAAAATGGTGGCCATGACTCATTAGTGCATGCGCAGTACTTCTGTGCATGCGTGAGCAAGTCACGGCCGCCATTTTGTTTTCCAAAATCGCGCCTGCGGCTTGTTTGCGCATGCGCCGAGTGTACTGCGTTTGCGCATGTTCCAGTGTACTGTGCACACACGCGCGCTGCCATTCCTCCCCGCATTGGCCCGCAGAAGACCAGGGGATCCTGGACCGCCCCCAGGTATGGGGAACTTGCTGACCCCTGTTATAGTATCATGTTTTTAATTGGTTTATTTTATGATGCTTTGTGCAAACCACTTCAAGATTTGTGCAAATTATGCAAATGATAACATTTCATAGCAATACAGTCAGCTCTCCATATCCATGGATTCTGCATCCATGGATTCAACCATCTGTGGATTGAAAATATTCCAAAATAATAAATAAAAAAATCCCCAAAAACACATCAAATCTTGATTTTACATTTTATATAAGTGGCACAATTTTACTACCATTGTACATAATGGCACTTGAGCATTCACAGCTTGTGCTATTCACAGGAGGTCCTGGAACCAAACTCCAACAGATATCAAAGAGCCACTGTTATACCATTATTTATGGAGCCAGTGTGGTGCACTGGACTATGACTCTGGAGATCAGGGTTTGAATCCCTGCTTAGCCATGTAAGCCCACTGGGTGACCTTGAGGAAGTCAGCCACAGAGAAAAAGCAAAATCCAACTCCCTCAGAGCAAATCTTGCTAAGAAATGATAGTTTCACCTTAGGGTCACCATAAGTTGAAAATGACATGAAGGCACACAACAGCAACAATACAACAAATAGCATTATGTAGAGCTTTTCTGAATGTTTGGATCACTTCATGTATATTAGCTCAATAGATCAGTAACATAGATCTGTATTGTTATCTCTGTATTACAGGTATGGAATTGGGTGGGTGAGAAATGATGCTTATCTAAAATTACTCAAGAAGAGTATGATTATGAACCACGATTATACTTATGTTTAAAATAGAAACTTTCACCTTGTAGCTCAAGACCTTAACCAATTGACTGTCCTAGCTAAGAGACAACATTTTTGTTTTCTTCTGAAATTCTATTCTTATTAATGTATAAGTGGTGAGATCTGCAAAGTTAGGCCCAGTGGTTAATCCCAGCTAGACTGGATTTATTGAAGCAATGGGATTTGCTTATGTGTTGACTGACCGTTAAGCAATTAATTCAGCGGGTCTAATTCTCATTGGGTTTAACAGTTGGCTTTTGGACTCAGTTTTCAGGAGTGCTCCAGTTCTTAGCATCTTGAGCAAAATGTTTTCAGTTTAATTTTCATTTATGCATTTCTTTTAGTTACAGCTGGATTCCACATTATGGAAGATTGAATAATCCATGAACAGTTTTTTGAATAACTGTAAATAAGTGTCTTGTCATGCTGTCAGTTATGTGGGATACAAATCTGGAGAAGGAAACAGTACAGATTAAGAGCCAATAAAGATAACTGGCATTAGTAAATGTGATATGTAAACTTACGGTAGATAAGATATCTCAGTCCTGATTCTACTACTGCTCTTCTTTTTGTAGTTCTCTGGGACTGAAGGCTTTCTGAGGCAAGTATTAACTTGCTTTTCTGCTTGTTACAAGACTATATGGGCTAAGTTTCAGAGACTATCAAGAAAAGTTTTTAAAAGTAGACTTATAGCACACTCAGTCCTCAGAGGAATACTGTTGGCACACATCTCCCTTGGTTATTTGTAATGGAAAGGAATGTTGGCTAGAGGAGTGCTTTGAAGATCAGTCTATTATAGCTTTTACTAGAATAGGTTTCCTGAATAAAGTAATTGGCAAAAAAAAAAAAGTATTTCAGAATAAACATCTAAAAACTGGGTACTGTGAGCTGACATGCATGTTCAAAAAGAGCATGTAGCCCTTCTTGGATTTCATCATTTTGAAAAACAGGTAAGAGATTGTATAATTATATACCAAGGTGGTTTGTTTGTTTTTTAAAAAAAGAAATCACTGCATATATAAAACAGGGAGAAGGCCATATAAGAAATCTTTGCTCTAGCATGCTAGCTTTTAAAGGACAGGAAGTTTGTTTGCTTGTTTTAATATAAATATTCAATATTCAAACATGGGGCCATCTCTTGCTTTGTGATGTGCTGAAATCCAAAGAGGTTAGTACCAGATGCTTTGTGACTATATCGATCAGTGATGGCAAACCTTTTAGAGAATGAGTGCCCAAATTGCAACCAAATTATTTATCACAAAGTGCCACATCCCTCTGGCTTTCTAGTAACTAACTGCTGAACTCTGTGCTGGGGTGACAGCATGCATGCCCACCAAGAGGGCTCTGAGTGCCACCTATGGCACGTGTGCCATAGGTTTGCCACCACAGATATAGATCTTGCCATGTTAAAGCAAGAATTAATTCTGCAATGGCCTTCATGGTAGAATGGAGGGTTGTAGATTTAGAATTACTGGTGGTGTTCCATACCAAAGAATAGCCATAATAAGCCGATGCAGACTGGCCTAAAGGGCCAGCCTGGGGGTGGAGTTAGGGCAGGGCAACCACACGCTAGCTGTCCTGACTCTGTCCCAATGCTGCTGTCATGCTGTGCACCCGACAACATGGTGCGCAGCATCAGGACACCCCGTTGGCAGATATGCTGTGCCAAAGGGGCACAAAAGAGCCACAGAGGCAGCTTTAAGGATGGCTTTTTGCCCCCCAAAAAGCAGCAGCATTTGCCAGCTCTTTTTAGAGTGGCAAAAAGCCAGATCAGGGCCGCGGCATGTGGTTGCTGCCGCCCTGATCCGGCGCTCCCAGGGGTGACTCCTTAGGGGCCGTCTGTATTGGCCCAATGTAAGATCTTCCTGTGAGAGGCAATGTGGTATGATAGTTTCGGTGTTGGACTCGGACTCTGGAGACCAGAGTTCGAATCCCTGCTTGGTCGTGCGAACCCACTGGGTGACCTTGAGCAAGTCACACTCTCTCCGCATCAGAGGAAATCAATAGCAGTCTGTCTGAACAAATCTTACCAAGAAACTCCTGTTATAGGTTTACTTTAGGACCCACATGTTGGAAATTACTTGAAGGCACACAACAGCAACAACAAAGATCTTCCCAAGCCTGCTTTGCTTGGTTTAAATGCAAACATATATATGTTTACTTGGAAGTAGGACTTCCTATTGAGTGAACACATTTAGCATTGCACTGGAAACCAGTTTCTTTTCTGTTTATTCCAATGATGGTTAAGTGGAATAGAGTTGGCAAATAGCTGATTAAGAAGGGTCTGACATTTAAACCATATGACTAAAATGGCACATCCACACTCTCAGCTTTAAGAAAAATCTTTGTTGTTCCTAACATTGCATCATCCAATGAAGATCCAGTCAATAACTTTGAACAGATACAGCATGCATCTCTTAGCAGGGCATGCTGCTTTTCATTTCATTACCTGCCTGGCTCACTTCTGGGAAAGAGCAACTTTCCCACTTGAGTTGTTTGTTCCCATCTTTAATTAACTCCGTTAAATTCATTTTTTTCCTAATTGATACGTGGTTTTGCAAGTACAGCCATAATTGAGAGCTTTGCCTCAGTCAGGAGACCAGCCTTTCTCATTAAAGGTTGGACAGATTTTCATTAATGTCTTCTATAATCTCTCCATTTCACATTATTATAGCCTTGATGATGTTTTCCAGGCTTCTGCTTCTAGAAGGTATGACTTAACTTTCATGAAGTATTCCATCTACACTGTGGTCTTACTCATTGTTAATTGCCTCTACAGTTAGTGTTTGAATCTGTACACTAGTGATTAATTTTTTAGGGCAAAACAGCAAAATATCACTGTTCCCTTTTAACAGAAAGAACTTTACTAGTCTCTTGACATTCATACCATAAAATGTTGGCCACTTGCTCTCTTGTATAAGTGTATGAGGAGTTTTAATAGGCTAGAAAAGCAGGTTATAAAAACTAGTATCTGTCCTGAAACGTAGCATCTACTTAGCTCTGTAAAAGCTGCTGTATAAAATACCTGTATGCTTTTGTTTGGGGTCTCCCTTGTGCGTGTGTGTATACTGACTGTGAGTTTGACCATGAGTGGGGAAGTCCTATATGCATGGTTTCATTTATATTTAGGGCCCACCATCATCCTATTCTGGCATGTTATTACTGTGCCAAGTCTCAACCCTAGACCACATTAACTATGGACAGATTAACAGTGACCCTGTGCAGATTTATTTTATTATTCACTGAGTAACTCTAGAATAGTTCTGAACTTCCAAGATTTACAATTAGTGGTGGTTGTTCTTTGATATATAACCAAGGCAAATATATACTTCTAAAAAGAGAAGAGTTGGAAAAATGTAACATAAAAATGGTTTGGTTCAACTATCTTCAAACTGAGAATAGATTCAAATTAGACTCAATAAATGAAGAATTTCAACCTACACAAAATGAAATAGATAAAATTATTTGGTCACCACCAGAGAAAGGGAAAATGTCTAGATTTTATTCTTTACTTTTGGAAAGAGAGCTGGAGCAGGAATGTATTAAAAACACTATGATCAGATGGGCAAAAGATATAGGCCATCCTATCCCTCTAGAAGATTGGGAGGATACTTAGAAAAAAATCAAATACATTTACAGCGTCACAAGATTTAAAAGAAAATGTCTCAAAAATACCTAAGAGATTGTATTTTACTCCCACAATAAATAAATAAATAAATAAATAAATATAAATAACAACGATAGATGCTGGAAGTGCCACAAAGAAACAGGATCCCTATATCACATAATAATATATAATAAATAATTAATTTTTATTTATAGCCTGCCCCTCTGCGTGGCAATCGGGGCAGGTTACAGCATATTAAAACAAACAGAATTAAAACATTTCCTCATCCCACAATCCAACCCTCCCATCCCCTTAAAACAGAATTAAACTTTAAGGACTTAAAACACGCAATGGAATAAAACAATAAAACAATAACAATAAATCGGCAACCATAGGGACGAAATAAGAACTCATCTCCCCTCGAGGCGGAAGTTATTCCGGGAAGGCCTGCTGGAAGAGATCCGTCTTTACTGCTTTTTTAAAAGTAGCAAGAGTGGTAATAAGACGGATCTTGTCCTGCAGGCCATTCCACAGTCTGGGTGCAGTCGCAGAGAAGGTCCTCTGGGAGGTCTGCGCCAGCCTAGTTTTTATTGGCTGTAACAGGTTCCTCCCAGAGGACTGAAGGGCGCGGGGGGATCTTTTGGGGAGAGGCGGTCTCTAAGATAAGATGGACCCAAGCCATGTAGGGC
>CM034708.1:130727393-130774393 GCA_020142125.1 Phrynosoma platyrhinos | reverse complement strand
GCAAGGACAGCTTTTTGCTGCTCTAAAAATGAGCGGCATTTGCCAGCTCGTTTTAGAGAGGCGAAGTACTGGATCGGGGCCGTAGTGTGCGGTTGCCATGGCCCCAATCCGGCAAGGAAAGGGGTGGTGAGATGCCACCCCTTATGGGCTGTGTTTATAGCCTCTACGTCTCAAAAGTGCCACAAAATCTCTCTACACACTGATTCTACTGACTAACATGGCTATATCTTTGAATTCTAGAGTTAATATATAGTTACAGTAACCTACAGGTGTCTCTCCACATACTGTTTTAAGTTGGTTGCTTTCTCATATACCTTTGCCAGTTACCACACCGTGTTCGGTTCGTCACTCTCTTTTATGCCTTTTCTCTCTCACGCACTTTCCTTCAGCTTGTCTGGCATGTAGTAATTTGAACAAGCGTCTAGTGAGTATCATTGTTCTCCTTAGTTACTCATAAACAGGCTGATTGGCAGAATCTCTAAGCTCAAAAAAAAAAAAAGACCAAGTCTTTCAGAGGACTTCCCTGTTGCTTTGGTAACCAAAGAACTGTGTTACATTTGTAAATGTGATCTTTGACCATTT
Source organism: Phrynosoma platyrhinos (assembly GCA_020142125.1). Classification (NCBI taxonomy): domain Eukaryota; kingdom Metazoa; phylum Chordata; class Lepidosauria; order Squamata; family Phrynosomatidae; genus Phrynosoma; species Phrynosoma platyrhinos. The sequence goes on along the minus strand of CM034708.1, from coordinate 130,773,811 downwards.
TGGAGGGGTATGCAGGGATTTTCACAGCTCTAAGGGGGGGGGGGGATTTCTAATAGTGGAGATGTAGAAAGTTATCTGATACAAGCCAGCTGAAACACTGGGCTTGTTCTGTGTAGCAGCGTTCATCCTTCCCAGCAATGGTGAAAGAGAAAGAGAGAGAGAGAGAGAGAAAGAAAGAAAGAAAGAAAGAAAGAAAGAAAGAAAGAAAAGAAAGAGTCTGAGAATCGTCTTCTTTTGCTCACTTCATAGTCTTCTAGAGCGGCATTTTCCATTTGTAACTGCAGTTAGACTTTTAAGTTATTTAGTGGCCGTTGGCTTAACTTGGGAATGTTCACTGACAAATGGGTCAAACACTGAAAGCTGTACAGAGATGTTAAATTCCCCATCTTCCTCTAGTTTAGTTGGTCAGAAATATAATACATATCTTCTGATTGGTGCTAGCCTGACTAAGCCCCAGTGTAATTAATGTATCCAATAACCTGAGGCTGAAAAGTCTCTGTCTACGTCTCTTTGCTGAAGCTCATGGTTAGTAGAGCCCAACATAACAGTATAGTATCTGTGTCTTACTCATTGATAAGACAAGCTGACTTCTTTTGTACAGCATAAACTACTAAACAACTGCAAAAATTGATTTAGAGTACAGAACTGAGTATCTTAACAGTCTTACAGCATCTTACAACAAACAAACATATACAGATCTGCCCAATTTGTATATGTTACATTCAGGCTGCATCTGCACTGCAGAAATAATCTAGTTTGACACCACTTTTACTACCATGACTCAGTGTGATGGAATTTAGGAAAATGTAGTTTTGTGAGACATTTTGCCTTCTCTCTCTGAGACCTCTGGTGTCATAACAAAGTACAAATCCAAGGATTCCATAGCATTGGGCCATGGGAGTTAAAGTGGTGCAGTGCTGATGCAGCATCCCTTTTTCTTAGCAAAGAAACTGGAGCAGTTTGTTTCAAAACTAAGGTTTTTAGTATGCAACATGCACAGGTTTGATTATAAGATGTGTCAGTTCAAGTAGTGAAACAGTGCTGATAAAGCTGTTGTGAAAGATCTTTTGCACTTGAAAAATCATAGTGGATGATCCTTGGTGATTAAAAGGCTTAAACATTAATCTCAATTTCTCCCTTCCCCACCACACATAATATTATAATAATGTATGGTCCATTTATTTTAGAACCTTAAGTATGTTTGTGCTGACATATTTAAAACTGTGGGTTGTGCATAACCAATGGCTCTAGGGCTGTGATGGTGAACCTATGGCACGTGTGTCAGAGATGGCACACAAAGCCATTTCCCTTGGCATGCAGAGGGTGGGGAGAAGGAGGAAGAGGTACGTGCCTGTTCCTCCTGCTTCCCGGTTGTCCCAGGCCTTTAGCTGCGTCTCTGGAGGCAGCTGAATGCCAGGGATGGTGCAGGGGGAGGAAGAGGAAGAGGCGCACACCTATTCTTCCTCCTTCCTGAATCTTCCTGGCCTCCAGCTGAAGCACTTAAAACAATTAAAATATAAAAACCATAAAATACAATCACAACATATGCTAGAAGAATTAATTAACAAGAAGTCTAAACCAGCAGTTCTTTACATTTTCTTTACCATGTATCCCCTTTGAATATCTTTTATTGCCACTGACTACCAAAACTTAACTCAAGATTTAAAAGCCTGAAGTGCATAAAACATGCACTTTTTTTTTTGAAGTTGCTCGTCAAGGGTCTTTAAAGTTGGACAGAAGGGAGAAATAAGTAAATGCACACACTCCTATTATAATGTTTTTCCTTGCTGGGCATGCATATGTGTGCGCATGAGATGGCTAGGGCTCAAGCTTGTTTCTCATTCCACTATCCTATGCGCTACTTTGATGCATGCAGGAGGTGGGAGGTTACACTCTCTTACAGACATCCAGAGTGCAGCTCCCTCTGCTCCAGAAGTACAGCTGCTGTTCCTACTGCCACTGGTTATGCCATCCAGCCAACCAGCTTGCCCACTCACCCACCTGCCTGTAGCCATTTTCCTTCACCTCCAGCTCACTGGCAGCCCCAAAGCCTGTCATTCTTTACAACAGTTTTTTTCATTCAAGTGAAGGCTTCAGGAGGGCTTCTCCAGGGAGGGTACTGCATAAAAGGAGAGGCACCACTAAAAAGCCTCTCTCCCTTCATTGCAACCCCATGAACTTCTGCGAGAGAGTACCCTAGAAGAAGGTCCACAGAGTTACATGTTGGGCCATCTGGCTAGCTACTGTCTTTTCTAACTGATAGCTATTCTCTGAGGTATCAGAGAAGGTCCATCCCAATCCTGCTAGTAGTTGTACTTGTAATCAAGTTAAGCCACAAGTGGGAAGAAATAACATTTGTCTAAACTTGACGATTAAAAAAAAACAAACCAACAAGTATTGTACATACGATTGTAGTGCAAGTTTTCCTAAGGTCCCGTTAAATGTACTACAGATTCCATGCAATGATTAAAAAAACAAATAATATACACTTGTCCCCTCCACATTTGCTGCTTTGACTTATGTGGATTTGATGATTCATGGATTTTATTAATATGTTCTCTCTAGGAATCTCTAGGTCCTCCAGTGCAACTCTATGGTCAACTTTAACCAAAAGTCACACTAAAGGACCCAGAGATTCCTAGAGAGAACACTCCACTAGGCATTTATAGCTCCTCCAGCGCAATTCTATGGTCAGTGTCTGGCAGATGTTGATCACAGAGTTGCACTGGAGAACCTAGAGATTCCTAGAGAGGTTTTTTTTCCCCCCCAGGTAAAAACATAGTGTTTTTGTTGTTTGTAGTTTTCCCACATTCATGGGGGTACTGTGCCCCTAACCCCAGTGAATGTGGAGGGACGAGTGTAACTAATTTTTTAGTTGCTTCGATTGATTCTTGGACCAGGTGTCTGAGTGTGTTTGTGTGTTCTTGTCTCTTTGTCTGGGAGATAGCATACGTGTCTTGTTTTGAGGAAACACATATGTCTGTAATTTCACTAAACAACATCACATTGAACTTGTAATCTAAGATGAGAGTAATTATGTATACACTAGCTATCAGACAACTATAATCAAGAGGAAACATGAAAGGGCAAATACAGGGTGTTCTGCACCTAGAATAGCTCACAGCTGAGGCTGAAGGGGATGAAAGACTGGAGCACAGTGTGATTGATCCAAGAGTCATAATGACTCCAATGGATTCAGTTGTGACCGAGGCCTCAATGTTTCATTCTCTAGCTTCCATCTTCTTGACAGAAAGGAAGGCATAGGTACAGAGGCTCAAAAGATCTCAGTTATTCACCTTTAAAGTTAGGGACACATAATAAGATTGGCCTTTATTATCAGCTAACTAGGGATGCACAAGTCTGCTATCTTTCTAGATTATCCTGTATTCTTTTTATAACTTGCATTAGGTCTAGCTAATCTGAAACTGATAATAGTGTGATAACTCTTAATGTTTCCGTGTGTATATTATTTCTGGTAATTAATACCGGAAATTGTATATGTGGCCCCAGTTATACTCATGGAAAGGCAGCACAGTAGAAAGGCAACTAAAGAGCCATGAAATAGGCTTTATTTAATGATTACTGAAAATATCTTATACCTGTATAGTAACGGCACTATACAAATAAAAAGTAATATTGACATAGCACATTCATCGCATTAAGTAATCTCACCAACATCATACAATAACTGATATTAGCCAGTTAAACAATTCAGCTTTAATTCAGTATCTATTTTTAAATGTATATTTATTAACCAGTTTGAGATTGGACTTGCAAGACAAGTTTGGCTTTTTATATGATTTTAAAGGTTTTATAATGAAATTATATTCAGTCTGCTTTACATTTCAGAAGCTGTCTCAGGCATTTCTGTGATCAAACTGAGGCATACAACCATATTCAGTTAGCGCATATTTCAGCACTGTGAGTTTTAAATGGCTAGCTAAACTTGTTCCTAGTTGGTAATGTGTGCATCCTTGTCCTTTGTCTCTCTCTCTCTCTCTCTCTCTCTCTCTCTGTATGTTTCATTATGCAACAGGCTTTATGCTTTGAGAACAAAACCGTAATGGTTTTCATTTTTGTGGAGTAAAATCTGCCTTGCAAAGTGGTGCTCAGCATTTTTTGTTTTTGCCTTAGAAATTGTTTTATCAGTTTGATAACAATTATCACTTCAGAAAGTCACTTACAAACAAACATACAAAGGCTATCAGCCCACCTGCACACAAACATTTATGCTCATCAAAGGCAGAAAATAGGGTAGGCAGAAATTCCCGGTGTAGTCAGCCAAAAGTTATTCTCTGCAAAATTGATGTGATGGGCTGACCATCCTTTGAAAACCTCAGTGAAGCATTCTCTAATATTTCATCATCATTTTCGTCTGGGGTGTGGCTGACAATCGGGTGCAAAGATAAAACAGATTGTGCATTTGCACCAGTCCAAACTCTGACTCAAACATGAATTTCACATCAGGCCAGAATCTGCTTTATTCAGTTCAGCTTCTGAAGAACTGAACACTACCTCCTTTTTTTGAATGTGGAGGATGGTCTAACATTGAAGTGAATTGCATAGAAAATCACGTGTTTATTGAAGACCCCCAGTGCACACTGGAGCAGCTACATTGTCAAACCTGTTCACTTCCAGAAGAGTAGATTCACCCCAGGAGTCATTAGAAATGTGCTCCATTTTCTTTGTCCCGTCTGTTAAACTGTGCCATTAAGGATATACTTCTTGAATGGCAAGGCACAAGAAATTTAACTAAAAATGCTTGGAAGACATTAATGTTGAAATCAACTGAATTTTCAACTTGCTCACTATCAAAGACTTAAAGACCAAAAAAAACCACCCCAAGTAATTGAACTTAAAATGTTTTGGCATTTCTTGAGATTAGTTCCTTTAGTAAGTGTTTCAACTTTGTTCTTAAACAACAACAGTAAAACAGTATATATGTGAATAACAATGTTACCGGTAAATTGTTTGTTGAAGGGAACTGATGGATTGTATCTCAAAAGTTGCTGGTGGAAAGCAAAACATTTTCTCTTTTTCTTGGCTTTATGCCCATGTGAAGTCACATGCTGACTTACCTCCAGGCAGACACAGAAAAATAGTTCTATTGTTGTTGTTTGTTTGTTTAATGCAGAAATCACTAGTGTACATTGACACTGATGGGTGTTTTCCAGCTAATTTTTGAAGGCACTTCAGTAAATAGAATCATTGCTGGATTAAAGTCAGAAGGAGGAATTGTTATGATAATACTTGCAGCCAAGTGGCTGGTTGCATATGTGTCCTGCTGTGCCACCTGGCATGGCTGCCATGTCGATGCATCACTAAGTCAGAACATAGTGCTGAGCACGGGTCATATGTCTGGGCACCTCATTCTGACCTCAGAGTGAGCAATGGGCAGCAATAGTTGGGGTGTTAGGTGGCAGATGCATTTTAAACAGCTGTCTGGCATCAGAATGGAAGCATCTAGATCTTCTGGAAAGATCTAATGCAAACAGTTAATTTAATATGCTTTAATAAGGGTATACAAGAGCCACTTTGATGTAGTGGTTTGAGTGTTGGACTGTGACTCTGGAGACAAGGGTTTGATTCCCCACTTGGCTATGAAACAGGCAAGCCTTTCCTGATTAGATTTCCCAGCTTTAGGAGTTGCCCAGGTCTTCCTCTCCCACCTTTTGTTAGAGTCGCTGCTACTGGCTGTTACTGGCTGTTTTGAGTGTTTTTAATATGTTTTAATGTATAACTTGTTTAATATTTTTTAAGGGGTGGGTGGGTTTTGGAATTCTTAGGTTTTATGTAATATTATAATATATTTGTTGGATTTTAATGTTGTAAGCCGCCCCGATTGCTTGGCAGAGGGGCGGGATATAAATAAAATTTATTATTATTATTATTATTATTATTATTATTATTATTATTATTATTATTATTATTATTCCATGAATGGTAAACCTCATCTGAGCAAATCCTGCCAAGAAAAACCCATGATAGACTCACCTTAAGGTCGCCATAAGTCAGAAATGACTTGAAGGCACACAACAACAATAACAACAAGGGTATGCCCCTGTTCTGGTGCTGAACTGGCCAGATATAATCTAGTTTGTACCAAAACTGAGTTTTGGGCCCAAACACCTACTTCCGCTTTCCATAGTATGCAACCATATGGCTCTCCTACTTTTTTCCACCAGAAAATAGTACCCAGAGGCCTACTGCCTCCAGAGCTTGAGGCAGTACCTATGCACCTAGCCATTATTACATTACATTACATTATCTTACAGTAATATCTTTGATCTCCTCTTCAAAGTGATGAATCCCACCATATTTTGTGATTTTTGTCTAAGAGCAAAATACAGCCCCATTCGTATTTAAGACTCTTAACTGGAAAAGTCTTTGGTTTTTGCATCCATCCATTTGGTGCTCCTTAGGCCCACTTAGAATACATTATTTTCTTGACCCATGATTCTATATGGGAGTGGAGCTCATGTTTCTTGCCTAAGTAGTTCTTGGGAGGAAAGGGGGAATGTGCCAACTGTGGTTTAACTCATAGATTCCCCTTCTTATGACAAGGTGTAATCCTCAAGCAATGTAAACCATCCTAATTTCATTAACGTCAGCCAGACAAAACCATTTCGAGTTCAAACATGCTATATTATGTGACTTGGAAACTTCTGTGTTAGTGTGAATAAACGCAGTTAGTGATTGCTACCAGATTTGTTGTTGTGAATATCCAGCTCTTCTATTCACTTCTTGGCATGCCGTACAATTCCCTAATACACATGATTCTAAAAATAGTTTGCCTTGCTTTCTGGATATGCAGAAATCTCTGTCAATTTGGGCTTCAGTAAAATGACATTCCTTAAGGTTGATTGGCAACAAATCTTTCAGGCTGTTGCTAAAGTGCTTTTGTGACATGTGCACCTGTTTAACTGGAGGGGAAGATTCCTTTTTCCGTTGACTTAGGAAGAGGGAAGTCTGTTGGCTGCAAACATCATAAGTTTCAGTATTATGCACTGGACTGCCTTAAGCTTTTCTCCCTTGATTGCATTATGTCTAGGGAGTGAAATGCTCTGTTTCAGTGAACTTATGAGAAAGCCAGGTACCATGTTTAACTTGCTAACATGGCAATAGTAATTGCAGGTACATTTCTATACCACTTACTGATGTACTAAGCAGTTTACAAAGTGTCAGCTAATTACTCCCAACAAGCTGGATACTAATTTTAACCACCTACGGAAGGATGTCAAGATGTGTCAACCTGGAGCTGGTATTGAATTCACAACCTTGTGGTTAGTGAATGAGTGGCTGAAGTACAGGCATTTAACCACTGCATCATCAGGGCTCCCTATAGAACCGTGATGGTGAACCTATGGTACGCATGCCAGAGATACCACATGAAGCCATTTTCCCCAGCATGTGGAGGGTGGGGAGGAGGAGGAAAAGGCACACACCTGTTCCTCCTCCTTCCTGACCCTCCCCAGCCTTCAGCTGCCTTTCTGGAGGAGGAGAAGGAAGAGGCAGCTGAAGGCCGGGGATGGTGTAGGGGGAGGAGGAGGAAGAGGCAGCTGAAGGCCAGGGGGAGGAAGATGTAGAGGCACAGGCCTGTTCCTCCTCCTTCCTGACCCTCTTCGGAGGCAGCTGAAGGCCAGGGATGTCGTGGGGGTGGAGGAGGATCAGGCGCACTCCTGTTCCTCTTCTTTCCTCTTTGCCACCCTGAGCCTGTCTCTGGAGAGGCAGCTGAAGTACCAGGAGAGTGGGGGGAAGAAGTCCCACCCTGGCAGTCCCGTCCCTGGAGGACAGAAATCCTGCCCCTGGCACAAGGTAACACCCGGTGCCAGAAGGCCTTTTAGTTTGGGCACTTGACCCCTAAAAGGTTCGCCATCACTGGTATAGACCTACTGTTTTTGCAGTGATGTAATGAAGTTATTATAAATGAAAACGAAGCAAGATTACATTTGATTTTTGTGGGGAAATTGATTGAAAGCTAATTGAAGCTTTTTTAAAAAAAAAAAAAAGTTCCATTATATAGGAAGAACATTATTTCAATAGAAGAATATAGTTACAAGTCATCTTACAGTCATTCACCTGATCGTCAGTGAAATTGATCTCCATTTTACAAGCATTTTAAAATTACTCACATAGGTATACATGAGCAGAGGAACTAGTAAAATCTGAAATGATAGTTCAACAGTTTTTGTTACCTTTTGCATTCCACAATATTAATTTCACCATGTCTCTTGTAATCTTATTTTCTATATGTCTTCTACTATACCTCCTTCACTATTTTCTTCTCTTTCTTCTTTTGGATGTTGTGCCACCCCTTCCACCCCTTTGCTGTATTTTATTTTGTTTTATTTTACTTTATTTTATTTTTTCACAATGATAATAATAATAAAAAAGTGGAATCTTATTCCTTTCAATTCCCTTTTTCCCCTTTCTTTCTTTCTTTCTTTCTTTCTTTCTTCAATTCTCTCTTTCTTCACAATTCTGCTCCTTCCTCTTCACTTTCCTCTTCACCCTCCAATTTCGAGCTATCCTTTTTGTCTTTAATCAAGTCTTCTTCAGTATTTTTTCCTCTTTTCGAATTTTCCTTTTCTTTTATTCCTTCTTCTTCCTTTTTTTCCTTTATATCTTCTAGATCTCCACTCTCTCACTAAAGTTCTTTCTCCATTTTCTTCATCTTTTGCGTTATAATCTTCTCTATGTTTCTGTTCCATTTCTTTTGCTTTTGTTTCATTATCAATCTTGTATCTTTTCTGTTTATATGTAAAGGAAAGTCCTTCCATTCTGTCCCATTTAAAAAGTTTTTGTGAGTGCTTTTGCAAAAATTTTAAAACTCTTTGTCACATATGTATCCTGTCCACCCTCTGTGGAACATATGATATCATATGTTCAGCTATCCTATCTTATCCTCTCATTCCAGTTTAGTCTGAAGGACTGACCCAAGGTCATCCGGTAAATTTTATGTATTTGGAACGAGATTTCTATAGACCAGGGGTGGGCAACTGCATTGAGGGGATCACACCCAGAAAACCAAGGTGTGCTGCCCTACCCCATTTTTGGCTGAAAATTGCCCCAAAATTTCAACCAGAAATCTTCTGTTTGTGACTCAAATGCCTGTTGGTGCATCGGGTGGGGCAGAGTTGAGCAAGTCTGGTCAACATTTTTGGGCATTTCTTGCTCCCAAAATGGGGGCTGTGGAGGCTTGGGAGGGATGCAGGGATTGTGTGACAGACAGATGTGCACACATGCACACACACATACACAAGAGGTTGAGACCACATGCTGCCCATGGGTCTCACTTTCCCACCACTATTTTATACCACAGATTCTGTCTGTTATGACCTTATTTTAACCTTACAAAAAGACTACTGTACTAGTATATTTATGTAGAATGCTAAGCCATGGTTTATATAGGTTGTAATTTGTAATTCTGTCCATGAATTCTCCTGGAGAGAAATGCAAAACCCACAGTTTGTTTCCCTCCAATTCTGTTTTTCCTCTGTGCTTTTTGAGAGTTTATTGTAGGATATTGGAGAAAACTTGCAGTTGGGGAAACCAGCAAGAAACTGGCCACAGTTTCCTGTTCAAATATAATGACATGCCATGTTTTAGACAAATCAGGATAAGTTCCTGGGCTGCCTAATACTCCATTATTTGTTTGGAGGGACAAATAATTTATGAAATAAATTATATCCTGGATTACTATTATGTATGAATCCAGTAATTCTTGTCTCAGTAGAACACTAGAAAATGAATGTCAGTGAAATAGAATGGGAAAGGCTTATGGTGACTCTAAAGTGATCCTATCAGGGTTTTTTTGGCATGTTTCTTCAGAGGGGGTTTGCCATTGCCATCCTCTGAAGCTGAGAGTGTGTGACTTGTCCAAGGTTCCCTGTGGCTTTACATGATTGAGCTGGGATTCTAACCCTGGTTTCTAGAGTCATAGCCCAGTGCTCAAACCACTACATCACACTGGCTCCATCCATGATTTAAACATTGGCAGTGTTATGCTTATACCAGGCGCATGTTGGATTGCCAGGATGAGATTCTCTGATTCTTTTTATAGACTTAAAAAAGCCTCATAGAACTGTTGAAGCTAGAGATTAAATTTTTTGTGTGTGCCTTGTACATTGCTTTTATTTTTGCTGATAATAGGCTTATCTCCTGCTGAGGAAAAGATAAGGCCTCTGGTTGCCTAAAGAACTTGTGTGTATACCTCTGACATTGGCAAACTTTTTGTCATTGTTGTATGGGGTACCTCCTACTATGCTGTCAGGCAGGCTAAACCACAACATAATGTCATTAACCCATATATATTTCCGTTGGACCTTGTTGCTTGGTAATGGAAGTTAAAGAATTGTGAATAACAAGGCATATGTAGTCCTTCATGTGCTTAGTCTTAATTATCTAAACAGTAATTATGCAAACTGATTTATTCAAAGCTCTGTTAATTATTCTGTAAATTCCTTCAGTGATGCCCAGAAATCTTAATTGCCAAACTTATTAAGCTCACTTTCCTTTGTTCTCCAACACAGAGATGGATAACTAGGAAACCCACTTTTGGCAATGAATCCTATTTTAAAATAAACTCCCTCCCCCAAATAACAGTTGGCAGTTGCTGCAAAAGAAAGAAAGGAAAAGAAACTTCCCAAGGGGCAGCTGTATTAGTGAAAGCAATCAAGGGCATTGTGGCATCTTGAAGATTTAATATATTCGTTATGGTGTACACAGAGACAGAAAGCCAGGGAAGGAGAAAAAGGAACTGAAATAACTGCAGTCCAAAATTTGAGTTAGATTGCATAGCTAAAATGGGAAAATGTTTGGGTGGGCAGAGGGGAGTTAAATATCCTAAAGCAGGGGTAGGCAACCTAAGGCCCGGGGGCCGGATGCGGCCCCCTGAGGCCTTTGGACCGGCCCCAGGCTGGTACTGCCGCCGCCGCCCCCACCTCTGCCGCCGCCTGCCATGATGATATTGATTACTGTTGTTATTACTTGTTCTTGGGGTTTTCTTGGCAAAATCTCCACAGGGGTTTTGCCATCATTGTTTTTCTGGGGCTGAGACAGTGTGCATGCATCCCTGTTTGTTTGTGGGCCTGCCTTCCACTCGTTTCCATGATGATAATGATTATTGTTGTTATTACTTGTCCTTGGGTTTTCTTGGCAAAATCTCCACAGGGGTTTTGCCATGGCTCTTCTAGGGCTGAGAGAGTGTGCATGCGTGTTTTTAATTTTTTTTTAATTTTTAAAATATGTATGTATTTATTTATTTATTTATTGTGCTTTGGCCCCCCCCAATTGTCTGAGGGACAGCAACCCGGCCCCCGGCTCAAAAAGGTTGCCTACCCCTGTCCTAAAGGCATCAGATCTGATCTCGGATGCTAGGCAGGGTCAGTTCTGCTTAGTACTGGGATGGGAGATGACCAATGCATGCCAGGTGCTGTAGGCTATATTTTAGAGAAATAAACTGACAAAACCACCTCTGAGTATTCCTTGCCTAAGAAAACCCTGTGAAATTCATGGGGTTGCCATAAGTCAGCAAGTGACTTGGGCCTTGTCTGCATGGGTCAAAATGCTCTCCCAGTCAGCCCGTTCTGGCTTTGTACTGTTTGGACAACACGCAGCCCAAAGCCCAGTTCTGGCGTGGGCAGTCCAGATGATGTCCAGCATATCCCTCACTAGAATCAGGATATAACAGGGATAAAACCATTTTTAAAAACTTAACTGTTGCTCTGGATCTTCTTGGAAGATCCAGAGCCCTCCTTTTCTGTACTGCATTGATGGGCTGCTCAGTATATCTGTCGCCACCACAGGTCACTCATTCTGAGGTAAGAACAAGTTGCCCAGCATGTGACTGTCACTGGGCATCTTGTTCTAACCTCAAAAGTGACTGACCCCTGGCAGCGGATGTGCCAGGCAGCCCAGCAGAATGACTGTGCAAACAGCTGCAATGGTGCAGGGGCAGAGGGCAAGGGAAGGGAAGGGAAGGGAGACAGAATGGGGCAGCTGTGAGACCAGGATACTCCAGGCTGCCCCTGAAGTATCCTGGCCAGTGCAGACAAGGTCTTGTAAGTGCACGCACGCACCCACACACACTGAATGTGAGACTGGCTGGTATGTCATCTTGACAGGTTTTTGTTTCCAGTCTCAATTATGACATTGATTTTGAGTATAATTCCCTTAATGATTTGGGGCTAGGATATCTGCCTCTTTTTTCATATCATCCTATTTACCAGAGCTAGTCCTTGCATGAGGCAAGGTGAGTCCCTCATTTGCAGTGGTGGGTTAAAAAGAAGCACTGAACCACAAACTCTGCTGTGCCTTTATGAGGGCATTGCTGCCTGCCTTCCCAATGCACCAGGGGCAGGGCAACGACTTCACAAAACTTTGTGAAGAAAGCCTTCATGCCTGTGTCTTGCTCAGACATTTCAGAATGAGATTTCTACTGGGATCACTAGAGGTTCACTCAGGCCCAAGTGCCTCATTTTGAGGGGGGGGGGAGGTCCTTCCATGGAGACACAAATGATCTCCAAGGCCACATTGTCCATGACATCTTTGGTCAAAATAAGAAAATCACAGACTGAGGTATTTGGTGAGTGATATTGTCCATGGGGATGAAGGTGGCTGTAGGAAGGTGGAGGTGTGTGAGTAGACAGCAGGACACATTGCAGTACTCTGCTACCTGCTCATTCTGGTTCTCACCTGAGACCTGCTTTCTATTATCCTTCTGTCTCAGACACAGAGGTTATCCCATTATGTCGGGCCTTTTTTGTAGGGCTCTAGAGTGCACTTCTGCTTGGCCTAACATGCCCAATGAAGATGCACTGCTTTTCAGAAAACATTAATGTTTAGTGGTCACTGAATCTGCCTTTCACTGGAGTATTTGTTTTATTGTTCCTTTGTTGTGATTAATGTGATTTAAAGGGTTTTTCTCCATTTAGGTTAAAGATGAGGGCTCTTAATGAACCAAAAGGAAGGATGTAAATATATCGAAGTACACAAATAAATGAATTCTCAGGCATTAGCATACTCCTCAGTTTCCTGCTGTATATTTTATCACACATTTGATGAACTGGGCTCTTTCTTAAAGAAACTCATGTCACAAAACACAATATTACATAACGTTTAAGGCGATAGTAAAGGGTTGGTGGTTTTTGTAATGATTGCAGCAAAAGACGTAAAGCCATTTACATAGGGCAGCGAGTACACTTTTTGCTGAGGAGAGCTTGAACCAAAATAGGTAAAGTCCAGACAAGCAAATGTAGCAAGCCGATGTGTCTTACCCTGGGAAAAGGATGCAGGGTTGATCCAGATTGGGAACATAGCATGGAGGGGCAGGGGAATGAAAGAGAGTTTTAAAAGCAACACTTCCATTGACTTATGGGTCTGCTCTGGTTGGGATTAACAGGCTTTTTGCTACTTTTTAAACAGTTACATACACTTCTCAGATCTTTTTAATAAATATTAAAATTCCTTCTATGTTGATATATGAAAGTATTTCCCTACCCCCAAAATAAACAGGTCTGAAAGAATTTGGCTCCCACTGCCATACAAAAATACTTGTTCATTTTCGCTGAGTGAGGGAAAGTAATGACGTAAAGTGTATAAGATAAATAAAAAGAAAATAGGGCTAAAAAAGCTTAGTGGTCTTGTTAACTAGAAACATTTCCACTTTCCAGATTTTTATTTGGTGTTAAGTAAACATAGATAAAGGATTGGGTTATTGCAGTCAGAACAAATAGTTAACCAGTAACATACATTGATAATGAAGTTTGTGTAACAAAGGCAGCAGCAGGGGTAAAAGCACTAATCAAATAGCTTGGCCATTTTCTGAATTATATTACACCGGTTTGACTGTAGCATGTTCACATGCCTAACATTCTGCATTAATAGATATAATTCTTAGACAAAAGATAAGCTTTATATGATAAAATACTGAACTGTCAGAAGAACCTTTTCTAGTTTCTATTATACAACAGTGAAAGATTTAAAAGTATATAATACAGATTCTGTCTTCATGCATGTACATGGTAACTTCATGTAGCTGAATAAGAAACCAACATCATACAGAGCGACATTTCAAAAATCAATCCTTGCTACTTTTCAGAATTCTTTTAGCAGCTAATGGATATTAGGATAGTGGATGTGCAGCAGTGGAAGGTAGATGCAGTTCTCTGGTGTATCATGTTCAATGGAATATCAGGTTCCCTCCATTTTACCCTGGAAAGCAACACACTCAGACTTTTGTTAGCAAAATAAAAACATTACTATTGTTGGAAATACATTATGATAGGAAAGGGGATAGACGATAGACATCCCCAGTACTCTCACTAAAATGGAGATACAGGAAACCATTCTTGCTTCCAATCTCTCTAGGGGCTTCTCTCCCATCCTTCATTTTTATTAACTTTCAATAATACAAAACCAAATTGTAACAGAGCGAAAATAAGAATATAAATTCATAATCAGAGACTATAATATACTTGATTGCATGCATATTCAAGATTTGAATAACCCCTATTCCACTTATGATGAGATCATCCTTTATCAGAGGTACCTGATTTTGACTTGACCAGTTATAGCAAATATGTTGAACATAGCAAATTATTTTGTTTTCTGTATTATGTACAGTCTTAATATATGATATACAGCTCCTTTTGGGAGTGATCTGTGTTTTTCCTCCCTTAACCCAACTTTGCTCTGAACTCAGCAAAGCCACAGGAATGTCCAGTGTTGGAAATCTCTAAGTGATTTCGAGTTCGTTGTGCATGTGGACTCCTGGTTTGGTTGCGATTTGGCCCGATCAGTGGTCCACATGCCAAGAGCTGTTCATCCCCATTCTCTGCACCAAGGAATAGAGGAAAAGGGAATGGTCTGTTTTTGGAGCCACTGCAGCAGCTTCTGCACAGGCAGGAACTCTGTGTAAAGCCTGCCCAGCATATTGTTACATCTGCTGAGGTCAGAAAGCGGCACTGTGCAATCAACAGGGAAGGTATAGAGCAGGGGTAGGCAACCTTTCCCCTTTAAGGACCAAGGGACTTCAGCTCCCAGAAGCCTCAGCCATGTTGGCCAGTAGTTCCATGTTGGGCAATAGCTCCTGGGATTCTGGGAGCTGAAGTCCCTCGGCCCTTAAAGGGGAAAGGTTGCCTACCCCTGGTGTAGAGTGACCCCTGCTTGTGATCCCAATATGTTCTGACCTCAGCAGAAGCAACTCCAATGGCCAGGCTTTTGCAGGGAGCTGCTTGGCTGACAAGGCTGGCAGCACTGATGGGGATGGACCAGCAGGGTTGATGAAGTTTGGCCTGGCTGACATGTGTGTACAACGATGCGATGTCACAGTGGGGCATAATGCTCCAGACTAGTTTCGTATTAAGTGGCCAGTTTAGATGTATTCCAGGAGAAAACAAATACACTTCTCCTTCCACATTCACTGGGGTTAGGGGCAAGGACCCCCATAGATGTGGAAAAAACACAAATAACAAAAACATTATGTTTTTACCTGAAAGAACACCTCTCTAGGTCCTCCAGTGCAACTCTGTGGTCAACTTCTGCCAGACATTGACCATAGAATTGCACTGGAGGAGCTACAAATGCCTAGTGGAGTGTTCTCTCTAGGAATCTCTAGGTCTTTCAGTGCAACCTTTGGTTAAATTTGACCATAGAGTTGCGCTGGAAGACCTAGATATTCCTAGAGAGAACATATTAATCAAATCCATGAATAATCAAAGCCGCAAAAGTCAAAGCTGAAAATGTGGAGGGACGAGTGTATATCTTCTTGCTAAGGAAAGAAAGAGCCTAGAGTTTGCAAGAGGAGGAGGGCTTTCAGAAACCCTAGGGCCTCATTCCCACTATAGAATAAACCAGTTTTCAAACCGATCTGAACAGGTTTAAATGGCCCTCAGTCATACTTGCACCAAATTCCTGACACAGTTTGTCAAGGGGACCTCAGCACTAAACCCATTTAAAGTGCTTCTTCCAGATCCACAGAATTCCCCATGTCTTTTGCAATTAATTGATTCAGTGCTAGTGTGAATGAGCTGAGATTTGAATCAGTTCCCTGTGGAACATTCAGCCCTGTGACGCAACTCCATGTTGAATCGATCCATTGATGAATGTGAATGCAAAGTGGATAAAGTTGAAATGGGTAAAGTTCAATCGGTGCTAAAATAGTCTGAAAGTCTATTCGGTGCTAAATCGCTTCATTGATTTGACTCAAAAAATGGTTTATTTTGTAATGGGAATGAGGCCTAGGAGTAGCAGTCTAGGATTGGAAGAAAGGTTAACTGGATAGGGGGGTTGCAGACTGCCAGAAATAGTGCAAATTGAGTCCACTTTTACAGTTAGCGTTAGGGAATCATGGGAACTGTATTTTATTGTGGCACCAGACAAAGAAGGCTCAAATGTCTCAGAAAAAAAAAACAATTCCCATGATTCCCTAGCACTAACCCTAACCCTAAAAGTGGACTCAATTTGCACTATTTCTGGCAGTCTGCAACCCCCTATAGCTCAAACAGGCAGACAGTCTAGGAGACTGTTTCCATGGATTACATGCATCTTCATGCCAACTGAGTTGAACTCTGTCACTTCCAACAGAAGCTAAGTGGGATACTGTGGCTGCATTCACCCAGAACAGTAAGCCAGGATTCAGGGGAACTTGATGCACCATGAGCAAGGAATGTGCTTGTGTAGTCTATTTGTTACTGACTGGCTCCTCCATGTTAGCTTGGGCTGATAAATGTTTTGCATAGTGTGTCATTTAAACTGGGATTCCTGGATTGTTAACACCTTTTGCAAGTCAGGATTCTAGACTGTAAATCAGAATTTTTATACCATGTTTTGTAATCCTGACTTACCATTCTGTGTCAACACTTCCTTAGAAGATAATGGGCAAAATCACTACCAAATCAATTCAGGGCTTAAAATTATTGAGAATCTTCCTGTAATTCCAGAAAATGAATACACAAAGTTAGCAGTCCACATAGTCATGAACATGTTTTCCAGGAGGTTCCAGGAGGCTGCTAGTATCAGCCAATTAATTACTGTGAATGGTAACCATTTTGTGAACAATTCTGTGTATCAGAATGAATAATTAACAAGTAATGCACACTAGGCCAGTTTCTATTCAGATTCCTGTCACAATTCAGACAACTTCCAGAATCTTCCCTGGGAGATTCTAGGAGTTGTAGTCCAAAAGTAACTTTTATAAACTGTAGGAACTGGAATCCAAGAGTAACATTCCCAAACTGTGGGAGGTTCTGGGAGTTGTAGTCCAAAATTAACTTTTCTAATCCATGGTAGGTCTCTAAATTCTGGGGTAACTTTTCAGGTAAAAATAACTTTTTAAAACTGTCAATTTTTGAGCTATGAAAGTTCTAGTCCAAAAGTAGCTTTTCTAAACTATTATAACTACAGTGGACCCTTTATATCTGCTGGTGCTTGGTTCCATGACTCCCATGGATACCAAAATCTATGAGTGCTCAAATCCCATTAAATACAATAGCATTGTAAAATGGTGTCCCTTATATTAAATGACAAAAGCAAAGTTTGCTTTTTGGAATTTATATTTTTTAAAATATTTTGGTGGTTGAATCTGTGGATAAAAAATCCGTGGATTCGAAGGACCCACTGTATTGTCAGTAGAGGCAGTGTTACCAATTTCTTTAATGGCATCACCACCTCAAGCAGTTGGTTACAGTAATTTAATGGTTTATTAATACATTTTTAATGGTAAATAAGGAAACAGGCACTTGTAGAAGACTATCCAGCCCAGAGTTTTCTGTTATTTTTTTGGTATTAGTGATGGTGCACACTTCATTGATTTCTTTATCACAGGCAACAAAATATCTTGGGCTGACTCAGCTATCTGGCATTATAGTATTATTAAACATACCTTTTCCCTCATTAACACATTAATTCAGTTCAGTCTGTTTTCACGGCTTAATATTATATGTTTCCCAGCCCTACTGTAGATCTTTATACTGCTACAGCTAAGAAAACAATCACCATCTCCATATTTCTATAGATTCTTTTGTAATTATGAAGCTCTCTTTTTAGTAACTGTTATTCTGATTTGTTTTAACTAACTATGGGGGGAAGCAGACTGGCGGCACGGGGCCGCCCTGGGAAAGTGTGCCGCAAGACCGAGGCGTCCCCACGCCTCGATCCTGCGGTGCACCTTCGCCGCCCCTGAAAGGAGCGCTAAAATAGCGCTTCTTTCACAAGTCAGAGAAAGTGCATCCCAAAACGTTGTGGCGCACTTTAGCTGACTTATCCGCCGCAGCGTGTGCGGACGCTGCGGTGGGAGGTTGCCCTCGGAGTGCCGGCCGTGCGGAGGGCCGGCGGCTCCGAGGGCAACCTCGGGAGGAGGAAGGGGCACCGAGCGTGCGGCTGCCCCTCTTCCCTGCCCCGAGGACAGCTTTTTAAGCCGTCTGCCGAGGCCCTATGATTAGAACAAACAACTGTTCTCCACATTCAGATCTGGTGGGAAATGGTGATTTGTTCAAAAGGGGAACCTTATGACTTTTTCCTGGTTTATGCCATGGTTCTCATAATGGAAAACCATGCTTTCCTTTTTTATGGCTGTATCAGGAAGGAGTATCCTCTCTACTTATTATTTATAAGGAACTTTGAATACTGTTCAAGGTGCAATTCCTGACCCTTCATTTTCTGAAACTGGACTATCCAAGATGATCTTTGGATTATATCCACTTTCATAATTGTACCATTCTAGAATGTACGCTGTGATTTTGGTTATAAAAACAGCATAACATAGAAACCTTACCCCTGTGCTGTCTGCTCATGTACATTTTAAGTCCCAATGATTCCAGTTGTTCCTTCTAAAACAGCATGCATAATTTGGTAAATTTGGTTTTCTTTCATTCCTCTATTCTCTTACCTTTAATTTTACTGAGTTCTATCTTTATGTAAGTATGAATGTAAGAAGGTACTTTACTTAAACATGTTCATTTTTTTATTTTTCAAGGTTGGTCTCAGGTCCTATTTAAACAAACAGTTGCTGATAGTTACTTCCTTGTTAGATGCTACAGAGAGATAACAGTCCTTTCCCTTACCTTTAGAACTGTAAAAGCAGTTTCTCCTTTATAGCCTAATCTGTGGGTTTTGGATGAGTGAACAGGTCAGTGTGGGGAGAGGAGAAAGCTCAAAGATCATAGGGTCCATTCCCCAGTAAGAGAAGGAAACAGACAAAAAAATTCATATTTGATATGAAAAGCTAAGCCAGGATCCTAAATCTTTCACTAGTGATAAAATTACTGACACATACTTCAGACAGAGGTGTGTGTGTGGTGTGCACGTGTGTGTTTGGAAACAACTGTTTATGAAAGATAGTTGAAAGTGATGTTGAGATACAGCTTGCCCTAGGCTTATTTTATGGGTAGAATTCAATACCTTCCCAGCTTTTCCTACCATGAACATATCTTTTGTTCTGTCAGTTTGGTGCTTGCATGTGTGTACATGCGAGCTACTAAATATTTAAATAAAATACAGGCGCTTTTATGTTAACTTGCAGTGTTCTTATGTTTATGAAACTGGATTTGCTTGACTTCTGCCTTTTTGAGATTGAGTCCCATTTACTTTTCACATGTTTTATTAGATTAGTCAGTCATTAATATTTTAACTACTGCATAACCTCCCAAACCAGTTTTTAAGAAACACAATTGTGTCTCAGTACAGTGGCAGAAGCAATTCTGTACAGTAGACATGACTATTGTGTTTGCTTTCTGAATTATACGTTTAAATATATAATCCATCATGTGGACTTGTAGGGGTTTTCTTGCATTCTGGGTAGGGAATCTGAATCACATTGTGCAAAACCTGACCTTTTCTTGTGCTCTTTGGCATGCACAGAATGTGGAAAATCTCTGCTCCCTTTGTAAAGCATGCAAGTTTCTAGGCCTCAGGGCTGCTGGCAGTTTTTGCCTGAGGCATGACAAAACTGAGAGGCGACAAGGTAGATTTCAGCAACCCAGATAGTAATTTTTCAATCATCATACCTCTCAGTTCCCACCTTCCTCTGCTCTTCTTTTGCTTTCTTTGTTGTTGTTTATATTTGGAATCAGAAGAAAGTGTGGAGAGAGAATAAACAAAAATTCTGAAGAATTAAAATTACTGAACATTATTGTCTTTTCCCATTAATGTGTCATCTCATGATACATCCAAAGTATGATAGCCTCAGTTTAGTCATTTTGTTTTCTGGCGAGAGTTAAAATTTGATTTGCTCTTGAACCCATTTGTCTTTTTAACAGTCATGGGAATACGTAGAACTCTACTCTGGCACCACATTTCGGATGAACTGATATTCTTTCTGCCAGTTTTCTTTATTTGTCCAGCCTTCACCACCAAATATATTTTTTCTACATCTCATCTCATGATTAACGGCACTCTATTTGCTTTAAAGAATGTCATTCTAATATAAAACACTATGTAATAATTCGATTGAAAAAGTCTCATTCTTATCTGTTTCAGCTTGCTCATCACAAATATTGCAATGTTTATATGTTCCATTCATTGTTTTACAGCAGGGGTAGGCAACCTTTCCCCTTTAAGGGCCGAGGAACTTCAGCTCCCAGAAGCCTCAGCCATGTTGGCCAATAGTCCCGTGTTGGCCAATAGCTCCTGGGATTCTGGGAGCTGAAGTCCCTCGGCCCTTAAAGGAGAAAGGTTGCCTATCCCTGTTTTACAGTATCTAACTTCTCCTGATTCATGCTTCTCACATTTCATGTTCCTACTGTATGTGCTGTGCAGCTTTGGACATTTCTTTCACTTCTGCACATGTCAGCAGCTGAATGCCCTTTTGTCGTGAGTCCAATTGCATCATTAGGCAGGGCACTATTCTTACGTGTCCTTTGCTTCTCCCGAGTAGCTGATTGAGTGCCTTCTGATCTGAAGATCTCATTTTTTGGCATTACTTTTTCCTTCTTTTTGGAGAGCGGGGTTTTCAAGGTAAAAGACATTCAGAACTTCTTTACCACTGCCATCTTCTGTATAGCACTAACAAGAGTTTAGATAGAGTACCACTATCATTGTCTCTGAGAGATCCTCCATCAATGTCACCCCTACCATCACTATTGCTGGTGCTCAGTAACTTCTTCTCACTGCATTAAGATGTCTGGCACATTTAGTCTGGCTCCTCAGCAAAAGACTCTGTGACTTGAGAGACTCTACCAGTGCTACTGGTATTGTCAGCACCCAGTACTATCATCATGTGGTGTCCTGCCTGACAACAGCAATCAGTTAAGGTCCCAGTTGTTCAGTTCCTTACACCATACCTGCAGTGTAATCTCCCTTTCTGCTGAAGGCTTAATAACCTACTGGCTTAAAACTTCTACTCATGTTCAGTGAAAGAAAAATATTTCAATCACAGTTTTTACTGGGGAATACTATGTACACATCTTTAGGGCCTGGGCGTCTCAGTAAATTCTAGTTGAATATTTCAGGTGGGATTGATGACAACTGGTCTTAACAGGTGTTACAGTGAAACAGAGACTTGGTCTCTGAGGTCCTATTGATAGCTGTATGCTTATGCAAATAAATACCATGGTGACTGTAAATAATACCCAAAAGTCAAAGAGCATCTTGAGAAAGACAAAATGCCTTTGTTTCCCCATATGTGTGCTGGAAAAGATGTGATAGGCCACCTTACAGTGTAACAGAATAAATTTTATAAATGAGGAAGAATACATATGAAAGTTGTGGAGTAGCCTTATCAGTGTAAAACTCAAATGTCTCTCTCCAAAGTAGGAAAAAAGTACCTACCGTCTGTGGGCTGGATCCATCCATCCCAGCACTTATGCAAACCTTCCATGTTCTCTTCAGGTCTGTGGCTTTCTGCTGCTCAGCAACCTACCCCCAAAGAAATCTTGCTGATAGGACTGGCTACCAACTGACAGGACAGCCGTGGTGATAGTGGTGTTATCTATATCTGACTAATTGTGACCTGTTTATTTTATATCCTGCTTTTCTCCCAGTACAGGACACAGGGTTCCTTATAGCATAAATTAAAAGAAAGTACAGCTAAACCTCAGTCACTTGTAACATTACAGAACGGATAAGAAACAATTAAATATGTGATCATGTTAAAACTAGACACTGAATTAAAACAATGTAGAAGTATTCAAAACACACTCAAAAGGTGAGACGGTACATTACCCACACTGAAAAACTGTTTCTCAACACTCAGTATACAGTGATTTTGATAATGATAATTTAGGAGTTTGGGAGGAGAGATCCTAGTTAGGACTAGCAGTTGCATTTAGACATTGTAATATGTGTGCTGTTCAAATCTAATCCATAGTTTCACAAGTATCATTAAGATGGTAAAAGTACCTGATACCTTTCAGACATTATGCTATTCTGTTTTTTTCTCATTTTATTTTGAGATTTTATTCTCATGTTTTAACATAGGGCTTTATCACACGGGAGGCAAGCATCCTCCTTCTGTCATTAAATCACTATTAACTCCCATCAATATTGTGTAATAACAGGATGATTTTCAGATGACGTCCCGTGACGTCACCATTATCATGCCATTATCCTGTGAATAAAGTGGCAAAATTGTGCCGCTTTTCCCATTAATAAAAAGCAGTGTGATTTTGCTACTTTATTCACGGGATAATGGTGTGATAATGGTGACGTCGCGGGACATTGTCTGAAAATCATCCCATTATTGTGTGATATTGATGGGATTTAATGTCGATTTAATGACAGAAGGAGGATGCTTGCCTCCCATGTGATAATGTCCATAGTGGAAATATTTGAAATTACAGAAGGCTAGAAGTATAAATACACATAGATATATATCGCTAAATCAAGTGGTATATATTAACCAAAATATTAATTTTCTTACATCTGCATTGTTTTTATATTCACTTCATTTAACTTCTTTCGAATTATATCTTAATCCTTCATTTAAAAAACACATGTGAAGATACTACAGCTGAAATAGCTAGTCAGGTTGAATATCCCTTATCTGGAATTCTGAAATCCAAAATAATCTAAAATCCAAAATTGTCCACATGGGTGGCTGAGATAGTGACATCCTTGTTTTCTGATGGTTCTGTGTACACAAACTATTTTCATGCAGAAAATAATTTAAAAATATTGGGTATAAAATTACCTTCAGGCTATGTGTATGAATTATATATGAAACATAAATGAATTTTGTGTTTAGAGTTGGTTTCTCATATGTAAGATCTTTTGTTTTATATATATATATATATATATATTTCAAAAAGAATCCAAATTCCTTCTAAGAAAAATTCCAAACCCTTCTGGTCCCAACGATTTTGGATAAAGGAGATTCAACCTGTAATGCATTTTTCCCTGGTCACAGTAAATGTCAGGAAGCTGCCACAGTTGCCAAGAAGAAAAAGCCCGAAAGAGAGGGACAAAGAAAGGAGGATCTAGCCATGGTTGTCAATTCTGATTGACAAAACTAATTGTTCTCTGCTTGAGAAATAGCAGTAGTTTGAAGAGGACTGCTCTCCAATACATCACATACAGAAAAGTACTAAATTCCAAACCACCAGTCTCTGTTGGATGCATTACAACGAACACACTCACCCCACAAATTCTGATTGAATTTAAATTAAGAAGATATTATTAAGGACCAATCAGGGGAACCAAAAGCATTTCAGAAAGTTATGTGTGCATTTCCCTTCACTGTATACTATCTGTACTTCAGATAGCAAGAAATACACCATTATCTCAGTTTCACTTGTGTTACTAAATCCAGAGTAAGCTCTTGTCTTCAATGAAAGTATGTATTTACACGTACAGAGCTGAGATCAGAATGAATCTCATTACTGTTTACAAGCCTGGATCACATGAGATATTAAAGAGTGGAAAGATCGCCTCTTAATACTCCATTACTCTAATTTCTCTTCTTAAAGCTTTTGTGTGAGTAATCAGGGGATACTCAAGCTAGCCTCATATAGTACCTTTAATTTAAAAGTCTGCTTCTGCAAAGCTCTGTGTAATGCTAATCCATCTGTGCTTAGCTGCTAGCTTTTCAAAGCAGGGCAGGGCAACAGATGTGTATTTGGGGAGGGAAATCAGGAAACTGACAAAATGATTACTCTTGCTGAATTTCAAGCATGCATCCATTACTGAATTTACTGAAAACTAGAATAAAGAGGAAGTTTTAAAAATAAAATAAAACAAAAATTATTTGGTTTGTGCTTTATATTTCTTTATAGCTGGGTTGTAACACATCTGGAGGGACTTTTCTTATCCCAGAATTTTACCACTTCTTCCTTAATTTTGTATAATATGCAGTGTCGTCATGTTAGAGAATCTAATTCTCTTCAAAGCATGACAGATTCCCTATTTTTTATAGGAATAGAGTAATAGTAAATGTCCTACATTTTATGGTGCCATGTCCACTTTTGTGGTTAGGGCATCTGGTCACCCTGAACACGTCCCCCATTTCAATAGTTTGTCCAGGATGAATCCCAAAATGTCCTCCATTTTGAGCATCACTAAGAAGCATGAATTTACATTCATATTAGTGTTTTTAGCTTTTATTTTGTCATGTGCTACGTTTTTCTTGAATGCCCTACATTTTGGTGGTGCCTTGTCCTCCTTTCCAGTTAAGACATCTGGTCATCCTGCCTACAGAAGGTTAATTTGACACTTCTCTGTCCCTCAGGCTTACAATAGAAATAAAATAAATAACAATACAATTTTAACTTTGTACTGTTCTTGTTAGATTATTTTAATTGTCCCTTATAAATTTGTTTTAATTGTTTTTATTCTGTGAGCGGCCTTGGGTCCCTTTTTTGGGAGAAAGACGGCATAGAAACAAAATAAATAAATAAAGCAACATTGAAAGGAGAAAGTTGTGTGGAGTATTTATTAATTGTTAAAATTATGTCTTGACTGTGCATTAGTTAAAAAGTGCACCATTGAGGGCATATTCACATGAATTTTTTTCCCACTACGACCTTAGATACATTTAGAAAAAAAATATATAGGGTTCTTCAGGCACCTAATAGTTTGTGGTTCAAGTAACTTTATTAGTTGCATTTCAGCATGAAAGCTTCCAAGGTGACTGGCAACGAGGTAAAACATTTGGTCAAGACATAGCAATAAAACCGGAATAAAAACAAACAACAAAAAGAGCTGCAGAAGAGATAAGAGATAAAAGGACAACAATCAAAAAATAAAAATAGCAATGAAAGGACAAAAAAATTGAAGAAAAACAAAGCAGTTGGAGTACAAATTAATCAAATGGATATATATGATTTTGTATGTTTGCTATTTCTTTATCAACCTAATTCAAGGATCATAGCCATGAGAAGCCATCTGCACTCTTTATTTCAAAGTGTTTCATATAGTAGCATTCACTTTACAATACTGGATAAACTATATGTAGACATGCCCACATACCTACACATATACAATTGTGCATACAAGCACACATGCACACACACATAGAAGAGCATTGCAGCAATTAAATGGCACCACGTAAATTACAGGGACTATTGAAATAATGATCAATCAAGTGATCTGACTACAAAAACTTTTCCTGAGGTATTTGCAATGTACAAGATAAAGAGCAGAATAGTGCACTGCTTTCTTTCTGGGTGATGGACCAAAGAACTTGACAATAAGAATGATATATTAGCTTGTAAAAGATGATATCACTTATTGTTGTGAAGATACAAAGGCTATTGATTTCATCAGGAAAAATCCTTCAGTGCCTTACAAACTTGAGAAAAGAAATTAAAATGAGGTTGGGATATGTGACCTTTTTGTAGGTTCTTTTTATGGCAAATGGCTAGTGTGAAGAAGAGAGGTTGGGATTTTTATATAAGTAAGGATCAATAACAAAGAAAGGATTGTTTTAGGTTCAAGAAAGTAATGCTTATTCTGACAAAACTCATCCCCCAAATGCTTTACTTTCCAGGAAAACCACCAATGTTTCTGTTACAAACTGCCTTAACAGGCAAGCTCATGAGGCCACAGTCTTCTAGGAGGAAAGGAAAAGATAAGACAGGCATCCTTTTGGGGCAGAACCTAGTAGGAGCATTTGGGGCCTCAGAAGCCAAGACAATCCTGCCTTTATGATAGTTAAATCTTCTTGGGCTATCTGATGTGGGGGACCAGTTATTCACCCCAACCCCAACCCGCCCAACTCCGTGCCAAGGACCAGCACCATAGTTGTACCCATTGGGTACAATTGTTTTTTCTTTTCTTAGAAAGTGATGGTTAATGAAGACATCTGTGTGCACTGCTGTTCCCTGTATTCAGAGGTTTAGATGCAGGATCCACCCAGTCTGCCCTTTATGTTAGCTTTCCCCAACCTGTTGGTCTCTATATATGTGGTATTACCATGCACATCATCCCCGTCAGCATGGCTAATAGCTGAAGAGTACCAGACTACAAAAACCAGTTTTATTCATTTCTTTATTAAATAAAGATTTAGCAATGATGATAAGTGATTGATTAGAATGGAGATTGCAGTCAAGAAATCAGGAGAAGACTAGAGGACTAGGAAGGACAGCTGTGAAAGAAGTAGACAAGATCTTGAAGTGCAAAGATAAAGTTAGAATTCTGCATGCCATTGTATTTTCCATCATTATCTATGGATCTTAGAGGTGGATGGTGAGGAAGGATGTTTGGAAGAAAATCAGCTCATTTTTGAGATTTGCTAGGGAGGCGTTCTATGGATCCCATGGATTGCTACAAAGACAAATTAATGGGCCCTCGAACCATGATCTCTCCCTAGAAACCAAAATGACTAAGGGGCTATGCAGATGTGTGGCTCTGGGCCACCCCTGCTAGCTGTGAATCGGGGCTGTGGCAACCACACGCCGTGACCCCAATCCTCCCTTTTGTTGCCCCTAAAAGAGCGGCAAAATGCCGCTCCTTTTAGAGGCAGCAAAACACCACCCTAAGAGCTGGCGCTACGGCTCTTCCATATCCTTTCGGCTGAGCGTGTCTGGGGTTGGAGCGGCATCAGTCTGGGGTTGGGGTGGCCGGCATGTGGCTGCTCCTCCCCAACTCTACCCCCAGGCCGGCCCTGTAGGCCAGTCTGCAACGCCCCTAAATTGGGGCTGTCATACATTGGCCATATCATGAGAAGATATAACTCACTAGAAAAGACATTAGTGCTAAGTAAAGGAGAAGGCAGGAGGAAAAGAGGAAAATAGCATTACAGATGGATAGACTGAATCAAGGAAGCCATGGTCATGAGTCTGCAAGGACTGAACAGGGCTGTCAAGGGTAGAGTGTCTTGGAGATCTCTCATTCATAGGGTCACCATAGGTCAAGGCCAACTTGATAGGAGTTAACAACAAGGATGATGATCTAAGACTTAATGTACTTAAAAATGTATGATGTGATATCCATATTTTCTTGAAATTGAAAGAGTCCCTCTCCAATGTAATTTGATCAGTGCTTTCTGCTTCCACCAAAGCATAGTGACTGGTTCTTGTCACACAAATGATGGTGTTCAAGGGGGAATCAGTGAGGTAAACAGATACACAGTCAGTCCTCCATATCCACAGATGTTTTAAACATGGATTCTACCATCCATGGCTTGAAAATATTCAATATATATGTATAAATTACAAAAGCAAACCTTGATTTTGCCATTTTATGTAAGGAACATTGTATTTAATAGGACTTGAACATTCTCAGATTTTGGTAGCCATAGAGGGTCCTGGAACCAAACTCCAGTGGCTACCAAGGGCCCACTGTACTCTTTTGTAGAGATGTAAAGACTCCGGAAAGTTTGAAGCCATGGGGTGGGCAGATATTTCTAGGGGGTTTTAAATTTGGAGAAAATTTGACGGGGGGTGTAATGTAAAGAAGAGTGCTTCGTCTAGCTTCTCAAAGAGAAAAAATACATTTATTTAAAAAAGTCAGTATCCTCTGGAAAGCTGGAACTTCAGAATACTCACACACACACGGTCAGTCTCTTTTCCGTAACAAGCTTCCACTGCTCCCAAGATCACATAATCATTTATAATAACACAATAACACCAAACACCAAACAGGTAGATGAAGAGAGAAAATGTAAGATTTAAAGAAACATATAACGGGGGGGGGGGGGGGGGGGGGGGGGGAGAAGCAATATTAGGACCTTGTACAAATTGGAAGTCACTTGGTTACTTTAGAAACATAAAATATACTATGTATAACTTGGCTTGTCAGAAGTATCATGTTTGATACTTTACAAGTATACTTTTTTCCAGAAGGTAATTGAAAATTTAATTTAATTTTAAAATGTTACTTCTTGTTATAAATGGCACTACAATGTCCTATAAGGAGCCTTATGAACTATGAACCTCTTTGCTATTGTCAGTTTATGAGCTGCCAAAAATCCTCAATAAAAGGAGAACAAAATTTCAATGTTACTAAAACAAATTTTTTAGAAAATGTTCTTCAATGTGCCAAGCAAATCAACTGAGCGTCTCTACAGACGGCCTGTTTCGGATGGCTCTGGGCTGCCCATCTTAGTGGCGGATTGGGGGCGCGGCAACCCCATGCCACAGCTGTGATCCTCCCTTTTGCCACCCCTAAAAGATCAGCAAAATGCCACTCCTTTTAGGGGCGGCAAAAGGCCCCCCCTAAGAGCTGGTGCCGTGGCTCTTCTGCGCCAGGAGTGCGTCCTGACATCATGAGTACAGGCGCACGGTGTCAGGACGGCATCAGGGTGGGGTGGGGGTGGCAGGCATGCAGCTGCCCCGCCCCAACTCTACCTCCAGGCCAGCCCTTTAGGCCAGTCTGCAATGCCCCTGAGGAAAGAAAACTTAAGTCCAAAACACACTGCAGAAATAATCCAGTTTGAGATTGCTTTGACTGCCCTGGCTCAGTGCTAGGGAATCCTGAGAATTGTAGTTTATTGTAGTAGCAGAGCTCTCTGACAGAGAAGGCTCAATGTCTCACTAAACTACAGTTCCCATAATTCCCTAGTATTGAGCCAGGGCAGTTAAAGCGCTCTCAGAGTCTGCTGCCACACTGCCTAATAAATGCAGTTTCATACCACATTAACTGTCATGGCTCCATCCTGTGGAACCTTGGGATTTGTAGTTTGGTGTGGCAGCACAGCTCTGACAGAGAAGGCTAAATAGCTCACAAAACTACAAATCCCAGAATTCCATAGCATTGAGGAGGCATGACAAAGCAGTGTCAAACTGTATTAATTCTTCAGTGTAGATGCAGTCATAGTTTATTTGGTGAAAGTAATGTGAAATATAAAGAGGTTTCTTAGTCCTTTACAAGAGATGACTCCCCTAAAAGAAATAATGACATATTCTGCCGGTTGTAGTATGCCCAAACAGGGGAGCAGAAACATCATTTATCTTATACAGGATTTGAAGGCACACTTTCCCTTTGGCAGTGGCTTGATAATCAGTGATCCACCACCTCAATTTCTTGTAACAAAAGTGAAATAAGTATATATATTATGCTAAAGGTATAAAGTGAAAATGGAGTTTCACACGTCAGTTGTTGCTTGCATCATCATATACAGACTTGCTTGTGTGAATGAACCCTTGGTCCTCCAGATGTTTTGGACTACAACTCCCATACACCTTTGCCATTTATTGTGCTGGCTATTGCTATTGATAGTTTTAAGTGCAAAACACCTGCAGAAATTTCATCTTATCCAGCATCCGTTCAAATGTTCACATATTATAACCAGTTTTTCAGTAACCATCTGATGCAAGTGCTAATAGTCTACCTGGATTTGAAAACTAGTTTTGTAATCTGATACAAGTGGGTTTACAGTTAGATATGTAAAAAAAAAAATTTGTGAGAAATACGGAAATGAGCCTTATCCTAAAGCAAGTCCTGTTTGCCAATCTCAAGTGATAATCTCATAACTCTCCATTCATCAAACCACGTGCTGGGTAGGTAGATCCGGAGCAGAAGACTTCAGGCATCTCCAAAGTAATTGCAGATCAAAGGTCATTTGATGGAACAGAGGGCTTTGACAAGAAGAAGAGGTTTTTAAAGCCTGCACCTTGTTTTAACACTCCAGTGAGAAAACCCATTTGAGTGAGCAAGGCGGCTGCTTTGTGACAAGTCAGCAGGAGGGAAAGGCTGTAAACCAAGACTGACAGTGGCTAAAGGGGTAAAGCAAAAGATCTGTTGTCATGCCAGGCAGCAGCTGCAATAGCACAGCCTCAGAGATCCCTGGAATGTAACGTTTTGTGAGCCACTTGTATTTAAGCATAAGAAAAGGAACTGGGTGGGTGGGGGTGCAGAAGGTAATAGAAAACAGTAGATACTTTCCTATTGATAAGAAATTTGTGTCTTGAACAGCACATACTTGGAGGGGAGCTGGGGATGCAAAGAATGTGGTCAGTGCCAGTGCTTAGATAAACCTAACTTGCTCAGACCCATAGTAACCATTATGCATTCTTTCGTTATTGTTATTGGGTGTGAATTGGTTTACTGCAAGAGAAAGTGAGCGATAAATCAATTATACGTGTGTCACCAACAAACCTTTGCATGACCTAGATCTGTATGTCCCATAATTAATTTTAGGACTACAACTATTGAGTAAATGAACATTCCTTACATCTTTTGGTAGTATAATTGTTTGCACATAGTAGTGATGGCAACAGTGGATTTTCTTTAGAGATACTTCAGTTAAAGATTATACTTATCTTCTTCATAAGTACCACATTATGGTACCTTCTGAAATGAGCACTAGACACTAACTGTAGATTAATTCTCTGGTTGGGAAAACAGTGAGGAAGAGAGGAAAGGATTCCAATGACAGGATAAGCAAACCACAAAATAAAGTTTTGTGGCTCCTTGGCATGCTGCTTGCTTGTAACCAATAAGCAAGGGTTCCTGCAAACCCTGGGCTTACCATGTTGGTTGGATGGATTTGATCATTTTAGTAAAATACAGTAATTCAAAACAAGCAGTTAGCTGTTGCTCATTCATAGGATCTAAAGCAGTGTATCTCAAGTTATCTGATGTGGGGGACCTGCAGTTTTTTCCTCAGATGTACCATATTTGTGCAAATGGCTGCAGTGTTTTCTTACTTTCCCAGAAGCTGATCAGCCAATTAAATGGCAGCCTTTCAGCATTTAGATTTATTTCTTCCTTATGGCATAGGAATGGCTTCCTTTTAATGAGAAATTAATTAATTAATTAATTAACATCATTTATATCCTGCTTTCTCCCAAAGTAGAAGATTTCTGGCCATAATCATCAAAGATAGCAATTACTCATCTTTTTTTTAAAAAAATGTTGTAAGTTAAAGATTAATAGCAATTTTTTTTAAGAGTGTTAATATGGAAATGTCTCTGTGTGAATTAAACAGATGAAACTGAAAGTTGGAATAAGAAGATAGATTGACACCAGACATGCTTTGATGTGTTCTTATCTTGGTTTCTTGATTCACTTCTCAGGAATATTAGTATTTTCCTTGTCATGTTTCCTGACGTTTGGTAAGAACGTGGAATGCCTGCATATATCCTGAAGGCAGCAGATCCTTTCTGATCCTGGAAGTTATCAGAGTTGGGCCTGGTACTACTTGAAGGGGAAACTGCAAGGGGATACCAGATGTTGTAGGTTGTATTCAGAGGAAGGGCAATGGTAGACTATCTCCAAATAAATCTTGCCAAGAAAACCCTATGATAGTTTTCCCAACCAACTTCATAAGTCAGAATTGATTTAAAGGCACACAACATGAATGTACAGTTGTTTCAATGTTTTGAAAGTCTGAAGCCTAAGATTATAGTATTCTACTATAGTTTTGCTCTGTCCTGCTCAAGTCTCATTGCAATTGATACAACTATACTTCTATACAACTATACTTCCAAACAGTTCATTTTAGTAGAGCTTCTTCAAGAAAACTTCACACTGGAGCGCATAACATCCCTTTATTCAGTACACTGGTTCCTTTCTACATAGATCCACAGTGGCATGAAATGAATTTAAACTGAAACATCCATGTTTAAGGCTAAGGTCACAGCCTTTTCATAGTATAGATGTTTTATGATTTTACAATTCTAGCCTAAAGTTGTCTTCTTGGAAGTAAGTTCTGCTGAGTTCAGTGGGACTCTCAGCAAGGATTTATAGGATTACAGCCTTAATGAAAAACGTTAATGAAATAAGTAAACATTATTATGTTCCTCTTTAGAATCAGTATGATTATTATTCATTATTTTTCCAGCTTAAAAGGATTTATTAAAACTCAGTACACATCCTTAATCATAGGCATTTGTGTCAGTGTTCGCTTTTTGTGGCATTGTCATAACATCACTGCAATGTCTTCATGTCATTATTCTTCATGGAAAGGCATTGATGACCCACTTCTAAGCAAGATTGTTGCCACAACAAGTGTTAGGATTGGGTTGTATTAGCTCATTGCATTTTCATTCAAAGTGAGGTCAGAACAGGGCATCTTGTTCTTTCACAAGCACCATGCAAAGGTGCCTTCAGATTTTTAATGAACATTTTCTTTCTAATGCATGGATTTCTCACATGCTGTGGCCTATGGCAATTAGTCAAAGGCCAACCGTCCAGAAATATATATGATTGTATTAGTTGCACTGTCCATTTGAAAATAAAGTCCTTTCTTTTTCTTCTTTTTTCTTTTTTTGCAGTGCATGTTTTAAAAAGATTTTAAAAGGGCCACTTGTTGTACAGTTAAACAAAGCTCTCTTAAACAGATTTATATCTTGCATTTCACCACAGCCATTGTTGTTTTCATTCTATCTGATTTCCTTTTGTGCTCTTTCCTGGATGACAAAGCTGTATGGTGTCTGACGCTGTGTCTTTTATAGTGATTTATTAACTATGTCAGAATAGACGGGAATGCTGGGAAAGCTGTCTTGTATATTGTGACAGTTGATATTGATTATGACAGTTCCTGGACTCCAGTGGTTTCTCACACAGTGGATAGTATTTTGGTCTTTTTGGTGTACCATGTGATGGACATCATTGTGCTATCCTTGAAGCGGGGAAAGTTCTTTGTTTAGTATCTTTTTCATTGTAGTTATGTGAGAGGAATTATAATAATAGATTGTGAAGAAAACAGGAAAATTATAGAAAGAACTGGGAACAAGGAAATAACTTGAATCTTCTCTTTAAATGTCAGCTATTACAAAATAAGCATGAATATTTCCGATTTTCCGATTTTCTGAGTCTGAATTTATTAAAAGTAAGAAGTTGGATAATTTTTTCTTTGTACTGAACTCCACAGTCTCACCTTATGGACATAATCCACATTTATTAAAAACAACAGGAGATTTGCCATATACTTAAATTATATGTCGACTGTACTTTTAAGTGAAACCCACATCCCATTCTAAAGGTTTTATATTGTGGCAAAGCTTGAAAGATTGTGCTTTGTATCTCTGGGTGTGTTTTAAAAATGTGGGCTTCAAAAACATTAAGGCCTGCAGAAAGTGAAAAGGCTTTAAAAACCAGCAGTGTGGACCATTTGTCACCATAAGCTACTATTTAAACTTTATTGACCGCCCATAGTATGCTGGTACTTTAAATATGCATACTCTCTCCACACACTTCAATCCTTTGAAGGTCAAGCATGCAGTTGACTCTTGTCAGTGAAATTAGTGGACCTTGAAAATCAATAATTTTATCTAGATTGGACCCCCAATGAGCTACAGTTCTATTAATTATAATAGTGTTGCTTCATTAAACCAAACTTAAAATAATTGAAAATATTTGAAATATCTGGTTACAGATGGATTTCCATAGTTTTTTTCAGCCATGAAAATCGACTGCTGACACTTTCTCTCAGCCTCAGACAAAGCAAAGGCAAACCACCTCTGAACAAATCTTTTTTTTAAAATCAGTTTTATAGTATTTTATAGTGTTTTAATATGGTGTTTTAAAATTTGTAATATCTTAATGCATTATGGAAGCCACCTTGGGGCCCAGTTTGGGAAAAAGGTAGCATATAAATAAAGTTAAATGAATAAATAAATAAGAAAATCTGTGATTTCACCTTATGGTCTCTATAAATCAGAAATGACTCAAAGGCACACAACAACCGTTTGTCTGTTTAAGCAAATTGTTCCTACAGAATCAGATTAACCTGGAGTTTCTGTGGTGAAATTTGTACATAAATTGAATTCCTATATTTTAAAGCGATTACTCTGTCAGCCTCAGAGGAAGTTAAAGACAAACCCTGCTATGAACAAATCTTGTGTGTCCCCCCCCCAAAAAAAGAAACCCAAATCATGACAGATTCAGCTTGGGGTCAGTATAGGTCAGAAAGAGGTGAAGGCATACAACAACAAATTCAACCTAAATATGGTACTTCTGTCACCTATGTGAAAATTTGGCTGAATGAAATATGAGGAGACTTTTAGGAAAAAGAGAAAAGTTCCCTAAACTAGCAATCTCTTTAGGAAAAAGGACTTGACTTCTATATCCTTTTCTCTAAAAAGGTCACTGATCTCTTTTGGCAGATAGATAAATAGAATGCTAATTGTACTGAGACCTTTACTTTCAAAGTAAAATTGTGGGTTGGAGGGCAGTTTAAGGTAGTTTGAGTGAGGAGGCAACCCAGTAAAGCCACTGTCTCTTTTATGCCCTGGTTATTGCAATCTACCTCAGAGACTGAATACTTTTAAGCATTCCAGCTATGCATGTTAATCGGGTTTCAAAATGATTGATGCTAAAGGATTCAAAGGATTGTACTCATTAACCAAGAAGCAAGGCTCTTCTCTGGAGACTGCTAAATGTTTCATTCTGGTATCTTTATGTATTCATTCACATCTCTATCCTTCCTTATCTAAAAGGGTTCTGCTTTAAAAGTTCAAAACAGATGCTGAATAACTCTTGTATGTACACTATAACAATACGTTACCTGTACTTAAAGGGAAGTACATGCATTATTTTATTTAGGCTTGTAGGCCATTTTTAATACTTTATATAGAATTTTAACAGTTTAATTATACATATATTGATATGTATACTTCGGTATGTTCAATATACAGTTGATGCATTACAGGGGATAATTTTGTTGTCTTCTGGCAATATTTTTTAAATACTAAACTTTGCAGTGGATTAGATGGGCCAAATAAAGTGGTTTCCAAATGCTTTGAAGGTGGGGCGTTCAGATGATGCATGCCTCCAAAGCAAGCAGAAACTGGATCGAAGCTGCGCTCCAGGGCTAAAAACTGGAGCAAACAGAACATGGGATAGTCCAGTTTACCATGGAAGATGCACATCTTTGCACCTGAATATAAATGCCCTGCTGTGAGTGCAGCAATGCAAAGAAATGAAAGTGCGACAACACCAGTGGATTTAATTACAACATACACAAACCAGACAGTCCAGTAGGGACATGAGGTGAAGAGAGCGTGTTGGGGGGGACTTCCATGATTGTGCTTTGTCATTGTATCACTAGCAAACCAATGCTCCAATGATTTTTTTCCTGTCTTTCTGTTCCAGGCTTAGGTGTACTAAGGGGAGGGGATACAGACCAGTCTAAAGGGCAAGCTTGGGGGTGGAGTTGGGGTGGAATGACCACACACTGGCCGCCCTGACTCTGCCTCGACTCCACCCCAACACCATGCACCCATCCACACAGAGCATGGCATTTGCCCACTCTTTTAGAGGCAGCAAAAAGGAGGATCAGGGCCATGGCATGTGGTTGCCGCGGCCCCAATACGCCATTCCCAGGGGTGGCACAGAGCCACCCCTTACATGTGCATTGACCTAAGTTTTTCATGCTTCAAACATACAATCAGCCCTTCACATTTGCGGCCTTGACTTTTGTGGATTTGATTATTCATATATTTGAATGATATGTTCTCTCTAGGAATCTCTATGTCCTTCAGCACAACTCTGCTGGAAAGAAGATGACCATAGAGTTGCATTGGAGGACCTAGAGATTCCTAGAGAAAATACTTCTCTAGGCATTTGCAGGTTCTCCAGCATGATTCTATGATCTACCTCTGGTGAATATTGACCATAGAGTTTCACTGGAGGATCTAGAGATTCCTAGAGGTTAAAGATAGTAGTTTTTGTGTCTTTCCCACTTTCATGAGGGTCCTGTGCCCCTAACCCCAGTGGATGTGGAGGGCCAACTGTAGAGGATTTAAACTTGTAAGCAACAAGTTTTCTGTTTATCAAAGGCATTGTATTTATTTTTTAAAATATGTTTGTTAGGATATCTTATATGTCTTCCACATTTGCAGCTTTGATTTTGCAGCTTTGATTATTTGTGGTTTTGAGTAATATGTTCTCTCTAGGAATCTCTAAGTCATCCAGAGCAATTCTGCTAGAAGTTGACCATTGAGTCGTGTTGGAGAACCTATAAGTGCCTAGAGAAAATACTTCTCTAGGCATTTGTAGGTCCTCCAGCATGATTCTATGATCGATGTTTGGCAGATGTTGACCATAGAATTGCACTGGAGGACCTGGATATTCTTAAAGTGGTTTCCCCTTAGGTAAAAAGAATATGGTTTGTTTTTTTATTTGTGGTTTTTCCACATTCATGGGACTCCTTCATCCTTAACCCCAGGGAATGTGGAGGGACCACTGTACCACTCCTTCCCATGATTAAAGAAAACACTAAAGACAGCCAAAAGTGTCTTTAGTGGTAGGCAAAGTGCAACCTGCAGACTGCATACAGTCCCCCAGGGCCATTTTTGTGGCCTCTAGGGAGTCTACATTTTTTTCTCCAAAATGCCCCCCCCGGATCAAATGTTTGGTGCCTCTGTGGGATCAAACAAAATTCTGCAATTTTTTCAAAAAATAGTTTTTGCCCTAAATTGCCCTATAAGAGATGTGAAGAGGCATGTCCAACATTTTTCTGAGCCCACCATGAATCAATTATTTTTTTAAAACAGGAAGTAAACTGGTAGTGTCAGATAGAAATTGTGTTGTTTTCAGTTGCAATTTGTTTGCTGGCTGTTGCAATTTGTTAGCTCAGTCCAGTATTAAAAAGCTACTGGGTGTTTGTGAAGTTGGGTGACATTTTGTCAATCAACTTCATTTTCCTGCAACTTCATGTTTCCTGCATTTTCACATGGGATGATTCAGTATCCAACTAAAACCACTTGGAAAGATGCTCTGGAAAAGTTTCTGATTCTTCTCTCTTTCCTTTAGATGGCATTCACAATGTTACGGCACTTTGCACCCTACGGGTGACAATCATCACTGATGATATGCTGACCAACAGTATCACAGTACGACTGGAAAACATGTCCCAAGAGAAATTCCTCTCTCCGCTACTTGCTCTGTTTGTGGAAGGTGTGGCTACTGTGCTTTCAACAACCAAAGAGGGAATTTTTGTCTTCAACATTCAAAACGACACAGATGTCAACTCCAATATTCTGAATGTTACGTTCTCTGCATTGCTTCCTGGTGGTATTCGAAATGAGTTCTTTCCCTCTGAGGATCTTCAGGAGCAGATATATCTCAACAGAACACTCCTCACATTAATATCTACTCAGCGTGTGCTACCTTTTGATGACAACATTTGTCTGCGGGAACCTTGTGAGAACTACATGAAGTGTGTTTCTGTACTGAAGTTTGACAGCTCTGCTCCATTCATAAGTTCAAACACTGTCCTGTTCCGACCCATACACCCTATCAATGGGCTGAGGTGTCGGTGTCCCCCTGGCTTTACAGGTGACTATTGTGAAACAGAGATTGACCTTTGCTACTCCAACCCTTGTGGAAACAATGGCCTTTGCCGGAGCCGAGAAGGAGGCTATACATGTGAATGTTATGAAGACTACACTGGTAGGTCCTTATCTTGCATAATAATATCTTGCTATATGTATTATGAAATTAAGCAAAGTCAGACTTTCTCTTTCTTTGTGACTCTAAAGGCCAAGATAAATATGAGGCCAAACATACATTTAAATAAAGTTGTAAATAAAATTAAATAAACTATATAAATATGTGTGTATGTACCTTCAAATCACCTCTCAACTTATGGCAACCCCATACATTTCATAGGGTTCTCTTAGGCAAGGACTACTGCCATTTCCTTCCTCTGAAATATAACCTACAGCACCTGGTATGCATTGGCAGTCTCCCTTCCAAGTACTAACCTAGGCTTAGCTTCCAAGATCAGATAGGATATATCTATACTTAACTATAAATATACATCTGAAAAAGTGAACTTTAGTCCATAAAATGTTAATGCTCTGATAATTGGTTAGTTTGAAAGGTGTCCCAAGTCTTTTTCCTTAATTTTTATAAATAAATGCAATCAGTGGAAGGACCATAGAAAACATGCTTTTCATGTAGATCTTGTGTTCAGCACCTGATAAATTGTGCTAAAGATATTATCTGCATAAAATCAGATGCAGGGACAAAAGATGTGAATTCATTAATTGGGGCAATATATGATGCAATTTTGTTTTAATGGTTACCTTTCTCACATACATTGTAATGTAGGGAGACATCCAGAATGCTGAGCAATGTAGACTAAAGAATATGTACAACATGTGTAGAAAAAAAACCTACGGTAATTATATGCAGTGAAGATGTGTAGGGTTGACTAAAGAGGCTTTTTGATGTCTTTTGCAACACCTGTTCAGCACTGAAGAAAATGGGAATGCCCTTGTTGTCAAATTAGATTTGTTACATTTTGGACATTCTGGCCATTACAGTAAATAATGCACTTTGTGGGCCCGTTTCCATATGGCACTGGGTTTCTCAGTAGAACGCACTGTAAATACTAAAAGGGTTTTTCAGGCTGTGAGGCTGTGTTCTAGAAGAATGTATTCCTGATGTTTCACCTGCATCTGTAACTGGCATCTTCAGAGAATGGTGGCATGGAGGTATGTGGGGTATATATACTGTGTTATCTTTGGTTGAGAGACTTGGCATGTACATCAGGAATACATTCTTCTAGAACACGGCCTCACAGCCCGAAAAACCCACAAAAACCTATGAATGCCCTTAGTGAAAGCCTTCGACTTCACACTAAAAGGGTGGTTTTTTGTTGTTGTTGCTCTTGTTGTTGTTTAAAACAATGAGGTGGCAAGGTAGATATGCCATAATTACTCTTCTTTTTGTAAACTATAAAATTTAAAGTATGCATAGGTGAACTCACTTTAACACAGCTTCATAATGCGTGCCTGCAGTGTGTCCACTCAAGGATTGATGGTTGTGCTGAAAGTCTTCAAATGGTGCCTTTATTTTTTTGTTACTGCATATTGAAAGTATTTGTTAAATACTTTACTCCCATCCTGGCTCTTAGTGCAGTGTACAGTAAAACAGACATTTAAAAGGACTGGCCATGTGGCATGCAGGAGTTAAATATGTGATAGGTATTCACCTTTGTTGGGCCTAGATTAAAAGCAGAGGAATATAGTAAATTCATAATGATTTGGGACAGTCAGCCCTCCACGGTCCCACTGCACTTTAGAAGCATTAAACACTATTTAAAAAAAAGAAAGAAAAGAAAGAAAGAAAAGAAAATCTTCCATAGCCTTAAAAAATTGAACATTCTTACTCAAATATAATGCTCAGAGGAATGCACTTTGCTTTGGAAGCTCTAAAATTTCAGAAACATGCTTAGAAAAATAACTACAAGAAACTGGCACAGTAGCTTTTGTTTCTTTGCTAAAGTACTCTGATTTTAATGCTGAGATTATAATCCAAATATACCTCTATCGTCAAACACCTTGATTTCCTCTAGAAGGCAATTATATCCAAATAAAGAGGCTTCTTTTTCTCCCATGTTCCCTGGGCCCCTCCAATACTTTGAAGCTCTTCATTTATTTGGATGTAATTTATACGTGATGAAAGTTTCTCTGTCTTCAGGAGTCTTCTGTTTCAAGAAGTATGGTACACAGAGCTTTTATGAGCTATTTCTGAAATGGGAATAGCCTCTAATAGCAATTACTTGCACTTCCTGTCAAGTAAGGAGGTGAGTGATAAGGAGACATAATATTTGTGGGTCCAGATCAGATCTGGAACGACATCATTTCATTTTGCCAAGGCAAACGAACACAACGAACACAACCTACTTGTGCCTATGAAGAGAGAAAAAAGTAATCTTAAAATATAGTAAGATTTCCAGTTATTATTTTTTTTCCTATTGTGTTCCATGTTCTGGTGTGTGTGTGTGCTTTCTATATTAAAACAGCCAGTATGGTATAGTAGTTTGAGTTTTGGACTAGGGCTCTGGTATATTGGCCTCACTGCTAACTTAGGGGCTATGCAGACGGGCAAAAAGGGATGCTTTGAGGGTGACTTGTACGCATGGCCTTTAGACGATGCACGCCTAAAAGCCCCCAAGAAAGCGCCCTCTTGCCATCGTATGCCAAGAAAAGCTGCTCCAAAAAGGAGACGCTTTTTTCCGCTCCTTCAGTGAAGATGCGCACCTTTGCATGTGTGTATGTATGCAACGACACAGATGCACCAGAAAACGGCCTTATAAATGCACTGTCACACATGTGGCAGAAATTGACTCGGTGATCCAGAGCATGCGCCCTACGATGCAAGCTTTAATTTAAAGCGCTCTATGCTTCCAGTGTGGTTGCATTGGTGCAGGTGGCGCTTGAATATTAAAACCCTAACTCTAATTGTAACCCTATGCATGTGCCCTAGCAACTGTCCTCTATTATGACAATAAATGCATTGCTGTCAGCATGCACAGCAGTTTGCATGAAAGAGGCTTTTGTGACCTCTTCTGTGCAGGTGTGCAAGTGTGCATAAGATCTGCACACCACTTCCTGGCATGATGGGGGGGGGCTCCTGGAGTAACGTTTGTCCATGTGTCCTATTGACCATCTCCCTTGCATGACCACCAGCTGCATGTATCCAGTCTGTCCACACAAAACTTCCTTGCATGTACCTCTCCCCCCCCCCCATCTGTGTGGGACATGTTTTGTGTCAACCATCCAGCTTTTAATGTTAGCACAAAAGTTATGCCCGCCAGAATTTTGTAAGTTCTTTGGCATCATTTTCATTTGCTTCATCCTTTACATCCTTTGCTTTATGCCCTTTGTTTTACCCTCATCCTATCTGTGGGTCATATCAAAATCTATCATTTTGGCCCCAAAACCTGCCCTCAATTTGTACATGAGGTCAACGTATAGTCGAGTATATACGTAGCTAAAGACATAACAAATGAACACTAAAATAAAATTAAAATATTCCACATATTAAAGCAATTTAAACTCATACTTAAAAGATAAAATGCAATTAAAAAGATAAAAGGCAATTAAAAACACTTTAGTTAAAAACAGTACAGCATGATTTCTGTTTTGAAAGCTTATTGGGATAAAAAAGGATTTTCCTTGCCAATTGAAGACCATCAAGGACGGGTCCCTTTGGCCTTCCTGAGAAGGGAGTTCCAGAGTCTAGGGGTAGCCACCGAGAAGGCCCTCTCTCATGTCCCCTACCCTATGCCTGCAATGGTGGTGGGACTGAGAGAAGAATCTCTCCAGAGAATCTCAGGGCCACACAAACACAAAGAAATGTTAAGAAATATTTTCAGAGAGTGGTGGAGGGGCAGACCTGGGGATTCAGTGAGGCCCCCAACCACTGAGACTCCCCATCTGTTTTAAAAAACATTAAGCAGACACTATGCAGATCCCTTAGTCCAGGGGTAGGCAACCTTTCCCCTTTAAGGGCCAAGGGACTTAAGCTCCCAGAAGCCTCAGCCATGCTGGCCAATAGTCC
This sequence comes from Phrynosoma platyrhinos, assembly GCA_020142125.1. Classification (NCBI taxonomy): domain Eukaryota; kingdom Metazoa; phylum Chordata; class Lepidosauria; order Squamata; family Phrynosomatidae; genus Phrynosoma; species Phrynosoma platyrhinos. The sequence goes on along the minus strand of CM034708.1, from coordinate 130,732,195 downwards.
TGTGTTGGCCAATAGCTCTTGGGATTCTGGAAGCTGAAGTCCCTCGGCCCTTAAAGGGGAAAGGTTGCCTACCCCTGCCTTAGTCCATCTTCTTCCTTTTGTAGAGTACAGTCGTCAATCCATTTTTGCAGGGGAATCCATTCCCGACCCCCCCTGAAAACAGAAAATTGCCAATATTCAAGTCCCATTGGCTTGAATGATGGTGCCATTTTGTCCCCCTCCATTTGCCGCCCACGAATAGGCAGGTGACGGGGTTGCAGACTGCTGGAAATAGTGCAAATTGAGCCCACTTTTAGGGTTAGGGAATCATGGGAATTGTTGTTTTTTTTCTGAGACATTGAGCCTTCTCTGTCAGAGAGCTCTGGTGCCACAATAAACTACAGTTCCCATGATTCCCTAACCCTAATCCTAACCCTAACCGTAAAAGTGGACTCAATTTGCACTATTTGTGGCAGTCTGCAACCCCCCACAGACTCTAAGGGGGGAAGCAGACAAGGGCGTCTGGGACGCCACGGGACGATGCGCCGCGGGACCGCAGCATCCGCACCATGGCGCACCGTCGGCGCCCCTTTCAGAAGTCAGTGAAAGTGTGCCCCAAAAGCGTAGGGCACACTTTCACTGACTTATTCGCCGCAGCGTGTGCGGACGCTGCGGCGGGAGGTTGCCCTCGGAGCGCCGGTTGTGCGGAGGGCCGGCTGCTCCGAGGGCAACCTCGGGAGGAGGAAGGGGCGCCGAGCGTGCGGCTGCCCCTCCTCTTCCCTGCCTCCAAGACGGCCCAATTAGCCGTCTGCCGAGGCCCTAAGTCCGTGAAATCAGAGGGACAACTGTGCTAGATAAAACAGCTCTGTTTGCCATAGCAAAAGTTGGTGTGTGGGGACTTTGATCATAAACAAATGGCATTTTTTGGATACTGATGCAATCCTTTCCAAGTCAGATTGACCAGTGGTGTAAGGGAGTTGTTTATGCCATTCCTTCAGTTCTCATGTGAATTTTCCTGTACTGTATTTAATCTGAGTTGGGGAACGATTAAAAAAACTTTCCCATGTGTTTTTGTTCTCAAGTGAGAAAAAGAAATGCTGTTGAAGAAAGCTGAGTTTAGGGGTGGGGGAAGCACAGCATACTACATTCAGAAGAATGGATGTTGTTGCTACTTTTCAAAGTTTTCTCCATAACAATGCAAACATTAATTATTCTTGTGCAGTGTATGTAATCAGGTTACATTTCCAGTCATTGGGCTGCTCAGCCACAAACTTTTCACCCACTTGCCACAAGCTGAAACACTTCTTCTATATCATTTTCTTTTCACTTTTTTTGTCTTTTGATAAACATGTGTTTGTACATTACTTCTAGAAACTTTTTCATCTCCTTTTTATAAACTCAGCTGCCTTAACAATAGTAAAACAGTACAGTAACACTGAAGGGTATTCATTTATTTAAACATACATTTTGAACACACTCCCATTCCAAATTAGTATAAATACCTGAAGGCAGCAGATCCTATTTGGCCGTGGAATCTAAGCAGGGTCAGCCCTGGTTATTACTTGAATGGGAGATCATCATGGAATGCCCGTGCTATATTCAGAGGAAAGCAATGGCAAACTAGCTCTGAGTATACCTTGTAAGAAAACTGTATGAAGTTCATGGGGTCACTATAAGTCAACAGGAGGAAGAACACACCACACAAAATGGAAATAAAACTCTCATACCTGTTTAACCTTGAGCACAAAGTCCTTGTCTGTCACCTTTGCTGTGGTGTTCAAACTGAAAATTACTCAATAGAAACTCTCGTATGTTGTATTGTACTATCCCATTTTAGATTGTTTTATGCCATATATCTAAGCTATACATTAGTAAAATTTCTTTTAACACTGGTCACTATCCATAAAAATAAAGATTGATTGATTGGTTGACTGATTGATTGATATCTAGAATCAATAAAAGAAGTAGCTGACAAGATTTTTAAAAAATGCATTTGTACTTTAGTCCACAGATATTTAGAATGCAATTCATCAGCATATTATATTCCAAAACCCCTTGCTTGAGGTACACATGTGTTCACTTTAGTAGTCTGTTGAGAGAAGAATTTGTTTAACTACAGCCATATTCTTTAAATTAATTGTTCAATTGGCTACTAAACTGAGTAGTTTGCAATAATTCTTGATTATAATTTTGTTTTATTCTAATTAATTGGCAGTGTGGTATTTGTTGACTCTTTTCCCTAAGAAAGAATGGTATAGTCTCCAGCAGGGGTAGGCAACCTTTTTGAGCCGGGGCCGGGTTGCTGTCCCTCAGACAATTTGGGGGCCGAAGCACCATAAATAAATAAATAAATAAATAAATAAAATATATTTTTTTAAAAATTTAAAAAAAAATAAAAAAATTGCACACTCTCTCAGCCCCAGAAAAGCCATGGCAAAACCCCTGTGGAGATTTACCAAGAAAACCCCAAGAACAAGTAATAACAACAATAATCAATATCATCATGGCAGGCGGCGGAGGGCCGCATCCGGGCCTTAGGTTGCCTACCCCTGTTAACATTATTTTGGGGGGTTGCAGACTGCCAGAAATAGTGCAAATTGAGTCCACTTTTAGGGTTAGGGTTAATACTAGGGAATCATGGGAATTGTTTTTTTCCCCCTGAGACATTGAGCCTTCTCTGTCCGAGAGCTCTGGTGACACAATAAAATACAGTTCCCATGATTCCCAAGCACTAACCCTAACCCTAAAAGTGGACTCAATTTGCACTATTTCTGGCAGTCTGCAACCCCCCTTTGTCATGATATTTAAATCAGTTATGCAAGCAAAGTATTTTAAAAATTCACTTCTAACTTAATTCTACTAATGGCTTGATGAAGCACTTTATCAGATCTTGCCTACTGTCTCAGCTGCTGAGCACAGAGGTGTCTCTATTCTATGTATTCATCTGCTGGGATCATCCAGGTGACCTCTGGAAAAAGCCCTAGGTGTAGTGTGCGCTCATCATCCCAAACCTTGTGCACTTCCTCCCCCCCACACACATACATCTGGTGGTTTTTGCCTGTGGAAATGTTTCTACAGATCAAAGTGCTATGCTGTCTCTTTTGAAACCTAGTCTGGACCTTCAGCATTCTTGTTTGCTCTTTTTAATTAGCTTTAAAATGGTTTGACGGGATTTCTGATGTTACAAAAGCATTTTAATGTACAGGCATTAAAGAAGCTTTGTAAATGAAAGTGATATGCCTAGTGTAATCACTAAATCCTCATTTCTCCACCCACCTCTCAATCCCAGAAACTCACAAATGATCATGTCAGTGGTTCGACCATACTTATTGGGAGCTTGTCCACATTTTTTCCAGTTTAGCTAGCATTTTTTTTTTTACAGTAAAACATAATTTATTTTTCTACAGCATTATTTGAATTCAAGTAGGTAAAACACAATTATGGGAGGCAAGGTAAGAACCCAGCTATAGTATTTTGAAAATACAAGCGGTTCTTGTTTTGATCAGGAAATTGTAGAGATCATCTTTCTTCACTGGGACATGTGTTGATTAAAAAAATAGTTATAGTGATATGGCTAAAAAAAACCTCTGTAAAACTCTGGGGAACAATTCACATGTTTGCTCATTTGGGTACTTATAGGCCACCTTCCACAGTTAACCCTCCTCGATCATGAAAAAAAACCCTACAGTAGGTACAAAAAAAATAGTTACTTGCTATTAGTTCTTTATCAGTAGCAAAGGTGTAACTCTGAGGGGAAGCAGACGGGCGGCACGGGGCTGCCCCGGGAAGCTGCAGATCAGGGCCGAGGTATCCTCACTCCTCGGACCCAATGCGTTGCGTCCCAAGCCCAGGAAGGAGCACTAAAATAGCACTCCTCCCGCAAGACGCCGAAGGTGCGCCGCAAAAGGCCTCCCACGCACCTTCGGCGCCTCTTCCGCTACAGCGTGTGCGGACACTGCAGCGGAAGTGTGTCGTCAGAGCGCCGTCCATGCAGAGGGCCAGACGCTCCGATGACGTTTTCAGGAAGGGGTTGGGGCGCCCAGCGTGAGGCTGTCCCTCCCCTTCCTGGCCTCGAAAATGGCGCTTTGCGCCGTCCGCTTAGGCCCTAAGTGTTAGGGAATCATGGAAACTGTAGTTTACTGTGGCACCAGAGCTCTCTGACAGATAAGGCTCAATGTTTCAGAAAAAAAAATACAATTTCCATGATTCCCTAGCACTGAGCCAGGGCAGCTAAAGTGGACTCAATTTGCACTATTTCTGGCAGTCTGCAAAGGCCCCATATTCTGTTACCATTGTAACTTTATTAAAGATAATTTCACTTCATTGCAGTGTAACTGTAACTTTTTAGTTACATTTATAGTCACTGAGTGAGCTTAATAAATGGTTTGAGTGCTGGCTTTTGATGCTTTCTCATGCTCTGACATGGTGTGGAGCTGAACAGGAGGATAGTTCAGCATAAAACATTCAGGTTGTTTTTAAAAGTAGCTGTTTCATTTTAGTTTCATTTGAGAAACAGGAATGGGGGGATTAATTGTGAAAGAAAATGGCTGCTTATTAGGCCATGTAAAAATAACCAGTGGCTGGATGGACATATGAGGGGTGTGGGGTGTGTGTGCTTTGATTGTGTATTCCCGCATGGCAGGGGGTCGGACTGGAAGACCCTTGAGGTCTCTTCCAACTCTATGGTTCTGTGATTTCTATGAATAATTGCACAGGTGGCCCTCTGTATCCACGGATTCTACCATTCATGGCTTGAAATTTTAAAAAAATAAATACAAAAAGCAAACCTTGATTTTGCCATTTTATATAATGGACACCATTTT
>CM034708.1:130711555-130727293 GCA_020142125.1 Phrynosoma platyrhinos | reverse complement strand
AAAATACGGTAATGGGATTTGAGCACCCACCATTTTGGTATCATCAAGAATCCTGGAATACCAAGGGTCCAGTGTAATTAACTATTTTTAAAAAGCTTTCCAGGTTCTGTTTAACCCTTTCAAGGAACCTTTCAATGCACTGAAAGACAGCATTTTATTATTACATATTAGTTTCTTTGAAAAAAACAGGAGTTTTTCAAAAAGATTGTGCAGGGGAAATAGCTACTTATTAGGTCTCATTAAAATAATTGTATTTAAACTTTTTGAAAAAGCTAGTTCTGCTAAATACATCTCAAGAAGACTCACAGTATATTAAGAGAAAATGTTTTATTTTTACATACTATAATCCTAGAACCACAATTAAAAATTTGACAATAATATAATATCAAAAATTCTTATATGAAAATGAAATCATTTCTTGGCTGTCATCAACAGGAACACCAGCCATAGTGTAAGTCCCGATATCTGGTGTGTTTCGTGGTAGTTGGGCATACTGTTCCAAAGCTTTGCAAAAACAGAGCTGGCCAAGCTCTAAAGAAGGAGAAAATAAGTAATCTTCCTTTTATATGGTTGAACTAGCAATTGTTAATAAGTTAACAATAAGGAATATCATCTATCAAATCCCACATCACTTATTTCTCTGAATGGTAAATGTAAACTAGGTCAAATTTCTTCCTGACTGAATTTTATTCAGGTGTTTGATCAGAACTTCTCCTTTTAAAGGTTAGTGTTGATATGGGGCTTTTTGCCCTCTCTTGAGAGAGGTTTCTGAAAGGTTAATGAGGAGCACAAAAAAGAAGCTTTTAAATGCAACAGAGCAATTCCTCTTCTCCAAAGTCCCTCTTTTTCCTTACTGATTAAACAGCTCTGGGACTCCTGGAAGCTTTTTAAAAGGAGAATTAACACTCCTGGAGGATTCTAGGAGAGGCAATTCCCTATTTTTTGGCCAAAAAACGAGTGTTCTGGATATGGATCAAAGGCCACAGATATCTTCAAATCACATTTTTAAAGGATGGGACAAGATGGCATGGAAGTATAAATATTCAGGTTTTTTTTTTTAATATGATACAGACCTTTCCAAAAATGATGTTGTTTAATGGAATTTTGCACATATATGCTGGTATATTCATGTACACAAATTAACAACAGTGAAAGAGAAATCTAAGGCACTTTGGACTGTACATCAAGATAATTAGAATTCTAGAATACAGTTGTGTGGAGCATTGTGGGAACTGGCCTTGTATTGTTACTGCAAAAGACCTTTTGTTTAGGCTGGCATGGTTCAGTAACTGCATCTAAAACCCAATGCTACTCATCTGGCCACCTTTTGTTTTCCAGAAAGGTACTGTACTCTGATACAGGAATAGTTTAGTTCAGAGCAGTCCTTCCCCTCCATTTCCCTGCCAAGTTTTCTTAAAATTTAAATTTTTTAATTAAAAATTCACCATAGTCAGCTTTTGAAATTGTCCTCAACAACGCTGTGTCATACTTTTGGAAGGAGAAGGCACTTGGGAGAAGGCAGGATTTATTGCAGACTTTATTTTTAATTATAAAGAGTTCATCACATTAACACACACACACACACATACACAATACTTTATTTGCCAAAAACTGGCAAAGTTTGGGTAAAAGTTAAAAATATAAGTCATGTCTGAAAGTAATGAGATACCTACCAAATAATGGAAATTCCTTTTTAAGTGTAATGTGAAGGTGAAAATGTGGTGGGGGGAAAATCCACCATTGTTTTGCTAAAATCCGTGGTTCACCTTTCCCAAACTACTTCCCTCCAAATACTAGAAAATTCCTATCATTTCCAGCCAGCAATGGCCATTGCATTTCCATTCTGAATACATGGAGGTACCATGTTGGGGAAATGAATCCCTACTCCAGACTACTGAATTACTTGTCTTTCCAAGTGAAGTTTTACTGAGTAGTACAAGTGTCCCAGCACTGTTTTCCTCTTTGAAGTTGAACCAAAATTCAATGGAAGGTTATATTTCGCTAATAGAATGAGATGCTGGTGGTGGTGGTGGTGGTGGTGATGGACTTTAGAGCTGTATGCAGAGGTATTTGGGGATGGCATTGTTTAAGTCTTTCCCCCAATGAATTTAAGTATAACTCTTTGTGGCTAATTGCTAGCAAATGTGTGTGTTATGAATTCCACCATTTAGGTCGCATGTTCCAACTGGTGGTGTTGTAATTTTGTTTTTTTTTTCCCTATTGTGATGAGGAAAGGTGACTTCTGCAATAGGAACTCTCAATCGTACTGAACTTCCAAGAAAACAAAACAGTAAAACAGTTTGTTAACAGTTAATCATTCATCAGTTCTGTATGCTTTTGGGACCTTGATCTAAGCTTTTCTTCTCTTCTAAATGAGCAATGTTATTTCTATAGCAAAAACAGAGGAAAAGTATACCTGTCCTTGTATACAGATTTGTCTGTGCTTAAAGGAGACATTTCTGTACACATGTCTTTGGGCAGGGGCAGGCAACCTAAGGCCCGGGGGCCAGATGCGGACCCCTAAGGCCTTTGGACCGGCCCCAGGCCGGTCCTGCCGCCCCCTGCAGCTGCTGCTGCCGCCCGCCATAATGATATTGATTATTGTTGTTATTACTTGTTCTTGGGGTTTTCTTGGCAAAATCTCCACAGGAGTTTTGCCATGGCTTTTCTGGGGCTGAGAGAGTGTGCATGCATTTTTTTAAAAAAAAATTAATTTTTTAAAATTATTTATTTATTCATGGTGCTTCGGCCCCCCAATTGTCTGAGGGACAGCAACCTGGCCCCTGGCTCAAAAAGGTTGCCTACCCCTGTCTTTGGGCTTTATTCTCTTTCTGTATGTATTTAATAATTTGTTGTTGCTGTGTGCTTCAAGTCCTTTCTGATTTGTGGCAACCTAAGGTGACCCTATCATGGAGTTTTTTGGGGCTGAAGGTATATGACTCATCGAAGGGCACCCAGTGTTCCATGGCTGAGCCGGGAACTGAACCCCAATCTCCAGAGTCAAAGTCCTATGCTGAAATCAATACACTACACTGGCTGTCATATGTATTAATACCAGGGTAGGCAACCTTTCCCCTTTAAGGGCCGAGGGACTTCAGCTCCCAGAAGCCTCAGCCATGTTGGCCAATAGTCCCATGTTGCCCAGTAGCTCCTGGGATTCTGGGAGCTGAAGTCCCTCGGCCCTTAAAGGGGAAAGGTTGCCTACCCGTTTAATATATACTGTACTAGCATATACAACTAATCAGGGATATCAGAGGGAATAGAGGAATATGAAGCAGTGAAGATACTTTTCTAGGTCAGATAGAATGAATTAGAGAGGCCATGGCAGTTTACATACACACACAACTCATATAGCACCTTGAGGGCTTGCTCTGCCTCATCCTCCCACCCTGGTTGTCCTCCAAGGGGACAGCCAAACTGGGGACAAGGCTTGCGGGGAAAGCACTTGCCCTGCATCCTCCTCCACAACCCAGCCGGTCCCTTCAGGAGACAGCCAGGCTAGAGAAGTTACTGTATCGGCCCATGTATAAGTCAGTGCAGGTTTTTGGGTCATTTTTTTTTACTTATACACAAGTATATACGGTAGTCAGCACACTCATTTAGCTCTGATTACCTGGAACATACACATGTCCTTGGGTCTTCACTACTTCCACATGGGAACTTCACCTAGTGTTCCAAAAGGTCTCCAACTCTAGATTGCCACATTACCTAGACTGCTGTGACACTGAAGAAATCATTTTAACTTCCAGGGCTCAAGGCTATGGAATCCTGGGATTCGTAGTTTGGTGGGGCATCAGAGCTCATTGACAGGGAATAATATCTCATAAAATGACAAATCCCAGAATTCCAAAACATTGAGTCATAGCAGTTAAAGTAGTGTCAAACTCTTATTTCTGCAGTGTCACAGAAGTTCCAGTCTGTCTGTCTAATTGACATCATGAGGGCTTGCTGCTCGATTTTAGATTTTGGCTCTGAAATCTCAGGGAATGGAGAATTGTTTACCTGGCAACCCTAGAAACAATGGTTGGTTTGCATATTGTTGAGCAACTGGAGAAGATCATGCTATTTGCCCAAATTATTTGACCTAGGTCATGTCCACTCTGATAGGAAGATCCGGTTTACTGTCAGGGCTTCCAAATCCACAGGCAGGACAAGCTGTATGCGCAACCGGCACCCATGATGGGACAATATTGGCAGCACTGTCCGCACAATCCCTTCCCCTGTCCTGACCCCAGTCGCATTAAAACACAGTATGCACTGGAGGAATCGCACACTTGCAAATGCTGTGGCAGAACTTGGCATTTCCAGACAGGAAGAAGTCAGTAGTTCACCCAGCCCAAGTGTCTTCTCATGACCTCTTCCACTTGCCTATCAGTTGACGTTTTCACACGCGGCTTTTTGAGGACGCTAGCCGGCCTCCCTCCGGCCCCACTCCGGCTCTTCTTCCAGCTTGTTCAGACGCACGCCGCAGAAAACCCCGCCCCTTCCGGTGCCATCCCTGCGTACGTCCGGCTTCTAGCTCCGTGTGTTCAAACGCACGAGTCTTAAGTCCGGCGTCCTTCCGGCGTCCCTCCAGCCTCAGCACCTCCAACTCCGGCTTCAGCGGCGGAAAGGTAATTCCGACTTTTAAAAGGAATTAGCCTGCCGCCGCTGGAGCCATTCCGGAATGGGGCCGGCGGGAGGTAGGATTGCCTCCACCAGAGCCCCGTGTGAAAATGTCCAATGCTCCCCACCCTGTCCTCACAACACCATCATGCAATCCTCATACTCAGGGAATTCTCTGGAGTTTCCAGCTTGATTTGGAGCAAACAAGGACTCACCCTGGAGCACGGATTGGACCCCTGTTTCACCCGTTTTGGCCCCATGCATCATCTAAACCAGTGACAGGCAACCTTTTTCGGACCTGGGCCGGTCTTCCGTCGCCCAGGTCCTGGCTGGGCCGAGGGGGGGGAGTGACGGCGCGTGCGCTCATGCGCGGCCAGAAACACGCTCCGGCAGTGGCGATGGCAGCAACCTCCGGCCTGGGCCGGTAAGTACGGGGCCCAGGGCCTTAACCGGCCCCTGGGCCGTAGGTTGCCAGTCCCTGATCTAATCAGATCGGCGTGGAATGAGGCAGAAACATTTCTTTTTCTCCATGCAAGCTATGACCCTAATTGTTAGTAGGTGAATGCAAGCACACGTGAACTTCTCCACTTTGCTAAAGTGGATATCATAATTCTGCATTCTCAGCTCAAAAGAGACCTGTTTTGAAGTTCTGAGGCATGTGAGGAGAGGTGTGCAAATATTAAACAAGGCTCATATTTCATATTATCTGTTTATGTTGTTGCTGCTGTTGTTGTTGTGTGCCTTCAGTCGTTTCTAACTTATAGTGATCCTAAAGCATTGAGTTTTCTTGGCAAGATTTTTTCAGAGGAGGTTTGCCATTGCCTTCTCCTGAGGCTGAGAAAATGTGACTTGCCTAAGGTCACCCAGTGGGTTTCATGACCAATAGCTTCCTGGTTAAATGTTTTACTCTTCTTCTTAACTACTCTAATTGACCACATGCTCCTTTTTGTTCATAGCTACACTTTTTAAAAATCTATCTAGATTTCATATTATAGGAATACTTTAGCAACCAGTCTGATACAAATGATAGACATATTTCCATAAATGATGCAAGAATCCATAAATAAATAAATAAATAAATAAAGCCAGTGCTGTTGTTTTTTTGTGCAGCTTTTGTTGACATTGCGGATTAAGGACATCAGACAGCCTTTTGTAAATAATGAAAATTAAGTATATAATCTTGAGAATGTGTTTGTAATTTCTGCAGACTGGGGATGGTTTTTTTTTCCTTAGCAGATGTGCCCCAAATATCTCCTAATCCTAACTGCATTGTTTCTTTCTGTTTTAAATTATTTTTTCCTGTCTATATGAGAACAGGGAAATTAATCCCAAGGGTGCTTATTTTGTTTTGTGAGACTATAAGGGACTGAAGAGGAGAAAACAAGGAAACCATTGACTACAACTAGAAATTGGGATAATTATTCTTTATTGTGATGATAATGAGCCAAGCCCCTCTGAGGCCAGGCTCATGTGCTCCATTCTCTTGCAGCAACCAGATTGGATCTTCACTCCTTATTTTTTAAATTAATAACAACTAATCAAAACATACAAACCCTAAACATGGTGGCTCTTAACTATAGTTTTTTGAAAGAAGGTAGATGCAATAGCCTAGAGCTTGAAGTTGGTTTGTTTCAAATAGGTGATAGTTAAGACCAACTACAGTTTATCAGTTTCAGATGAAACAATCAAAAACAGAAGCGAAAGGTTCCAAATTCTTTATGACTGTTCTGGGGATTTCAGAGTCATCTCCATTGTTTTACTGAGACATCCAAGCACTGCCATTGACTCCATTTCTCCCTTTGCTTTCAAGCTTTAGGTTGGGTAAAAACTAAAAAACTAGTTTTTTAGAAGCTCATCAGACTGAAATGCCCTGGAAATTCAGACATTGAATTTAGATCTCTACTTCCACTGTATTGTAGAATACAACACTCATTTCTAGGTTTATGTGCTATATTGCTGCAGTTGTAGTAGTGCAACATTGGTGCACCAAAAATCCAAGAGCAAGGGAAAGGGATTGGGGAGAGAGATGGTGGATATAAATAAATACCGTAGTTTTTTGATGTCTTACCCCCCTGCTAGTTCTTTTATATGATGAATGCACTATTTCCAAATCTTTCTTTCAAGACAAAGAGACATGATGTATCTATAGCTCACAAGTGTAAATGTGTGCATGGTATAATCTTTTATTATCCCAGTCCTAAACTCCTTCATTTTCTTAACTGCGCAGCCCAAGAATTGCTTGTGTGTAGCGATTGCACATCATCCAGGTATCATCTGTTTCCTAAAGCATATTTGCAAGCCTTTCCATATGAACTTTTTTTTAAAAAAGAGCTAAATAAATAATCAAACACTCAAAAATAATCTTCACTGGAATATATGTGTTAAGACACTTAAGTCATTGTTTTCACATTTGTGTATGCTAAATTTAAATTGTCGAAGTGTGGAGAGCAAACTTAGTATTTATATGTGTGAGGCAAACATATGGGGGTTGCAGACTGCCAGAAATAGTGCGAATTGAGTCCACTTTTAGGGTTAGGGTTAGGGTTAGGGTTAGGGTTAGGGAATCACGGGAACTGTATTTTATTGTGGCACCAGAGCTCTCTGACAGAGAAGGCTCAATGTCTCAGAAAAAAAACAACAACAAATCCTATGATTCCCTAGCACTAACCCTAACCCTAAAAGTGGACTCAATTTGCACTATTTCTGGCAGTCTGCAACCCCCCATAGTTCATAGTTCATACATGGGTTCAGGACAGGATGAGTATGTAATTCAGGAATATGAGCTTTTGTGTGAATTGGAGTCTGTAAATACAAATTCATACTGGGGGGGGGGGTTCCTGTTCACTTGAATCCCTGCAAAAGAAATGGAAAGCTCATCTGAGAGACATTGCCATTCACAATATCCTATGTATGGGACAGGGAGTATTGCTCCATTCTGATATGTATATAAATATGAGTTTATTGCTCCAGTGCAATTAAACCAGTGTTCGCACAGGAGGAATGTTGAGGGTCCAGGATGGATTACTTGAGCTTGGGAGTTCTGGGCTGGCATGGGTTATGCCAATCAGGTGTCCACACTAAGTTTGGCATCAACTCTGCCCCACAGTGTGTTCAGGCCTTGAGTTCCTATATTGGGAGAAAGGCGGGATATAAAAAAAAACCCCACATTTATTATTATTATTATTATTATTATTATTATTATTATTATTATTATTATGAATCCTGGTGGCACAGTGGTTTAATGCCAGTATTGCAGCCACTCACTCACAAACCACAAAGTTGTGAGTTCAGTCCCAGCCAGGGGGTCAGGGTCAACTCAGCCTTGCATCCTTCCAAGTGCACTAAAATGAGTACCTAGCTTATTCAGGGCAATTAGCTTACAGTTGTAAACCACTTAGAGACTGCTTAGTGTGGTATGAAGCGGTATATAAATGAAGCTGTTATCCATCTGTCAAGCAGTCCAGAGAAGAAGAGAGAATCTTATTTCTTATCCTGTGGAGAACATATGTGAAAAAGCTTATTTAGTTGGTCATGGATTCAGATGATGCCTTGATCCCATGCAATGAAGGAATTTTCATATTTTCAGCCACATTGTTGATGGCTTCTTGGGCTGTTCCCATTTCATTGTACAGTTGCCCCTCTGTTTTTGCGGACTGCGAGTCTGCGGTCTCGGTCCTTCACAGACCGGCAAGCCCCATTGGTTAAAATGGCATGTGCAGGAGTGCGCGGCCATTCAAGCCAATGGGGCTTGAATATTTGCAATTTTTCATTTCTACGGAGGGGGGGATGTTTGTTCTGGAACGGATCGCCCGTGAAAATGGAGGGGCGACTGTACATGTTTTTTAGGAGGGTGGAAATCAGTATTCTGCTGTTGTAGAGTACCCACTGAGTATTCTTCCTATTGATATTATCTAAAAGGCTTCCTTGGCTTTGGTTGAAAAAGAAAAGGGTCAAGAGAGTTAGGCATTGTTCAGTTGTTCAGATAACTTTGGGATCACATTCACAGTTTGAAGGTGTAAACAACTGGGCTGCTCAAACATGTCTAGGAATTAGTGTCCATGGATAACTGATTGTGTAAACAAGACCTGAGTAAACAAAGTCTTACTCCCTCTTGCTATTTCTCATTATAGTGCTAGAATCTCTTTAGGCTTCTTCATTAAAGATAATATCATTCTTTACTTGAAGAGAAAAAGCAGCTTTGCCATCTGGAATTCTTACACATAATTTTCCATGTTGCTAACTTTTAAGTTTTAAAGTTGAAGTCTTTATTTTAAATGTGGCAATGAAAGAGTGAAAACCATTCAGATGTAGAGAGAGCCACTGTTCCAAATAGGGGAGGAAGGAGGAGGGCAAACAATTAAGAGTGAGCACATTGGTTTGTTGACTTGCCAAGAGACATTCTTGACCTTGGTGAAATTTGTGGTCCTCACTCAAATGGTGATTAAGAGTTTTCATGCAAGAATGTGCTGTTATTTAATAATTCCAGGGATAGTTTTTCTGCTCATGAGAACAGTAGCGGTTTAAAGATTGCAGACTATACTGACAGCTGCTCTGGCTCTTGTTTATTTGTCTCTGTCTTGTTTCTGCACGTACATGAGTTTATGTCAATGTCTGGCTTGTTTGTTGTTAATTGTCCTTTCATCAGCTTGGAAGACATCACTCCAGATAGGGTTGTTGTTGTTTTAATCAGTAGATACTCTCTTTCAGTTTCAGTGGGACATGTCTATGTTCAGTTGCTCCTTCCTCCTTTTTTGAGGCCTGTGCCAATCTCAGTGATTCCAAGCATGAATGTGCAAAACCACAGTGGTTTGAAAGTCTTAATTCTGATTACTAGATATTGGAAGGATTGGCTCTGATTAAGCAGAAATATAATGCTATCCTTGTAATATGAGCAGGAACAATTTTGACACTAGGGATTTTAATGACATGATAATAATCTTTTTTTTTTTTTTTACTATTTAACCACTTCTTTTTCTTGGGAAAATGAAGTCTTGTGGAAGCCCCCCCCCCCCCAGCAGTTGTTTAAATTACTATCTTAACAACTATCTGTTTTACAAAGGCTGGGCTGGGTGTAGTACCGTATATTAAGGGGTCTCCAGGCAGAGGAGTGAGGACTGATTGAGGGCTGGTGACTAGGCAGAAGTTATGAGGCTTTGTTTTGTGAAATGCAACAATACAATTTCAATTAATAAAATATATTTTAATGAAATTCATTCAGTCACTACAGTATATAGATCATTGGCTTTTCAGATTACTAATTTTTGTAGAAACATACTATTATATCTGACCAATATTTCTCTTTACTTTTTTAGGAGAGTACTGTGAAGTGAATGCTCGCTCTGGACGCTGTGCTCCTGGAGTGTGCAAGAATGGAGGCACTTGTATAAATCTGCTCATAGGAGGTTTCAAATGTGAGTGCCCCCCTGGCGAATTTGAGAGACCTTATTGTGAGATGACCACAAGAAGCTTCCCTCCACAGTCATTTGTCACCTTCAAGGGTTTAAGGCAACGCTTCCATTTCACTGTCTCTCTCACGTAAGTTTTTTTTCTTTCCAATATGATCTGGAAATATCCACTGCCCTAAAGGAGAATGCAGGTTAAGAGTAGCACCTGGTTTTTCATGCTGATGGTTTTGCAATATTTCATAAAGGAGGGTTTTTGTTTTGTTTTTTTGCTATTTGGAAATGTGTCTTCTTCATACTGAAAGCTTTCTTGTCTCTCCTACTTTGCACAGTTAGAAAATTAGTTCTAACTAATTAATGCCCAAAAGTTAGAGGCTGATCTAGTTAGAAAATAAAATGGTGTATCTTCTGAGTATGCCTGTAATCCAGGGATGCTCTGCTTCTTTGAGAAACAAATTTCCTAGAAAGGCAGAAGAGCTGAAAGCTTGTGTAATAAAGGCCATCCATTTGACTTTAATTTAATTTTTAAAACAAGCCATATACCTACAAATTGCATTGCTAGTGTACAAATGTTTCTGATTCAGAAACTGTGGAGGTTGAGGTTTATGTGTTCCATATGCTGTAACTGACAGAGTAGATACTATAAAAACAGCCAAGGAAAGAAGCAAAAGCAGTACATTTGCATCTGTATAATCACCACAGGCTGTTTTCTTTTTCTCTAATCACATTTTTGCATTACTTCTTAGCCACCTACTCTCAAGCTGAGTAGCTTCTCTCTTTCTCCTTTCCACAAACTAATGTATAGTAATGCCAATGTCAACACACCCTTTCTTAGAGCAGAAACATTGTCATTTGATCCTTGAATCTCTGTATTGACTGAATGGTATTTCATCTCATTCATCCATTCTACAACTATCTCCAGGCAGTGGTTCAAGAATTCTGTAACCTTCCTAAGATCTGTAGGTGGGAATCTTTGGGGAGTCCACTGACCCCTTAAGGTTCCCAACATCCCTTCAGTTCTTTGGCCAAAATCTCATTTAGGATCATCTATTTAGGGCCTGAGATTCTGTTTGCATTTGAAACAACAAAACCACCATCAAAATGACAGTTGTGACAGATCATTGAAGCCCTCTGGAGGAGCCCAACATGTCTTGTTCAGCTCTTCAAGCTCCAGAGTTTGGCCATTCCTGGTATAGTAGCAGGCTTGCCTTTTAATGGCTGGTGTCACGAGTGGCCAGATAATAGTTTAGTTCTTAATTCAGTGATATCATATCTCAGTGGTAGGAAGTTGTGTGTGCTTTTATTGCAGAAAGCTGCTGGTTCAATTATTGCCATCTCTAATTAAAAGGATCTGGTTATGGGTTATAGAAATTACTTATGCCTCAGACACTCAAAATTGTTGCATGTTTAAACAGATGATACTAGATTGTATGAGCAAGCAGTGTCATCTGGTGAAGACAACTTACTATATTTTTACACCTAAACAGAAGTTGGAAAATTCCATTTTGAACTATAGCTCTCACAGTCTTCCAGCCAACTTGGTCCAATTATTCTAAGCTTTGCTGCTGAGCATAACACTGTAGTTTTCCTGTATAAATAAAGGGTTACAATTCACTTCTGTTGGGAAAATAAAACTTGAGGTAATGATGTTGCAAAATTTGTCCAAAACTTATTTCATCAAACATCAGAGGTGCATGTCCAATACCCCTTCTCCATGCACATGGGCTCCATCTATCATAAGGGCAAATGTTTTGCTAGTACAGTATGAAGTGGAAAGGGCAATAGTTAATTTTAAATCCAAAACCATACCAAATAATTCCTTATGTATGAACATACCGTAATTGCTGGAAATTTTTATATTGTTTGATTATAAAGGTGCTTGTCTTTAGATACCTTATTTTCCTGCATATAAGACTACTTTTTAACCTGAAAAATCTGTGGTTAAAGTGGGGGGGTCGTCTTATACGCCGGGTATAAGGATAAGGAGGATAGAGGTGCTAAAACTCTATATTTTGACTGGAAAAATGGGGGGGTCGTCTTATACGCCGGAAAATATGGTAATACTTTTTGTGATGTTTGTGCTTTTTTCTCATATAGGTTTGCAACTAGAGAAAAGAATGCTCTGCTTCTGTATAATGGCCGCTTTAATGAAAAGCATGATTTTATTGCACTTGAGATCATTGAAGAGCAGATCCAGCTGACATTCTCTGCAGGTAGGATGTTTCTATCTGTTTAGTTTGCTAAAAAGTTAACTGAACAGAACTTGCTGTACTTTGAAAACTCATATCTAATTCCCACATTAAGGATGCAGTGCTACAACAGAAAATACAGTGTGTACTTTTACATCTTTCCCAACTTGCAGCCCTCCAGATATTTTAGGCTACAATTTTCACCATTTCTGACCATTGGGAAAGTTGGCTGGGGCCAATGGGAGTTGTAGTCAAACTTTCTTGCAGGGATGCTGATGTATAATGTAATCTGTGGGTCCTGGGTGCTTTGAGCACCAATGTGCATCTAAACATGTCTCTTCACACTTGCCAGATTTCATGGCCATCCTGATTTATAAAATAATTACAGACAAAGGATGCAAAGTGATGTGCTAGCCTCCAGCACTAACTTTATTTCCAATACTTCTCAGCCTCATAAAAGCATGCCTAGAAAAAAAAGGTTAATGGGTATGGGAGTACTTTGGGTGGGTACAAATTTGCAGGGATATTTTGCTGTAGTTCTCTGTGCATCTTTTTGTCTGTTTGATATGTGTGTGGTATGTTTTGCTGCTATGTGTTTCTTTGAGCATCACCAGTTTGCCTTCCGTGAAGTACAGTTTGCTGTGTTTACTGGGAAATATATGTGATTTGTCATTTGGAGCCCAGTTCTCATCTCTGCCTTGCACTCAAACTGTTCAGTTTGCTTTCTGTAAAGAGGTGTTGGATCATAAAACTGTGGATTAAAAGAAGCAGTTTTGTGTTTTGGAGCTCACATGCCGTCTCTGCCTTATATTCTGATTTTTTTAGAAGTTGCTTTTCTTTTAGAATATTCACTTTACATTCTGGGAAACAAGTGTTTTGTGGCTGACCACCATGGCAGCTATTTTTAAAGAGCACACACAACACAGACTTTGAAATGTGCTTGCTGATTTCAAAGAGTTGCAAGGAGTGGGTTTCCCTGGTATACCCAGTGTATAGTGTTTAAACTTTATAAACAGAAGTAGTTTGCACAGAGGTCATAGAGACTTCCAAGTAAACCCAGATAGGCCTGCACCATTTACTCATCTTTTGAATAGACTGGATGCAGCCTAAAATCCATTTGTCAAATTTTAGCTACTTGTGTTAAATATTTTTATTGTTCTGTTTTTGTAAATCCACTTTTCTTCCAGTTTTCAACTGGAATAAATTTAGGGAATTTACCCTTTTGAATGGCATTATTTGGGAATCACTGGTCTGTTTCTATCCTTTCCCCTATTAATGTTGAGTTTCTGTGCATATCATCTTTCTTCCCAATGTTTTTGTCTTGAGGTGCTCTTGAAATGAGAGGCACATGATAGTACAATGTTATACAGAGAGCCCTTACTATCTGCTGAGTTTTGGTCCCAGGACATCCCATCCCGGGAACCAAAATCCATGGATTTTCAAGTTCTTCTGTATACAATGGAAGAGTAAAATGATGTCCCTTATATAAAATAGCAAAATCAAGGTTTGCTTTTTGGAATATATAGAATATTTTCACACCATGGATAGTTGAATCCGGGGATAAAGAATCTGTAGATATGGAGGGCTGACTATATAACTGTTGTTGTTGTTAGTTTGATAAAGGTCTGACACTGATGAATTGTGGCCTTAAATCAAGAGTAAACAACTGCCAGGATTTGGAAATCTACATCCCTCCCATCACATGCTCCAAGATTTTCTTTTACGTACATACTTATTTAGTTTATAGTCCTCCTTTCTCCTAATATGAGACTTTTTAAAAAATTTCCAAATCTAGTCCCTCAAACCCATGGGATTATAGAGGACAATTTTGCCACAATGGGAGGCTTTAGGATGAAGACAGGACTTTAAAAAAACAACCAGGAAGTTAACCAGATGTTACTTTCCAGATCATAGCCTATTTTGCAGGAACAGACCTTGTCTTTTTTGTATCAAGGGAGTTATTAAGCTATTCACTCAATCACTGAAAATAGAAAATGTGCAAAAAGTTGGACTGTTTGGGGTTTAAGTGAATTAACACCAATAATTGTGCAATTGTATTCATAAGCAAGTCCCACTGTGTACAGTGCTTCAGGCCTTCAATACTGTGCGCATAATAAGGGGGAAAGGCTTATTTCGCAAAGTAGGACTAAGTTCTCTGTGGATATCAATAAAACTGTACTGTAAACAAATGACCCAAAAATAGAATACAAAAGTCAGCAGTAATATTGAATCTCAGATTGTTGGATGACACACATAATGCAAGCATGTGGTATTTTGAAAGTATCATCCATCTCTCTTTGAGAAACATTTTATTTAATTGAATGGCCAGATAGTTCTGAATATTACTAGGCTAATATAATTAGTTTATATTTTTGTAATCAAATCATTTTACTCTCTAGATCTCAGATCTCCCAAGGTTTTTCAAAAACAAAAGCAAAACAAGAATGAAGCAACAAACTCAGACAGTAACTGCTTTAATAACAGTAGTGACCAGCAAAGGATCTCTCATTAGATAATAGTAATGAGCAGCAAAGGCTCTCTCATGAGATAAGTCATAAAATTCTTGAATAGGTTTCAACCATTGGTTGAAAACAACAGTACATTGTTCTTGTTGCCAAATTAAATTAAATTAGCCATGCTGTCTCTAATTACAAGATATTGCTAAAGATGTTATGAAAAGCCAAAATCAATCCTGCCCCAAGCCTGGTTTTGACATTTTAATGTCTCGGTTTCAAAATAGGACTATTTCAAAAGTTGTCACTCATACTATCTCAGGATCACAAAGTGATGTGCAGATAATAGTAGCTGTGTGATTTTACAAATAGGAACTTCAGAAGATGAGGACTCAGGTCCTTAAATGCACTCTCATTCACTTTTCATGTATGAGATATAATTAGATGGATAAAGCATTTTGCCCAAAGCAGTGGTTTCCATATTTGTTAACTCCAATTGGAAAGCAACCTATAGTATGTCGGCGGCAAAGAAGATTTCTATCTAGATGGTATCAGTTATTTTTCATTGTCTGTTACCCTCAAGCACTTTTATCTAGACAAGGAGAGGTATTAAGAAAGAGTGATAATGATGCAAGAGAAATAGCTTATCTTGCTTTATGTCTGCATAACTAGAAACTCTTTGCAAAAAAAAATGCAATAAAATATGGAATAAAAAAGAAAAAGAACACCATCACTCAGTGTATACACTCATCTTTTGTATATTCACAAAATATATTTGAGTTATCAAATTGTGGCATATTTGCATGCTTTGTAATATTTCCGCTTTATGAAAAATATGACCCATGAAAGCATTTCCTGTTTACCATGCATTCTATTTCAAAAAGAGAAATCTGGCAGTTGTTGTATGTCTTCAAGTCATTTCTAATTTATAGTAACTCTAAGGCAAGCCTATCATGGGTTTTCTTGACAAAATTTGAAATCTAGTGGTAATAAAAGGCTCCCTTGTACACAGCCAGTGTGGATGCAGATATACATATCTATGGACGTCATCACACGGGGGAAATCTGTTGGTTAATCCACACAAATCCC
>CM034708.1:130680857-130703805 GCA_020142125.1 Phrynosoma platyrhinos | reverse complement strand
GCGTGCCCTGCCGCCACCACCACTGTGACGCGTTTGTGCATGTGCAGGAGTACTGCGCATGCGCAAACGAGTCACGGCCGCCATTTTGATTTTCAAAATAGCGACCGCGGCGCGCGCTGCCGGACAGAGGTGAAAACGTACCGCTGAGGCAGTGTGCGGCAGCGGCAGCAGCGACAGGGGTCTGCCTGGGCCGGTAAGTCCGGCGACCTGAGCTGGAACCAGCCCGGGGGCCATAGGTTGTCAACCCCTGGGTTAGGGCATGTAATTTGGCTCTCTGCCACATGACTGAGACATTCAATTTGAGTTGCCATGAATTAGCTGAGTTGCCATGCTGAAGAATTGTTTCTGTGCGTCTCTGAACTGATACTGAGGTTTTAATATATTATTTTATCTGCATAGTTGTTTCTCCTTGTTATATGTGATATCTATTTATTATATACAGTGGTACCTCTACTTACGAATGTTTCTTCTAACGAAAAATTCAACTTACTAAACGGGCCTCCGGAAAAAATTTGCTTCGACTTACTAAAGTGTTCCAACTTACAAAATTGGCGCGAACGAGCTGCTCTTCCAGTCGGAGCCACACCCGTTCCTTGGGCTGATCCTGGAAGTGGAAGAATCATCCGCTTCCAGGATTGGCCCAAGAAATAGCCGAGGCTGCAGCTGGAAGGAGGCCTCCTTCCAGTCGGAGCCACAGCCATTCCTTGGGCTGATCCTGGAAGCGGTGGAAACCTCTGCTTCCAGGATCAGCCCATAGAATAGCTGAGGCTGCGGCTGGAAGGGGCTGGAAGGAGGCAGCCTTCCAGCCGCAGCCTCGACTAGTCTATGGACTTGGAACGGATTAGGGCATTTCAATGTTAAATTTGCTTCTACTTACGAAATTTTCTACCTACGAAATGGGTTGTGGAATGAATTAATTTCGTAAGTAGAGGTACCACTGTATTTTGAAATGTTTTTATCTTGTTTTGGACTGCCCTGGAAAATATAATTGCAGCAAAAGGTGAGGTATACTTTTTCATAATGAATACATGTTTGTACCTATATTTGAAGAAAGCAAATACTTCCCCAGCTGTTCTCCCGGCACATTCACATTGAGAGGAGGAAGATATTAATCTCTTTGTTCAGTTTTGTATGTTTTCTGATTTGTTCATTAATCATACACATGAAAATGTTGAGAAGTTAAGCTTTTAAGGTGTATTCTGTTTCTTTCTTTTCCATGCAATGTTTCAGGGGAAACCACTACAACAGTTGCTCCATTTGTTCCAGGGGGCGTTAGTGATGGACAGTGGCATTCGGTTCAGGTGCAGTACTACAACAAGGTAAGACACAGTGTTTTGCTGATATCCTTTGTAAACTGAAATAGTCTCAATTCAAGTGGTCTGGGAGCTGCCCGTATACCCCCATCACTTGAGAAGACTTCCCTCAACATCCTCAATTTAATATGTTTTTTTTTAAAAAAAAACTTTAAAAGGCCCCTTGTATCCCATAGGGGTCACCAGCATAATTTCACCACGTTGTCTGTCCCTAGATGAAACTTTTCTTCAGCTGCCCCTAAACTGTGGAATGAACTGCCAAAAGAGATCTGTCAGCTGAATACGCTGTCTGAATTTAAAAGAGTATTGAAGACCAATCTCTTCCAGCAGTCTTATCCAGATAATTTTTAAATTGTGAATTTTAAATGATGAATTTTAGATGTGGTTTGTTTTAATATGTGCACACCTTATTTGTCCTTTTAAATTGATGTGTGTTTTAATTGATGTGTTTTAACTGATGTTGTTCATTTGTTAATTATGGTTGTCCCCAACCTCAGTTCTCGGGGAGAGGTGGGCATGAAATTAATAATAATAATAATAATAATAATAATAATAACAATAACAATAATAATAATAATAGAGGCAGGTAAGTTGTTGTTGTTGTCATCATCATCATCATCATCATCATCATCATCATCCTAGACAAAACTAGAAACTAGAATTAACTAGAAATTTTCAGTTTTGAGAAAATTCCCTGGCCCAAATAAAGCTTGCAGGATGGCAAAAAAAGTGGTGAAATTGCTTCCACTCTGCCTAAGACAGATGTGGGTAACTGTGGTGGGACCTGTGGTCATTTTTCATGCCACTTTCAATCCTACCATTTCTGGTTGAATCACTTCCATTCTGTTTCTGGCCATTTCTCTCTCTCTTTTCTTTTTGGGGACATTTCAAGAGGGCAAAAATGCTATATTTTGCATGGAGGCTGGGGGCTTTGAGGCAGCATAATGCATTTGTCTGAGTATTGGACTAGGACTTTGTATACCAGAGGGGGAATCCTTGCTTATCTATGGAAGCCCCCTGTGCAACCTTGGGCAACTCATACTTTCCCAGTCTTAGAGGAAGGCAGTGGCAAACTTTATCTGAATTAGTGTTGCCATTTGTCTCAGAATACCAGGGAAATTCCAGATTGAAAGGTCTAAAAAATGTCCCAGCTGGCTGGGCCAGTTGAAGCAGTAAATCCTGGATTTTGCCTTCATTACAGGTTGATGGGTAGGTTAAAATGTGGCAGTGGTGATGAGGAAGGAATCAACGCAAGAAGACTGGCACTGGTGGGAGCCTCATCCCATCCTGCAGGTTGTGGATGCAGCTGCACGAGGGTAGCATTGCAACTTTATTCTTCTGTTTGCTCCCCACTTCCCCTGACATACTTAAACATGGGAAAGAAAAGGAGGTGAACAGAGATGCCCTTGTGTTGTGTGATGATCATGTTAGTAGGTTGAGCTTAGGGCTAGGCAGGATGGTGGAACTTCGCTTTACTCTCTACCTTTACTCTCTGGGGCAGCTTGGAAGCCTGTCTTATCTTCATACCAGCTGGGTGGAAAAGAAGGGGGGGAAAGCTCCTAGCTTGGTACTGCTACTAAAATTGAAACATAATAGAAGAAAAAGTGCAACAATTAATTTGTTGAATGTGCATAATCTGAATACAAATTAATAATATGCATAATTATAATAATTTTCATAATATAAAAATTAGATGTCCGGCTATGAGGGACTGGAATATGGCAACCCTACTCTGAATAGATCTTGCTAAGAAAACACTGCGATGGGGTTGCATAAGTCAGATTGGAGGCACAAAGCAACAATGGCTGGAATGTTTGGGAGAATTCAGGAGGATTCAAAGCTGCACTTTAGGATCCAAAGGGGCTGTTCTTTGCCCACTCCTGGCAAAAGAGGGTGCAATGGACCTTGTAAAGTTTTTAAAATGGTGATGGTAGTGGTGAAGAATACAATGAAGAGCTGCATGCAGTCTGCACTAAACTGGTTAAACTTAATTAAATTACCTCTTGATTAGATTACTGTAGCATGTGTAATATGGAATATCCACTGAAAAGTGTTCAGAAGCTACAGTTCTGTTCAGTTGTTAAGATATAACTCTGTTCCCTAGCTACAGTTAAATGTTCAAAAGCTGCAGCTAGTGAAAAATGCATGGACCAGATTGCTGTTTGGCATAACATTTACAGCAGGGGTGAGAATAATGCACCCTCTAGGAGTATGTTATAGGGGTATGTTATCCGGCAATCCTCATTGTTAATATACAGACTAGGGCTGCTGGAACTTGCAGTCCAAGAACATCTGGAAGTGCACATGATTCCCAACACCTCTTTAGAGAGTCCGTGTCAATAGTCTTAAGGCAACGGTATTGGTTCCAATTTGTTTCCATGACCAGTTCATATACTGATTTTGATTCAGGCTGTGAGCCCACTTAGAGTTTGAGATTTTCAGTCATGGCCCTGTTACCTGTTCTACCATCTGTTGTTTAATCAGCATTTTACATTAATGCTACTTTTTGTAACAAAATTTTGTTTTGTCCCAGCACAAAACAGAGCTTTATCTGTGGCACCCCCTCAGTTGTGGAACTTCCTCTTGAATGAGATCACTCTGGCTGCACTTTTCTGTCTAGAATTGGACTTTTAACATTGCCTTTTAATTTGGCTTTTACATGTTTTTCAAACTTTTAAAAAGCATGCTCTTGTATATCTTACTGTTCATTTCTTTGGGAATCCTAGTGAGCAGGAACATAATATGCCCTATAAACAAGTAAATAATTCAAGTTGAAATAAGCCATCTTCATAATTCATGGTTTGAAGTTGGCTTTGTTTCAGCAACCCATAGCAAAAATTAATTACAGTTTGTCCAGATTCAGATATCACCAAAAGCTATAGGTAATCTAAAAGGCTAACTGAAATTTACAAACTCGTTATCAGACCAGGAGAGGTATATCTGTATGTTACCTGAGTGTCACTGCAGCTCCTCTTCATAGTGCACAACCACGGTTCAACACTATGTGCATACAAGGCCATTATGCCAGCCTGCCTTGAGGTCTTTTATGAAGAAAACCAACTGATTTTTGCATCTATTTTTTATTACAGGTTTCTTTTACTCAGTTGGTACAGATAAGCAGCAGGAGTGCATCTACACTGTAGAAATAATGTAGTCTGACACCACTTTAAGTGCTGTAGCTCCATTCTATGCAATCCTGAGCTTTGTAGTTTTACAAGATTTTTAGCCTTCTCTTGCAAAGACTGCTGGTGCTTCACAAAACTACAAATTCCAAGATTCTGTTGGATGGACCCATGGCAGTTAAAGTGGTGTTAGGCTGCATTATTTCTGCAGTATAGATGCATAGATGGAAGCAAGTACAGTATTTGTAATTTGTTCCATGTAGATTGCTTTGAGACTCTGATAAATTTCATTACAGTCTGTAACACATACTCTATTTTTGGATGTTATTACAGAAAGTAGCTTTAATATAAAATGCTGATAAAACAAGAGATGATAAAGTAATCCATAGTGTTTTTGCTACAGCCATTCCTCCTCATTGGCCAAGAAGCCTGGGAAAAGGAGCATATATCAGCTAAAGTCTGGATTTCATAGTATAGTTGTTGGTTTAGAATTTTAAGCAGCTGCCAAAAAGATAAGGCCTTGAGACAGCTCCAGGGTATTCTTTAGAAGGGAAAGTGATCCCACACACACTAGTTAAAAATAAACTTTGTCTTATTTTCATGATTCTTTGCTGTTTGTTCAAGTGATAGATGTCTTCTAGCAGTATAATTACTCAGGTTTGAAAATGGGCTAGAAAAACATCTTGCAGCTTTGTATATGGGGAAACAATCACTTATATTGTTTCTAAAACCTTAGATTCTGTCATTATGAGTTTAAGAAAATTGATTGTTTGAAAATGGAGTCAGTGTGAGCAGTCTGAGGGGCTATGCAGATGGGCAAAAAGAGGTGCTTTGAGGATGACTTGTAGGCGTGGCGTTTAGATGACACACGCCTAAAAGTCACCAGGAAAGCACCCTCTAGCTGTCGTATGCCAAGAAAAGCTGCTCCAAAAAGGAGCCACTTTTTTTCTGCTCCTTTGGTGAAGATGTGCACCTTCACATGTGCAGCGGAAATGAGTTGGCGATCCAGAGCATTCGCCCTACAATGCAGGCTTTAATTTAAAGCACCCTATGCTTCCAGGTGTGGAAGCACTGGCACAGGTGCGCTTGAATATTAGAACCCTACCCCTAACCCTAATTGTAACCTTATGCGTGCGCCCTAGCAATTGTCCTCTGTTATGATAATAAATGTATTCTGTTGCATGTACGCTTGCTTTCAGTACGCACAGCAGTTTGCATGAATGAAGCTTTTGTGACCTCTTCTGTGCAGGTGTGCATAAGACCTGCACACCACTTCCTGGCATGATTGGGGGAGGGGGCTCCTGGAATAACGTTTGTCTGTGTGTCCTGTTGGCCATGTCCCTTGCATGACCACCAGCTACATGTATCCAATCTGTCCACACAAATCTCACTTGCATGTACCTCTCCTCTCCCCCCTGATCTGTGTGGGAAATGTTTTGTGGAGGATGACAGAGTAGATGTCTTTTCAAGTTGACAAACTTGTTCCTTCGCCCCAAGGGTGGCACAGTCAGGCAGTGGCACCTGTCTATGGCACCCACTCCTTGGGGGAAGCCGAGGTCAGTGAATCCTTGCATGATCTGTGGGTGTATTACAGGCATGCTGAACTTCAGTCACCTTTGTACACAGAGAGTGACAGACTGTATACCAGCCCATGACAGGTCCTGCATACCTGTGCAGGTGTGTAGGGATGTGTTCCTGTGCATGTGCACATGCATCTGAGAGAACAAAAAAAATTAAAGCAGCCGCTGCCCACCCATGCGGTTGCTCTGTCTCCCTTTGCGATGTCCTTGGGGCTGGTGATGTGGTTGCTGGGGCTTCAATACAGCCTTGGAAAAGCTGCATTGACTGCTCCCCACTGCAGTTGCTCTGTCCCCATTGAGGGCATCCTCGGGGCAGGCGGTCTGGTTGCTTTTCCTGCCTGTCTGCATAGCCCCTGAGGCACTGTGGCATATAATCAGAGATTGAATAGCTGGCTTTTTGTCTTATTTATTTATCAACAGGACTTCAGGATGGCTTACAAAAATTCCAATAATAAATTAAAGCAACAACACTACAGTATACAAGCAGGATAAAGCAAAGTTAAAACAAATGTCATGTTTCATAAAAGCAATGTATGGAAGATTCCAAAGCAGGGGTAGGCAGCCTTTTTGAGCCGGGGCCCGAGTTGCTGTCCCTCAGACAATTGGGGGGCCAAAGCACCCAAAATAAATAAATAAATAAATAAATAAATTTTTTATAAAAAAAATAAAAAACTATGCATGCACATACTCTCAGCTCCAGAAAAGCCATGGCAAAACCCCTGTGGAGATTTTGCCAAGAAAACCCAAGAACAAGTAATAACAACAATAATCAATATAATCATGGTGGCGGTGGTGGTGGCAGGACCGGCCTAGGGCCAGTCCAAAGGCCTCAGGGGGCCACATCCGGGCCTTAGGTTGCCTACCCCTGTTCTAAAGCCTGGGACATTTTAAGAAACAGATCTTGGCACCAAAATGATATAAAGGTAGGTGGGATGCAGGTGACTTTATGTGTGGAGAGCATTCCAGAGTCAGAATACCCCCACTAAATAGGCTACTTCCCTGTAGTCAATCACCATACTTCCAGTTGGGGACATGAAGAAGGTTTGTAGTGCATATCCCTGAATATTAGAAGGATGAGGTCAACAGAGGACTAGTGTTGAAATACCTGTCCAGGGTTGGAAAAACAACAGCAAAACAATACCCCCCCAACCCAGGTTTTTTGGTTTAAACATTTTCTTTCCATTAATGTTTAATGAAAACATTTGAATCCTGCTTATTATATTAATACTGTGAAACATTGGGCTTGAACAGACTGCCAGAAATAATCCAGTTTGAGATCACTTTAACTGCCCTGGCTCAGTGCTAGGGAATGATGGGAACTGTAGTTTATTGTGGCACCAGAGCTCTCTGACAGAGAAGGCTCAATGTTTCAGAAAAACCTATAATTCCCATGATTCCCTAGCATTGAGCTAGGACAGTTAAAGTGGTCTCAATCTGTTTAGGCCCATTGTTTTATATGTTAGAAAGCTTGAGCAACCGTATTTTCATGCTTTGTAACATTAACAATCCAAAGTTATTAGGTTTTGATATGATTTACATCTTTCAATAAAACTTCAGGAATTTTATTGACAAGACACCCCCTAAGCAGACGGTTTAAAGGGCCATCTTGGGGGCAGGGAAGGGGAGGGGCAGCCGCACAATCGGCGCCCCAACCCCTTCCCGAGGTCATCCTTGGAGCAGCCAGCCCTCCGCACGGCCGGCGCTCCGAGGAGGACCTCCCGCCGCAGCGTTTGCGTACGCTGCAGCGGAAGAGTCGCTGAAGGTGCGCCACAGCCTTTTGCGGTGCACCTTCGGCGACTTGTGAAAGGAGTGCCAATACCTCGGCCCCGTAGCACAGCTTCCCGGGGCGGCCCACGGCCACCCGTCTGCTTCCCCCCTTTGTTTCTGAATGACATTCCTTGCACTATAAAATAAAGTGATTAAAAAGAAGCAACTGACACTAAATACTGGTCTAACAATGAACAACTGGCAGTAAATTGTTAAAAGTTAAAATGTTTAAATTCAGACAGTCATTGTTGTTCCAGTAAGAAGGTTGCAAAATAGTAATAATAGACAGACTTTAGAAAAACAATGAATAATAATAATGTAAAAACCCAGTAATTTTTTAAAAAGTCATTTGATTTAAGCCAAGATTAAAACCATGGTTTAAACTTTAAACCAGCCTGGTTTAAACAAGCCAACCCTGAGGTGTAGTGAACAATGGTAGAAAAGAAGAGGGATTTTCCTTATTCTCTGTGAGGTCAGAAAAGCTTGTAATGGCTTTTCAGTGCATAATAGAAAAGTGTGTGCTCTATTCCAGACTCTTTTCAGTAGGCTTTGATGGACTATTGGTTGGCATGAGGAAAGATAAGTCATGAGCTCAGCTTTCCCTTAAGGCTTTATTCCCAAAGTGATTGAATCTGAGCTCAACACTTCTAGTTCTAGTATACTTGTTCATAGGTTGACTCTTGTTTTTACAAGGTCTGCAGATTTTTTAAAAAGTTACCTTAGCTTTGCTAAGAGATAATTTAGGGATTATGGGTTGTGCCAAGATAAATGGGATGTTATGTCTAAACTTGATACTGTTCAGACACATCAGAATATACTGTAATTCAGATGTATTGCTTCACTTAAATTATATGCAGACAGATAGTTTGAAAAGGATGCAACATTTATAGTCAACTCTACACTATTTCCATTTTTCTTGCAATCTTTAACTCCACTTCATAGTAAAAGTAAATTTTACCCAAATAATATAAGCATCATTCTATTCTAAATTGCTATTCAAACATTTCCCTTCTCTATATATTTCTTCTTTGTTCAAATGAAATGATTCATTAACATGTTGATCTACCCATACCCAGCTTCCCTCTTAAACATATTCAAATTGATCCCTATAAATTGTGTGTGTTGGTGGGAGGTGTCTAGGAATCACCCACCTGAAAGCCAAACAAAGAATACATAGCCCTGGCTACCCCTGTCCTGTATCCCTGCAGAAGCATATGAGAGACATCCATGTGTCCCTTAAAGCTCACACCACCCCAGAGCTTCCTCCCGTAACCAGTATGTTGCATGCAGAAAGTGAAAAACCCAGTAGCGGAGATGGAGAAGCAAGGAAAGTTTAGATGAAGAGAGGAAAAATAATTCAGGAAGACTTGATCCAGCACCATCCAGACTTCACAAAGGAACAATTGGGAAGAGTCAAATGGAGGGGTGAGCTGACCTTATGTACCCTTTGGTGCTGTCCCACCCTCAGCATCCTGGTCATTTGCACTGGCCAGAAAAACTTCCAGTCTCCTTTTCCTGGGGCCATCAAAAGATGGTCCTTCTCCCACAGCACTGTATGCTGCACAGGTCAGGAACCTCATTGTTCACGTAGGATTCTTTTAAAAACAGCAACAATCCCAGCTGGTATCTCTCATAACTGCAGTCCTACTAACTCTGTTTATCAAAATATCACCTCAGTCCATAGCTAACCACTGGATAATGTCAATATCAGTTTGACCTGTCTTACAGTACTATTGAATAACTATGTTAAAAACTACCCTTTAAATACCTTGATGGGATTTTGGCTCTTTTGTCTTCAGTTGTTGGGATCTTCTCAGTACAGATTATTTTGCTAGTATTTTTCAGATACTTTTCAAATATCCATCACATTGCTGTCTTCTGTATTCATTCCTCTTACGCAAACATATCTCTTCAGTTTTCCTGATTTATTCACAAGATGTGTTTCGATTCTGTTTTAAAGTGATCTTTAAAATCTGTGTCTGGGGCTCTGCCTGCATAGGCCAAATAAACCACCCTCCCGTTTTTGTCTTGGTGCGTTGTTCATGTAATGCAGGATCCAATCCCGAAGTCTGGCGCAAACAGTCTGGACAATATCTGTCCCTTTCAGTGCCAAAGCTGGGCATACCTCTCTTAAAACAGAGTAAGAAACCTCCCTGTTTAGTTTGATCCAATGCCAGTAAGATGCATCCCACTATGCATATGGAGTGGTGGTAGCAGTGGCAAGTTGCTCACTCTGAGGTCAGAACAAGGAACCCAGTGTTTCAGTTTCAGTTAGTTTCATTTAGTCTTAAAGGTGCTACAAGATCTCTTTAGATACTGATTTTACAGACTAACAAAGCTATATTTTTGAATTTTACCAGCTGTGAGAGTTGGTGTCTACACTGAATGTTTGCGTGGGCTGTATTGCCTTTCTGTTGCTAAATTCCAGACTGAAATCCTCAGTGATCTATTTCAGATCACTAAGAGACTGACCAGTCAGTCTTGATCTACCTTCTGTCTACTGAACTATGTAACGTATTTGAACTTCCATAAAGTTTAGACAGTAGTGATGGTCATTTACCATATAAATTTTGCTACATCTGTCTTTATTTAATTCTTTACACTTGTAGCAAGTTATTTTCAAGTGGAGGGTTACATCTGCTTTTAAATGTGTTTGAAATTCAAAGAAGTAGCTGTGCTAGCTTCTTGCAACACAAAAAGCAGGAAGAGAGGGTGAGGGGAAAAGGGAAATGAGACATCACTTTTAAGACATTGAGCCTCTTAAGAGGCAGGGAAGGGAAGGGGCAGCCACACACCGGGTGCCCCGACCCCACACCGAGGACATCATGACGGCGTGCACCGTTATGCACGGCACGTGCCGTCAAGATGTCCTTCCGCCGCAGTGTCCTGATGTGCTGCACCGGAAGGGGTGCAGAAGAACTGCGTGGCGGCTCTTCAGGCATCCTATTTGCCGCCTCGGAAAGGACCAGCATTTTGGTGCTCCTTTCCAAGGCAGCAAAAGGGAGGATTCGGGCCAAGGCGTGGGGAAGCCTCGGCCCCAATCCTCCGCTTTCCAGGGCAGCCCAGGGCCTCCTGTCTGCATCCCCCCTAACTGGATTTTATTTTTGCATTAGCTTTCTTGGCTATAAACTCGCTTCTTTGGATGCTTACAGAGTGTTAATAAGTGCTCAAGTATGAAGCATATATACACAGTTGTGGGAGTGGGGTGGAATGTGATAAAATCCAGAAGGATGCAACTCATAACCCTCACCCTAAATGTTCAAAAGGCTGCATATTGAGATAAAGGTCTTTCAAATACACATCTGTCAGGAAATCAATTGTGTAAATGAACCAGTATATCCATAATAGCTTTGTATGCAGCTAATGCCTTATTTTTAAATTTAAAGCAACTAAGGTATAACAATTTTAGTGATCCCTTAAGCATAAACTCAATATCATGACAGTGAATTCTCCTCCATCCCCAAAACTAATTCTTTAAAGACTGCAGAATTTAATTTCCTGTCAAAGATTACAGAATATTTTTTAATTCCAGTGTTATTTCTACTCTGGATAAATTAGGCTGTAAAACTCAAGGCTGCACAAATATCTTTAACTTAGTACTGTATACCACCTGCAAAGCATCTTAAAAGAAAACAGGAATTTGGTTGATTTTGTAGATCAGGAGTTTTTGAAATTAAAATCTTTGATGTTGTTCCAGGCCCCTTTCCTGTAAAATGTGTTATCTTTAATCAACTGACTAAATTATCTCTCTTTTTAAACACAGACTGAAACTTTCTCCAAAATTAAATTGAGCATGTCTTTTTTGAGGGAAATGCCCAATATTACACACAATCACACACACACACACACACACACACAGAGTTACACAATGTGAACAAATCTTAACAACTACATCCCCTTAAAGAAAATTTAAGGTGTGGCCTTTTTAATTCCAACAGGATATTTCAGGGCTAGGAGAATTTTGTAGTTTGTTTTTTAGTTGGTAGGTAATATCTTAGAAGCCTTTGACAGGCTAATTGGGCACTTTGTTTTGAACAAAGCATAAAGAATAATAGCTGAACCTCTGCAGTCTCTCATGTGGCAGCATAACTTGTCCTGCAGTCCTGGCTGCCTCTGCAGCTGAAAGATAGATTATCTCATTTCCTTCTTGAAAACAGGTTTTGTATAATGATAGCAGCCACCTGTTATGTGACCATAACCATACTGTACTCTGAGATGATAATGGATTCCACTGTGCACCAGTCCCTCACTATCTCTCCGTTATCCTCTGGAAAACAAAACTCACCAAACATCATAGGTAAACTTCACTTTAATCATTTAGATGGTAATCTCAAAATAGTTTTTATTTCAGAGTTATTAATAGTAGTGATATTTATGTTTTGGCTTTAAAGTGCCTGAAAAATTATTGAAGGGCCTACAATCAGAAGAGCTTTTAACCAGAGGTAATTCTTTTATCAGTTTGCAAAAATAGATGTCTACTGTACTTCTTAAATTTCAGCCACCGTCAAGTATGAAAACCAAATAAATGGTATTGCCCTAATCCAGTCACAGCTTTATCACATGGGAAGATAAAATGTTTTCTTGTTTGCGATTTCTTTGCCTCACACAAGTGAGTTTTGCATCTACACAGAGACTCAAATCAGAATATTCTAGGGCTAAGCAGCTTGGGGGGAAACTCTGCCCCCCTACCTACCATGAATGTCCTAGCCCACTTCATTTTTGTCCATCTGCCATCAGAGTGATGCCCTTCGGTGGTAGTTCTTGCTCCATTCTCTTTTTTGCTTGTTTCTAGTCTCCCTGCCATTCATTTGCTTATATCTTCTGCCTCTTTGTTTCCATCTTTGAAAAAAAAATCTTTACTGTATTTTACTTTATGTTTCTTGTTCCCCCCTTCTTTCCTACTTCCTACTCTTTAAACTTTGCATCTGTTGTTGCTGCAAGGTATGCTGTCCAACAGATAATCTTGGGGGGGGGGGGTCCCTTGAGGGAAGACTATGTAGTTGAGAAGTGCAATATTTGTCAGGGTTTCACCAATCAATCTCTTCAAAATAGGGTTTCCAGATTAAAATCTTACTGCTGGGAGAAGTCAGTGAAAGTCAGCGACCAGGCTGTCACCAATGAACCATTGTTTTAAGCTCTTCAGCTACCTTGAAACTGGGGAAACTGAAGTAAGCTTTGGTTCTGACAGTGAGCTTGGTATTGGCTGTTGTAGCACTTTCAGCTACTGCTTTGGTAGTGACAGAATCAGTCCCAGTGGAACTACCTTCTACTATGATACCAGCCGCTGTTACCCCACAGACCATTGAGGTTTTGATGATGGGGGAATTAGTCTCAGAACATCGTCCTCAGTCTGTGCAGCCAACTCATTCCAAGGCTTCTCAAAAGAGAGCAGCTTCACCAGAGGTTTGTTCAGCCTCCACTGATGTGAGACTGAAAGAGTGACTTATGTGAGACTAAAAGAGAAGAAATGGGTGATGCATACAAAATACCAAGCAGTACTATCCTCAGTAGTGACACTTGAACAAATTTCAATGTCCTTGGTATTGGTAGTTCTGCCTCCTTCATGACCTCCATTGGTTTCTGCAGAGTTGCTTTTATTGAGTGTTATCACTCCAGAATCATCTTCCATGTCGGATGTGGAGGTCATGTCCAAACAACATGTACTGTGTCCCATGCTATACCATCTCAGCATTGTCTGCCTCCTCCATCACCTTGATGTGAATGTTCTCCCTTTCAGAGCAAGAGGTTGTATGCTTTCTCTACACCACCCTACCAGGACTTCCAATATCAGGAGGACTCCTACATTCTATTTTACCTTTCCTCTGCAAGAGGAATTGGTTGGCATCCATAGACCTCTAAGATGCCTACTTACACATCAGGATAAGGCCACAACATTGCAGATTCCTCAGGTTTGTAATCAGAGAGGACATTTACCAGCACCAAGTTCTCCCTTCCAGTTTCTCTACGGCCCCAAGCGTATTCACCAAGTTCATGGCAGTGGTGATCTCCTTTCTCACAACTTGAGGGGTATATATTTACTCATACTGCTGGTGTCATCTTCCCAGAGTAGGCTCTTCCAGGACATTCACGTAACCCTCTTCCTTCTGCAAGATGTAGGTCTGATTATTAACCCCAGAAAGTCAATTCTGGAGCCAACAAGAGTCCTCAACTTTATTTGGGCCTCATTGTAGTCACACGCAGGCAGAACTTACCTTCCCATCGACAGGGCAGAGAATTTCAGAAACAAAGTAAATTCACTTTTTTGTCAACTTCAGTGTTCTACAGTCACAATTTAGAGGCTCCTAGGTCTTATGGCAACCATCACAACTGTCAGTCAGGACATTGTCCTCTGTATTTTCTTTCAACAATCACTTTCAGATCTGCAAAGATCCTTGCACTGTCTAGATGTGAGAAGGCACAGGCCTTTGACATTTAACATACAGCACTATTTCATTGTTCCAACAGACTATTTGTTTGTTATGCTGGCTTGAGAAAGGAGCAACAGGTGTCTTCACTATAACTATCCAAATGGATGATACAATTAGACTCGCTTATGAAATGGCTAAACATCCTATTTCCGGTTGGTCTACAAGAACATTCCACCGAGGCAGTGGCTTATTTGTCAGTGTGGCTTTGCTAAGTTCCCCTGCCTGAGCTGTACAAAGCCATCACCTAGTCACAGCTATCCACATTTATGCAACATTATAGACTGGACTGCAGATCCAGGGTGGATGCCTGGTTTGAGCATGCTGTGCTTTTGTCTGTTTTTCAGTGACCTGAACCACTAACTCTGGTAAGCTTCACAGTCACCCATTTGTGTGAGGCACAGAGACCACGAAGAAGAAGAAGAGGTTGCTTATCTGTAACTGTGGTTCCTTGAGTAGTCATCTGTGCTCATACAAACCCTCCCTATCTCCCCTTTTTCAGGTCCCTATATATTTCACAGTGTATTTGGAAACTGAGGGAACAATAGCTTGGTGGGCTGGGACATGTGCAGTAGGTAGGAGGGAACAGGGTTTCCCACAAAATTATGTAGCTCTAGAACATTCTGACTGGAGTCTCTGTGCAAGTGCAGAACCCATTTGTATGGGGGTACAGATGACCTCTCAAAGAACCAGTTACAGGTAAGCAATCTGGTTTTCTTCAATTTTGTATAGTCTTTGAATAATAGGTGTTCCCCAAGTTCTCATCCAAAGGCATTTGATATCACTTGATATTCATTGTTAAAAAGCCAACAAATTTGTGATATTAAACCTAAGACCTTTGTTTGCAAAGCATTTGCTCAGCCAATGAGTTTAAGACCCCACCCACCTTTGTAGCTCTAGTTGAGAGCCAGTGTGGTGTAGTGGTGTGAGCACTAGGAGTCTGGAAACTAGGGATCTGCTTGGCTATGGATACCCACTAGGTGACCTTGAGCAAGTCACACTCTCTCAGCCCTGGAGAGAGGCAAAGGCAAACCCTCTCTGAACAAATTCTGTCAAGAAAACCTCATAATAGTTTTGCCTTAGGGTCACCATAAGTTGGAAATAAATTGAAAGTACAACAACAACAACATGATCCTTCAAAGAACTAATCATTATCATCATGTCTCTTTTGGCCATCCGTTGATTAAAAAACAGTTAAGATTTTGCAAACATATTTGTACATTTACAGATTTATTTATTCAGACATGAGCTGCAGTGAATTTGGTGGAACTTACTTCCTGGTGAATATGCTTAGAACCACAGCTGTTTATGTCTTAGGCAACATAGGGTATGTTCTAAAAGACCATTCTAGTATAGTTGACTGCCCTGTGTATATTGTGCAGGGTGTGTGAGTTGTTTATCTGTAACTTCATCCCTTAAGCTAAGATCCAGAAGTATAGTACTTTGTCCAGTGCCAGCAGTATTAGGACTTTCTTCCCCTCCCACTAGAACCCTCTGTGCTGCCAAATACCTGATCCATAAATTTTCGCAGTCCTACAGAGCAGATTTATAGAGTGCACTAGGGGAGGTTCTGCAGCAATGAAAGGGTATCAACAATTCTGGAGGAAGCACATTGAATTCTGGTCATAGTGCTTCCATGATATCTAAGGCCTGGACACTATAAAGTGGGCTAGCAATATGATTTTTTTTTAAATCTCAGTGAGGTGATGATTACAAAGAAAAGGCGTACACAATTGGTCCTACCCCTTTGCTTCCAGGAATTAATTTAAATATTACAATAGCAGTGTAGCACAGACACATGAAGAACATGAAAGACACATAGAGGAATAACATTTTTTTAAAAAACAAATTCTGTCTTTCATTCAGTATGAACATTTAAAATGACTGTAGATGTTCTGAGAAAATTTTGTATAGTGTTTTCACCATTTGTGGTTCAGTTGTCACTAATAGCTATTATAATCAGATGCAGAGAGCGATAGAATTCAAGATATTAAATCCTGATGGGTACAGAACTAATTCATTAAAGGATTGAGTGGGATTATCTGTATAAACAGTATCATTGGAGAAGATTATTGTAACAAGACTGTGACTGAAAATTTCAGTGTGAATTGAATATAGATGTTATGAGTTGCAGATCGACTGTCATTATACATTATAACATGTTGTTAAGTTTCATAAGGTAGTCACTTTGGAAAAATTCAATTCTTGGTAAATGTGAAAAATAGCTTTTTTACAAAAAAAATAATGTTATTTTGAATGTTATAATTATGGCTGTCAGAATCCCAAAGGGTTTTGGTTCTGCCCTTGTGTATAAAGTTGGGTAATGTATATATAGATCCTCTGTTGGTCTGTGTTGTGTGTATATATACATATAGGATGTGTTATCTATATTAGGCAAGTTTAAATTTGGCACCAATTTCAAAGAACAGTTGGGAGGACTTTTTCTGTAGTTGCTGAGCAGAAATCAAAAGCTTACATCACAGTTACTAGGCAGACAAATAAAAGGTTGTAGTACCAGGCAGAAATCAAGTGGTTACATAGAGGTCACCAGGCAGAAATGAAAAGGTTACATTGCAGTTACCAGACAGAAGTCAAATTGTTACATTGCAGACAGGTGGGGCTAGGTAACTCCAATCTATATATAGGGACAAGAAGACAGAGAAGGGCAGTATCAACCTAAACGCTGACTGATCATTATTGTCCTAGGTCTGCAATAAAGTCTTTTTTATTCTTTCACAAAGACTATTGTCTGGGGGCCTTTGCAGATTGCCAGAAATAATGCAGCTTGAGGCCACTTTAACTGTCCTGGCTCAGTGCTAGTGAATCATGGGAGTTGTATTTTTTCTGGGATATTGAGCCTTCTCTGTCAGAGAGCTCTGGTGCCACAATAAACTACCGTTCTCATGATTCCTTAGCATGGAGCCAGGACAATTAAACTGGCCTCAAGCTGCATTATTTCTGGCAGTCTATAAAGGCCCCGAGTCCTTGGCACAGAGCTGATTGGTACATGACAATGTCTCAAGTTGAGTACTGGCTGTGTGAACGTCTTCTGTCAAATTGGTATCACATTTAGCTATGCAGTTTTATTTTAAAGTGAATCTATACTGCTCAGTCTTTAAAATCATCTCTCTAATAATTTGCTAAAATTTGGTTGGAGGTCCTGGATCTAGTGCCCCAATATTGCTGGTAGTGTTATATTAGTGTCTAACTGTACATCAAACATACTATGCTTGTGAGATTGCCTTTCTACAGTATTCTATATTGTGCCCCTGGTCTCCATTGTGCAACTGTACAACTCTAGTGGTACTAACATTTGTGTGGCCAAAGCATCTTTGAATAAGTATCCTATGTATATATTGCTAATAATAATGTTATTCAATAAGATGACAGGTATAACCATTACAAAGGGTAACCTGGCAAACAAGTATATCCACAGTTCAAATGTGGTTCAAGCATGCTAGTCTTTTCCACTCTCTGCCCAGTCCTTACTTCTTAATTTCACCTCATATTGTGTTGTTCAATCTAGTGAAAAAGAAAAGTCTATTCCTAATAACACTGACATGCAAATATTTATGTGTGGATCGTTATGAATACCATGGACTGAATGTAATTAAATCTGAAAGCATATACAATCAATTTAGCAGAAGCCTAGGGCTTTGGTCCTTAAGGTTTCTGGAAATGTGTGGAGTTTCAAAATATGTGCCACATGTGCTGAAATAGATACAGCAGGATCAGTGCAGTCTGCATCGGAAAAAGGACATAAGAGTCAGATGATCCCAATAATCGGCCTCTGCATACAAATCTCTTTCATTCTTCATTCTCCATGCTCAGGACATTGGGGTTTTAGGATGGCAGATGCTTGACCTAGACAGTTGGAGAATTATATGGGGCAGAAGGAGCCCAGGAATATTAACAAGTGATCTGAATGTCTTTCTGTCTGTATTACATCACAATGGTCAAGGGACCTGTCACCCAGTAAGCATCAGAGCAAAATTATCTTTCCATAAAAAAGAAGTGAACCCCTTCATCAAAATGTTTCCAGGGCTTTCAAACATGGATGTTACAAGATATAAACATTAAATGCTTAAGCAAAGTTTGGAAACTTGGAGGATTTTTTTTTGCACTGGAGGGGGGCTTCTTGAAAGTATTTGTGGAAAGCGCCTGCCTTTCCTGCCTGGAACAGCTTGCATGGAGCTCTTCAGTTGCACAAAGCTCAGATGCAGGTCAAGCGATGCAGCTAAGAAGCAAATTCATTGGCTCTTTGTACACAATGCCCTTGGTCCTGCAGGGGGGCTTGCATGTTTAATTTACCCTCTCCATAGAGGGGCCCAAGTTATTTTGTCTGTGTTAATGATATGCTAGCTGGTCAGCCATATAATGGTCTCAGAGGAGATTTTTGAATGAAGTCTGCTGCATTAGAAGAACATTGCACTTCTTATTTGGAGAAAATCTGCCTCAGTTCTACAGATAACTCCATGAATATTTATTGGAGTTTTATGCTACAGACCATGACTGTGACATCAAAGCATAAGAACAACACATGCAGACATATTGTCCTAAGTATATTACATAGCTTGAAACAGTTGCTGGTGCATTGATTGTGTTGTGGGACTCCCAACAGCAATTATGCAGCCTAGCAACTGTAGTTCAAACTTAACTTAGTGGAACCTGCAGACACAGAGCCACAAATTTGGATTTTATCAAACCAGTTAGTCCATCTAGCCTGATATTGTCAACTCTGACTGTTTCAGCCATGCAAGGTTCCAGGTGGGATCCTTTCATAGCCCTACCTGAAGATCCCTAGTATTACCTGGTGGGCATCCATCCTGTTACTAAGCAGGCCTGACCCTGATTAGCAGTCAAAATCAGACAAGACAGAATGTGTTCATGACCTCCATGGTATTCCTTCTGTCTCCAGTGAATAACATATCAAATGGGAAGAAGCAATCAAGACCTAATTTGTGATCTAGAATCCCAGAGGCATCACTTTCCATGTGTCTGGGGCAACCTGCCATTGTAGGAACTCAGTAAATCAGTAACACCCAACTGTTATAATTTCATTGACACTTTTGAAAGGCAGCTAGGAGTTGCATTAAATAAATAAAATAAAAAATAAGTAAAATGGATGGAAAATAAGAATGCTTTTACCTGGTGCTGATTAGCTCCAGTTATACCTTTGCGAAGAGGGCATTACAAAGTCAGGACACCAATTCAATAAGTCCCTCTCCCTTTCCACTACATAACATACATCCCTTGGAAAAAGCATTCAGGAAATAGTCTAAAGCTGCTGCCACACTGCAGAATTATACAATTTGACACTATGTTAACTATCATGGCTCTGTCCTATGGAATAACAGGATTTCTAGTTTATTGTGGCACCAGACCTTAAACAAGGAAGGCTAAATATTTCACAAAACTACATATCCTAGAACATCATAGCATGGAGCCGTGGCAGTTAAAATGGTGTCAAACTGTACTAATATTGCATTGTAGAGGCAGCCTAAGCTGAACATCTTTGGACATGGGCAGGTTAATATAAGGAGAGGTGTTCCTCAGGTATCAGTTCCCATGATTTTTGTTCTCTCTACAAAAGAGAAAAGGATAAAAGAAGGGACACCTTTGGAAAACCTCCCTCTACAACATCTCCTAGGAAGCACTGTTTGAGAGTCCTCCCCCCCTTTTACAATATCAACTCTTGGTTTTATAAATCCCCTCATCAAAATATTGAAATCCTGCATGCACAAGTGCACACCAGCCACCTTTAGAACTTATTCCTGTGTTAAATCCGAACAGACCAAGCTAATGTTAAGATTTTACTCATTTGTGATGGCTAACCTGCACATTACTGTCAATAAAACTCCACCTTGTTATTTTCTAGAACAGTTGGAAGTGGTATTCTCCGTAACTTGTGAAATTGTTTTCGATTTTTTTTTTAAAAAATCCAAATATCTCCCTAGCCATGAGGAACAATGTTCCCATGTGAGGGGGAACAAGCTATTTTAGGCACAGAGGAGTGACCGGTGTGTCAACAATTGACACCCTCCTTCCTTTCCATAGGGCTCTAGATTACTTAGATGCAATTATTTTATTTTCTCACTAATTCCCTTTTATCCGTTTTACTAGTATGGGGGGTAGGGCTTCTGAAGGTGTGGGGCTTCTGGCCTCAGACTTCCAGCAGGGCAGGACTTCCGGCCCTGGACTTCCAGCAGCGTTTCTGGGGCGGGGGTAGACCCAAAAACCTCCATGTGGGGCCTAGGTTACCCAGAAAGCCTCTGCGCAGGGCCTGGGCCACCTGAAAAGACTCTGCATGGGGCGTAGGCTGCTGGAAAAGCCTCCATGTGGGGCCTAGATGGCCATGAAAAAATCCCAAAACAGCATCCATGGAGGCAGGGAGTCAGCCTGGTGTCACCCCTCCCCATTCTTGGGTGTCACCCCATTCTGGGGGTGTCACCTGGTGTGAGCCCACACACACACACACACACACACACACACACACACACACACCAGTGATGCTACTGGCAAGCGGGAGAAACACAATCCCACAGAAACCTCACTTAAAATCAAGGAGGGAATGCATGCTGTCAGTAGACAGGAAATACATGGGAAGAGAAATTTGGGAAATTGAGGAATGTGGAGGAGTGGGCCAAGAAGTCATTGGACTGCCAGGCATACTGTTCCTGTCACAGTTGCTGCATCTTTAGGAAATACATCAAAAGAATAGTAGCAGATTGCCAGTTTTATTTTCTGAACTATGATAGCTTTTAGGTAACATAAGAGATGGTATATGTGAATTTCACATTGATTTGAATAAGCCAGCCAGTTCTTCAGCTCTAGACTTGTAGATTTAGAATGTTTTGACATCTTATAGTTTTCTGTCTCTTCCATTTGAAAATGCTTTGTTTCAGTAGTGATGGCCATTTTTATATAATCCATTCAGTGGGAGAAAGGATGTAATGTGGCACACTGCTCAGGCTAGTGATTTAGCTGGCACTTGAGGAATTCACTGAAAGGACTTTGAAGTACACCCTTATCTACACTTAATCATTCCGTAAGCTTCAGGAACTCAGAAGGTCTTTAAAGAATTTCACATCTGTCTGTGGAGGAGGAGGAAGAAAAAGAAACACTGGAAAATAATGCTTCTTATGCTTCTTCTTCTTCATCATCATCACCACCACCACCACCACCATCTATTTATTTATTTTACTTGCACAAACAGTGTGCCAGGAAAACATGACTGGATGTGAAGAAGCCCCTTGCAAACATTTAATGACTCAAGTGGGAGTTGTGGGGTATATGTCTCTGCAAGAAGGCAGGACAGATTCACATATCTAAGAATTGGTCCTGGCAATGCAGGGAGTTCAGTGGGCAGTGTGCCCAGGCAGCCATATCACATGACCAAGCTGGTTTTCAGCCACGATGAACTAACTTTTTCCACTTGTCTTACCCAGAGCTGAAATCTGATCATGGATAGAACAATGAGGTCTCCCCTTCCTCATCTGACATCTGTAGCATGCACTTAATCTGACATTTCCAGATCTGTAACAGTTTTCTCCCAGCAAAAGGGCAGTAAACCAGAAACAAGTTCAGTTGTGTAAATTGGGTCCACATCCTTATTAATTCTAAGGGCGTATTTCTAGCTAGGTTTTGTGTCAGTCTGCCTCTTTGAGGCCACAGTTCTGTTTATTCTTACTTGTACTAAACCCCACGGAGCACCATGGGACATATCTGTGGGGAAAACAGCACAAGACTGCACTTCAGTATAAAGTGGGTAGGATGGATGTCATTTTAACTTTTTTCTTGGAGAACAACAATAGAAAAGTGCTGCTAGATGAGACTGTGTGACCACCAGGCATTCATACACAAGCAAAATTATAAGTTGTTTACCGTTAAGTAATTGTAGTGCTTTCCTTGAGCTAGCTTCATTGCTAGAATTACTTAGGCAATCAAGCCCTATATTTTATTATGAAAAGGAAATGAGGAAGTGCTTCTCTAGATTTGTGAAGATCTTGGGTTTATTTTAGTGGAAAAGTTTTGTTATTGGTGTGCATTCTTTCCAGCCCAAAACAAGCATGTACAAAACCCAGTGTTTCTGCTGAGCATGGAGTGGGAGAGAAGAATGAATGAGACACATAAAAGGAAGAAATTATTTATTTGTCTGTATTATTTAAAGGATTTCTGTATTGCTTCCCAGCCCACAAGGGCTCCTGATTTGTACTCAGTTTTCATTTTTACTTTTGGCGGTTAGCAGAAATGTGTCCTGTTTGAAAGTATGTGTTCAACTCAGTTCGCTATTCTTTTTGCTACCCACTTAAAGGTGAGGTAGGGCAGCTCTAACAAATCTGAGTTTAACATTGCTGGCTTATTCCCAGAGCCTCTCAGTTTCCAGTTGCCTAATTGGCTGCTTAAATCTATGTGTCTTAGAAGCCCACACTTCAAGGTTGCCTCACATTCACTGCCTTCTTCCCCTTAGGTTGCAAACTTCACGTCTTTTCCTAAAGTTCCTGTGCCTTTATTTACTATTTCCAGTTCATTTAATTTTCACCCAGATTTGACTCTGATTGCAGTGCTCAGTCAAGAATGTGCCCATAGCAAAGTATTTAGTGAGATTTTTTTACCACTGAGCCAGCCAAGTATCGCCTGAGAATTTGAAGGTGTTCTTTCCTTTCATACATTAACAGTTGGGCTCAGACCAGTAGCTTAATGAAAGAGTTTTCTGAGTCTGGCAATCTGCCTAATGAGAC
>CM034708.1:130665484-130676476 GCA_020142125.1 Phrynosoma platyrhinos | reverse complement strand
ATGCAGATGACACCATAATACTAGCAGAAAACCTCACGGACCTGGAACTAAGGAAGATCAAAGAAGGAAGTGCCAAGGCAGGCTTAATGTTGAACATAAAGAAAACAAAAATAATGACTACTGAGGACCTTCACAAGTTGAACCTAGAAAATAAAGAAATAGAAATAGTAAAATAATTCTCATACCTGGGATCAAACATTGATAGAAATGAGGACTGCAGTGAAGAAATCAGAAGAAGATTAAAATTTGGGGAGGGTGGCTATGAAAGAACTAGAAAAGACTCTAAAATGTAAAGATATACAACTCAGCACAAAAGTTAGAATCATACAAGCCATTGTATTCCCTATTATCATGTATGGATGTGAGAACTGGACAGTTAAGAAATATGATAGGAAGAAAACTCCTTTGAGATAATGTGGTGCCAGAGAAGAGTGTTGAGGATCCCATGGACAGCCAAAAAGATAAACAAATGGGTCCTTGAGCAGATCAAACCAGAAACCTCCCTGGAAGCCAAGATGACCAAACTGAGGCTGTTGTATTTTGGACACATCATGAGAAGAGAAGACTCATTAGAAAAGACAATAATGCTGGGAAAGGTGGAGGGAAGTAGGAAGAGAGGAAGGCCACATAGTAGATGGATCGACTCTATTAAGGAGGACATCATGGGTATTAAGGGGTTGGAGGAATTAAGCAGAT
This sequence comes from Phrynosoma platyrhinos, assembly GCA_020142125.1. NCBI lineage: Eukaryota > Metazoa > Chordata > Lepidosauria > Squamata > Phrynosomatidae > Phrynosoma > Phrynosoma platyrhinos. Next base: position 130,675,780 of record CM034708.1, on the reverse strand, counting down.
CAGTGAAGGACAGGGGGTCTTGGAGATGTTTCATCCATAGGGTCACCATGGGTCAAGATCGACGCGAGAGCAGATAAAAACATAATAATAATAATAATAATAATAATAATAATAATAATAATAATAATAATAAATTTTATTTATAGCCCGCCCCTCTGCTCGGCAATCAGGGCGGGTTACAGCATTTTAAAACATACAAAGTTAAAAACATTCCCTCATCCCAGAATCCCCCACCCATCCCCTAAAACAAGATTAAACTATAGAGAAAATTAAAATGCCGTAATACAATAAAACCAACAAAACAATAAGGCAGCGATGATACAAGGAGCACAAAAAACCATCTCCCCTAGAGCCAGGGGATTATTCCGGGAATCCTGGTTAACATTGATTGTGGAATTTGGAAAATAAGACCTGAGACCTAGGAACAGATGTGGATGTAAACTTCTTTCTGGCCTGTGGAATTTCAGATTGCAAGTGATTGAATTTTCTACTCCTACCCTCAATATCCTTTGCACAGATATAAGGGAGAAGAATTAATTTCTCCCTGACATTTAGTTTCTACATGCAGTTGGTTTTACTGTGGAAGAACATTGATGTATGAGATTCCTTCAGTTGCAGCCTGAAGTGGTACCACACAGAGATAGACTGATCTCTTCATCTATTGTTTGTGGGGACTAGACTTGAGTGTCACCTGACAGATATCATGCCCTTTATTCACAGACCTGCCAGACTGTGTGATGACAGTAAACACATTTAGGAGGAAATGGAAAATACACTCCACTCTCAGGGTCCAGTACCAGGAAACAGCTTCACAAAAACTCAAAATGCAGTGTCAGATAAATAAAATAGTGCCTTAAACCCTAACTTTGATGGTTTATTCAAGTGTCAATATCGGACATGTTTAGGAGATTAAAATTAGTTAGATTAAATAAATTAGATAAAACAAATTGAGCAATATTTATTTTCTTATTTTGTGTGCATGAATTAGTACTGAAAATATATTCTTTCAGATTAATATTAGCTACTACATATTCATTTTAATAACTCCAGTGTTTTTAGTAGCTGTGTAATAAGGCAGGTTTTTTACATGCCACCTTTGTGAGTAACCATTTTTCCTGCCACCAGAGAACATTGCTATCGAGCATATTTCATTTTTATAGAAAACAAGGAGAATTATGCTCCTGGAAGTTCCCAGAAGTACAGCCTTATTTTAAATCAAAAGGACCTTTTTCAGTGACTTAAAGTGTACTTCCAGTCCCCTTGCCTGTCACATATTGATGGTATGTTGGGATGTTGCCTGTCATCAAGTAAAGAACAGCCTGTGGCAGTTTCTAGTGTGGGAATGAGACACGCAAGTTGCTCACCTCATTTTGCTGATCAAGAACTTGGCTGCATATCGGTTTCATTGTTGTTAACTGTTTGTTTTAAACTTTATGATTTAAATACAGTAAGATATATACTTTGGTTATATACTCATGTATAAGTATAGGAATTTTAGTCAAAAAATTTACCCCCAAAAATCTGAGTCGACTTATCCATGTGTGAAGTACTGTACATTGACTCTTATTTTAAAAAGGGTACTGATGAAAGGCAAGAGTGCAGTCTGTCCTGGAAGCACTGAACCCTCTCTATTCTTTCATCCTTTGGTGCAAGGATAAACAGTTATGTCTGTGGAACTTCTTTACATCCTTTGTTAAATGCCCCTAAATTTTACCTTTGACTTACTCGTGGGTCATATAATTTTGGCCCCCAAACTTATATATGAAGTTGATTTATAGTCCAGTGTATATGGTATGCTACTGTTTATATTACATACTAGAAACTCAGTAGGCTTCCTTCTGAGTAATGAAATCTGGGATTGGAGAGCCAGACATTTACATCATATTTCCTTTCTTTTGACCCATCCCTCATTGAAGCCAGCAGTCCCACTGACTTTGCTAGTTCTATCTATAGCACTCTGAGAACATCATCAGAGAATCAGGAGGTACTCCTTTCAGTTCTGGCTTTTGAGCTGGGATGTTGCCTATCATCAATTAAACAATTATTTGAGTTTATTTGGAAAGTGTATTTTTCTTCTCCCAAATTGTCACTCAGATCCAGGTATTAGCTGTGACAGGGCTCTAAATTATAATATTTAAATTTATGGTAATTTACAATAATCTAATTTTATTAAAAAACATTTTAAATTATTCATATATGGCTTTTGACTTGGATCATTTAGGACAATACAAGTCTATCTGCATATGCTGATCAGTTTATTTCTCCTAGAAATATTTTGGGAAATGTTTGATTAATATATTGTGTCTTCACAAAATACAGCTACATTTTCTGAGAGTTTTTTCTTTTGTTTTTGGAAGCCTAACATAGGAAGACTGGGTATACCCCATGGACCTTCAGGGGAGAAGGTGGCAGTGGTAACGGTGGATGACTGTGATACAGCAGTGGCTGTGCGTTTTGGAAGCTTCATTGGAAACTACTCATGTGCTGCTCAGGGAACACAGACTGGCTCAAAAAAGTATGATCTGGTTTTAAATTGCTTACATTAGTTTTAGTGATGAAACATGTATCCTGAGAAGCCCCTTTCTCTTCTTTTAGGTTAGTCCTTAGTCTTGTCTGCACTGACATGGATACTTCGGACACAACCCCTTGTATGCTAACCCTGAAGATATCCTGACCTGTCTCCATTCCTGTGCCACTGTGTTTGTCTACACAAGCACCTCACTGAGTGTCTCAGTGCATCCATTACTATCATGGGTCATTCATTTCTGAGGCCAGAACAAAGCAACCAGTGATGGTCACATGGCTGGGCACCTCTTTCTGACCTCTGAACAAATGATCCATGGCAGCAGTGGATGTGCCCGGTGACAGTGGGATGGCCATATAGACAGTCGCCAAGGCACAGGAATGGAGAGCTCCAGATCTTCCCGGAAGATCTGGTGCAATGAGTAATTTTTAAAAACTGTTTTAAAGCTGTTATACCCCTGTTCTGGTGTAGAACATGTCAGACATCATCCGGACTCTCACACCAGAAGCAGGGTTTGGGACATGTGTTGTCCAAAAAGGATAACACCAGAATTTAGGAGGGAAACTAGCCTTTTGGGCTGTGCTGACAAGGCCACTGTCAGATATAAACTCACTTTTAGGTGTAATAGTAGTATTAGACAAGGATTTGCCCTTATGTGTCCAACTCAGAATTGTTGAACTCAGTTTTCCTTGGGAAGGCAAATTTGGAGTGGAAGAGATCTATAATCATTTAGATATACCATTCTGCAAAACTACACCTCCTTGTGGACAGACAACTATTGTTGTTCTTTCTCAAACAACTTTAAAAAGGTACCGCAGGGTATGAAAACTTAGAATTAAAAACAAAAATAACAAAATATCACCCAGCCTTCAGGCTTAACAGTACTGAACAGGTACATGAGGAAAATGAAAATATAAGGAGTGAGGTGATGACAGTGAAGAACAATTATATTTAAATACTTCCATTAATTGGAAAATATCATATTTAAATAGCTTTCTTAGATTAAGAGTACTTTTAAGGCTCTTGAGAAACTTTGAGAATATAATTGTGAGCAATGATTCAACAGCCTTTGAAAGATTTATACACTTCTGTTAGGTTATGACTGCAAATTCAAGAAAGGGGCAGAATATATGATGAAACTGGTATCAGATGTTGGAGATATAACACTTGTTTATTTATTTTTATGTAGAGTATTTATGCTCCGCCCTTCAGCCAACTCCCAGAGTGGCTTACAAATCATTAATTTGACAATACTTCTGGGCATATCTGCTTCTACAGTACTTGTGGCCATACTTTAAAGGTGTGGCCAAAAGATATTCCCAAATAATTAGTTATTAGAGAAAATTGCTGTAAAATGTTTTGCAAATAGTATGCTATGCCTATAATTGTAGACAAAATAAATTAAAAATCATAGTATGCAGTGTTAGAAATTAGAACCAGCATGGTGTAGTAGTGGCTTGAGCGTTGGACTACAACTCTAGAGACCAGAATTTGAATCCCTGCTCAGCCATAGAAACCCACTGGGTGACCTTTGGCAAGTCACACTCTCAGCCTCTGAAGAAAGTAAAGACAAACCCTCTGTGAACAAAACTTAAAAAGAAAACTCCATGATTGGTTCAACTTAGGGTTGCCATAAGTCAGAAACACAAGGCACACAACAACAGCAACATTAGAGATGTCAAATAGTGGGACATGTTTTTATCATTTATGGTGGAGATGTTCATTGGTAAGAAAAAAATGTATAATAATAATAATAATAATAATAATAATAATAATAATAATAATAATTAATAATAATAGTGTTAGGATATAAAAATACAGCTTGTACCATTATTATTTGGTTTGTTATATTTTGATCATACTTTGTGTAGTGGGAGATAAAGAATTAATTTTTTTGTACCATTCTTACTATATGATTGCTTCTGTGAGAAACACATTCGGTAAATCTTAAAGACAAGCGATGCCTGATCTCTGATCTCCTTAGGTCTTTGGATCTCACCGGCCCTTTGCTCCTTGGGGGAGTTCCAAACTTGCCTGAAGATTTTCCAGTGCATAACAGACAGTTTGTTGGCTGCATGAGGAACCTTTCCATTGACAGCAAGCCAATCGACATGGCCAGCTACATAGCCAACAATGGCACTCTGGCAGGTATAAATCCCCCTGTTACAGCTGAGTAATCCATATTTTTGATTCATTGAAGACTGTGTAAACTAAGGCATTTATTTCCCCAGGAAAGTAGAAAACTGAAAGCTAGATTTGTGTCTAAATTCTTTTTTCACTTGTAAACAGAATGCACTTTGTGATATTTTTTCATATTTATTAACAGCATTGGTATTTGTGCAGTGTGATTCTCTCTGTGTATACAGTTGGTGTGACTTCTTCCAAGCAACCATTCTTCATGGGTTTCATTAATTTTCAGTGGGAGCCCTGCACAATCCCCTAACCAAAGCACATAGTTGATTGATTTCACACTTATAATAACAATTGTGTTTTGCTGACTGTAGTTTCAGCCATCTGAAGACTACGTTTCTATATCTCACTCAAGCGTCTTGCCTTGAAGAGAAATTTGCTGTCCTAGATATGAAATTCTACAGCATTTCTGTACATTGCATATATGCCCTTAAAGCCAAGTTATCACAGTTCAAACAGTCCCTTTAAGTGCATGCAAGGACTTGTGTGTGCACACACTGAAGAGCTTTTCATTGCAGTCTCTTTTTTTCTAAATGACTCCTCTGAGTTTCAAAGCTGGATTGCCTCTGATTGTTACTGTTAAGAGTGTGTAAAAGGAGAAATCTCAGTGTCACCATAGAGTTCACTGCTCAACCCCTCTGTGCTGAAATTGCATCTCATTGCTTTTTTCAGAAGCAGAGTTTCAGCCGTTCAGAAGACTGACTGTGAGATAACTCACAGCTTTTTACTAACCTATAAGTACATATGGAGCAACCTGTGGGGTGCTAAACTTTTTCTTTTGGATTTCTAGGCTGCTTGGCTCAGAAGAATTACTGTACCACCAACTGGTGTCAGAATGGAGGCAGCTGTGTGAACAAATGGAATACATATTCTTGTGAATGTCCCCTGCAGTACGGTGGGAAAAACTGTGAGCAAGGTAAGCAATTGATCTCTTTCCCAGTCAGTTTGTAAAACATCATATAATGTGGGAGACATATAAAGCAGTTTCTGGACTGCCAGACTTGTATTCTGAACAAGTAAGTGCTTTATAAAACCCACTTTTATTTTATATTTCACGTAATGGCTTTTTAAAAAGCTGTAAAACAGAACCTTAAGAATGTGTTTGTCAATACTTAATTGTTGTAAGCTGCCCCGATTGTTTGACAGAGGGGCGGGGTATAAATACATTTTATTATTTATTATTATTATTACTCTAATGGTCCACAGTATATAGGTGGCATGGCATGGCCAAAGTGCTGTGGCATGGCAAATCCTCAGTCTTCACTGTAACAGGGTAATTTGTTCCAAACATGGCAATTTTGTCTTCAATGAGCATCCCATTGTCAGTTGACTGGTTCCATTTATTTAGGTAGAGGAGACTGGGGTTCGATTCCCAACTTGGCCATGAAACCCAATGGGTGACCTAGGGCAAGTCACAGGCTCTCAGCCTTAGAGGAAGGCAATGGCAAACCTCCTCTGAGCAAATCTTGCCAAGAGAGCCCCATGACAGGTTCGCCTTCGAGTCGCCATAAATCGAAAATTACTTGAAGGCACACAACAATGTTCATTGTTCATAACATTGAAGGCTCAATGTTATGGAATTCTGGGATTTGTAGTTTTGTGAGATATTTATCCTCTGTCAGAGAGCTTTGGTGCCACAACAAACTATAGATCCCAGGATTTCATAGGATGAAGCCATGACAATCAGTGTAAAACTGCACTAATTCTGCAGTGTGGCAGCAGCGTCACCTAGGAGCCTCTATAATTTTGATAGCACCTATCAGACTTTAATACATACATGGGTCCTTCAAGCCCCAATTCAGCTGAAGGGAAGTTGAGGTCAATTTTCACCCATATCACCCCCATGGTGCCCAAGTTTTGGTTTAGCGTTAATTTTATCACCTCTAGTTTTGATTAAGCTTTAAATTTTGACCTTGTCTGTTTTTAAAGGTCATGCAGGGCAAACACTGTTCTCCTTTGGTGCATTCTTCTGGTGATTTGGGTGATTAAGGAGCTATTTTTTGCTCATTTTTTTAAAGCTAATCTTCTGGAAGGTCAGGGGCTTTGACAGTGTCCTGGGTGGCCAAAGTAAGGGCTGGGGGGCTGCATGCAGTACAGAGTCCACACTTTGCCCGCTGTGCTGTAGTCTCTAGGCTACTGTAGGCATAAAGTACCTGTAGTAAATTCTGCTATAGTTTGTTGTTTTGTGTCTGTAAGTCACTTCTGACTTACAGTGACCTTAAGGGAAGCCTATAATGAGATTTTCTTGGCAAGATTTGTTCAGAGGAAGTTTGCCATTGCCATCCTCTGAGACTGGTAGAGAGTGTGACTTGCTCAAGATCACCCAGCAGATTTCCATGGCCAAGCAGTGTTAGGGCCAAGAGTCTTAGGGCCTAAGCAGATGGCTTAAAAAGCCGTCTTCGGCGCAGGGAAGGGGAGGGGCAGCTGCACGCTCGGCGCCCCCTCCCCCTCCCGAGGTCGTCCTCGGAGCAGGTGGCCCTCCGCACAGCCAGCACTCCGAAGAGGACCTCCCGCCGCAGCATCCTTTCCAGGGGCGCCGACGGTGCGCTGCTGGATCGAGGCATGGGGATGCCTCGGTCCCGCGGCACACGTTCCCAGGGAGGCCCACGGCCGCCCATCTGCTTAGGGGGATAGTCTAGCGCTCAAACCACTACACCATGCTCTTGGTAAACTTCATTTTCATGTTTCCCAAAAGGAGAAAGTCGCTTTAAAATGTGCAAAAGGAGAACTGCTTTAAAAAGTGCTGGTCATGACCTATAAAGCCCTACACTACTTAGGTCCAGGCTATTTGAAAGGCTGTATCTCCCCATATGAATCTGCCAGAGTTTTAAGATTATGAGGCGAAGGCTTTTCTCAGTCCTGCTACCATCGCAGACTCACTTTGTGAGGACACGAGAGAGCCTTTTCGGTAGCCAGGCTGGCCCCTACCTACTTTCCTTTCTCTGACAAGCAAAAGCATTCTTATTTAAGCAAGCTTTAAATGCTTAAGCAGGCAAGGTATTTAATATAGATGTATGATTTATCTGTTTATAACTTTTGTATGATTTTTAATCAGTTTTACAGTGTGTTTTAACGTGGTGTTTTTAAATTGGTTTTAAACTTTTTGTAAACTCCCATCCTGAGAGAAAGGTAGCATATACATAAAGTTAATTAATTAATTAATTAAACTGGCAGGCTAAAACACATAGCCAGAGTGCTATATCCATCCCAGGTGGTTATATCTTTGGGAAGCCCCTGGTGGGTATGTGTAGTTCTTTAAGGAACTTGATGTTGTGCTGTTTCCACCACTTTGACATCTGGTTGACCTTTGCCATTACTACTCAGAGTTCTCTCTTACCAACATTACTCACTTTCCTTTATGCATACGCTAAACATATATATGTTAAGGGAAATAAATAATAAGTGATTTTAGGTCTCCTGAAAATAAAATGTCAGGAATAATAAAATGTGGTTGTTAGAATGAATTTTTGCCAAGAAAGGCAGTTATACTATAGTGGAGTACAGAGTTATGAGTCTGCCTCAATTGAATTTATGGGAGCGGACTGCAAATGGGGGCTAATAACCTGCTACTTAGCATGAGTAAAATGGATTCTGACTCAAATCATGATGAGATATTAACTAGCTCTTGAAAGGTATTTTTGAACTCATTAGTCTTACAAGGAGAAACCTCATGTTTAATTATTTTTGAAATAATGATAACAACGCTCTAAATCATTTGTTCCTGAGCTCAAAATGAAAGCATAGAAAAAAGTTAGTCTTTTAATGGTTAAATATCATTTTCTTTATACTAGCATGAATTGACAGCAAGACTGCACATTGGCAATTCTGCATCCTACGCACTTCAACACAACACAAAACTCTTTAAGCTAGAATTTATAACAGGAATTTTCTGTCTGTTTCGGAGAACCCTGGGCTTCTTTAGAAGCTCAGCAGGAGTTCTTTAAGAAACCATCACATTGACAGTGGGAAAAATTATCTGAAAGACAGCTTGCCATGACTGAGCATTATAAGCATTTCTGCAGGTTTCTTCATATTTTAAAAGACATATGCTGTAGCACAAGAATGGGAAACAGTCCCTCCAAGACCCCCATCATGGAAGCAACACGAAAAGCAGCATTTTCATGCTAAAACAAGGCACACTTTCTAAGAACTGCATAATTGGAATCCTTTAAGAGGGTGTGATTTACCTTTAAAACATGGTGTGTGCTCCCTATGTGCCTTGCTTTAGTATAAAATTGGGTGTTTTTAGTAATCAGAAATAGGGGGGGAAACTCCACTTCCAGTTGCTGCTGTACCCTGCGTCAAGCCTTGAGGAGAGGCAGGAAATAAATAAAATTATTGTTATCATTATCATCATCATAATCACCACCAAACTTTGTTAGCTGGAATATGCATATAGACTGTGGTGAGATTCAGGCTAGTCAAAACTGGTCTCTGGTCTGCAGACCTGGCCGCAACTGGCCATCCTAGCTCTATCACCTTGAAGGAGGTGAGGAACTGTGTAGGAAAGGGGGCCAGTTTTCACTCCTGTGCTGTCCTGTGGGTCTCACTGTCATAATGTTTCCAATTCTTGTTTTGGACAATTTGTGGCCAATTTTCAAGGGTTTGGTGAGATTAGGGTCTGTGAGAAAGAAGGAAGCATTTTCAAGTGGTTTTATTGTGCTTAGAACAATTGGAAGGAGGTGGGGAATCTCCTTGAAATCACTCCTCAAAAAGAAAAGAAAAATTCAGGAGAATGCCAGGGAGCTTTGGAGGCTGTAAGTGGTCTTTGGGCTGCACTTTCTCAACCCGGACTGGGAAAGTTATCATATACGTACTAATAGCAAACTCAATTCTCTCAATGCCAGTCCTTATGGAGTCAGAATATCACCACAATCACCACATTTACAGGAGAGTGATACTTTGAAGGTTCTGGAAGAACAACCAATGCTTAAAAAAAAACCAGGCAAAAATATGCTAAATGGTGCTAAAATATGCTAATATATCTAGTAAAGGCTAAGGATGCAGTGTGGGCACTGAAGAATAATTGGGTGGGGTATGGGGAAAACACTAAACTGAGAGGGAAGTGAAATAGAGTCTCCTAAAGAGCACATTACATTTGTAATAGATTTTATTCCATTAAATTTTCAAATTATATCCAGCCAGGTAGAATTCCAAATAAGTATTTTTAAGAGCATTTAATGTAGATTTTGTACCTCTTAGTACATTTTAATGATCCATATGTGCACATAATTATAGAGGAGGCTAAAGAATGCAATTCTTTCAATGAACGCTTATGTGTTCTATTAAGATTTCCTGCATTAAGTGGTCACTAATATAGAACAAGAAGTTGAAAGCTAATTTTGTCACAGTAAATTTAATCCAGAGTCTAAAAGCATGATACTATGTACATTGCAACATGCTATCATTGTTAACAACTCTATTAAAAAGGGATTATCTTCGTTCATTGATTATCTTCATCCATTTTACTCTGATTTCAGGCCTTGTTATGGAAAGAAAATGGCTTTGGTTTCCTTGGTGGACAATTCTCTGTTGGGAACTGGACAGGGAAGGGCTAGAACAGGGACCGGCAACCTACGGCC
>CM034708.1:130648988-130660968 GCA_020142125.1 Phrynosoma platyrhinos | reverse complement strand
TCTTTCTTGACTGTCCAACTCTCATATCCATACATGGTAATAGGGAATGCGATGGTTTGTATGATTCTGACTTTTGTGTTGAGTTGTATGTCTTTTCATTTTAGGATCTTTTCTAGTTCTTTCATAGCCATCCTCCCCATTCTTAATCTTCTCCTGGTTTCCTGGCTGCAGTCCCCATTCCGATCAATGTTTGATCCCAGATATGAGAACTCTTGTACTATTTCTATTTCCTCATTGTCTAGTTTGAAGGTGTGTAAGTTTTCTGTGGTCATTATTTCCGTTTTCTTTATGTTCAACAGTAAGCCTGCCTTTGCACTTTCTTCTTTGATCTTCCTTAGTAGTTCCAGGTCTGTGAGGTTCTCTGCTAGTATTATGGTCTCATCAGCATTTCTCAGATTGTTGATATTCCTTCCTCCTATTTTCACTCCTCCTCCTTCTGTATACAAGCTTGCTATTCTTATAATATGTTCTGCGTATAAGCTGAATAGGTAGGGTGATAGGATGCAGCCTTGTCTGACTCCTTTGCCAATTGGGAACCATTCTGTTTCTCTGTGTTTTGTTCTTACAGTAGCTTCTTATCCTGAGTACAGATTCCTCATCAGGACTATCAGATGTTTTGGCACTCCCATGTCTTTAAGGGTGTTACTTGGATTAACTGTGCTAAATCCTCAGCCTGTACAATAAGAATCTTAATTGGTTGCCTTTGACCCACCTAATTTGTAGTAATTCAGGTGCAGTTTTCTGTTTATATATCCCGTGTTTGACACATGTAGAGTAGTAGGTAATTGACTTGCGCTCCCTCTCTCTCTCTCTCACACACACACAAACACACACACACACATATATATATATCTGACAATTTGCACCTGGCTTTGATTGATGAACCTTCAATTTCTATTTAAAAAACAAAATAAACCCATTATGCCCAAAGTCATCTCACGGGGTATCAAAAACTAATCAGAGTTTAACCAGGCCAATACATCAAGCAAGGAAGGCATGCATTAGCAAAGCAGCATAGGAGGAAATTTGTTTTTTCATTACTGGGGGTGCAGTTTGTTTGCTTGTTTCATCAAATATTTATTTCAATGGGAATGAAATTACCTATTCAATCTGATCCTGACACCTTTTCTATTGAGAACACAAACTGCTCTCTAACCTGCAATGCCTTGGAATTCCCCAGTTGGGGATTTACCATTTGCTGCTTTCTATAGATGTTTAGGAATCTTAGAATTACTACAGATTAGGTATTCTAACACAAAGAGTTCTCAACTTTGATTACTGCTACACTAAACCTATGAAAAATGTATGGAGATAAATTTTATCTCATGAGAGGCTATGTAGATATTCCAGGACATAGGAAATTGTGTATTATGGTGCTGGTAATTAAAGCAACAAAGTTGCCACAAGTCAGCAATATTTCTGGAATAACAGAAATAGGTACAAATGGGAGTCAGAATATAGGTTTCAGTATGTATTTTAGATATATAATATTTCAGCATATATTTAAGAACAAATAACAGAATAATCTAGGAAGCTGCTCAAATTTTGGCACCCTTATGCAGCTCAGTTGGAATATGTACAGAATTATGTTTGTTGTGGTTGTATGCTTTCATGTTGTTTCTGACTTATGGCGACCCTAAGGTGAACTTATTGTGGGGTTTTCCTGGCAAGATTTGTTCAGAGGAGGTTTGCCATTGCCTGTTTCATGAGCTGGGAATTAAACTCTGGTCTTCAGAGTCATTGTCCAACACTCAAACCACTAAACCATGCTGGCTCCTACAGAAATATAGGCGTAATTGTTTGTATGTGACAGAGTAATTAAACAGATTTTTTTAAAACATCAATGAGGAAAAAAATATGTTTGTTTTTAACAGATACTAAATAAATATGTGGTGTTTGAAGTTTATGATGGCTTGAACCAAGTAGCCAGTTTAACAATGACCCAGTCTCGAGTCAGTGATGGTGAATGGCATCATTTACTGATAGAACTGAAGAGCTCAAAAGATGGCAAAGACATCAAGTACCTGGCTGTTGTGACCTTGGACTATGGGATGTATCAGGTGAGGGGATAATAATGATAATAATAATGTTCTGCTCTACAAAATTAGACCAGAATCAGTCTCATTGCCATAGTACCTCACAGTAATGAAGAGCTGCCAAAAGGATCCTTTTTCTCCAAAGGTGCATAGTAGAAGTTTGAAGTTTATGAAATTTATAAACCATTGTTCTATTAGACTAGATTTCACAACTTTTTCAGACCTCATCCATATAGTTCACATTGGATCTCATAAGAAAATTCAGGTCAATTGTTTTTTGTTTGATTGATGAATTAGTCATTTGTGATGGGGAAAAATATAGGTGTTTGAATCTGTCCGTGTTGCATTTGGACTGAACTAGAGAGTAAGGAGATTATTCCATGCCTTAAATAATACTCCTTACCTCCTTACCTCTCCTGAATTTAACTAATTCGCACTGCAGTTGTGTTTTATCGCACAGTTTTTGCAGTGGAATCCAACTTTCCCTGCTCCAATGTGAGTTAGGAAATGCACTCCGGTGGCCTTCCGACTTGGAAAAATAGCCACCAGAGCATGTTTTCGAATGCACATTGGAGTGGGGAATCTATTCTGAAGTCAGATTCTGGTGCAAAAACCATGCAATCAAACATGGCTGCAGCACGAATTGGTTAAATTCGGGAGAAGTAAGGAGTATTATTTAAGGCATGTGATAATCTTCTAAAAGACATTATACCTTTTGGAATACTTCCTTATCAGAAGCACAGTAGGATTAGCTTCCATTACTAGGCCTATTCTTGGTTATTCCACCACCACCCCCAGTTTATCAGTGAAATAGTGTAACTCAGAATTCATAGAAAAAGCAACAGCCACCTTTAATCTCTTCTTTTTTTCAGAGCACTATAAAGATTGGAAATCAGTTACCTGGACTAAAAATGAAAAGCATTATTGTGGGAGGCATCTCTGGCGATCACGTCTCTGTCCAGCATGGCTTCTATGGCTGCCTCCAGGTGAAAATTGAAAACAAGAAAATAAGCTACTCATGATAGCATTCTTGTGTCCTCAAAGAATAAGCTACTTTATAGTGAGGGAGGAGTGGCAGAAAAAAATGTGATATCAGTTTGTTTTCTGGATCTTTCTTAAACTGTTTAGTCCTATTAAGGCTTCCCTGTAGCATGGAGTTTTAGCTCATCCAGTAGTGTCCATGTATACAATTGAATGCTCAATGCCCCTCTCCTGGCAATTACATGCACTCTTTGCATGGACATCAGATGATAGCAGTACATGTTGTGTGCAACATGCCAAGTGGGGCAGTTCAGCCTGGTTTCTTCTCAGTTTGCATGTTCAGATACATTTAAATCAGAAGTAAGCAAGTTCTAGAGGTCCAGATTTTCTATCCTAGGAGTTCCAAGGGCTAGATGGACTGCCAAAAATGTGGGGGGAAATGAAGAGGGAAAAATAAAAATGGAAGCGGCCAAAGGTCCATTTCTGGTTTTGAAAAGCAGCATTAAAATGTTAAAATGTGTCTCAGATGGCTTTAACCTATTTAAAAGGTGAATGGTTGCTCTTGGGAAGGGGCGTTCAGGGGAGGAATTTACCCTTTCTTTCTTTGGTGAGAAAGTGGCAATCCAAAGAGTGTGGAGGGGCAAAAACAGCCTTGGAGGGCCCACACTTTAAATAAAGCCAAAATTAGCTTATCTAAAAATAATTAAGCATTGAACAGTGGCATGTATTATCAGGGCATTAGGTACAATCTTGTTTAAATCAATGGGACCTGTAGGGCATATGTATGGGTGTGTCCCTTTAATTTTAGCTGAAATTAATCTCATAGTCAATTTGGTTGTTTACTTTTTAAAAAAGTTTCAGTTTTTAAAACTAGATTTTAGTGGGGCGTGGCTAGCCATTGATCATGGTGGATACATAAAATTTGGGCAGGACAAAATTTCAGCTTTTATCAATTAAATGGAGTGAATTTCACCCAACTTTCAAGATCAAAAAATACCTATCTAATGCAAGGAACTAAAAGATCAGTACATTGGGCAATTTTGGGTTTCTGCTCATCTTTTAAAGAGCCAAAAGCTCAAATGGAGGACATAAAGATACCACGAGAGAAGGGAAGCAGAGGTGAGAGTCCCCCAACACACAGGACCCATCATTTTCAGACCTCCTGGAAATGCTTTGGGTAAATTCAGTGAAGGTCTTACAAAAAGATTGGGCACTCACCCTTGAGCTGGTGAACTCAAAGCTCACTGCTCTGACAGCCTGCATTGCAGATATAGAAAATACAGCTAATACAGCTCTTGAACAGGATCATTCTCATGAGGCCCACATACAAATGAATGACTATCTCACAAACAAAATACAGAAATAGATGTTTAAACATCAGAATTCATGGGATTCCTGAATGGGAGGAGCATCAGGACATGATATCATCCTCCTTACCTGGCTGAATAACACCTGCCCAGATCTTGATCTCCTTTTGGCTGACATAGAAAGAGCACATTGGATGTCGGCTCTTAACCGGAGACAAGGTATTCCCCCAGGGGCATAATTATATGCTTTGCACATTATCTGAAGAAGCTGTCCAGTATCACAAACCATGCCTACCAGGATTCCAACTTGCAAGTATACCAGAACATCTCCACTGAAACGCTGAGGAAATGCCGTGATTTTAGACGCTTCACCTCTCTGTTCCAACAAGCAAGCATAAAATGCAAATGGGGCTTCCCTTTTAAACTAATAGTCTTCAATAATGGCTCTGTCATGACTGCCTCAACTAAAATTGAACTTCTTCACATATGTGAAGCCTTAGACATTAAAGTGCCACAAGATGTTGAGAAAGAGGTGAAGAACATCTCCTCCTCAGCTGCACTCAAATATGGACAAGTGACTGAACCATGGATGCCAGCAAGACAGAAGAAACACAAGTAGCTTGGTGGTCCTGCACAGCTGAAAACCACACACCCAAACTGACTCTAATGCAACTTCCAGCACAGAAGACCTCTTCCCTGATTTTTTTTTTTTGAGACATCATAAAGTAAATGATTAAGTGTAAATACCTAGCTGTATTCTAACTTCTGGTATCTTTCCCATCTATTCTTCACAACTTTCTCTCTTCCTCCCCATCCACCATTTTGTCTTTCTCCCTCCTCTCTTGTTTTCTCACCTTAATCCTAATAACAGCTGCCATCTTTGAAGGAAATAGTCTCCCTATTCACAACTGTTGTTTTACATTTGCAACATGGCCTTTTACAAGCAAATAGCCTCACTCTAAATTCCACTTTTATTGTTTTAACTCTCTCTGTGCCTCAATTCTCTCCCACCCCTCGCCTTGCTCTAACTCAGGGGTAGGCAACCTTTCCCCTTTAAGGGCCGAGGGACTTCAGCTCCCAGTATCCCAGGAGCTATTGGCCAACATGGGACTATTGGCCAACATGCCTGAGGCTTCTGGGAGCTGAAGTCCCTCGGCCCTTAAAGGGGAAAGGTTGCCTACCCCTGCTCTAACTTCTGGTATTTTTCTGATGTATTCTTCACAACTATCTCTCCCCCCCCTCCCCCCGCCTCTACCTGTCAGTTTATATTGTCTGGTTTTTTTAATATTTTGAAAATCAATGAAGATTATATACAAATAAATAAATAAATAAATAAAGAGTTAAAGTACAGTATTTACATTGACCCGTGGATAAGTCAATTCAGGTTCTTGGGCACAATTTTTTGACTAAAATTTCTAGACTTATACATGAGTATATACAGTATTTACAACTATGGTTAATGCTCACTGTAACTGTTTCAACAGCAAGCTTCATAAGTTATGGTTTGAAGTTGATTTGTTTTGAACCATGGTTAATCTTGACAACAGTTTTGTAGTCTGGCTATCACAAGCTGAGGTTAAGCAAAAATGGCAGCAAAACTTTCAAAACTCCCAAAAGATAGGAAGAAGTGAAGGGATGAGCCCAAGGCTCTCTATAGCTCATTCTTGTCATGATTGTGATTTAAGTCGCTGTACAGATTTTGTGAAGGTGAATATTAACTTTAGAATACTGTGTCAATATTACCATTGTTTCTGCCCTTTTCTTACCTTGTCAGGGAGTGAGAATGGGAGAGACATCTACCAATGTAGCTACATTGAACATGAAACAGGCAATCAAGATTAATGTGAAGGAAGGCTGTGAAGTGGACAATCCCTGTGATTCTAATCCTTGTCCCCAGAACAGCTATTGTAGTGATGACTGGGACAGCTATTCATGCATTTGTGATCCAGGTAATAATGGCTTAAGTCAAGGAAGACATAATAATAAGGCTCTCCTGGATTCTAAAATTCTGTGGTTGCGAATATTTTAAGAATCTTGACAGGGATTCCAGAGGTGCCCATAGCCACACAAAATCAGCAAGTGCCCATTACTGTCATGACAGGTATTCTTTGTATCTTTTTATTTGTAATCTTTGCATCTTTCTGTTGTATCTTTTCTATAACCTTCATTACCTCAAGTGCTAATTTTTAAAGGTACTATCTTTTGTGGAGGGGAACACCTTACAATTTATATGAAAAGAAAAAAAATCCTCTTCCAAATTTTCAAATTTTTGAACATTTATATTTGAACAATTCCTTATACTTGCATAGATTTTAGTTTGCAAAATTTTGAGAGTCTTCTCTTTGCTTTATGCATGAATTTAGGTAGTAGAATTATTTAACATGGCCTTAGAAAATATCACGTAACAACACATGAGACTAAAGTACAAGACAGAATTTCTTTTGTTTATATTGCAAAAGGGTTTCAGCTGTTAACCCTCTTCATCATTAAACCCTCAGTTTCAAAATCATTTTAATTTCACCTGGGTCTTTGTGTAATTCATTTTCTTTCAAACTGGATTTTTCCTTTGAAAACATAACTTACATGTTGAGCTTACACATGTTTGCCTCAATCATTGTGTTTAATAGAGGGCTTAGGGCCTGAACATACTGCCATAAATAATCCAGCTTGAGATCACTTTAACTCTCTTGGCTCAATGCTAGGGAATCATGGGAATTGTAGTTTTTTTCTGAGACATTGAGCCTTCTCTGTCAGAGAGCTGGTGCCACAATAAACTACAGTTACCTTCCCTAGCACTGAGCCAGGGCAGTTAAAGTAGTCTCAAGCTGCATTATTTCTGGCAGTCTGTTCAGGCCCTTACTCTATAGTTTAGCATAAGTTTAATTATAATATGTTTTAATATAATGTTTACAGTAAGGTTTACTCTCAGATATCTGCATGAGACTACAACCTTTGAATTCATACTTCATTTTTTTTTTAGTTATTTTCTTCTTTTGGGGCATATTATTTAGTCATTTTCTAATTGTGCAAAGGAAAAGAAATATATTTTAATTAACTTCTTAAACAAAAAAAAATTAAAAATCCCAACATATAGTTATTTGACTGTGGGGTTGCTAAATATAGAAAACTAGTACCTTCCTGTATACTTATGTAACTATCCTTTTGACACAGTCTTGTGGAAAGAGGAAAATTTACTGACAACTCAAGAGGTGTTATTACTCTGTAGTTTTAAAATAGATTATCTTCTGAGACTCACAAATCACAAATTATACAGTGGTTGCTGTATGTCTATAATCCTGTCTCCTCAGGGTTCTTTGGGACAGACTGTGTTGATGTGTGTAGCCTGAATCCATGTGAACATGTCTCTACTTGTGCCCATAAACCAAGCTCTTCTCATGGATACACCTGTGAATGTGGGCAAAGCTATTATGGACAATATTGTGAAAGCAAGTAAGCAAATGATACTATCGTTTTTTTCCTTTACAGTCTCCACTCCATTTTTCCTTTCTGCTGTTGGTATAGTGCTATCAAAATGGAAGGCTGCATTAAGCCAACAACACCTTCCTCTCCCCTTTTTAAGCTTTTATTTCAATCTACCATGTACAAAAGTAGGCAAAAGTAAAGTATCTTTAACACCTCCCAGCTTCATGCATAATCAGATGTTTAAATACTGCCATCATCTTTATTGGAGATTATGGGCCTTATGACTCATTATTGAATAATTAGATAATGCCAGTCAGCATGCTTTTTAAATCTTTAAAACAAGAAAGAAAGAGTAGTTTCTTTTATCTGACCTGTTGAATTCCCCACTACCATCAATTTACATATCAAAAGCAACTACAGTGGGTCAAGCTTTGCCTTACTGGTTTCAGTGCAAGAAAAGAATACATTGTCTTTTCCGATAATTCCAAAACTGGCTTTTATTTTTGCTTTATCCTTTTTGTTAGAATTGATTTGCCTTGTCCCAGAGGCTGGTGGGGAAATCCTATTTGTGGCCCATGCAACTGTGAGATCAGTAAGGGATTTGATCCAGATTGCAATAAGACTAATGGAGAGTGTCGATGTAAGGTAAGGGAACATATGCTCATTTTTATGAAATCCTTGTTCAGGCTAGAGCAGGGCAAGGCAACCTTCAGACCACAGAGGGTTAAAGTCTGGCCTGTCAGTAGCTCCAGGCTTTCCCCACTCAAACCTTTGCCCTTCCAGGATGAATAGGAGGTCCTATCATCTTTACCAAGGTTTATTTTATTTAATTTAATTTATACCCCACTCTTCAGCCGCAAAGGCTCTCAGAGCAGCTTACAGATAATTAATTAGACAGTTCCCTGCAATCAGGCTTACAATCTGAAAAGACCTGACACAAAAGGAGAAGGGAATCCCCAGCCACTCAAGGAAGGAGGGATGTAGACAGCAAAAAGCGCCGTTTTCAAGCCCAGGAAGGGGAGGGGCAGCCGGATGCCGGGCTCCCCAATAACTTCCTGAGGACATCATCAGAGTGCCCGCCGTTGCACACGGCAGGCGCTCCGATGACATCCTTCCAGCTCAGCGTCGGGGCACGCTGAGCTGGAAGGAGTGCGGAAGAGGCACCTGGTGCCTCTTCTAGCGCCCCTTTTGGCTCCTCTGAGAGGAGCACTATTTTAGCGCTCCTTTTCAGAGGTGCCATAAAGGTGGATCGGGGCCAAGGCGTGGGGCAGCCTCGGTCCCAATCCGCGGCTTCTCAGGGCGGCCCACAGCTGCCTGTCTGTAGAGGCCCGAAGTCTACGCAGTTATCTCCAGTCCCTGATTCCATGCAAGAGTAGATCATTCTCCATATCCCCATGTGGAGGACTGGCAGAGGAAGCATTCTGGCTATGTCCCAGCAATACCAGCTGAGAAAATTTAGTCCATTTCTACCTTCCCCAAGCTTGGTAGATGCAGAAAGAGCAGACTGGCTTAGAGTCCACAAGTGATGAAAATCCTCCATCTGGCACCTGGGGACAAGTAGAGTACATGGTCATGGTCTTGGCATTAGGGAGGTGGGCAGATAATAGTCTAATTTGCAAAGTCCATATGAGGATGGAGGAAAATGGACCCCATCAAGTTTATCTTCCCCATACTTGGGCTAGAGTGTTTGTAAGTACAATTACAAGCATTTGTAATTCAAGAATAAGTAGGTAATAGTGGAATAGTAGAAAGCCAGTATGGCATAGTATTTGATTGTTGGAATATGATTCTGGAGACCAGGGTTCGATTCCCACTCAACCATGAAACCCACTGGGTGACTTTGTGTATGTCACATGCTCTCATCCTCAGGTGAATACAGTGGCAAACCTCCTTTGAACAAATCTTGCCAAGAAAACCCCATGATAGGTTGCCTTAGTGTCGCCATAAACCAGAAATGACTTGAAGGAACACAACACACACAGAATAGAGTAATAGAACCAGAAAGCTAGATGAGAATCCTCTACTCCAAACCCCTGCCAGTGCAATAAGTCTACAGCTAAAGGACTCCAACCCCTATTTAAAATCCTCCAAAAAAGAAGACCTGCCACATGCCCAGGTAGTCCATTTCACTGTTGAAGAGCTCTTACTCCTTAGAAGGCTCTTCGAATGCTTTGTCAGGATTTCCTTTATTGCAGTTTGAATCCATTGGTTTAGATATGCCCTCTGGAGCAGCACAAAACAAGCTTCCTTCATCTTTTGTGTGACAGTCCTTGAAATATTTGAATCTATAATGTGTAATATAGGTTGCAATTTCTTAATTCCATCTCACATCCTATTGTATGAACCTGGTTTTAACAGTTGTGCTTCAAAAAACAACAACAACAACAACAAAAAATACACTGGCCTTTCAAACATGATTTTTCCACATACAAAAAACAAATATTTTATGCTGAAGTGCACAGAACACTTGACAGACCTCTTTCCCCCCGCCTCCAAATGTTCAGTAAGTAATTCTCATATAATGGAAAACCAAGGCTGAAGAGTGAACTAGCATACAATTTGAAACCATCTTTCTCATGTCCTAATCCTTTGGCCACTGTGTTCCTTCTTCTAAGAGTCTTTAAAAGCCCCAAAAGCAAAGGTTCCTGTCCATTGCTCACCACAATGAATATGCCTTTATTTTTCCAGGCAAACCATTACAGACCACAAAACAGTGACACCTGCTATCCATGTGACTGTTTCCCTTCTGGTTCCCATAGTCGCACCTGTGATATGGAAACAGGACAGTGTCCCTGTAAAGCAGGAGTGATTGGCCGACAGTGCAATCGCTGTGATAATCCCTTTGCTGAAGTTACTGTTCATGGCTGTGAAGGTAATTTCTTGTTCATAAGTCCATTTGGTGTGTTTGAGGTGTGTTCACTATTATGAACATACTTGGTCACCCTTGAACAGGGATGGGAATCATGTCTTCCATAGGTTTCAGGCTAAAACTCCCATAACCTCTCAGAATTGGCCAACATAGCAAATTCTGAGGAATTATGGTCATTACATGAGTGGGCAAATTCTAGCACTGCTGGTTGGTCTGTCTGTCCATTTCTTAAGAGCTTTCTGCCCTATAGCTTTTGTGTTTTACTCTTGTTTAGGTTTGTTTTTCTTTTGTTATGTTATCCTTTTGTATCAACTGACTTGGGATTTTATCTTGAATAGTGTTATGAAATAAAAAATATTTTACTTAAATAACTTTATATAAATAAACTATAATAAAACGTATGTGTATTTATACTTTTTCATGTATACTTCATATTTTTATGAAATATGAGATGTATAAAAAATTTCAAACAAATGCATAAAATACAATGAAGAGCTAAGCTGCTTTTCAAAATACATAGAGAGTACCCATCCTTAATGGACTTGTTTTAATAAGGCACTGGTACTGGGCAAATCTGCTGTAAGGAAAATATTCAGATTAGTCTCAGCTAACCATATGTTTGTATGTAACATACCTCTTTAATGCAGAATAAAATGCTTACTTTTTTGGAATTTATATCTCTTTTTGACACATGTGGATCAGTTTAGAAGGGTTTATTTTTTAAGAATAGACAAATTCTTCTACGCTGTCCTATAAGAAATTGCTTTATCTTTTGTTTTTCTTGTAACTGAAAATAGCTGATTAACACATGTTATGCCAATAACCAGGCTTGCTTATTTACTGGGACAAAACACACTATTCTTTGATACTCTAGCATGATATGTAGTAATATTTGTCTCAAGCTAGGGTGGGAAACATGTGGCCCCTGAAGATAAGTTGGATGATAAACCCTAGCCAACACAGCTTATAGAGGAGGAGGAGGAGGATGGAAGTTGTTCCCCACCGCTGTCCTAAGTAAAAAAAATGTTTCTATTGTCAATTCAGTGTTGTTATATTGTCAGAGAGGAAAATACTTTCTTTCTCATCATGCAGTGGTTTATAATGGATGTCCCAAAGCATTTGAGGCTGGCATTTGGTGGCCACAGACAAAATTTGGACAGCCTGCTGCTGTGCCCTGTCCAAAAGGATCAGTTGGTAAGTGGAACAGATAAGATATTATGTATTATTGTAGCTTAAGTATGCCCCCCAAGAACACTCCGAAAGTTTGGTTTACACATAGAAGAAAAGTTATCATCAAAATGTGGCAGCCAAGAACTCAGGGATGGACATTTTAATGTAATTCCATTTATCTAGGACAGGGGTAG
>CM034708.1:130615068-130646327 GCA_020142125.1 Phrynosoma platyrhinos | reverse complement strand
GCATTATTTCTGGCAATCTGTAAAGGCCCTAAGTTTCATACCTAACATTTCAGGTTCTGGGTGGGGTGGGACACAGTTCTTGTGCATCACCACTGAGCAGCAGCAGAAAGGGAAGTAGCTCTGTGCCTTTAACAAGGAAGGTTAGGGGACCAACTGGGTCAGTACCATGAGCCTGTGAAGACACACTTATTCCTAGTTGTCAGTGTTTTGCTGACATGGGAGAGGGCCTTCTCTGCTTTGGCACCCAGTTATAGAATATCTTCCACTTAGAGGCCAGATTGGCACTAACTAATGTCATAGTTATTTACTAAACTTTTGTCCAAAATGCACAAGTGGTTTTAAATTATTTTAAATTGTTCAGGTTGATTCTATTATAAACCAGCCTGTGATCCTGAGATGTAATGTGGAGTATTAAAATAATACTGATGGTGATGGTAATGGTTAAGTAACAGTAGTAATAGTAGTAACATTTGCCCATGTAGAAGTAACACCCCTTGTACAATGCTGAACCAACAGTCTTTGCCTCTGTTGCTGCTCAGTAGTCATAATTGGATATTATTTCTGTTTCAGCTCCCTGGCCACCTCTGGTGTTTTACAAGCAGGTTCCTTAGGGTAGACTGGCCGTTCTAACTTTGGATGGGATGAAATGTTTATAATAAAACAGTCTGAATTTGACTTGAGTGCTCCCCTTACCCCAGTATCTTACAAGCAAAAGTACAGTAGACTGGATTTGTAGTATTTACTTTGCATGTTTATTTCTTTGGGATACAATTTTTGCTGCTACTTTTGACAGAGTGTACTACTGATTTGTGCATAACATACTTTCTCTCTCTTTCCTAGAATATTATAAGAGCAGGCAGTGCTCTATTGGAGGCTAGCACCAAAGAGCATTGGGAACACATTCAGAGGACAGAGGGGGGCACAGCGCATCTGCTGAAACATTATGAGGACTATTTCAGCAATGTGGCAAAGAACATGCAAAAGACCTACATGAAACCTTTCATTATTGTTGCCGCAAACATGAGTAAGTTGCTGCCTTAACAACTATCTTTCTTCTGTCAGATGTAACTTGTTAATATCTACAGTCTTTAGTCAAATGCTTTGTTAAACTAATCAAGTTTTAAAGGTGGGATTGATGTTTGAATGTTATCCCGCCTTCAGTTCACCCTGTTTCCCAAAATGGACTGGAGACTGTACTAATCATTCCACAGAACCTTACCTTACTCCTTTACAATGCCAGGTCAGTGAAAAATAAGACCCATATTATTTATGCCCTTCTCTTAGATGAGGATGCTGACCTGGCTTGCTTTACAGAGACCTGGCTGGGAGAGTATAGTGCTATAACCTGGATGCAGGCCCTCCCAGCTTGGTACTCTGTTAGTGAGCAGGTAAGGGGAAATGGGTGAGGGGGTGAAGTGGCTCTGGTTCACAAGAACCTTGACCAGGATACCTGTCTGGAACACAGTCCACTTTGAGTGTATGTACCTAAGCCTGAGGACCAAGGATAGTTTGGAGATTCTGCTGGTATACCGTCCACCCTTTTGTCTAGCAGACTCCCTAATCAAGCTGACACAGCTGGTCTCAGAGTTGCTGTTGAAATTGCCAAGACTTTTAGTCTTGGGCAACTTCAACACTCCATTCAAGACCAGTTTGTCAAATCTAACAGGTGCGGCTCAGGGGTTCATGGAATCCATGGCAAACATGGACCTATCCCAATTGGTCTTCGGGCCCACTTATTGTGCAGGTCATACCCTCGATGCGGTCTTCAGTACAGAACAGAAATATCCATGGGCAGAGGTTATTAAAACCACCGCATTGTCATGGACGGATCATTTCCTGATCAAGGCTGTACTAAGAAACACTGTCCGCCCCGCTGGGGTGGTGGACCCATTAGAATGGTCCACCCTCAAAGGCTAATGGAACCAGTTGGATTCCAGAAAGCCTTAGAGGGTTTAATGATTGGTGATTCTGTCAAAACTTTGGTTAATACCTGGAACACTGATCTCACCAAGGCTATCAACACAATCACTCCCAAGCGTCCTTTCCAATCCACTTCAAATTGTGAACCATGGTATACTGAAGAGCTTAGGAAGATGAAGCGGGTTGGACAATGACTAGAGTGCTTCTGGTGGAATACTCAACTCTTATCTGACAAGACTCATCATAGGACATTTCTTTGTTCCTATAAAGAGGCAATACGTGCAGCTCAGAAATCTTTCTCCTCTGCACGTATTGCATCTGCAGAGTCCTGTCCAGCAGAGCTGTTTAGGGTGGTAAGGGAACTGACACAGGTTCCACCTGTGCAGAACCCATTACTTAACCCTACAACAGCCTGCTGCAATGCATTTAACAACTTCTTTGCAGATAAAATCTCTCAGATAAGAGCCAAGTTAGATGCCAGTATTGTAACAGAATCAGTTGACGAGGTGTCCAGCAACTCTGTTGATGAAATTATATTGGTTCAGTTTCAATTCGTGAGTACTGATGATGTGGACAAGCTTCTTGGTACAGTGAGGAAAACAACCTGCCCTCTTGATCCTTGCCCTTCGTGGCTGGCCATCCAGGGAGGAGATTCCTTGAGGTTGTTTCTTAGAGACATCATCAATGCATGCCTTAGGGAAGTTCATGTTCCATCCTGTTTGAAGGAAGCGGCAGTTAGGCTCCACCTGAAAAGACCTTCCCTGGACCCTCTGGACATGAACAGCTATAGGCCAGTTTCGCTACTACCTTTTTTGAGCAAAGTGATCGAGAGGGTGATTGCTCTTTAACTCCAAGCTGTCTTGGAGGAAACCGATTATCTAGATCCATTTCAAACTGGCTTTAGGACAGGATATGGAGTTGAGACTGCCATGGTCGCCTTAGCTGATAACCTTTGCCTGGACATTGACAGGAGTAGTGCAACCCTGTTGGTGCTGTTGGACCTCTCAGCAGCTTTTGATACAATAGATCATGACATTTTCTTGTTCTTGGATTGCCTGAGAAAGTTAGGAATTGGAGGCACTGCATTGCAATGGTTCCGTTCCTTCCTCTCCGGCAGATTCCACAGGGTGATGCTCGTGGACAGTCTAGAAGGAAAGAGCTTAACTGTGGCATCCCACAAGGCGCCATCCTGTCCCCGATGCTATTAAATATATATATGAAGCCGTTGGGAGAGATTATCCGGAGACATGGGACCGGGTGTTATCAGTACGCTGATGACACCCAGATATATTTCTCCATGTCTCAGTATTCAGCTTTGACTTCAGATGGCATCTCTCCTCTCAATGATTGTCTTAAAGCAGTGGATGAGGAAATACAGATTGAGACTGAATCCAGATAAAACTGAGGTACTTACAGTAGCAGCCACAAAACCAGGTATTGGGATGCAACCTCCAGTCCTAGATGGGGTCACACTCTCCTCTAAGGACTCTGTTCGCAGTCTGAGGGTGCTCCTGGATCTGTCACTCCAGATGATAAATCAGGTAAATGCAACGGTCAGGAGTGCCTGTTATCAGCTTCAGCTGATATGTCAGCTGCACCCTTTCCAGGAAGTTAGGGATCTTGAAACTATGGTGCATGTGCTGGTAATCTCTCATCTTGATTTCTGTAATGCGCTCTACATGGGGCTACCCTCATACTTGGTCTGGAAACTTCAACTAGTACAGAATATGGCAGCCAGGCTGGTCTCAGGAACATTAAGAAGAGACCATATAACACTGATCTTAAGATAATTTCACTGGCTGCCCATTAATTTCCTGGGCCAGTACAAGGTATTGGCTATCACCTTTAAAGCCCTAAATGGCTTGGGTCCAACCTATCTTCGGGACTGCTTCATCCCGTATAACCCACCCACACACTCACGTCCTCTGGGAGGAATCTGCTGCAACCTATAAAAACTAGACTGTCTGCAACTGCCCAGAGGACCTTTTTGGCAAGCATTCCCAGATTATGGAATGGCCTGCCAGATGAGATCCGTCATATTACCACCTTGAACAGCTTTAAAAAGGCTGTTAAGACGAATCTCTTCCAGCAGGCCTTTCCTGAATAGATATCCCGGCCATCAAGAGACAGCCCAACCTGCTCCTCTGATTCTGCTGCAGTTATTGTTTATTTGTCTTTTTGTATTATTATTTTAAATGTGTTTTTAAATTGTCATTGTTTAATAGTATTTTAAGGGGTGGGTATTATTACTATTATTACTATTATTATTATTATAGTTTTTATCATTTTAAAGAGTGTACACAGTTTGAGTTAGTCTCAAAGGTGCTACAAGATCCCTTTGTATACTGATTTTCCAGACTAACACAACCATGTCTTTGGATTCTATCACAGTTGTGTTATGCAGAGGGGCAGGATAAAAATAAAAATTATTATTATTAGTTAATTGTATAGTAGATACTAATATTGTTATTACATTATATAAAAGTATTTTTTAAAAATGTAGATGCCAAGTACCATCTTTAAAAAATGCCTCCCCCTCTTGGGGATGCCTTTGCTAAGCTCCTTATGACACACATGTGTATTATCTAAAAACTAGGTGTGTGTCTTCTTTCAGAACTAATTATTAAGTTGTTTGCAGATTGAATCAGGAGAGCAACAGATGAAACTCATGGTTAATTGACTAACATTTCTTTGATAGGGTGATTAACAGTTCAGTGTCTCAAAATATCAGATAGTCTTTCACCAAACATTTAGTGTGGCTGAAATCAGGAATGGGGAACTTGTAGCCCTCCTCAATCACAGCTACCATCATGCCTTGGCATAGTTGAGGCTCATTGGAGAGTTAGAGTTGGAGTCACATGGGTTCGTCAATCTGGCATGAATCGGAACAAAACAGGAAAGTCTGTCTCTGTCTTGTCTCCCCTAAATGGGTTTTCTTGAGTGATTTTAATTTTATTCATGCATGAATAAAATAAGAAAGAGGGACTATTGATTTGGAACTGGAAGGCAAACAAATAACCAACCTGTGACATGGGTACCATAAACATCATGGATTGCAGCAGTATGTAGTATGCCTGTAAGAAATGGAAAGCCTTATTATGGCCACATAGATTTAGGCCTACATTCTGTCCTATTATCCTCGTTTACTGCACTGTTCTTTGCTTTCAACTTCAGTAAACTAGAGTCTGCCATAGGACCCATCAAGGGTGGGGGCAAACTTTAGCCACTATTGTTTTACACTTAAGTACCAGAATAAACATGTATTTTTGGAGAGGTCTAAGAGTAAAGTTGGGTTGTCAGAGATAGATAGTATCTCTTACTCATGATGTAGACTTGAAAATCAGCACCCACTCAAACTAAGGAGCTGGCTGGCATCCCAGAGCTCTTATGCTCCCCCTGCCCACCCCCCACAGCATCCCCAGTTCAGCAGCTGTAGACTGTGAGACAGGAAGGGCAGAGGTAGGAGGTGAAAAAAGACAATGCTACTATAAAAGTAGACTTGCCCTTCTCTGACTTTAAAGGTCAAGAATCGCCTTGTAATTGTTCAGTGGCAACAAATGTAGTGTTTGCTATTGAAGGACTTGATAGAACCATGTGAAAGAGTAAAGGAGACCTACTAAAGGTACAGCCAAGGAAAATGAGCTGGGATGTAATCTAGAGGACTCCCTCAGAGAGTAGAATTTTGACTTCATGAAGTGTCAGAAAATTGTCAGTAACTTCAATTATTGGAGAAAGGGATTAACTGTAGGTAGGTAACTACAGTAGTCCCTCCCAATTCATGGGGGATCTGTTCCGTATCAACCTGTGTGATAATGGCGGCTCACAAATATTTGAGCCCCATTGAAAATAATGGTGTGCATGCCTGTGGCACATGTGGAGGCCATGAGCAGGTGCACTCCACCATTATATCCCTCCCTGTTTCTCCCTCCTGTAAAGAGTGGGACAGCGGACTCAAAGTCCACAAACGGGGAGAGGCAACTGTAGTTATTTATGACTGACTTCCAAACTCAACCAGATTTTGAACAGCAGACTAGGGTTTGGAGCCTCAAACATCTTTATGACTTGAGTCAATCTTGTGTGTTAAAATACAAGTAATAAATTAGGCAAAACACTCACCTTGTTCCTCAGGCGCTTTGCAGATGGCGCAAAGCGCCGTCTTCAAGCCCAGGAAGGGGAGGGGCAGCCAGACGCCGGGTGCCCCAACCCCTTCCTGAGGATGTCATCAGAGCGCCCGCCATTGCACATGGCGGGCGCTCTGATGACGTCCTTCTGTCACAGCGTCCAGAAACACTGCGCCAGAAGAGGTGCGTGCCGCCTCTTCCAGCGCCCTTTCTGTGGCTTGATTTTAGCGCTCCTTCCTGGGCCGCTTACAGAGTGGATTGGGGTCGAGGAGTGGGGCAGCCTCGGCCCCAATCCGCGGCTTCTCGGGACGGCCCATGGCCGCCTGTCTGCAGAGGCCCTCAATTTCTGACCAAATCAGATAAGTCAAACAGGTTCCTTGCTCAAATATTTTTCAGTGCTGTTTCTGAGATTTCTAACTTCTCAGGAAAAGTCAGCCCTTGGTATCTGCTGGGATTTGGTTCCAGGACACACACACCCTGTGAATATCAAAATCCATGGTTGTTCAAGTCCCATTAAATACATGGATAGTAAGATGGTGTCCCTTATATAAAACGACCAAAGCAAGATTTGCTGTTTGGAAATTACACTTTTTAAAAATATTTGAAGCCGTGGATGCTTGAATCTGTGGATAAAAAAAATCTATGGATACAGGGGGCCAACTGTAAATACTTTGGTAATTTTTCCCCAATTCTGTATTCTCATTTTAAACCATGAATATCGAAATTGTATTGCGAGGAGTCATCCAGGCAGGCCCAAGTATGTGACTGTATATTTATTTATTTTAGTGCTGAGACATATCTTCTTAAAATTAACTGAATGCTTTCCAGCCCTAGACTCAGGTTTCTTTTTAATACCCATGTAGTTTTACATGTCTGCTAAAGTCCTGAATGTATATCACTTGGGGTTTGAACTTTATGTGCACAAGTAAATCTGTAATACACACACATATATTACAGCAAACACTTTTTATTCTTCTTAGTTATTGCTGTTGACATCTTTGAAAAGTCTAATTTTACGGGAGCTAAAGTACCACGGTTTGACACTATTAAAGAAGATTATCCTAGAGATTTGGAGTCGTCTGTTTTGTTTCCTGATACTTTGTTCAAAGCTTCCAACAGAAAAGGTAGTGTGCTACTCCAGATGGTTTTGGAAACTTCTAATAAAACTGATTAAATCAACTGTGAAGGAGATAATCTATGCTATCCAGGGGTGCTTAAGTAAGCCTTAGAAGAGGCAAAGCTCTAGTGCAGGGGTAGACAACCTTTTTGAGCCAGGAGCCGGGTTGCTGTCCCTCAGACAATTGGGGGGCCGAAGCACCAATCAATCAATCAATCAATAAATAAATAAATAAATATTAAAAATAAAAAATAAAAAAATATGCATGCACACTCTCTCAGCCCCAGAAAAGCCATGACAAAACCCCTGTGGAGATTTTGCCAAGAAAACCCCAAGAACAAGTAATAATAACAATCAATATCATCATGGTGGGCAGTGGCAGTGGCAGGACCAGCCTGGGGCCGGTCTAAAGGCCTTGGGGGGGGCGCATCCGGCCCCCGGGCCTTAGGTTGCCTACCCCTGCTCTAGTGTATAATTATCTCTATATAGTATAATACAACCAATGTGGTGTAGGAGTCTGAGCATTGGACTATCACTCTGGAGACCAGGGTTCAAATCCCCGCTTGGCTATGGAAATCCATTGGGTGACTGGACAAGACATGCTCTCTCAGCTTCAGAGGAAGGCAAAAGCAAACCCTCTATGAACAAATCTTGCCAGGAAAACCCCATGATCAGTTCACCTTACGGTCATCATAAGTCAGAAATGATTTGAAGGCACACAACAACAAAACAACAGTAAAGTACAATTTCCAAAGTATGTCTCAGAATATGCTTTCATTCTCTAGGATAGCCAATAAACCGAACTCTGCTGTGCATGTAAATGCAGGTGTGATACTTAGTGGCTGGGAACACCAGAGACAAGGTGTATCCGGTAGTGTATTTAAGTACATCCTTTTACTTCCTGTGTAAATGGATGGCTGCAGTTCATATAAAGCAAAATGGCAGTTGCACTTGGAGCTTATGAGAGTCCACCCACAACTGCTCTATCCTAGGTGGTTTCTACCAATGGGCATTGTAGTGGAGGTGCAACATACATCTGTGTGCAAGTTGACACAGAGACAAAAGGACATATACAGATCCTCCCTCCACATGTGGCCCATATGTCATAATGACATAAATTTTACTACTTGCCAAAGGGCCCATGAAAACCTGGTGTAGAACTTATGCTATATTTAGAATAAGAATATTTCTTAGCCTCCTCCCCCCATCGATCGAGGTGGGGAACAAGAACAAATCAATGATTAGCAACATTAATTAAAACATGCCACAGTTTAAAAAGACAAATAAGACATAAACATTTTAAAACAATACACATTTAAAAGTCATCATCTAAATTCACAATTTACGGTAAAAATCATCTGGATAAGTCTTCTAGAAGGGACTGGTCCTCTATGCTGTTTTAAATTCGGACAGCGTATTCAGCTGTCGAATCTCTCCCAGTGGATCATTCCACACACTAGGGAATGACCTGTGGAATGCAATAATAAATGCATTATTGTATATGTGCAAGATGAGTACTGGAAAGAAAATGGATATTTTTCCATCCACAGGCTTAAAAAAATTCATCAACCACTCAGCTATTAAACTGAGGAGCTTTGCAGACAGACAGCCATGGGCCTCCCTGGGAAGCAGAAGATTGGGGCCGATTCCCTCCCCTCCTCTGCCTCTGCAGACGGCGCTTTGCACCATCTGCAGAGCCCCTGAGTAACAATTATAAATATGAAACAGTTACATTGATTTTTTTTGTACCCATAACTGTTCTGTGTTCATTATCACTGCTTAAACAACTACTGCCATGATGGTAACTCCCCCCCCCCTCCATCTACCTTACCAAGCATCAGCTACATGGGGAGGAGGAGGTCTATTCTGCCAGCAGACAGATTACAAGTGAATGACTTTTCTGTCAGGTTGCAGGAAGGTCAGGCCCAAGAGGGTATGCTTAACTAAATAGATGATGATGGTGGTGGTGGTATAATAAATTTTTATTTCTTTCCTGCCTCTTGTCAAGGCTTGAGGTGGGATACAACATGTTAAAATAAAAACACAAAATTCAAAATACAAGTCCCAGGATTCCACAAGATGGAGCCATGGCAGTTATTAAAGTGGGTTTCAAACTGCCCTAAATTCTGCAGTATAGATGTAGCCTCAGCTTCCTTTTGAAGTCCTTTTTGTTTGAGGATGCCTTTGATGGCTGTTTGAGGTTGAGAATGTAGAAGTAATACAGTTTGACACCACTCCAAGTGCTATAGCTCCATCACAAGATTTGGAGTTTTGCAAGGTCTTTAGCCTTCTCTTCCAAAAAAGGCAGTGACCAAAGTTTATATGTGTCCTTTTAAGTTTACCTGAATTTTACAGTCTCATAATGTATGTCTTCAAGTAATAATCCATACACTGAATGACAGAATGGCATCCATTGGTTTCATCTTCAGCAGTTCCTACGATGAAACCTTCAAACCATAGGTTGCCTTCCAAGATGGGTGATGAGATTCTCAAAAGCAAAAATGTACTTGCCAAAAGAAAACGTCGTCATCCAGAAGAGTCAAACCAGCATGCTGTTGCCATTGTGATCATATACAGAACGCTAGGGGAATTTCTACCTGAGAGCTATGATCCTGACCGAAGGAGTTTAAGGTAAAATTTACACAACTCAGTGATCTTCTTTAAGTTGTTTTGGGTATCACTTGTTTATTGTGTTCTGGGAACAACACACTGAGCCTATGTGAGAGCAAACATATTATTCTGCAATTTTATTTTTTCATTTATTCAAAAATTATTTAATCACACATCTGCCACAGTTGCTGTAGATTAGGTTAGAATCTAATCTATATTAGACAGAATCTAATCTGTAATAAAGTGACATTGATATTTTAAGAACTGTTAGATTTCTTAGGGTCAATTCACACATACTTGGATATCATAGGATTTCTCATGATTTGTTGGCTTACAGCAGAAAGTGTATAATTACTCAGTTGAAAGTTCTCTCCTTGTTTTTCCTCCTATTTGTAATGGTTCAGTTACACAATCTATCATTTGATTGCTACAGCCATGAAGTGATGAAGGTACACACTTGAACGTCCACTTTAGAATTCTTTTTAGTACCTCACCCATTACTGCGTGCCAGATAAACACAATGGAATGGGATCCAGATTTAGGTGT
The DNA here is from genome assembly GCA_020142125.1 of Phrynosoma platyrhinos. Classification (NCBI taxonomy): domain Eukaryota; kingdom Metazoa; phylum Chordata; class Lepidosauria; order Squamata; family Phrynosomatidae; genus Phrynosoma; species Phrynosoma platyrhinos. The sequence goes on along the minus strand of CM034708.1, from coordinate 130,636,013 downwards.
GTGCAACTGGGTTTGTAGAAGTGGGTTGTCCATCCTCTTTTCTACATCAGCCTATCTAGCCCCCTTGAAAATGCTACACATAATTATATAAAGACCTGCAATAAAGTCAAAGAGGATTTGAACAAGTGGAAGTCATTACAGCTATTATTACTCAGAACAATTGCACTGATTCAAATGTATGTGCTGCCAAAAATGTTATACCTTTTCCAAACTATACCTATTATCGCATCAAATAATATTTTCAAAATATGGTCAAGTGATATTAGAGAATTTGTTTGCCGGGGGGGGGGAGCCTAGAATAAAAACAGCTGTAATGCAAGATTGTAAAAGGAAAGGAGGTCTGAGCTTACCGAACCTCCAAATCTATTACAATGCCTCTGCTATTACATGGCTAAAAGACTGGATTGACCTAAAAAATGAAAAACTACTAGCATTGGAAGGCGCTGATTTGGATAAAGGATGGCATATGTATCTAGGTTATGAGAATGAGACAACATATAAAAACTTTAATAATCACGTGATAAGGAAAGCATTACTAAAAATTTGGAACAAGTATAGGATTTTTTTCTACACCAAAATTCCAAGATGAATTTTGATGCAGGAAGCCTTCCATAAAACACACAAACCTCACAAAGGAAAGTGAATCACATACAGAGATATTCTAGCCAAAACAGGAAAAGGTGAAAATTTGAAAACACTAGTGGAACTTCAAAAAGGAGGAGTAGAAATACAATAGCTACTGTATTTTCAACTAAAAGAAAGTTTTAAAAAAGACAATAAACATATCGGAATAGAAACGGGGAAAAAGATTTAGAAAAAACTCTGGAAAGGGGTGAAAAGCACATGATATTGAGAGTATATAAGATGTTACTAGATACCGATTTGCAAGAAGAGTCAATCAAAGAAAGCATGATAAAATGGATGCTGGACATTGGAGAACAAATACCACTTAATAGCTGGAGAAAAGTATAGACAAAAATTTTGAAATTTACTGAGAGTGCACATTTAATAGAAAACTACTACAAAATGCTCCATAGGTGGCATTTGTCGCCTGCAAAATTGGCTAAGATTAAAAACAACAATGAAAACAGCTGTTGGAAATGCAGTCCAAACAATGCCATCTTTTTTCATATGTGGTGGGAGTGTAAAGAGGCAGTAACGTTCTGGAAAGCGGTTCATATAAAAATGCAAAAACTTTTTCAAATTTATTTCGAGATGAATTCCAAGTTGTTTTTATTAAATATAACTGAGGGGTTGAAAGCGAAGTTGAGTAAAGATGAGATGGGAGTCACTTTATATATGATCACAGCAGCCCGCTTAACTTATTCAAAGCATTGGAAAAGAAAAAGAGCACATATTTGAAGAATGGGTAGTAAAAATAAATGACTTAATGATGATGGACAAATTAACAATGATGGCAGATGGTAAATCTGAACAACAATTTCTTAGGAAATGGGAAAGGATTAAGAAATTATGGTATTAAAACCTTATTAACCGATATTTAAGTAATGTTTAGAACTGGTCTATATATTAGAAAATACTTCTGGTTTTCCTTCATGCTATAAGCGTAAATACCTTCGCCGCATAGCTAACGTGTATTAGCAGAAAATAACTATGCCAATCTTACGTTTGCAACAAGAGTTTGTATGTATTTTAACATAATAGAATTTTTAAAAACGATAACGCTATACAGAGGTAAGGGGGACTGCTGAAGGATGTGGCCTGTACAGTGGGAAGAAATGGGTTCTCTCAAATCAAATAGAGGGGTTTTTTTGCAAGTGGAAGCCCTTTTACTCACAGATCCTGGATACATGGCAGATCCTTGATACACCAATGGAAGATGCTCATCTGAAGCTAGTCACACTATTATATAACTCTGTATATCAATAATGGTAATTTTGCTTTGTTTTGCCAGGTTACCCAGTCGACCCATCATTAACACCCCAATAATCAGCACAATAGTATATAGAGATGGAGAGTCTTTACCAGATTTTCTGGAGAGCCCCATCACACTGGAGCACGTCATGCTGGAAACTGAGGAGAGAACAAAGCCAGTTTGTGTATTCTGGAACCACTCAATTACGTATGTTCCCCAGTCTGCACTATTTTAAAAAGAGATTTTATTGCATGTGGGCATTCTGTTGACATTCATTCAGATGGTCTTCCAAAGAGGAAATAATTGACTCACTGCCTATCAGTAAGAAGAAATAATCAGCTTTCAGACAAGGACATGGTCCTAGTACTGAAAGACAGAGATGGTCCCATATATGAACTACATATTTGCTTAAGATCTACAAAACCTGGCAGTAAAACAGACAGGCTATAGTAGAAAAAATTGCTAAAGGTTTCTTAAAGGAGGATTCTATGAATATAAGAGAACTGACACACACACCATGAAGTTATCATTTCAAAAAGCAACGAATTTGCCCAAAGGCATTCCAGTGACTTGCTGTTTCTCTCATTAGTTATTTGTATGGGTCATAATGAAAAATGTAAGGTGTATGCCTGTGGGTGACAAAGAAGTTGTTTTGGTGAAACCTTTGACCTCTTTTCATTCAATCTACCAGATCCAGATGAAAAAAAGAGTAACTTGTCCATCTAAAGATTTGTTACAAGAAAAAAGAGCACCTGCATGTAATATACATGAGTTCTGTAGCACTTGCTTGGGTTCACATGAGTTAAATCCCACACATGATTATTTTGCTGAGGCTTCATTGTATGTATCTATGGACCTTTACAGACTGCCAGAAATAATGCAGCTTGAGTCCACTTTAACTGCCCTGGCTCAGTGCTAGAGAATCATGGGAACTGTAGTTTATTATGGCATCAGAGCTCTCTGAAATAGAAGACTCAATGTCTCAGAAAAAAAACTACAGTTCCCATGATTCCCTAGCACTGAGCTGAGTCATTAAGAGAAAACCTTTCTGCCCATGTAATTTTTTTCATGGTGTTGGTAGCCATGCATATGATGCACATACATATCTCAGGGTTAGGTTTCATCTCCACTTCTAATGCCATTGCAACCAATGTAGAGACTTTAATGGTTTTCTAGGAAGGCCACTTTGACAATTGAACAAGGGATGGTGGATCAATGCCCTAACTGCCATCCCTCCTGTGGTTTTATCTGTGGGTTTGTTACCAAACAACTCTCTCCACAGACCTACTTTGCCACTTGTTTAGCAAGCTGAAGGTCAAATGCTTGTGGGCTCATATTTAGCCCAGAGGCCCTCAATTTCTGATACATGTCCCCTTACCAGCACGGGAACTACCACAAGAGCAACCACCACCAAATCGATAAGAGAACATAGTTCTCTCCAAATGAGGACATAGTTAAGAACTTTTCAATTTGTTGCATAATTAATTATTTCAGGAGGAGACATTTACACACATTTTTAATCCTCTAACAACAACAACAACAACAACAATAACAACAATTTATTTTATCCTGCTCCTCTGCTCTGCAACCGGGGCCACGTACAACAAGTTAAAACAGTCAACAAGTTAAAACAATCCTTCATCCCAATCCCTAACCCTCCCACCCCCTTAAAACTAAATTAAACTGGTGTAAAGTTAAAATAACAATTAAGACAAACATAATTGACATCTGTAAGGTCAAAAGTGCTTAATTTTGTCTGGTTTATAATTACTTTCTTTATGCAAACATTAATGGCTGTATCACTATTAATGTCATGTTGTCATTGAGGAGAACAGGACTTGAGGTCCAGCAGAATTTGCCATTTGCAGGGGGGCGGTCCAGAATGGAACCCAGGGTACAAAGGGCTGACTGTACTGATAAAAAAGCAACTCAACAAAGTCCATTTGATGATGTAGGGGATATTTAGTTGTTTGTTGTTGTTGTTGTTGTTGTTGTTGTTGTTTTTTGGTTAGAGAGTTCTGGTGCCTCAACAAACTACAAATCCCAAGTTTCCATAGCATTGAGCTGTGTAGTTAAAGTGGTGTCAAACTGCATTATTTTTGCAGTGCAGATGAAGCCTAATACTTGCTATTACCTGAATGAGATGCCCGTTCAAGTACATCAGGGATGGGAAGCATGTGGCCCTCCAGATGTTTTTGGATTACCAAGGGCTAGTAGTGCCAGCCAGCATGGCCAGTGGTAAGGAATACTGAGACTTTCAATCTAGCAACCTCTGGAGGGGTTCATGATTCCTATCCTTTCAGTACATAACTGCCTTTCTTGAGGTATGGACAATTCAGTCTGTCAGCTGAAAACCAAATAGTGTCATTGATTTTTCCCCCCTTTTCTTTCACTCCCATTGTCTAGAATTGGAGAAACAGGTGCTTGGTCTTCAAAGGGATGTGAACTATTTTCTAGAAGCCAGAGCCATGTTATTTGCCAGTGCAACCACTTGACCAGTTTTGCTGTCCTAATGGATATTTCAAAGCGTGAAGTAAGTGACTTCTTTAACAAATGTTTGCCTTCCATAGTGGCAAAATAAAGAAGGAATGCAAATAGGGAATGAGGCTGGGTGTTTCCCCCCATCTGTTTTGCCTTTCCTTTAACACTTTATCAGAATAAATGTTCTCTGACACCTCTACCCTTACCCTTATGATGTTCAATTTTTTGCTTGTTCGTCTCATTATCACCTTATGATAGGGATGCCTGAGAAATGAATTCTTGGGATTACGTGGAAGAGCAACTCACCATGATTGTGTTTATCCCTGTGTGTCAATTCAGTCCGGCAAGAAATGAATTTCTCTTCACAATATTCTTGAGAATAGTTGCTTTTTCCCCTGAAAGATTTTGTATAAGATACAAGGTGGCAGGCTAGCTACGCTCACACAGGATGTCTTGCAAACACAAAATCAGTGACCAGAACTTCTTCCCTTTATCATTTACATGGCAATTGTTAGGTGCAAGTTGTTCTACGCTTCTTTCTTGTTTACCTCACCATTAGCTGGTACAGCAAACTTTTATGATTCCCACTTTGTGAATGGGAAAAAGAAGCTGAGAAACAGTGATCTGTCCAGGGTCCCAGAGTGAATCCTGTGGAAACTGAGGGTTAAATAAATGATCCTATTGCAACACAAAGTGCTGCAGTTCAGACAAAATGGCCACATGAGCAGCTTTAGATATACATTTGGGACATGAAGCCAAGACTTTAGTAAGTGGAAATCTCCAAGCAGCTCAGTTCCATCTCTTTCCTCTTGCAGAGGCTGAGAGCTAGAAACATTTATGCGTAAATTTTGTTCTCCATACCTATTCAGTGTCAGGTACAAGATTTCTCAAAAAATTCTGATTGTAGGCTAGGTTAAGTTGTAGATGAGTGAGGTGACTTTTATTAGAATCTGTGGGTTGCTATTATGAGTAGTGTTATGTGGGATTATACTTATAAAAGACTGTATAAGAACCCCCTCAGAAAATCACTCACAAATGGATAATTTGAATTTACTAATCATGAGAATTTTTCACTTGGCCTAGGATAGGCTCCTATTTGTATAGATGCACTTCACAAAGTTATAAGTGTGTAAGAAGTAAAAGCAAGTTAAGTGGTTTGAAATCCATTTAATTGTGTCTTTCTTTTAATTATTACTATTATGATTTTAATCCATCAAATGAGTTGTACTTGACATCTTTTAAAGGCTTATTTCTGAGGCATTTTTATCATAGTCTGGAGAGTGAGTCATTATCATTCTCAGTTCTTCATACTGCACAGATGTATGTAGGTTTTTCCCCTTGCTTTTTTGTCAGACAATTAAGCTTTCTTCTCTGATAACTTAGTGAGTAAGAAATTAATTTTGCATTTTGTGAAAAAGGAATATTTGAGAAGGTGATTTAACAAAAATAATTACATTTGTATTCCACAGAATGGTGAAGCACTTCCTCTGAAGATTATAACTTACACAACTGTGTCCATCTCACTGGCAGCATTGTTGCTTACATTTATACTTCTTGTCTTGATCCGAACATTGCGTTCCAACCTGCACAGCATCCACAAAAACCTAGTGGCTGCCTTGTTTTTCTCAGAGTTAGTCTTCCTGATAGGAATCAACCAGACAGAAAATCCAGTAAGTTAATTCCAGTAATGTTTGTATAATGTGGGTTTTTCCCCTGGCTTTAACCTAATCACCAACACCATGCTCCTGCCTGCGTTCCTACCAAATCCTCATTTGGTCTTGTTGGTCTTGGGTGAAATGGAACCATGGCTGGCTGATTAGCTTTAAGCACACTCCAGGCCCTTCAAAGTCCCACTGTGGTAAGCAGTATTGCTTACCAGGTTGAGGATCTGGATACCAGCAAGAGCAAACGGTGAGGAGAAAACACTATAGTTGCCCACCATTGGCTGAACTCTCATTTCCTGGACACTTAAAAGGAAAAACAAAAGTTGTTCTAACTTTGCACATTGGGGAAATGTTGGTGGTGATAGTACAATTTTGTACCTCTTTTTAAAGGCCCAATGTTGAAGGGAGAAGCCCTGAGTCAGTTGCCTACAACAGCATCCATATTTATCTCACATGTGCCTTTCCCCTGATGTGATGTTGCAAGACTGGGGACAGGGCCCATACAAAATTTGGCAGGGGTGGTGAGATTTGTGGCTGCTGCAGGTACCTAACCCAGTGCTTCTTTCTTCACTAGGCCCTCAAGTATCTCAGAGAGAGACTGATAAGAGATCATTGCATCAGCCTCAGTAGGTCCAGGGACTCACACGCTTGCCCCCACTATTCCAATTGTTGGTATTGGGATTAGGGATTACCTCTTGGGATATTCATATGTGTGTGTGCATGCATGTACATGCACAATATGGCTGGAATACTTTTCACTAATTACAGTGTCATAAGTTGTTGTTTATTTATTTTATATCCTGCCTTTCTCTTTGCACAAGACCACAACACTTCAATTCATTTTTTTTTTTTGGGTCGTTGCCTACACAACAACCAGAAATCCTCCCAAAACCTACTGTGTAAGATAACATGGCCATTTCCATGTTCCAGAGAGTGGGCAGGTGAGCTATGATGCTGTGACAGGATGATACCAGTGCTGCAGTAGTGCACCCAGCTACAGGAACAGGCTGGATGTATCCTGGCTCACACACTCCACTCTATGGCAAGTTGCAAATGGCCATGTTGGGGGAGCTGAGTAGCTTAAAAGGTAATTTAAGGAACCTTTTAAAGTTTAAAGATACTTTTTAAACAGTTTATAAGGTAGTTTAAGGTAGTGTCCCAATATGGAATTGGTAGCTACATTTCCCAGTATGGAATCTCAGCCTATATTATATATTATTGGGCTCTATATCGCTTTAGAATACATGTATGGCATTGGTAACCTAGCACATCAGTGGGAAGGCTTTTAGCCTACTCTTTTCCTATGGTGGCATTGCATCTGAGAGGAAATTTAACAATTCAAGGATTTATTGTTAAAATGGAAAAATTAATGTGTGCTTAGAGTTTGCAGATTAGCTGTCATGTTCTGTAAGTGATGCACTATGCTTCCAGTTGTTTATTCTTTGAAAATATATGTTAGTGCTTAATTTTCAACAGCTTTCTTAAGAAAATATTTTTGTTCATAAAATTTATGTTTGCCTTTGCTAGGATTTTCAGCAACGTGACAGCAACAATACAAACTTTTTTTTAAAAAAAAGGAAAATTGTCCCCGGTTTTATCAATTAACAAACATATTCTTAGTTCTATAATGTTTGCCAGAGTGTTTTTTTTTTCTTTAGCAAGATGTATATTTGGCACTAAAGGGCCACTCCTTAAAACTAAGGGGTGACTGTGAAGAGAAGCCCGCTGTGTGTGTTTCAAGCAGTTCTTAATCCTTCCTTGTGGAATAAGAATTGTCTAATGAGTCACACACTGATGAGCATGAAAAGTCAAAGAATGTGGGAGCGCAAATGAAATGGAGTTGCGTGACATTCCATTTAGCTTTTGTACCACTCCGTAAAGCACCAGGCACAGGGCAGGGATAGGTTTCAGCCATCCATGAATGACTGATAGCCAAAAATTTATTTTCTTTGTTACGTACCTAAAAAAAAAAAGCAATTTTCACTATTGTGATCTTTACAAAAATATTTTAGAAATCTAAAACATCACTTAGAGTTACATTCAACTAGTAAAAGTAGGGGAGCGGAGGTGTCCTAAACAACAGACTACAGCAGCCAAAATCATAGCTATCAAAGTATGATGGTAGATTGAACAGTTGCCAGCAAATGTTTGGCTCCTCCTTGACTCTTTTATGTACATGTTAGTCAGTTGAGAAAGTTAATTTGGAATCTACTTAACATTTCTTAATGCTCCAATGTAATATGTTGTGTCTGTATTCTGACATATAAATAATGTGTTTCAGTATGGGAACAAACCTAGACAAGCTGGGGACCAGTCTAATCCCCCTCCTTTATCGTTGTTGTTGTTGTTTGCCTTTAGGTTGTTTCTGACTTAATGATAACCCTAAGGCAAACCTATCACACAGTTTGCTTCATAAGTTTTGTTCAGAGAGGGTTGTCTTTGCCTTCCTCTGAGTGACTTGCCCAAGGTCACCCAGTGAGTTTCCATGGAAAGGGTGGGGACTTGAACCCTGGTCGCCCATAGTCATAGTCAAATGCTCAAACCACTACACCATGCTGATTCAGTCCCATAAACAATATTGCAAGGTTTCACTTTCATTTCCCAGTAACTATTTATTTATTTATTGTATGCCCTGCTCTTCAACCACAAAGGCTCTCAGAGCAGCTTACAAATAGTTAATTTCCCCACCCTCAAGCTTACAATCTAAAAACATATGACACAAAAGGAAAAGGGAATGGTAGTGGAGAAGGAAATAAATCCAGCAGTTCTTCTCTCCCTCTCAGGCCTGGACCATGTCAGATGGACTGGAGGGAAGGCCTTCTTCTTACTTTAAGGCAGACCTGGTGTAGCTGGGTCTGCCTTTCACTCTTTATTAAACTTAACTACAGTTTAGTGTTGCTTCTGAAGTCTAAAATATGGTTAATTAAGTGTGGTCTATAGTATCAAGTCAACTTCCAATCCAGATTAGGAATTGCAGCCAACCAAAAATAGTGTAAATCCTAGGAGATTATCAGATGGCAAAAAAGGACATGAAAGAAGTGGGTTGCTCCCACCTTATCACGCAATTGTGGGAAAATTATCAGATGACATCCCGCAACATTGCACTCATCCTGTCCTTCTCCTGTCAGTGAAGTGGAATGGCCTTCCAACTTTTTATTGATGGGAAGCTGTTATCAATAAAAAGTTATGAGGCCATTCCACTTCACTGATGGGAGAAAGACGAGATGAGCAGGACATTGTGGGACATCATCTGATAATTTTCCCATAATCGTGTGATAAGGACGGGAACATCCTGCTTCTCTCTCACCCTTTTTCACTGTCTGATAATTTCCCTAAGTGCTGCTTGCCCTTGGAGAAGAAAAAGATACTGGAGATTATCACACGGGAGGGACAGCGTCCTTCTGCTTTCCTTCCCTCATCCTTAAACTTGGCTAATCATGTGATCGGGGAATCACACCCCTGTGTGCTTCTCCTGTCCTTCTCCTGTGGGTAAAATGTCATGGAGCCATCATTTGGTATTAACTTTATCGACAGGAGAAGCTCATAGGGATGGCTGTGTGACACTTTACCCATGGGAGAAGGATGGGAGAAGCGTGCGGTGGTGTGATCCCCAGTTGAACAATTAGCTGAGTTTAAGGATGGGAGAAGAAGGGGAGAAGAACGCTGTCCCTCCCGTTTGATAATTTCCACTGTTTTAGGTTGGTTGGCAAATTGCTAGCAGGCTGCATTAGATTTGGTATGCAAGTATGCCCTAAGAACTACCCCTAGAAAAAACTGCATTTAAGGAATCGTCTGAAGCAGTCATGACAGTATATGCTTTTGCAAAGATCAGAGGCATTGTACCTATGAATACCATTTTTTGGAGAACAAGAAAGAGTAAGAGGACCTTTAACCTCATGCCTGTTTCTGCACTTGGAAGACACATGTGGTAGGCCAGTTTTGAAAACAGCATACTATACTGGGCTAGATAGGGCTTTGGCCTAATCCTGTGTTGGTTTTGTTAAGTTCTTATATAACATCGCATGGCACTCTGGTGTTTTAAAGGTGAAAAAATAATCTCAGAAGTGCCTAAAATAGTTCTTTAGATTGTAACCCTTAATAATGAGGATTATGGACCTTATTAATGTTTGCTTGCATCATAACAAAATCTAGGTCTTCTGCTGTAATATTTTTGTCCCTTGGTGGAGGTAAAATTAATCAAATTGGACTCTTTCTTTTTCTAGTTTGTGTGCACAGTGATAGCCATTCTTCTGCACTACTTCTACATGAGCACATTCGCTTGGATGTTTGTAGAACAGCTTCATATCTACCGCATGCTGACGGAAGTGAGAAACATAAATTTTGGACACATGAGGTTCTACTATGTTATGGGATGGGGGATCCCTGCCATTATAACAGGTAAGGATAAATAACTAAGAGTGGGGGAAAAGCTAAAGCGCTGCAAGCTATTTCCACTAACAGTTTTACCAGTACTGCTACAATTATCATGGGTTCCCTTCAAAGAATCTTTGGAATTGTAAAGTAGGTTGGGGATGGTACTTCACACCTTGAGATGCTTGGTCGACATTCATTTCCCTATAGAGAGAAATAGACCATTAAATAAATGTAACCATGTAGAGTAAGCAGAAATGTCTTCTCCTTTCCACTTAACCAGTTCTAGTTCTAAACAGCTATATCTTCAGGATTATACAATTCAGTTGTACATTTAGATGTTAGCATCAGTTCAATACATCCTGGGAACCACAAGGAAAGCAGTTAGAAATTGTATTATGTGCCTTTTGCCCTGATTAAAGCAACATCTGTGTGGATCAAAAGACTTAAACATAACTAAATTCAAGTTGAAACAAGAATTGTGCACATACCTGGGGAATAACTTCAGTCACTTTCTTATAATTACTTTCTTGCTTCTACTGTTTTATATTCTGAGCCTAGACTGCCAGAAAAGATTTCACTAAGAGATGGAGAAATAATTATGTCAGGCACACATAAAATGTGAGATCTTAGAGAGTTGCTGTCTAGAAAGATGGATCTAGATCTGTCTGTCTAGATAGACAGATAGATAGATAGATGAATATGTTGCTGTTATGCTGCAGTAGATTTATTCTGGTTTTTAAAAGTGATTTTGACTTTTCATAGGCACCTAGGTATTTTTAAATTAAATTACAAATGAAAGAAAGAAGCCTCATGAAATTTCCAAGTAAACTGTGTGGGTATTGCCTGTATAACAAGTTAAAGCAAAAACTAGTGGGGGGAAACAAGGAGGCTTTCGATATCAGTGTTCTACCGCTATTCCAGTGTCCAAATTTATTGTATAGCCTAATTGTCATGTGGCAATAAATTATATGATAACTTCCTCTGGGTGAAAACAGTTGATTCAGAATTTGATATAAAGTTCATACACCCAAGGTCTATAAAACATAGGTCCTGATGCAGAATATGCCCACTCAGAGGTTGGTGATAATTGGAAATCTGAGACACAGGACTGCTAATAGCACTTGCCTAGTGGCACTGATGAACAGGCTCAGGATTTCGTATCAGCTTTAGGAACAATAGGGAGGCAGCAAACCCTGGAAATTGCCTCTGATCTTCTGACTCTGCATGAAAGGAAATGTTCTACAAACCTGTGAAGTTATAGGCTTTCATGGCCGGCATCCACAGTTTTTTGTGGGTTTTTCGTGCTGTGTGGCCATGTTCTAGAAGAATTTCTTTTTGACATTTCACCAGCATCTGTGGCTGGCATCTTCAGAGAAAACTGGAATAGAAGAGAATGGGTCTATATATACTGTGAGACTCTGGGTAGGGAGGAGTGGTTCCCAGGTAAACTGTGTATTGTTCTGTGTTGAATAGGTATTGTTCTATTGTTACTGTGTTGAATATCTATTCAACACAGAACAATACACAGTTTACATGGGATTAGCAGACAATAACCTTGAGTGCATTTCCTCCCACCCTGGAGCCATGCCATTAACAACAGAACAATACCTATTCAACACAGAACAACACACAGTTCACCTGGGAAGCACTCCTCCCTACCCAGGGTCTCATAGTATATATAGACCCATTCTCTTCTATTCCAGTTTTCTCTGAAGATGCCAGCCACAGATGCTGGCGAAACGTCAGAAAGAAACTCTTCTACAAAGCTGTTGGAAACAGATCCAGCAGTTGTACCTGTGGAGACAGTGTATCAAAGAAAATGTCCAATGTGGGTTGATACACAAGTGATCATACATGAAAAGGTCACTGGCACCCATGACACAGCACTTTTCACCAAGTGCTGTGTCATAGGAAGTGACATCAGCTGATGGTCACAAGGTGCTGGAAAGCACCGAAATGGCTGCAAAACTGCCAAGTCACCATGGATGAGTGACAGGTGTCCAGAGGAAGAGGCAGGGCCAGAAGGCCACATGGAACCCTGGGTATATAAGGGAGTTGCCTCTGGACACGTGTGAGTTGTTGGATGGTTAGATGGTTGGAGTTGTTGCTGTATATAGCCTTGTACAGAGAGGAACCAAGATTAAAGCCTCATCTGAGAGACGTCTATCTGTAGAGTCTTTTTACTCTTTCTAGAAGGGGAGAGGTGCTTCTTCAGCTCACAAGCTATTGCCTGCATCTGAGAAGGTGGTGACTCTGGTGCTGCACGTTGATGTGGATCATCACGCGCTGTGTAACTACACTAACAATACCTGAGTTTAGGACGAGCCATGCTGGATGAGGCCTTTTGAGTCCAGTGTTTGGTTTCCACAGGGCTAGTCAATATCCATGGGAAGCCCACAGGCAGGACATGAGTACGCTAAAACTATGCTTGTGTTCAACAAGAAATGTGAAGCATACAATAATTTCTAGTATATTTCCTGCTGTCTTTCTGCTAGCAGGTAAAGACTTTTTCATTTAAGGAGGCACTTGGTTTTTAATACGTTCTGGCAAATGGAGCTTTTAATGGGGAATGTTCTGTTTCTATTTCATTATGGTTTGTGTTTTTAAAGCTTTTAGCTTGCATTTTAAACTTGTGTCTTTTAAATAGAAGACCAATTTAATTGTGTCTTAACTTTTGTGCTACGAGTGTTTTGATTTGTATTGTGAATTTAGAAGGTTGCATACCACCTTGGATACCATGCTGGGGGAAAAGCGGAATATAAATTAAGTACATAAAATAAGTTTCTAGTTCTGAGTAAATTACTTTTGAAGGGTCTAGTACAAGGTCAAGCAGCTTTTGATTGCCCACTCAGTCTGTCAATCAATTAATGCCATCAAAATGGATTTCAGAAGATCCTAACATTGTTGTGTAGAAGAGAAGACAAAGACAGGACTCAGGCTATTCGCTCCTCCAACCACCATTGTTTAGCTGATTGCGCTGCAGAGGGGCGGGATAAAAATTATATTATTATCATCATCATCATCATCATCATCTCTGGTTTGACTTAGCTGACTGACACCATGAATGATGGCTGAATGATGGTGTCAAATCCCATTTGATCTTTTGAGCATATAAGGTGACTGTATGGCATAGTTAAAGGCAGGGTAGGCAACCTTTCCCCTTTAAGGGCCAAGGGACTTCAGCTTCCAGAAGCCTCTGCCATGTTAGCCAATAGTCCCATGTTGGCCAATAGCTCCTGGGATTCTGGGAGCTGAAGTCCCTCGGCCCTTAAAGGGGAAAGGTTGTCTACCCCTAGTTAAAGGGGACCAAGGGCCTTTACAGACTGCCAGAAATAATGGAGCTTGAGACCACTTTAACTGCTCTGGCTCAATGCTAGGGAATCATGGGAACTGGAGTTTTTTCTGAGACATTGAGCCTCTCTGTCAGAGAACTCAGGTGCCATAATAAACTACAGTTCCTATGATTCCCTAGCATTGAGCCAGGGCAGTTAAAGTGGCCTCAAGCTGTATTATTTCTGGCAGTCTGTAAAGGCCCCAAGTCAAATTGGCAAGAGAAGTTGTGACTCAGATTAAATCGTTTGATATGTAGGCACTCTCTTCCCTCTTTCTCTCCAAGCCTTGCCTTCTGAGGTTTGGCCTTGTCCTATCTTCCTCTCTATTATTTTCATTCACCAACTTCTCCTTCCAGGCACATTTTTTTTCTTTTTTAAAATAATTTTTATTAAACATAAAGACAATTAGAAACACATTTCTATGAGCATACCTAAAACACAAACAACAATGACAAACACTAAAAAACCCTAAACTATTGAACAAAAATGAACATACACTCCTGATTCCCGCCATCATCACCACCATACTGATAGATATACAGTGGATTCTCGTATACCACAATTTCTCTACTTTCTTATAAATGATAAAATATTTATGCCTCTAGCACATCTTAACTGTGTTTACTTTACAAAACCTAAAACTGATTCATATCTCCAATAAGACTGCAAATATATAATAAACATTTTCCAACCTTTCTTAAAATTATTTAAAGATTTCTCTTTTTTCTCAGCATTACCAATTTGTCAGTTTCAGTCAGATCAATAGTTTTTATCAGCCAATCTTCTTGTGTCAGCATGTCATTGTCTTTCCATCTCTGTGCTCATTACATCCCATTCTTAGAGAAGGATCAGATAACAGAAGATCTCTGATGTTGCTAGTTAGTATTTTTGTCTTGTTTTGTTTGTTGAGAAATGAGAATAAATAATTAAATAAGGTAGTTAATATAGTCTGAAGCGAGGGACATAATAAAAGAAGAATGCAGACAGACACTTTCAATAAACAAAAAGAAAGAAAAAACATGGATGACAGAAAAAACACTACAAGCAATAAGAAAAGAAGAAAAGAAAAACAAAAGGGAGATAGGAACAAACTAAGAATTATGAATGCAACAGTACAATGGCTTGTGCGGAAAGATAAAGAAAATTACTACAATGACAAATGCAGAGTAATGGAAGACAACAACAACAAGGGAAGAACAAGGGATCTATTTCACAAGATCTGGGAAATCAAAGGAAAAGTCAAACCAAGGACTGGGATGATCTATGACAATAAAAATAACATAATTCAAGACCAGGAAGGAATAAAAAGATACTGGATGCAATACAGAAGAATTATACAAAAGAGATGATAAAATGACGGACACGTGGAACGAACAGCCATATGAAGATGAACTGCAAATTCTAAAAAGTGATGTGGAAACTGCAATAAGAGAAATAGCAAAAAAAAAAAAAAAAATATCACCAGGAGCAGATGATATTCCAATTGAACAGCTACAATCCACATTGACAGAGTCAATTCTAGTGCTAAACAACATATGTCAATAGATATGGAAAACAAAACGATGGCCAACAGATTGGAAGCAATCAATATACATCCCTATCCATAAAAAGGGAGACATAAGAGACTGCAACAACTATAGGACCATAACACTGACCTCCCATGTCAGAAAATCAGGCTCAAAATTCTGCAATATAGACTCCAACCATACATGGAAAGAGAGATCCCAGAGGTCCAAGTGCGGTTCAGGAAAGGTAGAGGCACTAGAGATCACATTGCAAACATATGATGGCTAATGGAGCACACCAGGGAATTCCAAAAAAAAAAAAAAATCAGCATGTGCTTTATAACTATAGCAAGCCTTTGACTGCATAGACCATAAAAGACTATGTAGTGCCCTTAAGGACATGGGAGTGCCAACACATCTGATAGTCCTGATGAGGAATCTACTCAGGACAAGAGGCTACTGTCAGAACAGAATACGGAGAAACAGAATGGTTCTCAGCTGGCAAAAGGGTCAGACAAGGCTGTATCCTTTCACCCTATCTGTTCAACTTGTTTGCAGAACATATTATAAGACAAGCAGGCTTAGATGGAAGAAGGAGGAGTGAAAATAGGAGGAAGGAATATCGACAATCTAAGACAATCCAAATTGTGGCCGCGACGCATTTGCGCATGCACAAACGTGTCGTGACTGCCATTTTGATTTCCAGAATGGCGATCGCGGCTGCAGAGCGGCAGCAACCTTCGGCCTGGGCCGGTAAGTCCGGGACCGGGGCCTTAACTGGCCCCCGGGCCATAGGTTGCTGGTCCCTGATTTAAGATATGCAGATGACACCATCGTACTAGCAGAAAACCTCATGGAGCTGGAACACCTATTAAGGAAGATCAAAGAAGGAAGTGCAAAGGCAGGCTTAACGTCAGGGGGTAGGCAACCTTTTTGAGCCGGGGGCTGGGTTGCTGTCCCTCAGACAATTGGGGGGCTGAAGCACCCAAAATAAATTAATAAATAAATAAATATAAAAATATATATTTTTAAAAAAATTAAAAATATATGCATGCACACTCTCTCAGCCCCAGAAAAGCCATGGCAAAACCCCTGTGGAGATTTTGCCAAGAAAACCCCAAGAACAAGTAATAACAACAATAAATATCATCATGGCAGGGGGGGGGTGGCGGCGGTGGCAGGACTGGCCTGTGGCCGGTCCAAAGGCCTCGGGGGGGTGCATCTGGCCCCCCGGGCCTTAGGTTGCCTACCCCTGCTTAATGTTGAACATAAAGAAAACAAAAATAATGACCACCGAGGACCTTCACAAGTTCAAACTAGACAATGAAAGCTCATAAAATCATAGAATTGAAAGAGACCACAGGGTCATCAAATCCAACTCCCCTGCCATGCAGGAACTCCCAATCAAAGCATAATCGACAGATGACCATCCAGCCTCTGCTTAAAGTCCTCCAAAGAAAGAGACCCCACCACTCTCTGAGGGAGAGTGTTCCACTGTCAAAAAGCCCTTATTGTCAGGAAATGCCTCCTAATGTTGAGGGGGAATCTCTTTGCTTCTGTCGTTCAGTTAATCTCAAAGGTCTTGCAAGTTCTGTTGTTCAGTTAGTCTCAGAAATAGAAATAACAAAAGAATTCCCATACCTGGGATCAAACATTGATAGAAATGTGGACTGCAGTCAGGAAATTAGAAGAAGACTAAGAATGGTGAGGGCAGTCATGAAAGAACTAGAAAATATTCTAAAATGCAAAGATATACCACTCAGCACAAACGTTAGAATCATACAAGCCATCATATTCCTTATTTCCATGTATGGATGTGGGAGCTGGACAGTTAAGAAAGATGATAAGAAGAAAATGAACACATTTGAGATGTAGTGCTAGAAAAGAGTGTTGAGGATCCATGGACAGACAAAAAGACAAACAAATGGGTCCTAGAGCAGATCAATCCAGAAACCTCCTGGAAGCCAAGATGACCAAACTGAGACTGTCGTACTTCGGATGCATCATGAGAAGAGAGGACTCTTTGCAAAAAACAATAATGCTGGGAAAGGTGGAGGGAAGTAGGAAGAGAGGAAGGCCACATGCCAGATGGATGGACTCTATTAAGGAGGTCACAGAGGGTCTTGGATTTGTCTCATCCATAGGGTCCCCATGAGTCGAAATCAACTCAAGGGCAGTTAACAACACGAAAGTTAATAGTGTGGTTTCCAGTGGCTGGGTCTGAAGTAAAGGTATCTATTATCTTGTGCTTCTGGGTTCATCTTGGAAACTTCAGTAACCTGTCTCATTCTCGTAAGCAAAAGAAGACCTTTCTTTCAAGTAGAATTTCCCACCCATCCTCACCTTCCAGAATGGAGGAGAATGAAGTATAATAGATACAAAGATAAAGAATCTATAAATGAGACATTGTTGAAATCTACTTTCATATTGCTTCTACTACTATTAGCTTACAGGATGGGCTTGCTGCAGCAGACAACATCTTACAAGAGGCATCTTTTTTTGTGGCACAGAGAAGAAATGCCTCTTCTTCCAGCCATGCTTTTTGTGCACACTGTACTTGTATTTAACAGGTTTTTTAAATTGTTGCCAGTTAGGATCACAATTTAATTGCTCAGATGTTTTCTTCAGTCTCTGATAAGCAAGACTTGAAAACATGTACATGTTTACTTGGAATTAAATCCACAGAACTGATTGGGACCTCTACACATGCTTGCCATTGCATTCTAAATGTTGCAGCTCTGATGATAAAAAAATTCTATCTGGGACCCAAACATAGAGTTGTTTCCATGCGACACAACTATAGCAATTCAATACTACTTTAACTTTAATTTTAACTTTAGTACCATCATATGTATTCCTGGGATTTGTAATCTAATGAGGTATTTAGAATTCTCTGCTAGCGAGTATTAATGCTGTCATTCAAGGGAGTGCACTAAGTACTAAGTAATTAACTAAACTACAAATCTGAGGATTCCATAGGATGAAGTCATAGCAGTTGTTGTGCAGTGTGGATCTACCTTTCATTGGAACATATAATAATCCAACTTGGGGTGATAGCAGTTTCATCCTTGCTCTTGCATCTTTCTCCACCTATGGAAGAAAGAAATATTATTTCCACTACGTAATCGGAAAGGGAATGAGTGAGTGATGTTGAAACATTTTGTACACACAGATGCACTTTATATTGTGAGGAGTGGCAAGAGTTGTGTGCACTAAAGGGTCTTTGAATGGGGGGGGGAGTTTCACTCAAAGGACAAGTTCAAAGTTCAAGATAACATTAACCCATCAACTTTTCACCTCCAGTGCATTCTGCATGCCAAAAAAGAAAAAGAGAGAGTCTTAATTGCTTCCCTAATGCATACTGAATTAGAACTTGGCCAGTAATACTCCATATATGTGTTTGCACAATAATGAATAATGAAAAACAGAACATTTGCTTCAAATAATAAGCAATATTGTGGGTCAGAAGAGAATAGAAAGTAAGGTGTGCTGACAACTTATTATGAGACATGGATGATTTCCCAGAAAGTCAGGACTCATAAAGTTCAGAGGCATATTGCTTGCTTGGATGTCAAAACATTGTACTCTTTTTGTTGCTCTTGTACAAGTTAAATAAGGATGTCAAACATTGCCCTTGACTTTGCGGAGTGATGTCTGCACAAACATAAGGAAACAAAAGAACAAAACAAGCTTGGAGTTATTTCCAATTACATATTCTAATTCACCGTATCCAGGTTTCAGTTTTGCGCATGGGAACTTTTGAGGAAAAAGTGTTGAAGAAAAGAAATTCACCTCTACAGATTTTCCAAAATATACTGGTTAATTGCAACATATTGAAAAGATTTCATGACACCACAAGTAATGTTTTCTACAGAGACAATGCTGGGTGTGAATTATGAGAAGGGCACCTTCAAGTTGGGAAATGCTTGCCATTGTACCCAAGTTGTTTTTATACCGCAAAGCTACATTTGTTTCCTCCAGATTTGTTTCCCTGAGAAAAGTAACTAAAAATTGTATTTGTCAGCCATCTCATTATTTTTTCATTTACCTGATGCTGAAAAATAATGTTCAGTATATTTTAAAAAAGACAAACAAATGTGTGTCTCCTCTCCATTTCCTTTAGAGGATACATCTGTACTGTAGGAATAGTGCAGTTTGACACCACTTTAAGTGCTATAGCTCCATCCTATGGATACCTGGATTTGTAGTTGTACAGGGGCTTTAGTTTTCTCTGACAAAGAACACTGGTCCCTCACAAAGCTAATAATCCTAGGATTCTGTAGGATGGAGCCATGGCAGTTAAAGTGGTGTCAAACTGCATTATTTCTACAATGTAGATGCACCCAGTGAGGCTATGGAAATCAAGGGTTTCTCAGAACTAGCCTGAGCCACTCAGATTCACCCATATGGATCTGGGAGATCATAATGCATGTAAGAAGTATGAAATATTAAAGTTCATAATCTGACTTGAGACTCCTGTGCCAGAATTACTAATTCAGCCATTTTACAGAAACCTGAAGCCAACCATTTATTTTCTTAACATTCTGTAAGAGCCATCTCTGGGTCAGGAGGTTCATGGTAAAAATGTACCTAGGAACTTCAGCTAACTGTAGCTCCCACAGGCATTTTCACTATGTGTTTTCAGTAATACATCTCTTTACTTACTTATTCATAACAAACATTTGTACCACCTGTTTTCACCGCATTCTAAGCAGATGGTGATGATGACAACAATGAAGAATAAGAATTAACTTTATTTATACCCCACCTTCTTCCCAAAATCAGGGGTCATGGTGGCTTACAAATTAAGACAAATTAAAACATTTTTAAATCAACATTAAAATGGAATTGACCCATTAACACCACCAAAAGCATGCGACTGAGAATGTTAAAAAGCAATTTTAAAAACAGGACAATTAAGGGAGGTTGTGATCATTCTTTCTCTCCTGCCATAAAATTTGTTATTATTAATAGCATGTTGGTTATCATGATTTGGGGGTGATTGGATTGCACAACATCACTGCAGGCATATCATTGAAGGGCACTGGTTATTGAACCATCTGATGAAAAAGCAGAGTGTGAGTTTGCTTTTGCTTGAAAAATGAGTTAAAACTAGTACTTGGAAAAGTATATGTAAGAGAGCTGGGAAAATTGGGCTTTTCTAGTCAAAGCACAGCTTGGGAAACCTTTGGTGTTTGGATTATAATTCTCATGTGTTTTCAAAAGCAGTCCTTGCAAAGATGATAAGAACAGAATTGGGGGGAAAAAAGTTTGATTTTTCCCCCCCTGTTCAGTGCAGAGCTTGGAAAACTTCCAGACAGAGAAGTATATTTTCATTTTAGAATTTTTGGGATTTTTTTTAATTTGACTGATATGCCAATAGCAACTGCAATTGGTGCTAAATTACTGGTGTTTGATATCACCATTGGCTTGCCCCCTATGGCATCAGTAGAAGCTGTCCCTAAGTCTCAAGTTTTGGCCCTGAAACCTCAGGGCCTAAGGATGTTTTTATAGTACCCTGGGGTGTTCCTAACCTTGCAACCCTGGGTGGGATTGTTGAACAAATTGGACAGAGAAGGCAGTAAGAGTCAAGGAGACTTTGAGGGCCAAATGCTTCAGAAATGGAATATGGCCAAGTAACCATTACAGGTCAGAAGTCACAAAGATTGAGTTGAAAATCCCTGTAGTAGATACTTTCTTGTTGATTTTCAAA
>CM034708.1:130602560-130614281 GCA_020142125.1 Phrynosoma platyrhinos | reverse complement strand
CCCCCCCCCCCCCCCGGTAAGTCTTGAGAGCTTCATCCAGAAACCATGATCTGTTGCAAAGCTAAGAAAACAAACTTATAAAACTACCTATGGTGATAGATGGCCCTGTTAAAAAGGAATTAAGAAAGTGAAATATAATGTAGGAAAAAAGAATTATTACCTTGAACTATTAATACTTAATATTAGTACAGAATGTAAGGAAATACTAAAGGCTTTTTAGATGAACACATGGAAGAAGTAAATTTTAAGTTACTGTTCTGATTTATGCTTATTCTTTCCTCAAGATCAACATCATAATCTTCATATTAGCAGTGAAAGCATCATGCAGAAGAAGGCAACGTTCACTGGAGAAAGCTGGTATCATGTAAGTTTGTAGCCATGGCTGATAATTAAGAATATCACACGGAGGCTTACCATGGTTAAAACATGGCTAAATCATTCCTAAAGCGCACTGGTGTGATCGTCAGTCACGCTTGTCTCCTGTGGTTAAATAGCATTCGCTGTGCTCCCATCATCAAAGCATTTGCAGAGCAGCCATTTATTCAATAATGGAAGTTCCCGTTATTGAAGAAATGGCTGCTCTGCTAATGCTTTGATGAACTCCCCTCCAAACCTGTCAGTCACCAGCATGCTTTAGGAATGATTTAGCCACGTTTTAACCATATGTGATATTCTCCTAAGTAGTAATAACATTAGCCTGCATTCTCTATCTAGTTAAGTAGCTTAACTAACAACCTGTACAAACCAGCCAAAAGGGCTGACCTGGGGGTGGAGCTGCCACCCCAATGCCACCATCACACCACGCGCCCCATCGCATGGTAGGCGGTGTCAGGGTGCTCCCTTGGCACAACGTACAGACACGCTGTGCCAAAGGAGCGCATAAAAGCTGCCACTGCTGCAGCAAAGGTGGCTTTTTGCCTTCCAAAAAGGAGTGCCATTTGCAGTAAAGTGCCAGATCAGGGCCACGGCGTGCGATTGCCCCAGCCCCAATGCAGTGCTCCCAGGGGAAGTACGGAGCCACCCCTTAGGGGCCATCTGTAGAGCCCCTAAATAACTTCTCCTGACCTAAATC
This sequence comes from Phrynosoma platyrhinos, assembly GCA_020142125.1. NCBI lineage: Eukaryota > Metazoa > Chordata > Lepidosauria > Squamata > Phrynosomatidae > Phrynosoma > Phrynosoma platyrhinos. The sequence goes on along the minus strand of CM034708.1, from coordinate 130,613,209 downwards.
CCCTCCAAGTCACCCATAGTTCACAGGCAGAATGGACCTCCTTTTCCCCATGCAGTTGATGCCTGGTTAAGTATGGAGGGAGTTATGATTGTAGGTTTGGATTTAGACGGATTGAAATCAGTAAAGACAGAATTTTGATTTCTGACAGACAGGATTGGCAGGTAATACTGACAGAGTGTTGAGCTGACACAGACAGAATTTTGAGCTAGCAGAGACAGATTTTTTGGTTTGAACAAGAAGGGAGAACTGCCTATGATACGGGAAAGGCCAAAGAACAGAATATTCGATTTTTAAAAATTTTCTCATACTATGTCTAATAAATCTGTTTCTGTTATCATGTTAAACCTGTCTCGGGCTAGCTGTCAAGCCTGAATTGGAACCAGGCCAAACATACTAAACTAAAGAAACCACACAACAACACAACCGCAAGTTCACATTTATAGTTGTCACCCTGAGACCCAGTAACTGAATTTAGCAAGGAAAGATTTGGGGAAACAAAGGCAAGGTGAGTGGCAGGATTCCTAGGGGTTGGCATTTGGGGGCCAAGCTAGATAATGGGACCTGTCATGTACATTATAATTGTGGCAGTAGTGTCAAAGTTGTGACTAAGTAGCAATTATTAATATTAACTAATTGCCTAGATATACTCATCTGTAACTATTTTGTTTTAGCATTTGTTACTTATTCATGATTTTGACATTATTGCCACAATTGTAATTCCTCCCCCTCCATAATGCCACTGCTACTTTACTGGGCATCAACTACATGGGGAGAAGCGAGGTCCACTCTACTGATGATTGAAATATGGCTGAATGACATTTCCTTCAAGTTTTGGGAGGAGGATTGGGCCAGGAGAGGACCCTGATGGGGTAGTAAGGCATTATTTTTGCCCCAAAACTAAAATGGAAACAGATGTTTATTGGGAAAAGAAAGCCCAAATCTTGCACAATTTAGGAATTTGCCTGACTTTCTTGACTGGAATTAAAGGGCCCATTTCTCCTCAACTCTGTGCTAATAGATGGAGAAATTCTACCATCTGCTTTTTGGAAGGTGCAAATCAGTAATTGGTTTCTCTATCTGTAATGAACTGAAAGTAGAGAAACCAATTATGTAAGCCTTCTGCCATAAAAATATAGCACAGTCTTAACAAAGTCCCATAAGAAATAAGACACAAAGCTGACATTTGACCTTAGCTGTGTTTTATACTGTAAATCTGCATTTCAAACTTGCACCTTTCAGAATTCTTTCTTTTCTGTGGTAGACTTGGCTGTATATGCCAGGGCTGACAATATTTCATGCCTTAATACAAGTTATGTTGTTATTTTCATTTAGTTCGGTTATGCGGACTGCTTTCCTCCTCCTCCTATTGATCAGTGCTACCTGGCTACTGGGTCTGATGGCAGTGAACAGTGATGTGATGACATTTCACTACCTCTTTGCCATCTTTAGTTGTTTACAGGTATAGTACATTTCTGTCTTTATAGATTGCCTTCAGGCACCTCCTCATGCTCTTTGCTGATATATCACTTCTCTAATGATGTAATACTAAGTGGCTAGAAATTGTAAAGAGAGTGGCTTTCACTTTCCTTTTTTCACTGAAGGATTTTTTTCAAGTAAGTCAAGGGCAGGTAAATGACACATAGGCTTTATGTGGTCTCCAGTGGAGCAACTCACCCTAGCATTTTCAATAATTTTTTCAGGGGCTTTCTAGTTGCTGTGAGATACAATGTTGCTGTATTTTGGGGGTGGGGATCTATTTTAGGTCAAGGGGAAAATCTGGATGTGACTTCTGGTCATTCTGGTTATGAAAAAGGCATCTTCAATGCCAGGCTAGAGGTCCTTCAGAACACTGTGAAATCCTCTCTCCATGGCCCCTAGAAGGTGGTGACTTTTAGGGAAAAATATATGAATAATATTTTTAAATGCCCAGGAAGCGGAGGGAGGTTGATGTGGGGCCTACTGAAGTCTTGCAGGAAGTGTGTACAGTAACCCATACCTGGTATAGTTGCCCACTCCTGGACTAAGGAAATGTTATTATGACAAGCACCAGTAGATGGATCTTATATCAACTGCATAACTAAAAAGATGCAGCTAGTATGCTTTAGAAAGGAATGTATAACATCTGGCTTGAATCTGTCTCTCCATTCTCAGTTATTTCTTACATTATATCCATGCCTGCTAATCTTTAAAGCAGGGGTAGGCAACCTTTCCCCTTTAAGGGCCGAGGGACTTCAGCTCCCAGAAGCCTCAGCCATGTTGGCCAATAGTCCCATGTTGGCCAATAGCTCCTGGGATTCTGGGAGCTGAAGTCCCTCGGCCCTTAAAGGGGAAAGGTTGCCTACCCCTGGTTTAAAGTGTGTTTTTAACCTGTTCCTTCTGCTTTGAATTGTTTGAAAGACCAGTTAACAGAAAAAAATTAATATACTCAACACCAAGGGTCATACTGGACACTTAGATGTGATCTGTGAGACTGGAAGTAATTTGCTCATTGTCATTTAGTACATAGGAACATGGGAAGATTTCCTGATAATAAGTATGATCATTTGTTCATCTAACTCAAGGGTAGGCAACCTTTCCCCTTTAAGGGCCAAGGGACTTCAGCTCCCAGAAGCCTCAGCCATGTTGGCCAATAGTCCTGTGTTGGGCAATAGCTCCTGGGATTCTGGGAGCTGAAGTCCCTCGGCCCTTAAAGGGGAAAGGTTGCCTACCCCTGAAACTCATGGGTGGGAAAAGTGTGGCTGTGGTCTACGTCCAGCCTGCAAGGCTAATTTTGTGTCCCCAAATGCAAAATAAAAAACAAAAAACATCCCACCCCAAAATGCTCCCTAGGGCAATTTTGCTCTACTTTGGTCCTCCATGGGCCATTTTAGTCCCAGTAGAGAACAGTTGTGTACAAGAAAGTGACTCCAAAGTTGTCCATTCCAGTCTAGCTCAGGGTGGAAAAACTGTAGCCATCCAGATGTTTTAGCATATAATTACCAGGAGTTCTACCCATTATGGCTATCTGTAAAAGCCGGTAGGTGATGTAGTTCCAAACCAGCGTCTTGCAGTGGTTTGAATGTTGGATTATGACTCTGGAGACTAGGGTCTGAATCCCAGCTCAGTCATAGAAACACAATGGGTGACCTTGAGCAAGTCATACTCTCTCAACCTTAGAGAAAGGCCAAACCTCCTCTGATGAAACTTGCCAAGAAAGCCTGGTAATAGGTTTGCCTTAGGGTCGCCCTAAGTCGGAAACAACTTGAAGGCCCACAAAAACAAAGACCCAACATCTATGCATCAAAGGTTTTCTCACTCTGATTTAAGTCAGTGTTGGCTACTGTGATTATCGAAGTGATAAGCCTTGGACTAAGGCTTGTCCTCAAGCCATTGACTGCCACTCCCTGGAGAGTTTCCAGGCAAGAAAGAAACAGTTGCAGTCAATGGGCACAAATATCGTCCCAGTCCTTGGCACATTGGGAAAACCCTGCTGGTCCCTCACATCAGAGAGCTTAAGAAGCAATGTGCTACACTGTCTGACAGTGGCTGGGCCTAGTATTTCCCAGTCCTGTATGGAGATACAAAGGACTGAACCTTCTACATGCAGACCATATACTCTCCCACTACACTACAGCTATCATATTTACCACTCTATAAGTACAGTAGTTCCCCCAAGAGAAAGACATATATTCTAAACAACAGCCAGTAGACCCCCAGCTACATTAAAGAACATAACATAAAAGATGAGAGTGTCAATTTTATTAGTTCTCAAACTTGCAATTATTATAGCTCATCAATTGTGCTTTGTTTGAGATAAGGACTTGCCTGTTGGGATCTTTCTTTTTACACAGTTCTTCTGTTCAGAAATTCAGTCACAAGATTCTACTCTCTTTTAATGAGGAAATTATTCCCATGAACAATGTATAACACTGTTCTTAGAAGAGTTAAAAGGGTTCTCTTTCTTCCCATCTCCCTGCCCTTCATGATCCCATCATGGCAGATATATACTGCCCTTCCCTTCAGTTATGACATGCTGCCATAGGGCAATGTGGCATTTTTGGTAGGTTTATTAAATACTTCCAATCCACACCATGTATGAATTCACAGTGCGTGCCAACAGATTGCCACAAGAACTATCTGGAAGAAGGATGAGAATGATAATAGTACTGGTTCAGGGCATGCAGATAGATAGGTAGATAGATAGATCAATAGAGATATAAGAATATTAATTTATATGGCACAAGATGATTTGATGAAATATGTGTAGAATGTCAGAAATCCCACCAGACCAATGGAAGTTCTTCACATAATGCATAGTTATGGCATTTGCTCTCACATGTTGTGGTGATGGGCACCAACCTAGATGGCCATAAAAAGGGATTAGAGATTCATGGAGGTTAGGACTGTCATTGGCTATGCTCTATACTGTCTCCAAGATCAGAAACTGCATGCCTCTGAACACTTGTCCCTGGGGAACAGCAGTGGGAGTAGCTATTGAGTTCACGCCTCACTTGAGGGTTCCCATTCCCCAGGGTTGGCCAGTAGCCATAGGATTGTTGTTGTTCATGTTCTTCTTGTTGCTGTTGTGTGCCATCAAGTAATTTCTGACTTATGACGACCTTAAAGCTAACCATTATGGGATTTTCTGGGCCTGAGAGTGTGTGACTCACCCAAGGTCACTCAGTGAGTTACCATTACCGAGTAGGGAATCGAACCCTGGTTTCCACAGTCATAGTCCAATGGTCAAACCACTGTATCACACAGGCTCTCTGGACTAAATAGGCATTTGGTCTGATCCAGAGAGGCTCCTCTTAGTGTTTTTCTGGCTGCATTCGTTAGTATGCAAGATTGTAACATGCCTTCTTTCTCTTTTCTCTTCCTGATTCCTCTCAAAAAATCTAGGGCCTGTTCATCTTTTTCTTCCACTGTATTTTCAATAAAGAAGTGAGGAAACATTTGAAGAATACTTTCACTGGAAAGAAGCCACTTCAAGATGACTCCACAACAACAAGAGCAACATTATTAACAGTAAGGAGTAGTTGTGCAAAAGCATTTCTCGGTATATAGATGCAGTACTGTATGTTGTCAAATGTGCAAATGCCAAATGTTATCTAGCTTCCACACCATCATAACTGGGCTCAGAACTCTGTTCATTTACAAGAAATACTCTCTTATGGCTGATAGGGGCCGCAAGAACCGCACACCGCAGCCCAGATCCTTCCTTTTGCCGCCCCTAAAAGAGCGGCAAAATGCTGCTCCTTTTAGGGGCGGCAAAAGGCCTCTCTAAGAGCCGGTGCCATGGCTCTTCCGTGTCCTTTTGGCACAGCATGTCTGCAGACTGCGCCGGGAGGGCGTCCAGACGCCATGCACCATGCGTACAAGCACGCGGCATCAGGATAGCGTCAGGGTAAGGTTGGGGCGGCTGGCGTGCGGCTGCTTCACCCCCAGGCCGGCCCTTTGGGCCAGTCTGCAATGCCCCATAATTAAACAAAATACAAAGCTTTCTGGTCAAAAACTCATCTCTTAGGTTCATAATTTTTAAAACTCTTCTGAGTTTTAAGTTTGATCTCAGTCATTTACTTGCTACTGCTTAAAAGTACTGATTTGTTGCATTGTTCTCTTGAAGTTTTTGATTGCTACTGGTGGTGTCTAAAACACTCATGTTAAGGAAGTATTTATTGTTTTTGGATCCCAAATGAGTTTCTGCACAAATCATAATTGTTAGCCTATTATATAACTAAGTTCTATTTTTATTATTTTGATTGTGCTAGGTTTTGTTTGTAGGATTACAGTGATTGCTTAACAACTTTTGCCCCTCTTTTCCATATGCATTCCATCTATTAATGTAACCATAATCAATCAGTTTTATTGATCCAGTCAACAGACCACACAGTTAAAAAATCATACCTATCAGATATGACAGAAAAAAGAAGCAGCATAACAGTAAAATCTATAAACAAATTAAATCTCAAAGTATTGAAATGAAGGTTCTTAGATAAAGATTTAAGCATATAATAATAATAATAATAATTTATTTATTTGTTTGTTTGTTTGTTTGTTTCTATCCTGCCCCCCCTGCCGAAGCAATCGGGGCAGCTTACAAAATTAAAATGTCACAATATACAATCCCAAAGAACCCCCTCCCACCCCTTAAAATAGCATTAAACATCAAGCATAGAAAACAATAAAAACAATAAAACAAACAGCTATAACATCTAAAAAAAATCATAATAGCAGGTAGGCAACAGATTATGAATGAATGTGACAGAGGGTAGAGATAGGGTGAGCTCACTCCTTAGGCTGGGAAAAACTAGTCTGGAAAGGCCTGCCAGAAGAGATCCATCTTTATAGCCTTCTTGAAACTGTTTAAACTGGTAATCTGACAGATCTCGGCCGACAGGCCATTCCACAATCTGGGAGCGGTTGCCGAGAAGGCCCTCTGGGAGGTTGCAGACCGCCTAGTTTTGACAGGCTGAAGCAAATTCCTCCCAGAGGACCGAAGTGCACGGGGTGGATAATACGGAAGGAGGCGGTCCTAGAGATAGGTTGGACCCAAGCAATGTAGAGCTTTAAAGGTCATAACCAACACCTTGTACTGGGCCTGGAAACTGATTGGCAGCCAGTGAAGTCTTTTCAAGACGGGTGATATATGGTCTCGCCTGGATGCGCCGGAGACCAGTCTGGCTGCCATATTCTGTACTATTTAAAGTTTCCGGACTAAGCACAAGGGTAACCCCATGTAGAGCACATTACAGAAATCAAGACGAGAGATCACCAGCGCATGTACCACAGTTTCAAGATCCCTTACTTCCAGGAAAGGGCGCAGCTGGTGGATCAGCCGAAGCAATGTCATCATTGCTTTCAATATATAATGACTACAGTTTCAGTTTTATTGCTTTTGGGAAAGAGCAATAGACATCAAGAAAGAGAAAGGAAGAAACAGAAAATTGGGGGGGAAAAAGTAAAATATAAACCCAATGCTTTATAGAAAAGACTCACTTATTCCAGAGTCAATCAACATCATTTTCTTTTCTCCACATCTGAATTAGCTTTAAATTATAGTCTCAAGTGCCATAAAACTTCTCATCTTTTTCATATTAATTTAAAACAATTCTGTCATTTTTGCACAGACACAGTGTTCCTTGTAGTCATGAATGTATTTGAAGCAACAATCTAGATTTGTGGTGAAAGAACACTAACACTTTGCCATGAGAGGAGTTCTGCTTGCCTGTTATCTTGGCAGTAGTGATCAGACAAATAATATTTATGGGAAGCTTTGTAGAAAAAGTCACATTCATTTGTTGAAACGCTCTATCCAAAAGTAGTGAAACATGAGAACAATGTCAAATTTTATGTGAAGTTAACCTGGCCAACTTCATTTCCAGCAGTTGTTAAATATGTGAGTTCAAGTCAAATAACTTTTGGGAAGTCCAGTAAATCCTGAATTTGAAATAGTTGTTGGCATTTTAATGAAGTCTTATGTTCTTGAAAACTCTCTGCAGACTACGTTACATTGACCAGCTTCTCCCTACTTAAATCTCAAGTGGTCCATATCTAAAATGTTAGCAGGCTGCAGAGTTTACAAAAAAATATAGAATAAGATTTGGCATGAAAAGTCTGTATTAAATAAAATGAAGCAGAAATGCTAGAAACCTCCTCACCACCAAAATAGATGGTGCAGTAAGCAATACCATTTTTTGAGGAGAGTAATTTATATCTGGCTTGCCATTGATGGGGAGTAAAGAAATAAATATCCTGGCTCATCCAAGAGATGGGAAACAAAATAAATACCAGTCTTAGCTCAAACCATCCACAAAATTAAAAGTCTCCTATTTTTTAATGACAAAGGTCAAAGCAACAGAAGGGATGATGCTCAGCAGTAGAGCTCAACGCTGTATATGTAGAAACAACCAGGTTCAACCTCTGGTATCTCCAGCTAAACAGACAAAAGACATAGGTATCTAGAAGCTTAACAACCTCTTCTGTTCCTTTCACATTCTGAGCTTTATCCAAATTATGGAACAACTTGTGTCTAGTTCTTTGTATACAGGGTAAACATTGTGGATGACTGAGCTGGTAAAAACCTAGCATCATCCACTTATAGAAAAACAGTAACAGCAAAGCTTCAGTTTTTTCCCGTTGAGTATCTTTGCCCATTAAGATACTACCATAGATCTTTAATGCAGTCTTTGCCCCACTGAATTGGCTAAACTATTTTGATAATGTTGTAAGTGGGAGGATTGCCAAAATCCTGTTATAGAGGTCAGGATGGAATGGTTATCTCAAGGTAAGAAGAAAAGAGAAGGAGGTCATCAGCTTCTAAGTTTGTTCATGTATGTGATTTTTTTTCATTTAATGTCCACTGTGTTTGAATTAACATTTCTGATGCTGAAGCACATATAGCAGTATGCCATTATGTTTGGTAGAAAGGTCTTTAATTGAACTCTATATTCCTGCATGATAGGGGGTTGGAATAGATGGCCTTTGAGGTCCCTTCTGACTCTGTGATTCTGTGATTCATCCATCTTTCCAATTGTAGGAAAAAAATGCTGGAGCCTTGCTAGAGAATTCAGTACATGATTCTGATGTGTATACAGCTCAGCTTTAATAATACCCAACAAAAATGGTTCTGAAAGAAAGTGTGTTGCTGATGAACATTTCTCTTTTCTCTCTCCTTTCAGCGGTCTCTGAACTGTAACGACACATATATAGAGGAGCCAAATATGTATCGCACTACTATTGGTGAATCCACAGTCTCCTTAGAAAGCACTGTCAGGTCAGCCAAGAGTCACAATAGCTACCTTGCTCATATTCTCAGGTAATCTGGTGGTGGCGCATGGCTTTCAGGCTTTCTTTTTCTTTGTGTGGCTTTTGAAGAGGGGGAGGGGTACTGCATTGCCACTTTTGCTGATGTTGTCCTTGCTTTATGTTTCTGTAGCTTTGTTTCAGTACAGTGCATTTTGTATCTTGTCTGTATATTTGCTGTTGCTATGCAATTTACTGGACATTTAAAAAAAAAAACAGATTAAAAGTGGATAGCACTGGCTCAACTAATCCTGCACAGTTACCAGGCAAGCAAAGCATTTGGCAGAGCCTACCAGAAATTCAAGTCTGCTCCTGGTATCATTTAGACATCAGTGCATTGATTTGGAAAGCTCATGTTTTTGTTTTTAGAGATGAAGCTGCCCAAAAGCTCAGTGTGTCATCAAGCCAAGCAAGGGCTGGTCATACAGAAGGTGATTCCTCCATTTTCCACAGGAAACCATCAAAATCCCATGGTAAGAGAAAAATATATGAGAAACAAACATTTATTTTATTGCCCGCTCACTGGCATCACCAGATTTTAGCATCCTGGTGCATGTAAAAAAAGTATAGAGTATTTGTCTAATTATCAAGTACTATTGACTAGGGCAGATGTAGTTCTGCTGGATTTTGCATCATGGTCCATCTTAGTGATGAAATCAGTACTCATATATAATGGAAAAAGTCAGACCACATAGATGAGGATGATGTAAATGTACCACTGTATTTCTAAGGAATGCACATAGGAGGAACAAAACACCTTTCCACCAAACATAATATCATACTACTTTATATACTACTATTCATATTACCTTCTATTACCACCAGCATCCATTTTGAAGGTGAACAAAATAGGGTTGTTACTTTCATAAATTTGATTCTCATAGATAAGAACAAATAATTTTACCATTTTTTTCTCCCATTGCAAGAAAGGCCTCAACTATTTACAGTTCAGGATTTATTTTGCTAAAAAAAACCCACAAAAATAAAAATACACTTTTTAATGCAGAATTTATGTGCAGAAAATACTTTCTATGCAGAAATGTTGTTTTCTGAACAGAAAATGTTGCCTTCTGTGTGTATGGGGGGGGGGATCAGTTTTTTTCACACAGAGTAAGCCCAAACTATGGAGACTCTTAATAGATTATCAGATTATCCTCATTCCAGTGCTCAGGGAATCTGTTTTCATCTATTATTTGGATATTTTCAAATATTATTTCCATCCCTAGAATAAAATGTGTATGTGGACACTCAGGTCATATATTTCTTTAGCTCAACACTTCCTACTCCACCTATCAAACATAACTGATGGTCAACAAAGTAAATCAACTATGTCTTTGTAGGAAAAGTGTTGGAGAGATGAACAGTCAGTGTTATTCTTTAATATGCAAAATGCATTATGACAAGGTTATTTGCCTCTCTTGCTACATGCAGTGAAAGACCTGTTACAACAAGGCCTTTGGGGCAGTTTTGTTTTTATTGTTCACAATTAATTTCACCTCCCTTATTATTATTTGCTTCTGCAGAGCATGACTCTGATTCTGACAGTGAACTGTCCCTTGATGAACACAGCAGTTCCTATGCTTCCTCTCACTCTTCGGATAGTGAGGAAGATGTGATAGATACAGAGAAGAAATGGAACACAGCCACTTCCAAAAGCAACGATCGAGGCCCCCTCCACAGCACTCCCAAGGGTAAAAAGAATAATAGCCAGAGCTCTGGCTCCTAGTATATATATATATGGTCTAACAAATCATTTGCAGTGCCCATATGGTGCATAGTACAGCATGGCCTCACCCTTAGAATATGTACATTTAGACACACAGCAAGCCAGGCAATATAGACCCTTGCCTGTGAATTAAATTCAC
>CM034708.1:130583015-130602460 GCA_020142125.1 Phrynosoma platyrhinos | reverse complement strand
AGCCACTGGGTTAAGTGATTTAAGACATGTTTGTATTTGGTAGAGGTTGAGAAAAGTAGAAGGATTTAGATCATCGCTATCAGACTTGTTCTCTGTGTCCAAGATAGTTGTGCATAAAATCATTCTGAGAATAGCAGAAGCTGTATAAAATGTCTCTAACCGTTGTTTCCAAAGTGACTATGTGTGTGTTGGGGGAGAGAGAGAGAGTTTAAAATTTGAATTGGTTTTGTTTGTGACCTGCAGTTGATTCAGTTCCCAATCATGTGAAACCCTACTGGCCATCTGAAGGCATCACAGCTAGTGATGGTGAGGAGCCAAATGCAAGGCAAAAACTGAAAGTGGAAACCAAGGTTAATGTAGAACTTCACCGGGAAAATCAAGGCAACCACAGCAGCGAAATACCTCAGGACAAAGAGAATGAAGTGCAGCAGAAGGAGAACAAACCATTTACTCAGCAAAACCACCAGCAGCCAGAACAGAGGAAAGGTAATAGGAAGTTTGTGCACATCATGAAGGATAAGGCTTTCATTGGTTGGCATGTGCTACCTCTGGGAACAGAAGCATTTCTCTCAGCACCAATTTCTTGGGAACACGAAAAGGAAAGTGCTATTGGCCTCATGTCCTGATTGTGGACTTTCCAATTGTCTGGTCAGCCAATGTAGAAGCAGTGTTGGACTAAATAGGCCATTTACATGCTTTTTGTTTAGTAAAACTTCTATTACAACCCAAAATACAGGGAAATAGTTCCCTTTTTAAAGATCATAGGTCACTTCACAAATTACAATTTTAGATATACAGTTAACAATTCTTAGGTTTACATTCTCAAAATTGTAGAGTGTGAAAGTGACAAGCAGGCATTTGAGAATCCATGTATCATAACTGATAGGCTGCTGCAATTTGTGGGATCAGTCTTGTTGAGTGTAAACATAGTGGCCTGCCTAGTTTCATCTCTCTCTGTCTCTCATGTCAAGTGGACTGCTGACATTTTTATTGAATGGTTCTGTTATTCTTCTACCCGTATTCATGTTTTGGGTATTCAGGTACACTGTGGGGATCTCCTCTGCATCCCACCTGTGATCCCACCTCCCATCCCATCCCAGTGACAATGTGAGACATGCCCTGGTTGTGGAATGCTCTTTCCCAGAGGCACCAGTGCTGACCAATTTTTGGCACCAAATTAAGACATGGCTACTTACTAAGGCTTTTTGTTCTTAGTCACTGTAGCCTGGTTCTTACCTTGCCATTGCTGATCTCATATCAATCTGTGGAAGTTTTATATGCAACTGCTTTAATTGCTTCTACCCTGAGAGCAAGCAATATAGAGTGGGTGTTTTTAGTCAATAATATTTTAATCAAGAAACAAATGAATCCATAGGAGCACAGGAGACTTCTTGAGCTTTCTTTTCCTGTGGTGTATTCAGGCTAACAACTTATTCTAAATTTGAGCAAGTGTAAATCCATATTATTCCTATTTAAACTTCATCTACTCTAATGTCCAGGTGGGCATCAGAAAACACTCAGCAAGGAGCACCCAGAAAAATGAGAGAGGCTGAGCTCTTTTCCATTTATTTTTCATCTGATTTTATCAAATGTTGCCACTCATCACTTCCTTTATCCCATGGCAGGCATACTGAAAAACAAAGTCACCTACCCTCCTCCATTGGTGGACAAAAACATGAAAAATCGGCTGCGGGAAAAACTGTCAGATTATAATCAAACCACAATCTCATCCAGAATGACTTCTGTTGGGACAAACAATGGAGTTCGAGCCAATTCAGACTCTGGGGTGACGATAAAGAGTCCAAGAAGAGACCAATCTCCAGAGCAAATAAATGGTTTGGCCATGAATGTCCATGTGGGAGCTGTAACTGCTGAGACCTCAGATTCTGAGTGAGTGCCAACTTGGCATATTACCTTTTCCTGCCTCCCTCTCCTGCCCTCTTGGGTTTCTGATGTTTACTCCTTTTCATAGACTGAACCCATCCTTCCATTGGCTGAAGCCCTCATTCTTTCTGTAGCCTATTTGGAGCATTCATTCTGGGCTTGGTAAACCCAGAGCTAAGAATAGGCTTTGGGCCAATGTCTCCTTTTCCCTCTTCCTCCGTTCCTCATGTGCACTGGTTTCTGAGCATCACTCCTGGTTTGTTTCAAGCCAAAATTCTTTGGTACAGCTGGAGGAGAAAACTCAAAATTTGTGATCGTTAACAAATCAGGCTATCAAACTAAAATCAGATCCTGAAACTTGATCTCTTTCCTTCCCTGAAGCAAACCAGCTGTATCTATTGTCATTACCACCCAAGAACACATCTTTCTGTTTAATGCCTGTCCATTACTTTCTGTCCTTTTTCTCCTTTTCACTGCTTTAAAGATGTGCTCTCCTTGTTAGCTATCCTATTGCATGATAACATACTCAAGTGACCTAGGTAGTTTGACTTGGAATTGCCAGCTTGCCACCATTTAACCCCATGTTGCATGGTTACTTCTTCTTGTGAACAGAGGCAGTAATGAAACTTCAATTTGAATCATCAGGAAATTGTGACAGCTGTTGCAACTTGGAGGACTGCTCCACTGTGATGGCACTTCCTCAGGACCTCTTGATTCTGCACTCTCCTGTGCAGTGAGAATGCAAAGGATAAGACATCGGGAAAATACCACATGATGGCTCCTCCTGTTTCTTGTGAGATTGTCACTGAGGCTTCTTAGAGTACATTCAGTGCCTGCTTGCATAAATTGTGCCAAAACAGGTGGAGACCAATAAATGGAACTCATAAATGGAACTCACGACTGGCAAAGAACGCCTTCCAGAAACATAGCCAGAGCCATAGCTATGCTGCAAGTGCTACCAGGTAGGGCAGCCCATATTAGTGAATGACGATATGAGGAAGAAATGGCCAACCATACAGCACATCTACCATCAACTGAGCCCCACCTGGTCTTTTGAGGTGTTGGGGTCCAACAGCATCTCTGATCTCAGGAGAAAAACATTATCACACCAAGTGCCCTTGAATTTCTTTGCCAGCTTCTACACCAACTTGTGGTGGACATTTTGTCTTAAATACCATCCTTTTGATATAAATATATATGTGTGTGTATGTATATATATATATAGATATATATATATAATGCTGTAAATAATTTTATATATTTTGTATGGTGATTTTTTTTAAAAAGGGTGTTTTGTACATTTCACATAAACCGATTTTCTTAAATTTGAAAGCAGGAGAGCAATTGTGAAAGAGCATTGATATTTTTTATATTAAAAAAAGAATTGCACAAGTGTACTTGAATTTGGCATTTGAGGGGAGGGGGAAACACAACTCGTGTCTGTATCAAAACTGACCCATTTCTGCTATAGTCTTTTTTAAAAAGGCTGGAATCTAACTTTGGACATTTCAATGTAACTTCAATTCTTAAGCAGAATTAGTCAGAATAATCTGAAGTATTAACGCCAACATACAACCATGTTTTTTGTGAATGATCTCAAAGGCAGTCTGGCCCTCTCCCCACTCTTTAGTCTATGAATGGATGCTTGCTTTCTTTTCCATCAACAGAGTTCATAGCCTGCCTTCAGCTTAGGTTTTGAAATTGCTCTTAGGGTGAAAATATATCTTTGTCTACGGTATCATCTAGTTTTCATATTAAAATTTGTGTACTTTGGGATGCCACCCATTAAAACTTCTTTTCTTTCTTTTTTTAAAAAAAAACTGCCATGGATTACCTATCAACAGTCTCTTTTCCCTTCACAACCTGCATCAACTTAATTTTGCAAACATGAAGTGTCCAGGGATGTTTCAGCTTAATTTATTAGTGGTTGAGGAACTGTTTCAAGGGGATTCATTTTTTCCGTGTGAGGTGGGAAGGGGAAGCAGCAGCATTAACTTTGTATTATTATCGGCGTGGTTTGAGTGCTGAGCTAAGAACCTAACAAGGTTCAAACCCCACTTGGCCATGGAAACCTACAGGGTGACCTTGGGCAAGTCACACTCTCTCATCCTTACAGGAAGGCAGTGGTAGCCCCCTCTGAATTAATCTTGCCAAGAAAACCCTCTGATAGGTTTGCCTTAGGTTTGCCATAAGTCAGAAATGACTTGACAACACACATCAACAACAAATTGTTCAAGAAGAAGACTTGCATTATGTAAATATTTTTAAAGTGTATTTCTGCTATGGGATGCCAGTCACTTCGACTAAGACTCAGAATGAGTCCTTCACCTTCTGGAAATATTGCTTACAGAAGGTCTCTTGGAATTAACTAATGGCATGGCAGGCTACATCTGGATAGCATGAACTCTAAGATGGAAAATCTCAAATCAAATTTTACATTAGCCATGAATCCATTAAAACAGGGGTTGGGGATATCAGAATTGCATTATCATGGGGCAGTAGTTCCCAAGGAAATGTTTGATTGATATTTGCATCCCCTATAAAAGTAATACCACATTTGAAGATAAAGAAGAATTTCTAATATTTGAACCACAAATTGAACCACATACAATACTGTAGGTGAACAAATTGAAGTTTTATAAGCTTTAACTCAGTACATAAAATGCAAATCTAAATGGAGCAATTAGATTCTAATTTATTCCAAAAAAAGTGAGTAATGACTTGCAACTCATCTGTCACTTAAGGACATAAGCCACTCTTTGTTGCACCCCTGAAATTTGATCTTGCATTCCAGTTGAGCACCCCTGCCATAGGGCAACATAAAGAAAAATACCCCATGGATTGTGTTATCTACTTCAGAAAATTCTGTATCTGATATCAGCCATTTCCAGGACCAGTTAAACAGTATGTTCCCGATGGCTTCCAAGTAGGCTCTCTTTGAGTAAATGCAAGAAAGACAATGAGCAAGTTCAAACCAAGTATGATTCTGGGATGCTATTACTATGCAGAACAAATGACATAAAATGCACCATTAGCCTGTCCAAGTTTTAAAATGTTCTCAAGCAGAATGAATACTACATCATCATTGAATTTACTAAGGAAAATCTTTTATTTAAATTGAGTTTTTAATTCTCTGATTCATCTAATTATTGAAAAGCAGGCACAAGTGGTTGCCACAACCATTAATATTTGTTTACAACTAAATGTAGCTTTTGTATTACCCAGCAGCTTCATTCAAAACTTGGTTATGCAGCCTACAAGCCATTTGCACTACAGAATTTCTATTTGCTTAAGAGAGAAGTTGTCAGATTAACTATATTTGTATTGTGCAGTCCCTGCTTCTCTTATTACATTGTCATAGACATGTGCTCATAAATTCAAAGCAAAATCTCCAACTTGGGGACTTAAAGATGCCCAGAAGTGCCTTTCTGGATGCAAGGGCCAGTAGTTGCTGGGCAGAACAGTGCTCTTTCGTGATACTGGAGAACTGTTCTATTTGATTCATGGAGTATAAATGTTCTTAATTTGTACAGTAATTAAAAGTATGTGTCATAGTTATGATTCTTCATCTCAGAACTTATTTTGCTGTTCCTGGTATAGAAAAGCAGCATCCACTTGATTTCAGTAGGAAAATTGAACATGCACTGAAACCTTTGAAATCATTGTGTCTTCAAAGTACTTAACACTAACCCATGATTCAGTTTAAGAGACTGTATGTACTTTTTAAGTAAAAATTTCTTGCATTCAAATTCAAAGGGATACTTAAATGTTTTTAAAAAATCAGAAAAATCCATTAACTTAATCATCTTCCACTGTTCCTCTTCTCAAGAGGCCTTTTCACATGAGATGGAAGAGTCTGACTCTTTAAAAAAAAAGTATTGTTTCCATGCTGTGTAAAACTTCGAGGTAAAACAGTTGAATGTGTATCAACTTTTCATAGTTGGTTATGTGCTAAATGATGTTACAGCTGTTTCACACTTATGTGTATATTTTGTCCCAATAAGATGTAGTTAGTTATTTTTGATCCAAACTGTTTGTTGCAGTTCAGTTGTGCTAACTACAAGTGTGAGGGGAAACAACCTTCTTTTCTTTTTTACAGTTGATGCCAGATTAGACACTGGAGGATGTTGTGGTTTTTTGTTTTTTTTTAAACAAATGTATATTTATTAATGTGCAGAACACTGGAATTGAAGCACAAATGAGAGAACTTAATAAATTAAGGTTTTGAATTTGTATTTATGCTTCGCTATTTATTTCCACAAAAGGCTGTTATTTCATGAACAATTGTATTCTGTCTGAAATTGAAACTCAGAGCAGTGTTAAAGAGTTTATTATAGAAAACAGAAAATACAAAAGTGCACCACAAGAAAGGACACCAGATAAACAGAACAAATTTGCAGTAAAAATAAAATAAATAACACTAGTTCAGAGCTAAAACAAGTTAAAATAGAACAAGGTGAGTCTTTATCGACCTTCTGAAAGCAGATTGCTGGACCCTTGGTGCTCACCCACCCACCAGGAAACATTTCCACAGTTGTGGTACCAATGGCAAGAAAGTGTTGTCATTCCCTGAACAGATAGGAGAGCAGAGCTTCTTCTGTGCATCTCAGAAGGCGACAGGGAGCTCCCTAGGCAGTCTCTAGAGCAGGGACCACAAGCCCTATATGGGAAGACTGGTTAGTAACTTTCAAGTAGCTACTCCAATTTAGCCACCATCCATTTTTTCTGCTCTTGCCAGTTTGCCACACTGAAAGGAGGCTGGCAATCTTATTCTCCCCTCTACAGCTATCAAAGAATCTTGCGACCGCAGCTGCAAATGCTGCCTTTCTTTTCCTTCTGGCACCCCTCCCACTCTGTTGCTTGCATCTGCTGCTGGACAGGGCCATTGTGCTTCTTTTGATAAACTACAGTCAGCCACAGTTGGGACTCTGCCGACGTTATATTTTCATGCAAAATGTCAAATGCATGTTCTTTATAAAAACACTTGGAAAACTCAAGTACAAGTGGGATTTTCTTTTTCCTTTCTAAATTTGTTTCAGTTCCTTTCTAAATTTGTTTCAGTTCCACACACACATATATTACTTTTCACTATACATTTCAACTACAGCACTTGGTATTGGTAACTGTTCCAGAAAGGGTAAGTTTCAACTTTTCTGAATAACCAATGAAGAGTTGCTAAGCATCCAGGCACTTGGCTTTCATGCTCTTCTTCTGTAGCAAAAGCTCCCCTTTCAATTGTAAGCACATCCGAGACTTCCAAAATCCATCTGTTCAAGTGAAACTGATCTTTTCAAACTGCTTTGTTGTCATCTTTCTGGTTATCCTCAAGTCAGTAGGTTAAAAAACCAGAAATTGCAGATTTCTCTGCAGTCTCAGTAACACTGGCTGCATCTTTTGCTTGTTGTTGTTGCTATTGCTATTGTTATTGTTATTTGCAATCTAGCTTCTTATAGAATCTCGCGCACACACACACAACTTACTTACTTTCTTTCTTTCTTTCTTTCTTTCTTGAACTAGGGACCAGAATAATAACTGTGTCATGGTTGAGGAAGTTTGCCACATAGTTGGTAAAGATGGTACTATGGGCTACCAATAGATTCAAATGTGGAGCTGTATACACAGGTCAAAAGGCCTGTGTTCCTCTAGTCATGTGTCATTCTGTTCAAATGGTGCAAGCCAGTAGACCTGGGCTGGGTTTGTGCAAATCGGATGCCAGTCAAGCGGTCCTGATCTGATCCCAGCTTAAGGGAGTCTTAGCACAGATCAAAAAAGACCCACTGTTTGCTGTGGAATTTCTAGGAAACTGCAGCAAAAGCCAGCAGACCAGATGGCCTCGCACACCCCTCTGCCATCGCCTCAACTGTGAAGACCCTTGCCATGGCCTCTGACATGGAAAGGAGGCACCTGGCCACATGGGTATAGCCATGTGCCCCCTTTCCACATCAGAGGCAACAACAGGGATCTTCTCAGTGGAGGCAATTGCAGAGGAAGGCAGGTAGCAGGTCCATGGTGTGGCCGTGGCCCTGCGTGTACGTAAACACCTGCCCATCCCCGCGCCAGCCCAGGGACTGATCCTAGCCCATCTGCTCAGCACCTGTGTTAACACTGATTGTGATTTTACAAACCCAAATAGTCCCCTTAGTTTCAAGTCTTTATGCTTCATAATCTTTGAACTATGATGGAGAGACAGACACACACTCACACACCTCTTATTTTATAGATTCACATACAGTCACCCTTCTACATTCTCAGGAGCTAGGGTTTCAGGACCCCCAAGAAAGTGGAAAAAACATGACTATTTCTAGATACCCAAACAAGCATGCTACAGACTGCTGTCAAGAGTGCCAGCCTGTCACACCGTTTCCCACCTGGCCAGCAGCATACCTCAGCCAGATTTTAAATTCTCTCAACCTCCCATCCTTCCAGGCATGCCAGCCAGGTTTTAAACCTCTTTCCACCCTATTGATATAATAAGCCACTCACATTCTTCCCAATCCTCTTCCCCTCAACCTCCTCTCCTTCCAAAAGAACCAGACAGCTTTCAATGTCCTATCAGCCCTATTGATATCACACCCCATTCCCATTCTTCCCAATGCACCTTCTCTCAATCTCTCATTCTTCCAAGCATGCCTACCACATTTTAAACCCCCTTCAACCCTATTGATATTGCACCCCATTCCTGTTCTTCCACCTCCTCTCAACCTTCCATCCTTCCCAGCCAGCTTTTAATCCCCTTTCCAGCCCATCAATCTCCTGGCTGACTAAAATAAGAGGATAAGAATTGAGATGAGAGGGAGAAGAGGGAGGGGTCAAGCTAGTTAACCAGTAGCTTCAAACCCGCAAATAGTCAAAACTGTGAATGGTAATCCCACGAATGCAGAGGGCCAACTGTACTTAGTACATAATCCCACAGCCCATCAGCAGGAGACAAAGGAAAATTTGAGTTTATTTGAAGTCTTTGGATTTTCTAATCTTCCTGTAAAATGTAGAAATATGTGTTGTAGTGATCAATGACTATATTATTCTTATAACTTTCACATGCATTAACTTGCTAGACCTTTTGCTTAATTCATTAAGAGATCAACCAGAAAGCAAAGCAATAAATTGGCAAACATCTTGCTTATAAGGACAGTTCAAAGACTGTGCTCAGTAATTTGCTCATCATAAAGACATCAAATATGAACAGACCACACCGGAACACCAAGATTGGCACCCATCCATTACTGTTTAAAGGTGTTCTATTTGAGGAATTCAGCCCATTCCAGGTTTAAAACAAAACCCAACAAAATGTGCTTATCTCTTTGCTGCCCTGAGATCTCATGATAAAAGGGAAGGATAAACCTATTTAAGTGAATAGACATGCAGGTAAAGTTGTGTAACACACACATACATAAGTCCAATGTACACGTGCCTATATCTTAATTTGGTTGTTGCAGAAGTTGATATTCTCTTCCTTCCTCCACAATCACCTAGGTCTCCTCCCCAGGACTCACCATTTTGCTGTGATAGCCAGGGATCCCAGAAGTGTTTGGTTATACCCCCATAACCAGATGCAGAGCAATGCTACCATCGACCAAGACCTCAGGAGACCTCAGCAGATGAAGTCATCAGTCTGCGTCTGGTTTCTCTGACCTGCTTCCTGCCCTTGCCATTCTCCACCAACCACTGAATAGACATGGAAATTCCTGCATTCCTAGAGTGGTAAGTGAAGAGTTGTAGGATAGCTCCACTTGTGGAACATTTACCCCATGCTTGATGATGTAGGATCTTCACCTTTGCCTGGTAAGTCTTGTGCTGCCATACCTGTAAATTCATAGCAGGTGCTTTTACAGTAATTTTGACTAAAGACCTTATTTACAGTAGAAACTCACTACTATAAGATCATCTTAGGTGGTCTTTATATTGGAACAACTTGTTCCAACTTGATGCTCCAACAGTGACTATGAACGCCTCTCTTCAAACATAGGCCTAAACCGTATGTACACATAAGGTACATAAAAATGGAGAAAATGGACAAAGCATATTGATTCAGGTGCTGTCGTATAAGACCCAACAAGATCTACAGTGCTTCAGAAATAAATTGTGTTCTTAGGTATACATAAAACTGTAGCGGCAACCCTCTCAATATGTAATTCATAAGAGGTTGGTGTTTTGTTTATTGTGAACACATATTCAAAGGTTTCAAATAGGTTTCTAAATAAAACATGACTCAATCAAATACTTAGGCTCATGACAACATTAGTATATTAACTTGAAAATAATTTATTTCAGAGATGTGGAAAATAAATATTGTTATACAATATAAAATTATGAACCTGAACAGATAAACCATTATCCCCACAGAGGCACTATTTTTAACCACAGAAGAAACACGTGGGGGAAAATGTAATGTGGTTTACAGTTTCAGACTTTTGGGAGAATCTGAGGAGACTGTTCTATATAAGCTTCATAACCATGTGTCCTACAAGAATGTAAGAGCAGCAGTGGCTCTTATGGCACCTTAAAGACTAAAGCATGTATTATGTATGTAAAGGAGAGTAGTGATAAAAAGACTAGCTTTACTCCCTCCATGAGGTAGAAGGAGAATGCATGCCGGAAGGGGCCACATATGCTCCCCATATACTTGAGAATTAGTTACTTCTTGGTTCCTAGGGGGTCATCTGTATTGGCCAAACAAAGCGGCTTCAAATCGGTTTAGATGATGCACAAGGCAAAACTAGGCAGAAAACGAAATGAAGCCACGCTCCAGGGCTAAAAATGGAACAAAAAGAAACCGTGATACTCCAACTAAAGGTGGAAAATGTACATCATCACACTGGCATATAAACAGCTCAGTGCCAGTATGGGACTGTGAGAAAGCAAAAATAATGCAATGGATGTAATTACAGCATACACAAACCAGACAGTACAACAGGGCATGGGGTGAAGGGGGCATGTATGGGGGGCCTCCATTAATGTGCTTTGCCAGTGTGTCACTGGGCACTCTGACTCACTGTATGGGCAGTCCATTCCACATGCAACTTTGAGGCCAATCATACAGGCGGACGTCTAATGGAATGGCATCTGGGCGGGATGAGGGAAGTAATTGGAGGTCACAGGCAGTGTGTTTGTGCGATGGTACACATGCATGGGGGAGGCAGGGAAAAGCTGAATTGGCTATTCAAAGAAAATATGAAAAGAAAACTGTGCTCAATGTCAAGTCCTTGCTTAGAATAATTTTTAGATTTTAGATTATTATATTTCTGCATTTTGTATTTTTAAATTTTTGTACATGTGTATTTCACCAGACAAAGCATACATTCCCTCTTTAACAAAAAAATATAATGGCAGAGGCAGAAATAACATGGAAAAAATGGAGACATGTTCCCACACCACAAAAAAAGAGCTCTGCAAAACTAACAATACAGATCACAAAATGAAACAATCAGGTCCATAAGAACTGTGTAGGTAAATAAAAATATTTTGGGACATCTTGAGGGTGAGGTGTAATATATATTTAGCTTGCT
This sequence comes from Phrynosoma platyrhinos, assembly GCA_020142125.1. NCBI lineage: Eukaryota > Metazoa > Chordata > Lepidosauria > Squamata > Phrynosomatidae > Phrynosoma > Phrynosoma platyrhinos. Next base: position 130,591,070 of record CM034708.1, on the reverse strand, counting down.
CTCCTTTTTTTTGCTTGAAAAAATTCTCCCAAGGATGATTTTTTTACCAGCCTCCATATTTTTTATGAGTTCCATTTTGGCAATAAAAAAATTGTGTTTGTTTTTAAACATGCTTAGGGAGAGCTAGTGAGGTAGGCTTGTCTGCTTTCCACCTTTCTTCCTGTGTTACAAATGATCAATGAAAGGGATTCTTGTAGATAGAGACACACGGCTACAGTGGGATCGGTGGCTAGAGTACAAATTTCCCAGTACAAACAATTGAATTATTTTTTGCAGACCTGCTGCTACAGCTCTACACCAAAAGTTGTTTTCCAGTCCTCCTTCACCATCCTTCAATGCCAATGCTACTAAAGAAATGTCCAGCTGGCCAGATGAGATGGAGGGGAAAAAGAGAACTGGACTACAGTAAAAAGACTTTGTAAAAAAGAGTTTCTTTGTCAGAGGCTTTTGTTAACTAAGAGATGTCTGTATTTTGTAGTTCTGCTTTTAAAATAAGAAAGGGTTGAACTTCTTGTTCATTAAATTATGGAGACAATCTTCATAGACTTGTGGGACTGCAGCTCTCAGTGGCTCATTTCTTTTTTCTGAATGGACACAGCATGACGTTGCATTCCCAAAGCAGGAAGATATGTTTCTTACCAACGTAAGTCAATCATTGTGTCAGAAATATTTTATTTTAAAAAAACCACAACACTAAAAGTATGTCCTTAATTTACTCTGGGAAGATATTTAGAATAACATGTCTGTATGTTCATCCATGAATCCTCTTATGACTGTACAGCTATTTGAACCAATATTATTTTTATTCAAAGTCTTGCAATTAACAAAGTCTTTGCTTGGTTAAGAAAGTAATCTGTCACGTGGCTGGTTCTACCTTGACCTCATTGGTGTGCATACTTCCTGCTGTCTTTTCTCTGTTTTTGCCCTGTTGCAAAGTATACATTGATGGACCCAATCTCAAAATCTTTCCGCTGCCGAGGCATTCGTCGCCCTTGTAGAAAACTGCAAACTGAAAGACAAACAGTGACCATCTTTGCAAGACACAAAGAAGACATATCTACTACAAAGAACAAAGTTAACAATGTTAGAGCTTAGAAAGGTAACATTTTTGAATGACAGCCAATACAGCCAATAGCCATACTGGGTGGAGGATTCTGGGAGTTGCACTCCAAAAAATTAACTTCTCAAATTCAGGGAATCAACACTTTATTACTCCTAGGGGTTGTCTGCATCCCCTTGTTTAGATGACTGAAGCTAAAACACTCATGGCAGGATTAAGCCCAATCCTCCCTTTGCAGACAGAGATCCAGAGGATCTGGTCTGACCCCAGGGTAAAGAGCCTTTACTCTGGGGGAAAATAGCCCTGGTTTTCAGTGGTGTTTCTAAGAAACTCCATGGCAAAACCAGCCTGTTTAGACATCACACACACAAACACACACACTCCATACCTTTCTAATGGGTGATCTATCTGAGAAGCCCTCTCAGTTGCTCTGCCTGATGTGGAACTGGGTGTCTGGCCACATGGGTGCAGCCAGACACCCTGTTTCCACATTAGATGGGGTGACTGGGGGGGCCTCTCAGATAGATCACCCACCGGAAAGGTAAGTAGCAGTGAGCGAGTCTGGGATGGATATGGGGACACTCGCCTGTCTCTGTGCCGACCCAGGGACTATCCCAGGTGAGCACTGGGGCCAGGATAGCATGGGCTCAGCCCATGTTATCCTTGCCTGTCCGCTTAGGCCCCTAGTGTGTTCTCTCTCTATAATAGCATCATGTGGGGAAAAATGGGTGTATGAATTTAATGGTAATTGTGAAGGCAACTACACTAAGTTGTTGTTGTGTGCCTTCAAGTTGTTTCTGACCAATGGAAACACTAAGGCAACAAACTTGTGCCAGGGTTTTCTAGGCAACATTTGTTCTGAGGGAACCTGACATTGTCTGCCTCTGAGGCTGACAGTGGGTGTCCATGGTCCAGTAGAGATTCAAACCCTGATTTCCCAGAGTCCTACTCAAAATCGCAAAACCACACTGGTTCTCCTATACTAAATTATTTATAATAATATAACTTGGCCAGCATTCACTAAGGCAGCTACTAAAGCATAATCTAGAATTACACATTCATGATTGGCTCATATTCATGATCCCTACATCGGGAAGCAGATGACTGACATTTTCACCATCCCTCTCCTGTGAACAATCTTCGGTGCAAGGGGGAATTGTGACAGGGCCCCTGTTTCTGATTATTACACAAAAGATTGCTCAGGGGCAAAGGTGGGAATATCAGTTGGCTGTTTCCCAGTAATGTGGAAACAGACTCCTGTCACTCACAGCAGCTGTTGCCCAGTAAGTGGGGATGGATGCAGGGGAGGCGGGTCAGGAGATACTACTTAATTATGCAATTAAGGTGGCTATGTAGGTAGGCAGGTGATATAGAATCACAGCCATAATCTTCTAAACAGATGAAAAGGCAAAAGCTGCATTGCATTTGAAGGTATTGGAGGAGGAGGAGGAACAGCAGTAGCAGTAGCATCCTGCTTCCCCCCCCCCCCAAAAAAAACACCTGGGACTCAATGTAGCTTACAATTTAAAAGAACAATACAATTAAAACCATATTAGAAAGCGAACATTAAAACAGAATTCAACGAATCCCAGTATTAAATGCATTTCCCCTTTAATATAACTGCAAAAAGTGCTCAAAAGATCCCATTCAATAGTCCTCAAAGGGCCTGAAAAGACAGGCCAAGGCATGCTTTCCTGGCCCCGGTGCTCACCTGGGTTGGTCCCTGGGGCAATGCAGGGATGAGCAGGTGTTCACAGTGCCACCCCCACACTGACTCTGGACCTGGAACCAGCGTGCCACTCCTTATCTTGCTAGCTGTCAGACTGACCCCATTGCTACCTCTGATGTGGAAATGGGCACATGGCCAGGCGCCCTGGTTCTGCATCAGAGGTACTTCTCAGCTGGATCAATGGCTGGCAAGGTCATGAACATGCGGGGGGGGGGGGCTGTCTGAAAACCCTGGTTTTGCTACAGAGTTTCTTAGAAACTGCACAAAACCAGGGTTTAATTACCCTGGGGTAAAGGCTTTTTACCCCAGGATCAGACTGGGTCTTCTGGATCCATATCTGGACAGGCAGGACCATCCCCAATCCTTTCCCAGGATTTTTGGCCTGCATTGTCTAATCCATCTAGATGATGGGAGGCCAGGGGAAAGCTGGGCCTTTTGGCCCACGTGGACAAACCCTGAAACATAAGCCAAAGTGTTGCAATTTGGTGAAGAAATCACAGTGGAAATTAGATCAAATGTAGAATCCACAATTTAATAATGAGTACTGCAAGAAACCCATGTTTTCATGCTACATTGTAAACTATTTTTTTAAGCTTGCAGTTTCAAATTCATCTGCAGTGCTGAAAGCTGGTTGCTCACACAAACCATGGATCTAAACAGCAACAAATAGTTCAGCTGTGCCTGAGAAAATCTTCTAGAAAAAACAGATGTACTTCAAACCTACTGGTTTTCAAGGGAATGTGTGTCCTACGGTTGCAATCCAATGTCTGAGTATTTGCACATCCCTCTGAAAAATTCCACAAGATCCAGATGAGTAATTGGGTGTTAACACTCCACCTTGACAGAGCCTGCAGCTAAGCAAACACTCTGAGCAAGGTCCTGTCAGTTATCAAAAGCTATTATGCTACTTTCCACAGTACAATTCTGACATGCTACTATAGTGTGGGATGGACATGCATAAGCAAGCAGACAAAGGCTGCAGTTCCAGATCATTCATTCATCCATTCATACAGACAGACACACCTTTTCAAAGTCCCTTACAAAAGAACTATTGGCCTATATTGCCCACATATTACCTGCTCTTACTGACAGGCAGTCTCAAACAGAGATCCTTTCTCAATTATGCTACCCTAAATCCGCTAGCGAATCCATGGGCTAAACCTGAGACATACACACAAAACACATGTGCTCTTGAGGTAAGTTTACTCTTCTATCATTGTTTATAATTACTTGAAAATATATCTCACTGAACTCAGTGGAAATCACTTCCAAGTAAAGATCTACCGGATCAGACTGTCAGTCCTGGCCAAACACAGACACACACAAATGTGATGCTGTCTCAGTCAGCTATTAGCCACCCAGTCCTATCCACATACTTAGAAACACTTAAAGAATCCATAGCAGGGTAGCAGACTGAATCAGAAAGTAATGAAGTATGAACTGCAATTTATGTCAGATCAGTTTTCAAGGTTCAAATATTAGCAACAAAAATATCACTGCTGATATTTCTAGTCACACCAATCAATATAAGTGATTAACAAATCAGAGTAATAAACTCAGACAAATCCAAACTAAGATGTTACATGGTCAACAGGAAGTGTAAATAGGCTTACAGAGTTAAAATACCACCAAAAGAGTTAAAAACAAAGGCGGCAAGGTGAGTACATACCTGTCCTGGTGTAAGAGCCCTTATTGGTTTGACCAGTGTTACCCATACTGTCCCATCCTGATTCAGAGTTAATGTGCAAGGCACTACAAGTGAAAATAAACAATACAGAGTTAAACCAATGGTATCAGATGCTGTTAGATGCTAATCTGAACAAATGTCAGTACGCAATAATATTTACCTCCTCCTTTTTAAAAAACGAAATGCCCTGACCACTGAGAATTTACACAAGTTTTGTTAAACTAGCAAAGTCTGGTCACCTAGTGCCATCTGGTGTTGGAAGCGGAAATTACATTCCATCATTTTGTCCCGAATCAGCTCTGCTGGCGGTTCTTCTGCAATCCAGTGCACTCGGTTTGTCCTCAAGAGATCTCTGTAAAGTGCAGGGTGGTCTCTAGAAGGGGCCTTAAGACAGGTATAACAGATTCAAGCATGCCATATCATTACAGAAAACATTAGCACAAGGCAAACTGGACTATCAGTATAAAGGATCAAAAGTGACAACAGGAAAGGTGCTTTGCATCCAAACTGAAGCAAGTCATTAGCCATACAACAACATCCACTTGTAATTTCTATAATTTCTACATTTCTTTGTAATCACTATCTTGTGAAGTAACTTATTCATAGTCCCATTTTACAAATGGGGGACTGTGAAATCTTGACATAATGCTAGGACAGGAAATATGTGTCATTTCGGATGTTGTTCGGATTGTAATTCCCATCAAACCTAGACAACATAACAAATAGCAAATAGTGAAAGGTGATGGGAGCTGTAATCCAACTACATCTGGAGAACCACAACGTTCTCATGTGAGTTAGTGGAAATCTAAACATTTTTAAGTTAACAATTTTTCAGATGTTCATTACAGGATTGTTTTAGATTCTGACCTTAAAGTTCTAAATAAATAACTGAGTCCAATGATTCTGTTGAAGAAATGTTGATTCACATCACCTTTTTAGTGGAGAGAAACAGTACATTTCCAAACCCATCAATGTTTCTACATGTGCATGTGGGGCTTACCACAGAACAAAATTAAGGTGACACAGAAAATTATGATATTAAGACTTCTCTGACATTTTCAGTTATGCTACTTTCTAAAATAAGAAAGCACTGGCACTATAGGAAAAAGCTTTAACCATTGTTTGCTCACCTTAGCCATAACTAAACAACACCAACAGCATGGTTAAGAATCAGCTCACAGCGGTGAGCATAACTTCTGGAGTGGATAGCCTTCTGTACTTGTGTTCGATCATTATGATTATTAGTAACATGTAAACAGGACTACTATACCACTAATTATGAGGAAATGTAGGGATAGAAAAGTAACCTCTTGGACTACAGCTCTCAGAATCCACCAGCCAGCATGGTCAGTGTCTATGCAGGCTGGTGGATTCTGTGAAGTCGCAGTCCACAAAATAATTTTTCAAAGCTCCAAGCAGACTGGACTGGACAAATTTTGTTGTTCTGGGTGTGAACTTAATAGCAATGAGTAGTAATTGTAATTATAATTGCAACAGATCAAAGATAAACTACACAACTAGCCTAACTTAGCTCCAAGATGGAGCAAAACTGATTTGAAACAGAACTGCCTGATAACTTCTTCCATTGTTTGCCATTTTGTTACTCAATGCCAACATCCTTTTTCCATATTCTGTTAACCAAGAGCCCGTTAGAACAGGATGTAATGTAACATCTTGATACCACCCCACTTAACAGCTTTTCTCTCTCCTTCGTAAGCAAAAGCCAAGAAACTTAGGCCAGTAATAACCACATTCTTTAGGGCATAAATCACAAACAGTACAAGTGTAAGCAGACTTACCACAAAGACATCCCCAGAGGCTACATTTTTATCTACAACAAACCAAGCATCTTTGAGGCCTCCTATCCTGGCTCTTTGTCCAAATGTATACAAGAACCAACCTTTTAAAAAAAGAAAAACATAATAAGAATTTAAAAACCATTCTGTCGAAATTGCTTAAGCCTTGTTCTAGCAGATATCACAATCTTCCATTTGCATCTTTTTCAGCAGAGAAAAGTCTTCTACTGTACATATTAAAGGAACATTTCTAAGATACGAGGGTTGAACTTGTGAATACTAAGAAGGTAACTATCAATTTTCTTTTCCAGGTTTTTGGAACAATATTTATCAACAAAAGCATCTGAAAATGAAACCAGAAATTAGCAAGCATTAGAGGAGATGGCAGAGACAATCCAAGCTTATTCTATGAAAATACTGTAACTGTATGAGGATTTCACAGTAATCTCAGAAGGGAAGTTGTTATAAAAGCCATTTCAACTTTTTGGCAAATCTGCTGAAAAAAGAATCCTGCCAACATTTTTATCAGATGATAAACCCACCAAGATGTAGAAAATGAAGTAAACTAGGAGCCAGTATTTGGCAGTAAATGTGAGTTTTGTTTCATTTTCCTACAAAACTACACAGAGGGATCAATAGTAAACATATTATGAGGCATCCATTTAAAATCAACTCTGCAAACAGTTTTAAGCAGGTTCTATCCTAGATCCCAGAGAGCCAGTGTGGTGTAGTGGTTTGAGCACCAGATTACGACTCTGGAGATCAGGAATGGATTTCCCACTTGGCCATGGAAATGCACTGTGTGACCTTGGGTGAGTCACATACTCTCAGCCCCAGAAAACACTGAGATAGAGTCACTTTAGGGCAGTGGTAGGCAACCTATCCCCTTTAAGGGCCGAGGGACTTCAGTTCCCAGAATCCCAGGAGCTATTGGCCAACATGGGACTATTGGCCAACATGGCTGAGGCTTCTGGGAGCTGAAGTCCCTCGGCCCTTCAAGGGGAAAGGTTGCCTACCCCTGCCTTAGGGTCACCATAAAGTGTAAACCAAGACACACAGCAACAACAATCCTAGATCCCATACTTAAATCAAGTCTTACTGATTTCCAATAGGACTCAGTTCCAAACATAAAAATATCAGTAAACAGTCATAATCTATAGGACTAAGATTTATGCCTCTCTATTGCTTAACGTCAGAAGAAACCAAAGGGCCCTGCCTCCTGATCTGAATTATTTTGCTGAAATGTAGAAAACTTGGAGTAACCTTGAATACATTTTTGTGTGAAGAAACTGGAATTTCTTTAAGTGTTGATTTTCTGAACAAATTCCTGACCTCAACTCGACTCTGTCAATCTCTCGTATAAGGCGAGTGCATATTTTGGGGCCAAAATTATGGATTTTGATAAGTCAGATGTACAGGACAGAACAAAGGAAAATAGTGCCAAATAACTTACAAAATTCTGGCAGGCATAACTGTTTGTGCTCATCCTAAAGGGTGGATGAATGAGAAGGGAACTACAATGTGTGCTAAGTTGGAGAGGTGATCAGTCACAGGTGGGGCTAAGAAAATGCATACATGTCAAAAAGGATGAAAAGGCAAAGCAAGGAAAATGGTAACTACCTTAACAGTGATTATAGCTTTAACTTTAATGTGATAACTTTTCCTGATTTTAACTAAGAAAAAATGACCAACATACACAATATCTCATTCAAATCATTCAAAGCCTGATTCATCCCAACACTCCTTTGAAGGGAAGCTGCCAGTCCCAACCAGGAATTCAAAA
>CM034708.1:130552222-130567684 GCA_020142125.1 Phrynosoma platyrhinos | reverse complement strand
TTCTTCTAGAACACAGCCTCACAGCCCAAAAAACCCACAAAAACCTGTACACAGATGTCTTATTCAGATCCTCCAAAGCCCAATTCCTTTCAGTACATCTTTGAGGGGAAGCGCCAAAAAGTTGTCAGCAGTGCCATTTTCCCACTCAAGCATTCGAAAAGGTCAGAAGCAAAAACGGAGGAGCTCTGGTGCTACAACAAACGACAGTCCCCACAATTCCATTGCTTTGAACATTGGCAGTTAAAAGTGGTGTCAAACCAGGTTCTTTCTGCAGTGCGGATGCAGCTTTACTCACCTGGGCCAGGTGACCACGGAGAAGGGAAGTTGTGGTCCTGAGAAATGCACCTTTTGTGCAGCGCTAATGCTAAGAGAGCCAGCCAGGCCTAGTGGTTTGAACAGGGTGACCAGACATCCTCATTTTCCAGGACATGCCCTACACTTCCGCCTTCTGGTGCCCTCCATTTTGAGCATGACTAAGCAGGATGAATTTACATTTATACGAGTGTTTATAGCTTTTACTGTCATGCCTAATTTTTCTTGAATGTCCTACATTTTGCAGTGCCTTGTCCTCCTTTGTGTCCTCCTTTGTGGTTATGACTTCTGGTCACCCTGAATCTATTCCATGGTTGAACAGCTCTTATAATATAAACAGCTTCTCCCAATGGTAAAGTATAATTTCTTTTCTGTAAACTCTTAACCCTCATTTTACCAGATGTGACACCTACATCTACACTGGATGCATCTACACTGTAGAAATAACACTTTTGATACCATTCCATCTTATGGAATCCTGGGATTTGTAGTTTTACAAGGTCTTTAGCCTTCTCTGCCAGAATGCTGGTACCTCATAAAACTACAGAACCCAAGATTCTGTAGGATGGAGCTATGGCAGTTAAAGTGTAAAACTGCATTTTTTTCTAACGTATATGTACCCTTTAGATCTCAGGAGCGACACTTTGTTGAATTGTAAAGACCTATATATACAGTATCATGAAGCCAGTGAGGTGCAGTGATTTGAGTATGACCATGACTGGGAGACTAGGGTTCAAATCCCATTCAGACACAGAAACCTATGGGATGACCATGGGGAGTTACACTCTCTCAGCCTCAGAGGAATGTTGTTGTGTGCCTTCAAGTCGTTTCCCGCTTATCATGGGGTTTTCTTGTTAAGTTTCTTCAGAGGGGTTTGCTATTGCTATCCCAAGGCTGAATAAATCTTAGCAAGAAAACCTTATGACAGGTTCAAAAGACATCAAAAATTGACCTTAAAGCATAACAAAAGCATCTTATTAAGGTATTACCTCAAGCTTTTTATACAACATCCCCAGTTTCAATGACTAGGGCTGTGTATATGTTGTTTAAATGAACCAAAAACAGCTTGGACAAAAATGTCCCATCAGATCAACTGCGTTTTGCCAGTGCAGTACTTTTGTGTCCCAAACAATGTATACTGCAATAGAGAAGAAAGCCCCATGCTATTCTCAAAATGCAAGAGCCAGCATAGTGTAGTGGTTTGAGTGTTGGACTATGACTCTGGAGAACTCGGTTTGAATCCTGGCTCAGCCATGTAAATTCACTGGGTAACCTTGGGCAAGTCACACTGTCTCAGCTCAGAGGATGGCAATGGCAAACCTCCTCTGAAGAAACTTGCCAAGAAAACCCCATAAGTTTGCCTTAGGGTCAAAAACACAACAACATTCTCAAAGCGAGAGAGCAAAGTCACTCATCTTGTCCCAGGACTATGGTCCAAAGGACACTACCGAAATATTCCAGTTTGAGACCACTTCAACTGCCTTGGCTCAATGTGAGGGAACTGTGGGAACTAATTTTGTGAGACTTTTAGCCTTCCCTGTCAGAGCGCACTGGTTCCACAATAAACTACAATGCGCAGGATACCCTAGCAATAAGTCAGGACAGTTAAAGTGGTCTCAAACTGGATTATTTCTGCGGTGTGTTTTGGACCTATGTGGAGACACCAATGCCACAAGAGGAAGAGATGAAAGGATCTAGTGCAGACATGTCACTGGAGATCAGCCAGAGATGTAATTCAGACACAACCAGGCCCAAAGATAGGAACCAGCAAATAAACAGTGCAAGAACACTGTTATGTTTTTATAAAAATGGTTGCCTTACACTGACCAAAGGATGATTTTGCTGTCTATGTGCTTTGTCTTCAGTCACTCTGGAGTGCAGCTGATTCCCACATGCATGTTTTGTCTCAGCTAAGGAGCTGAATATGTTAATGGTAATATATTCTGAAATAGGAGCAACCTGGCCTGTGTTACATCTAAATTTGGATTAAGGGAAGATAGCATAAACAGACCATCACAATAACAAATCAGTTCTGCTTTAAGTGATCATTACTGTAAACCTCTACCATTTGACAAGCTGCATGGTAGTTCTATGTTTATTTCACCCATGCTTGGGTCCAAAATATTTAATAGTAGTGTTCTCATTATAAGGCCTAGCAAGTGTTTGGAATTCTGAATGTTTTTGTTCACCTAGAGTTTGGATCCTATATAATTTTAGGAAAATCCACAGCAGAAATATAAGATTTATTACTTTATTGTAGTATTTAACATACATCTAAAATGTTTTGCACAATTTTACAATTCATATGTAGCAATAAGCTTATTTTAACATGTAGAGCAATTACTAAGAAGTTGATATTTAAACTGTTCTCCCAATCTTCCTAGCAGCAACATATTTATCAAGTGTTCATAGTTTAAAATTTCAAGTATTTTCAAGTTTATTTTTGCAGTCTACTACACATCCACTGCCTGATGAAAACAAACCAGCTGCTGAACACACAGAAACACTTCCAATCTCAAAGATGGTTCAGAGGATTAGAATTTCAGAAGAGGAGAATCTACATTCTCTTTATTTCCTTCAGGACCAAGTTGGATAAGAGGAGAGCTCAGATCTATTAGCTAGAAACAGAAAACATACTATTAAGACATTGACTAAATACAATCATTGCATCCTTAGATACCAAGGGACACAACATGTTCCTTGCCATGGTGGCACATGCTTTAGTTACATTGTGACTGGGTTATTACTGACAGGCTTTACGTGCAGCTACCTTTGAACAGTTTTCTAAAACTGCAATTAATCCAGAGCAAAGTGGTAACAGTGCTATAGGTGCTTGGCTCTGGGATCATATTGCAAACATCCTGCCGGTGTTGCACTAGTTACCAATTTGTACCCAGACACAATTCAAAATGTTGATTCAGACCTTTCAAGCCCATAATTATTACCTGAATCCTAAACTCTGATGAAGCAGTCCTTCTCTATGTCCTAACTAGTCACAACATATTGGAAGTAGATGGGGACTTCTAAAAGTTTGCACCCGAATTATGGAATTTGTTGATGTCACAGACTAGGCTGGCACTCATTTGGATGGTATTTAGCAACATGATGAAAACATCTCTAGAGTTCGATTCAGTATTTTATTGTTGCACCTGTCTGCTTTCATCATGCTGTTTCATAGTTGTATACTATTATTGATTTCAGTTATTGTTAGATTACGTCCACGGTGTACAAACACTAGAAGGGAGTGGTATACATTTTTGTGTAGTTTGATAGATTATTAATTAAGTCTGTGGTTTTGTAAATTCCACACACAAAGTTATTAATTTAAATATTTATACTTTAATAGCTAGCTAATGCCTGGCCCTTGTCAGGGGCAGTACCCAGGTTCCTAAATACTTGCACTGTAGCTTGTCTTTCCATGCAGGGTGAAGATATTCCTGATACTTTATTGTACTTTAACATTTGCATTTAGCACTTATAACAAAAGCCATACAGATGATAATATTTAACCCTAAATCCAGCATATCTGAAGGACCAACATCCAAGCCCACATTAACTGAAAATAGTATATTTGTTTGTATACAAGTATACTGTACCTGTCCTGTAGGTTTAACAGGGGCAGCCTTAATAATTTCAGGAGTGTTAAAAAGATCAATGAGAGGTTTGTTTTCACACCTCTGGATGACAATTTTATCTACTCCAATTGGTGTTTTATCCAGTCCAATGTCTATCAGCAGGCTCTAGAGAAAGAGAGAGAAACTGTTTAAAGTTGTTGGCTGCTGCTTGCTGCATTTTATGAAATCATGTTGAACTAGAGGAGAATATTAATAAGAACAATACTTCTGGATTGTAACATCTCACAAGGACAGCAACACTCATCATTCTGAAAAACAATGAAAGGTGATTTGATTTGTTCTAGGACCCATTTGTTTGTCTTTTGGGCACAGCATCCTCAGCACTCTTCCCCAGCACATCACTAGATTTTCTTCTTACCCACTTTCTTCACTGTCCAGCTCTCACATCCATACATAATGATGGGGAATGCAGTCAGCCCACCCCAATCATGGACTTGCCATCCACAGATGGCCCTGCCCCATTCACCCTGATGGCAGTATGTGCACATGGCTGCACTGCAGCAGCCACATGCAAGTTGTGCCATCATTAAAACTAATGGCTCCACTGTTTTTGACATCTGCAGGGGGGTCTGGAATAGAACCTCCATAGATACGAAGGGCCAACTATACTACTATACTATGGCTTGGAAGATTCTGATTTTAGTGCTCAATTGTATATCTTTATTCTGTGGGATCTTGTCTAGTTCTTTCATAGCTGCCCATCCCATTCCTAGTCTTCTTATTTCTTGACTGCAGTCACCATTCTGATCAATGTTTGATCCTAGGTACGGGAACTCTTCAACTATTTTGATTTCTTTATTGTTTAGGTTGAAATTAGGTATTTCTTCTGTGGTCATTACTTTTTTTTTTTATGTTCAGCATTAAGCCTGCCTTTGCACTTTCATCTTTGACCTTCCTTAATAATTGTTCTAAGTCTGTGATGTTTTCCACTAGTGGTATGGTACCATCAATATATCTTAGATTGTTGATGTTCCTTCCTGCTATCGTCACTCCTCCTTCTTCTGAGTCTAAACCTCTTGTTCTTAGGAAATTTTGTGCATACAAGTTGAATGAATAGGATGATAGAAGGCACCCTTGCCTGATCCCTTTGCCAACTGGGAACCATTCTGTTTCTCCAAATTTTGTTCTAAAGTAGCCTCTTGTCCTAAGCTGATTTCTCATCAGGACTATCAGATATATTGGCACTTTCATGAGCTATAGGGAGAAACCAAGGACATAAATAAGGAAGAATGCAGGAAGATGCCAACAATGCCAAAAGGAAAGAGGAGAAGCAATGGATGATCGATGAAACACTACAAGCAGTAAAGGAAAGAAGAGAGGCAAAATAAAAGGGAGATAGGAACAAAACCAGAACCATGACTGCAATTGTACAACGATTAGTGCAGAAAGATTTTAAAAATTATAATATCAATGCAGAGAAATAGAAGAAACCAATAAAATAGAAAAGATGAAACCCCTCTTCCCAGGATCTCAAAGGGAAGTTCAAACCAAGGGCTGGAATACTCTATGACAAAAAAGAAAAAGAACATACTACAAGACTATGAAGAAATAAAAGGATGCTGGAGGCAATACACAGAGGAATTATATGAAAGAGACGAAAAAAATGAATGACACATGGAGCGAAGAGCCACATGAAGATGAACCCCAAATCCTAAAAAGCAGAGTGGAATCTGCAATAAGAGAAATTGATATTCCAGTTGAACTGCTACAATGCGCTTCATGTACCTGAGATAAAATGCAGCCTACCTCTTTAGCTGGTTCCTCTGCTTTAGTCACATCCTGCTCCATTTCTTCAGAAGACTTCTCTGGCGAAAAATCAAGTGCAATAGGTACAATCTGTGATGGAGATGAGTCTCCTTCTGTTGAGGACGAGCTAGAAATGGTTACCCTTGTCTTGCTGTCTTTTGCCCATTTAGAACTAGACAGAAATAGTCATGCAAGTTTTATGTTAGACTTTTATGATAAGTTCTGAAATAGACTAGTTTATATTTATATTACTTACTGCACAGATTTTATAAGTACTAGCAAGTACAGGTAAAACTAAACCATAAAAAGTCAAGAGTTCAGATTTCTAATGGATGTACAGAAGTACAGGAAAACAGCTAGATTGATTTCTGCCTAGATTAAGACTTCTTACATTTTTCATGGCAAATGTAGATTTCCAACTCTTGCACATTCATCAGGAAACCACAATCAGTCTGAAGCACAGGTGTGTATGTGTTCATCTCAGACACAACTCATGGGTATATCTTGTGTTGAGTAGCTCTTTACAGTAAAAGGGCTTCAAAGGAATTTCAATCCTAAAACCTACTAAATTTACCTGAGCATGTGATATTCTGATGCTTGATAATCCAGCCTGCAATTTATTTTATAACTAAGCTCACTCAGAGGCTCTTGGCTATATTGATCTTACTTGAAATCACAGCCCAGCCAGCTGCACAGAAGGCAATCTGTGTATAGGTTGAAGCAGAGGCTACACCAATTAGAACAAACAACAAATATTGTTGGGTTTTACCAAGCATAGGTTTACCTAGTGGCTAGCGGTTTTTTTGAAGACACACTGGAGACTTGACGAAGAGGTCCAGGAGTGGGAGAAGACACTGAGCTGGGCATGGTTTTGGGGGTCAGTGTTGGAATTCCTGAGATACGTCGACCAGCAGGTGTAGGCAGTGAAGAATGTCTTATACTACTGGCAGGAGTCCGCAAACCAGACTTTGCGGCAGAACAGGACTTTAATACTATCCCTTCTTCTGACAGTTTGAGAGGAGGAGTAACTGCAACATTGCTACAAAAATACAAGTAATATTAGAAACTTAAAATCATAACCAAAACATGATTTTCCATTTAAGACATCCAGAGCATGTCTCTAATACAAACAAGCAGCATCCTAACTTAAGTTTACTGGGGATAATTTTAAACCCAAAGTGTTAATTTATTGGGCAGTCTGCATACTACTAAAACAGATATGCTACTTAATATTCAAAATTGTTGACTAAAACTCAAGTCAGTATCAGAAATAGAAATAGTAGATATAATTTTTCAAATTAAAATGAACGTTGCAGCAACAGCAGAAAGAAAAGCATGAGGAATACTATAGATATGCTCAGCTCCAAATGCTATACAGTTGCCCCTCCATTTTTGCGGACTTCGAGTCTGCAGTCTTGCTCCTTCGCAGACCAGCAAACCCCATTGGTTAAAATGGCTCACATGTGTGCGATGCATGTGCAGGGCCACGTAGCCATTCAAGCCAATGGGGCTTGAATATCTGCAATTTTCCATTTTCGTGGGGGGGGGCGCATCCGGAATGGAACCCCGCAAAAAGGAGGGGCGACTGTACTACTCTTTCAGTAAATGCGCTGGCAGCTACATTCCATAGCTAGGAAGCTATGGCTTGGTATAGTATCTGAACTCACAAACAGTTGCACTGCTGCCAGAGGCCACTGTCCCTTAGCACCGGACTACTGTGCAGAAAGAAAGAAACCTTACAATATAGTCTATACATTTGGAAGCCTAAACCATGCTTTGATTTGATGTGTAAACTTATCAGTTTACAACTGATGTGCAAATGTAGTTCTACAGGCATACTATTAAGACATAAGGCCATGAAACATGTAGATTGCTCACTAAATACAGAAGCCAGCAATGTGGTCCAGCACGCTCTTGCCTCAATTTCTCAATTATGTGGATGTCTCAAATATGTAGATTGGTTTTTCAATAGGCGGGGTATTAAGTAAATTTTATTATTTTTTATTATTATTAGATGCAGACAGGGAAGAAAATCAATCTAAGATTGCTGGTGTTTCAAAGATTCACCCCATAGGACATTTCTTCACTATGGATTTTAAAGATATTTTGAAACATTTCAACATTCAGGTCTCTCAAATACACCTCCTAAATCACCTTGATATTCCTTCTTTCTGTGCCTTCAAAGCAGTTCAAGAGAAGATGGGCAGTGACTTAAAAAGGTAAAGAATGGATCATAAAGAGCATTACCTTCCAATACTACCACAGGATAATAGCTTGACTGGTTGCAATGCTCTGGCAGCTACATTTTTTGAAGACATCTCTAGATGAAGGAAAATGAAAAATTCAACAGTTACATCAACACTTCCCAGCATTATAAACATAGTAGTATCACAGACATGTTCCAAAATGTTAGGATACTGTGATTTATCACTTTGGTAAGATCACTGTTCTTACCTTCCTTTGAGACTGAAGACACCATTTTAGTTTTGAGTTTAGGGCTCGAACTTGCTCTTATGTTTCCCAACATACTTTTCCGTACCAGTGTCTGATTAGGATCTGAAGCACCTTTCTGTATCCCACTGCCTGAGGACTCACATGTAACGGCAGCTTTACATTTGGGTGCAGTGACAGAAAGATTTCCTTTAGTAGCACTTGTGGCCTTTTGTGGATTTCCAGAAGTATCAATATGGGAAGTCTGTACCAGTGCCATTTTCATAGACCTTACCGCAGAAATCCTGCTTGGAGCAGTCGAGAGACTGGATCGGTTTGCAAAAGCTTTTGATACAACTCCACTGGTTTGCACTAAGAAATAAGCAACATTTTTATTTGTCATTCAATAGATACATACATGTGCATGAATAAAATTATAATCAGTGTACCTAGTGCATTTACAGTGTCATAAAAGTAAAGAAAGGTCTCTGCTGCTAGGAACATATTTCTACATGTCAACATCACATAAGAGAAATGGAAGTAGATCTGAGACACTGCATGTGGAGACTTTGAAATGAGTACGTGATCAGGGCTATGCCAAATACATAGTCTGAGAAAGGTTTGAAGGAGAAGAAGCAACATCTTAAAAATGCTTGGGAAGATTAACAGGTGCAAGGAGCAACACCTAGTTGGGAGAAGAGATGGAACTACATAAAAGGAACTGCCTACACCTGGGCCAGAAAGCTTGTGGTCCTAGGCGTGTCTGATTACAAACATTTATCAGATTAATTTCAAGTGCTCTGCAATTCGTCTAGAAAGAGTTAATCCTCTCTGACATTCTGCTGAATGAGGAAGAAAAAAGATTTTAAAAGGAGGAAGATTTCCAATTATAATTCATGCTCACTAGTTATAGTTTAAGATCTTCAATACAGTGGATCCTTGTTATCCACTGGGGTTTGGTTCCAGGACCCTCCATGGATAACAAAGTCCATGGATGCTTAAATACAATGGCGTAGCAAAATGATGTCCCTTGTATAAAATGGAAAATCAAGGTTTGCTATTTGGAATTTATACATTTTTTGGAATATTTTCAAGCTGTGGATGCTTGAATCTGTGGATAAGGAGGGCTGATTGTACTATTGTTGCTCTTCAGTGTTGTTTCCAGAATTTACACAGTTGGTTCCTGACTCTTTTCAGTGCCATCACTGTAATTCCTTTATAAACTACCCTGTCCTTCACATATATTAATTCACAAACAATGAATTCCAAATTTTCACATCTTTTAGCCTACCAACCCTTTATCAAAGAGTTTGAATCCCAGCATAGTAGAAGCAGAAAGCTATTTTTTTTCCTGAGAAAGACATTTGTATGTTTACAAGCATTCTGCTGTTCTATTTACTACTTATGGAAAGTTTTGAGGGGGGGGAGGGGAATGTAGTAGTGTTGTTGTTCATAAGCACAACAAAAATAGCAATTTGATTAATAGTTGAAAACAGTGATACTGCTAAGTAAATATTCTATTGCCACATTAACCATTAACCACAAAGATAATAAAAGATGCAACAGCATCATTGGCAATACATTTTATTACTATGCCTAATTCCATAATTTTGTTTTCATAAAAATATTGTGTCTCATCTAAACTACTTCTCTGTCCTAGTGATGCTACATGCACCACTGCTGTAGATAGTCATGGCAATCCTTGGGCTCACATGTTCTCCCTTCCTTTTCCACAAACAAAACACCTCCACTTTTTATTAAACCACACTTTACCATTACATATGAAATCAATGAACCATGGCTTATTTTAAGCACAGTTTACTAAAACTAACCAGGATCAATCTAAGAGTTAATTGTTACCTTTTCCTCTTTTAGGTGAGATGGATATACTTGAATTAAAACTTGAGTTCATGCTGGAAACAGAGGATGACGATGAAGATGAAGTAATCCTTCGCATACGGATATTGCCTGAAGGTTTCAGCTGCCTTGGTTTCAGCTATAAAGGCAGTAGTAGATATTTATGTATAGTAAGAACATCTAATCCTGCTGCCATACTGTTACAAAGCCAAGAATATTTAACTATGGCCCAAAACAGATGGGCAGACAAGGGTGGCTTCTGGCCACTCTGGGGTCATGACATTTACACAACGCATGCCCCTGGAGAGCCCAGAGGTTGCCCTGGGGCTGCCTACGATGGCCCAAAACTGGTCCCAAAAGGACCAGTTTTTTTCTGTTCCTATTTGGGGCTGCAGCCACTGCCCCGGGGTAATCAGGCTGGGAGTGGCTTCTGGCCGCTCCTTCATGCCTGTCTGCTTAGGCCCTGTGTTGCCACACAAATGAAAACATGTATTTCTGCAAATTAAAGTTATTGCATCTCTCTGTAATTCATAGCTTTGAATGCACTCTCACAAATCTTTGTACTTGATAACTCACTCCACTCTATAGTAACATACAGAGCCTTCAGAGTTCAGAAGAGAGATTAAGCCAAATCATACATCAGTCTGTTTCTCTAAAACAGAAGTAGGCATAGTGCTGCCCTCCACATTTTGGACTGCATCTCCCAACAGCTCTGGCAATGGTAAGAAATCGAGCTGGGATGCATTTTGCCAACCCCTCTGCAAAACATCGCAGGGGCTATCACACAAGCCAAAGGGCCTGTGTTCCACCACACACACACACCAGCTCCATATCATCCTACTTGGACAATGCAGGCTAATTCGCCAAGGCCAAGATCAGGCCAGATCCTGGCAGACTAGACATGGATCCAGCCTGATCCTGGGGTAAAAGAAGCTTAACGCAGGTCAAACTGACCCCCAGAATGCCACAGTTTTCTCATGTGCCACTTTATTTACTCTCTCATTGCTGCTACTGAAAAGACCTATGTGGGTGCAGCCAGGTGCCCCATTTCCATGTCAGACATGGCAATGGGGGTCTTTTCAGTAGCAGCAATGGGAGAGTAAGGTAAGGGGCATGTGGCATTACTGGGTCTATTTTATGGGGACAAGTGCGCGTGTAAACACTAGCCCATCCCCACACCAGCCTGGAGACCAAACCGGGCTGTCTGCTCAGCCCCAGTCGTACATCACTAGATTTTTTTGTTAAGAGTTTATTTTAATGGCAGAGGAAATAGAATGATTGATACAGTAACTATAAGAGACCCGTGATATCTGAAACCAGCTAGATACTGAGTTAGAAGTTACACTCATTAAGACTATTCACCTTGCTGGGAGTAGAAAATGTGTGGTTCTCTTGTGCCGAGGAATTGTTACAGAATGATACATCTCCATCTGAAGCAATACTTGATTTATCGGAGAGCAAATCTTCAGATGATCCCATACTATTCTGATTATTCCTGCTGGAAGAACTTGACAATTTCCCTTGTTTTGGCTGAAAGATTTAAAATTTAAAATATTTGTAAGCAGATAGATATAAAATCTTTGAGGCTCTTTGTTCATTACATTAGATCATTTGAATAAATATGATAATTATCAGTTGGTAGCTAACCCTTTCTCCCTAGAGAAAGAGCCAGTATGGTGTAGTAGTATGAGTCTTGGACTAGTAGTTTGGAAGACCAGTGTTCATATTCCCATTCGACCATGGAAATCTACTGGGTGACTTTGGACAAATCACTCTCTCTCAGTCTCAGGAGGAGGCAATGGCAAATCCCCTCTGAAGAAATCCTGCCAAGAAAACCCAGTGATAAAGTTTTCCTTGATCACTGTAAGTCAGAAATGACTTGAAGTTGAAGAACGTGGTAACAAAAACAACACAGCTAACCCTTTAGTTAAACACAATCAATTGCTGGAAATCTTGACTAACAGGACTAAGGAGTCCTTAGTATGATTAGAGCCAGTTCCTTTTTGGTGTGCCCCCATTTTCATTGTGAGTTATATCACTAAGTGGAAACCTACATGTATAAACAAACATGCCTTTGTGAATTGACTGATGGAAATGAACATTTCTAATCAGAGGGCTTGACACTGGACAGTGATTGATGAACAGGCTTTTCCTGCTTTGCATCATTAGCCTTCTTAGCTTACTGTATATACTTGACTATAAGTCGAGAAATTTATGCTGTAAAATGGATTCCAAAATCCTGAGTCGACTTAAAGTCAGGGCAATACAGTAAGGAGGAAGTCTTCGCTTTCCAAGCCTCTTCCCAGCCTGGTTGCCTCCAGAGGGGGCAGCCAGGCTGGGAAGACACAGGAAGAGCGAATGCTCCCTTTACAAGTCTCTTCCCAGCCTGATTGCCTCCGGAGGGGGCAGCCACGCTGGAAAGATGCAGCATTCACTCCCCAAGCCTCTTCTCAGCCCAGTTACATGCCTTTCAGTTTTACCCTCGACTTATCCACAGATCATAGTAAAATCCAGATTTTTTCCCCAAAATCTACCCTTGACTTATACCCGAGGTTGACCCATACATGAGTATATATGGTATGTTTATTAGATCTCACCCCATCCAGAACTAAAGATTTTCCCAATCTAGGTATTACTGACCAGATACATTTCTGCAGGATCACAAATAGGTGCTTAAGTAGGCAACAACATAAACATTCACTTGTTATATTGCAGTTAAAATCTCTTACTGATATTGCAAAGAACATTAACATTAACATTGCAATATCAGTCATTTTATATCAGATATCCTGGACTACCACCACAATTAACTAAAGTATTGTTAAATTGATTTTTGAGATTCTTGAGTTGGGAATTTTGTCAGAATTAAGTGTTCTGAATTCAGGCCAATCAATTTAAATAAAGTCAACAGCATGCAGACATTTTTTCTCTTGATAAAAAAAAACCAAGGGAAGGGAAGGGGAAACACAACTAAGGTCCCATAAAGTGATTAAGTAAAAGGTAGCATGGAAAGTTAAATCTTATGCGACAACCTTGTTAGTACTCCCTAAGCTTTTGGTTATTTAGAAGAAAACACCTACCTGTCCCACTGCTAAGTTATTGCTGCTTTCAAAAGCAGATGAGTTTTTTGCACTCTGGAACGTGCTTGGTTTTTTAATGCTTTTTTCACTCCTTGATTGGGATAAATGCATGATGGATGTTTTGGATAATTTATCCAACTGCCCAGGACTAGATGCATTCGGAAGCCTTTGTGGGCAATGAGAGTCCTCTGTTAGTCTAACAGGGTGCAGTGAACATTTCTGAAATGAAGGTGGCAGTTGGGAAACTGGGCTTTCCCTCACACAGTATGTGTCTCTCTTAACTGACTTTGGGGTTTTATCCATTACTATTCCTCTCTCAAGAATTTTCAGTTTTGACTTTGATTCTTGCACAAACTTTTCTACAGTCTCTGTTTTCATTTCTTCCTGCTGGGCAGTCTTGTTTCTTTTTGTTTTGCTTGCACTTTGTAACTGCAGTGCAACCAGATGAGCTTCTTTAAAAATTTCTACAAATTTTTCTGCAGCAAGTGGGCTCCATGTTGCTTCGTTCAAAAGGGATGGTGAGATTTTATCTGTAGGCCCTTCATGAGACTCAAGTGATACAGCAATACATTTTTCTTTATGTCCTATTGGTCCAATAAAAACTTCATCTTCATTTTCACTAAAAGACAAGACAGCAAATCAGACATCTGAAAACTCTTTATTCTTTAATAATGCATTTCTGCTTTACATATACTTAGTTTACCTTACAGGAGACAGCGATAGGTCAAAGTCAAATTTTTCATCGGTCAGGAGGGGAAGTTCTGCAATTACAAGGGCACATCATTTATTGCTATACCAATGATCAAGACAGACATTATTCCATCAATAACATGTTAGGATATTCCTCTTTGTCATACTGAAATTTCAGTGCTAGAAATCAGTGCTGTAACAAGATTTTATTGTACCACAAGAGAGCACAGAATCAGTTTCTGAACTGTGCACGGGCAAAATCTTCTATATACTGTATATTTGTTATTCTGGATCAGCTGCTGTGTGTATAGGTATAACCACTAGATCACCATATTAAACACCAAGGGTTGTGGATGTACTAAATCCACATTCTCTCTATCCTCTCACGAAACAGATAATTGGCTCTATCAGATGTGTTAACAATGACCATAAATTCACATGGGTCAATTACTGCTGCCTCAAACAGTCTCTGGGTTAGGTCATAACCCCAGGATGAAATTCTACATGCACTTGAATTAAGCTAGTCTTCCATGGGTTTCCAGAGGGAGTACACACAGTTAGTCGTAATGAACAACTCAGTGTAAATCAGTGATATCAACAATAGGATCCTCACTGTTTTTAATCAATCAGGATTGTAGTTAAAAAAAACCAAAACACCTAAGAACAGTTGTTTATTGTTGTTCCCAGTAACCAACTGCAATTAATCCAGAATGAGGCATTCATTATTTTTTAAAATTCTGTCCAGATGTCGTTTCAACAATCAACTGTTATTAGACCAGATGTCATTACAATCCCTTAAGTCAAAGTATTTCAAACTACTTTTGCTTCTAGAACCAGGCAAGCATTATTTTAAAAAGCGTTTTATCACTCTCCTTCACTTTTTGTAACCATATTTAATTAACATTGCACATCAAAATAAAATAATGCCAAAGAGTACAGTTGCTGGGTTGTTAAAGACAATAGGAAGATAAGCAATGAAGAAAGCAGGGAAAGTGTTCTAGCATAGCCATTACATTACAACATATCTGGCCCATTTGCTACTACTGATTTGAATTTGTTTGTCAGTTGCTTCCTTTCTGCTTCTGGAAGACTGTACGTTGGACTGTGTGGACTGCCCATAGGGTGTAGTGAAGTTTTGGACACAGAGAAAAGCTACTTTATGTTTTGGTTCTAAGAGGGAACAGCCATCAGTGATTCACTTGAACCATTCCTGCCACCATCAAGTGGACTGAGCTTGATTTCAGATATATCCCATGACAAGCATTACAAAGTAGTTACAATGCACCTTACAATTTTTTCAATGTTTTATGACTTACCCTATTCACAAAACAAAAACCACTTACCATTATTAACACACTCACTGGAGTTTGCTTCCATCATCTTACATTCTGAATGCAAGACTGTTTTCAAGTCTTCCATGATATAACTGCAAAACAATTCTGATGTATTAGTTAAAGACAGCTCATAGTTCTAGGAATCACTTATCAGCCCAATATATAATAAAAAAATCCAAACCAGCACCACTTATATTTCTTGCTAGTTACTGATACAGTTGCTATCTTTTATATATCCATACCAACCTGTTAAAGAATACACTCTGAGCAGATTGCATTAATAAAACATTTCTGTATATCTATCGTAATGGGCAATACATTCTCTGAGCTTCAGTTAGAATCATAGAATCATAGAGTTGGAAGAGACCACAAGGGCCA
>CM034708.1:130521066-130542721 GCA_020142125.1 Phrynosoma platyrhinos | reverse complement strand
AACCCGGCCCCCGGCTCAAAAAGGTTGCCTACCCCTGCATTAGAGAGTCAGGCTACCTCCTCTCCCCACTCTTGGTAGAGAGTTTGTGCCTTGGGAGAAGCCACCAAGAAAGCTTTCATAGGGGACAAAATTAACCATCTCTGCCCATCACTGTCCCATGCCTTTCAAATAAATTTGTTCAGCATCTCTAAACTAAAAACAATCCACCAACAATTTATGGTGGCCTACGCCAAAATAAACACACATAAACATATTTTTAAAACCCACTTCCTTTCCTCCCTCCTTTTGGGAAATGTTAAGGGTTGGGAAGGCTTGATTTATAGGAGGAAAGATCTGCAGATATAGTCAGAATAGCAATCATTTATATACCAAATACTTTGGTATAAATACAACTTTATAGTAAAAAAAATGTATTGGTGTTGGTACGTGTTTCAGGAAAAGATAATTCTGAGGTCTTAGAATACCTGTGTATTCAGAGGCACCCCTGTCACTTGCTTTCACACTTCAGACCAGTGTCACATCAGTGGAAATGTGCTATTATGTAGAAGGTAAAGGAGACCCAAGAGCATACCTGCTAACTGTCCCAATTTAGCAAGGACTGTCCTAATTAATCCTCTGTAATCTCATTGATTCAGCTACTTTTAATATGCCCTAATTTCTCTCTCCTCCTGCCACTTTCTCCCTTTGTCCTCAGCTTACTCCATTTGCTGGAAAGTGAAAATAAAATGCAAAAATAGTTTGCACTCCATAAACTCACCAAGGAGGAATCTTGCCCTTCTGTGTAGGCTTAGGTAAAAGCAAATGGCTGCAGCCTCTCCTTGCTTGTGTGTTCTTCCTTATTAATAATTTTTACTATCTTGACCACACTTTGAGGTTGTGTCGCCACACACATCCCAGTTTTTATTTGTGAAATATTGGAGGGTATGCAAGTGTGGGTGGGCAATATACCCATGTTTTTGTTTGCGCATCAACCTAAAAGTTAACATGAAGTGACTTAAAATATCTCCCACTAAAGAACTTTTATTGTGAATTTTGGGATGAGACCAAATGCTTTATTAATTTTCCATTCAGGGTTTACCTAACATATTTTTGCTACCTAAGGTAATTGTGGACAAGCTCACATCCTCCCCAATTTCAGATGCAAAAGCCAACTGGACTGGGAGCTGAATCTTCATTTTAACATTGGCAATGGTAAAGTAACTTTTTAAATAACTTATTTGTATTTATAATACAACATAGCAAGTACTAGCATCTGTAAGCAGATAAGTAATAGTATTAGTGTGATACCTAAACCTTGCAGTGTTTTTAGTTGTCAACAATAGTGGCTGGTTTTGGTTTTATTTCTTCAATACATCCAATGGGAAAGCATCTTCAACCACACCTGAAGGTGGGAGGATGGTTGAGGAAGAGCAGGGCATCCCGCATGGACTGCGTCCATATTGCAGAATTAATGCAATTTGACACAACTTTAACTGCCCTGACTCAATACTCTGAAATTCAGGGATTTGCAGTTTTGTGAGATTTGTAGCCTTCTCTGTCAGAGAGCCACAACAACCTACATATCAAAGGATTCCATAGGAGGGATCCATGACAGTTAAAGTGGTGTCAAAGGGGTTGTCCGCACAAGTCAAATGACCCGGATTCTCCCTGGCCTCACACCAGGTGACATAGGCCAAAGCCCTTGGGGCAGGATTGGGCCCGATCCTGTCTCTTCATATGTGGATCCTTTACCCTGGAGTAATTTTGCCCTGGTTTTCCACAGAGTTTCTAGGAAACTCCATGGCAAAACTGGGCTGTACACACGCTCTACCTCCCCATCTTTTGCCTTTCCTTTCCAGCAGTTGATCCAGCTAAGAAGCCCCCAGGTTGCCCTGTCTGATGTGGAAATGGGGTGCCTGGCACATGGGTGCAGCCAGGCACCCCATTTCCACATTAGCTGGGGCAACAGGGGGGCTTCTCAGATGTATTGATGGCTGGAAAGGATACAGGGCGGCACACCAGTCCCTGGTCCTGCATTGTTGAAAAGATGGGCATGTGAACACCTGCCCATCTTTGTGCCAACCTCGTGCCAACCAGGAACAAGATAGCATGGGCTGAGCCCATTTGCCCAGGCCAAAACCAGATAAATGTGAGGCAGCAGCCATGAAGTATACAGCTCTGTCTTCAAACACATCCGTTGCTGCCCTTCAGTATTTGCTGCCAGAGGCTGCTGCATCATTCTGCCTAACAGGTCTGTCTCTCCCTTTCTATCTGATGCCTACCCCAGTTAAGCGATCATCCAAAAATGTTTCTGTTCTCCCTAAGTGTTGGAATTGAAATAGAAGGGGTTATGCTGGCACTTGTGCTTCAAACCTAACATGCTTCCCAGTTCTTGTGTCCCTCCCTTTTGTAAACACAAATGCTTCAAATGGGGAGGACTTCTTTTACTGCTCCACATTTGGCAGGGGCTTAGCTACTTCTGTTTATAAAGGTCTGAGCAGCCTGCAAGGAAAAAAGAGATACAATCAAGTTTGTTCGTTACTTCTGGAGGCTTCCCTTGGGTTCTAAATTTCTGCTTCTCTTTTAACACTGCAAAGTAGGATTGCTGCCATCGAAGAAGAATTTTCTGGTCACCTACTGACAGGTCATTGGCTTTGGGTGAAGAGGCGCAAGAGCAAATCACAAGAAAAAAAATGAATGTCTCCAGGAGGTGAGTCAAACAAAATTGAAAAATAAAATCAGAAGGAAAACATGATGAGATACTGAGAGACTCAGCAAGGGGTAGATGAATAGTTGTGTTCCTAACGCAGAAGGAATAAAAGCAGTTTTCACATACAGTGCTATGATCCCAAATGAAACCAGACTTTGGAGAGATCCATCATCACATCGGCTGTCAGTTTAAATCAGGTTGCTAATCTGGTGCCCTCCAGAATTTTGGGACTCCACCTTCCCTAATCTCTGACTATTGGCTAGACCTATTCGGAAATGTAGTCCAAAATATCTGAAGAGCTCAGGGTTTTCTACTTGTGTTTACCTTTTAGTATACAGCAGCTGCTTAACAGCCAGATACGGATAGCTACAAGCCCTAAGGTAGGGGAGTTTAACCCTTCCTCCATTGCCAATTGTATGAAAGAAAGCAGGCACCCTAAAATGTCTATTTCCTCCCTAAGAAAAATTTACATGTAGATAATTACCCTTATGTTGCAGTAGGTATAAATGCTGATAATGCAGATGCAAAATGGGACAAAGTATTTTAAAGCTGAAATGTTGTATATACTCAACTATGTCGACCTCATGTATAAGTTGAGGGAAGGTTTTTGGAGCCAAAATTATGGATTTTGATATGACCGATGGATACATTGAAGGTAAAAGTTAGAATAACGTAACAAGGGACGTAAAGAACAAAGCAAAGCAAAAAGATGCCAAAGAGCTTACAAAATTCCAGCAGGCATAACTGTTTGTGCTGACACTAAAGACTGGATAGATGAGAAAATAGAGTGGGGCTCATGCTTCTAGGACAGATTACACTCTTGCCTTTCACCAGGGGATGGTTTCTTTTTTAAAATAAAGAACAGTACTTATATTGAAATGTGGATAAGTCATCTCAGGTTTTTGGAGTCAATTTTTTGACTAAAACATTTAGACTTATACATGAGTATATACAGTATTTTCTAGAAAATGTTGGTATCTGCATTAATGTAACAAATACTGAAATTTGCTTCATTACTACTTATGAAAATACCCTGTTCCACATTTCTAAGTAGTAGTCAAACTGTTAATCCCATTCAGATTATTTTAACTTCAGAAACTGGTATGAAGGAGAGTTCTAGCATCTCTCTGTTCAGAGGACTGTCTCATTGAGTGTAGGATTGCACCCTTTGATGGGTTCTCCAGATCAGAGTAGCTCTTACTGTATGGCATGAAAAGATCTTGCTTTTAAACAAAGCATTTTAAATAGCAGGCAAACTAAAATCAGTCCAGTTTATTATTAATATAAAATTGGTCAGCTTGGACAATATTGCCAGGACAAGATTTATTACCCACATAAATTAATGCAGCTTCATTGTACACAGTCATTAATCCACCTCTAGGGATCAGATCAAGAAAACTGCTCTTGAATCTCTTCCCAGATCTAAAGGATGTTAGTGATACTAAAGCTCTGCTGAAAATAATGGCACACCAATTAGCCACAACTACTTTGTCCTAATGATTTCAAAGAAATTTAAGTTTGGCAGACCTTGAGATGTGAGCCAGTCTATAAATATGAATATTGTGCAAGATGTATTGCGCAGCTGCAGCTTCACAGGATCACAAGATGTTCAATCAGAACTGAAGATACAATATAGCTGTATTTGTCTGAAGAAAATGTTTTTCAGGGCAAAATGCAACCTCCAAAGCCTTTGTTAATAAGATATATATGGATAAATGGGGTGGAGGGCTATTTGCATCAATTGGGGGTAATTAACAAAATTCCATCAGGAATTTGGATAATTACTGTAGATTATTCCCAATGCTCTTATTTTTTGTTCCAGTAGATTAGGATGGGAATCATGCAGCTTTCCAGATAATGCAGGACTACAGCTCCCAGCAACCCTAGTCAGCACAGCCAATTTTGAGGAATGCTGGGACTGACATCCGGACAGCTGCATTTTTTTTCATTCATGCTGCAATCCTGTGCATGCTTCCTTTGTTTTAAATCCGACTGAATTCAATGAAATTTACTTCCACGTAGACAAGTTTAGAATTGGGTGACAAATTTCCATTCTGACAGCCTACCACTTTCTTCGACAGTAGGGTAGAGTAGAAAAAGAGAACAATTGGTTTAGGTATGCAAGGAAATCAATAGTATTTGCCAATTGTATATAAAAAAGCAACTCAGCACTGTACATTGTTGGATTAAATATGAGCCATATTTATGGTTAATTTCACATTTTATTAAGGAGATTCCCTGGCTGTGGCTACACAATTTGAGAAGTGGCTGAGAGATACAGGATGATGTACACCAGATCCTGTTGGGGGCAATGGGCAGGAGAAGAAATTTGCTAAATATGTGTCTTTTCTTGTTTTGGCAGAATACACTGTCTTCGAGCTCACAAGCCCAAACCATTTCCGAACACTGGAGAGAATGTGCAGAATTCTTGTGGATGTAAAGAATGGTGTGGGAGTGAGCGAACAGCAATACAGACACTCTATACACTGATTGCTATGGTCATCCTTATTGCAATTTGGGGAGTATGGGCAAGGAAAGATGCTTAAGCATGTTTAAGAAGATTTTTCTGCATCTGCTGCAACTCACACCCAGAGACCCTCTGAGGACAAAAATACAAAGCCTTTAACCTATACACACTGGAGCTCTTCTTGAATTTGAAAATGGAATTATGATTATTGATTGATTCAAAGCAATTTTTTAAAAAATATATGGAATGCATCAAGAATGTATAATATTGATGTTTTGTATCATTTTATATTATAACAATGCAATGCTCTAAAGTCAAATGTAAAGTATTTAAAATATAAGTATAATAAATATGCATATTTCAAAAAGTCTGTGTCAAAAACAGTAGCTGGTCATGATTTCCTTTTGAACACTGATAATCGATATGGATTTGGGTTTCATAGCTCCAAACTATAGACAGAGTTCCAAAACACACTGCAGAAATAATCCAGTTTGAGACTGCTTTAACTGTCCTGGCTCAGTGCTAGGGAATTCTGGGAATTGGAGTTTATTGTGGCACCAGAGGTCTCTGACAGAGAAGGCTCAATGTCTCAGAAAACTACAGTTCCCAGAATTCCCTAGCATTGAGCTAGGGCAATTAAAGTGGTTTCAAACTGGATTATTTCTGCAGTGTGGAGGTGCTGTTGTTGATCATACAGTTGGATCTCAAAAACTCTGTTTCAATACTGGGATTAAGTGTCAGTGAGTTCAATGGGCCTTACTCCTTGACATGTATTAGACTTTCACCAATAAATATTCAATCCACAAAATAAATAATGATGTGATCTTCCTCCTTGCTATGCAAGGTGATGGAAGACTGAAAGAGCTGTCGCAATGTAAATATGGTGTGACCCATTTTGGTGCAAACTCCTCAAGAAAAAAGTCTTTCTTGTTATAGTGCAGACCATGAGATTCCCTATTTTTGTAGAACCCTTCCATCAGTTCAGAACAGGGAAATGATCCCCTTCTTCCTGCCCAATCAATTTGGTTAGCAAAGCTAACTATGGGCCTTCGCAGACTGCTAGAAATAGTGCAAATTGAGTCCACTTTAAAGGTTAGGGTTAGGGTTAGGGAATCATGGGAACTGTATTTTATTGTGGCACCAGAGATCTCTGACAGAGAAGGCTCAATGTCTCAGAAAAAAAAAACAATTCCCAGGATTCCCTAGCACTAACCCTAACCCTTAAAGTGGACTCAATTTGCACTATTTCTGGCAGTCTGCAAAGGCCCTACATGTATCTGCTGTGATAGCATTAGGTGCTTCAGTGTAGCCAAATGTTTCAGGGGACTCTGGTACACACTGCAAGCAGGTGTGCTATGCATAACGGCATACCCCTGCAGAGCTTGGAAGAGTTACTTTTTGGAGGGCAAATCCCATAATCTCCAGCTGTGAACCAAAAGGTAACTTATTCCAAGCTCTGATCCTTCCCAATCCATGTTTAGGGGGAAACACAGGAGTAGGCAGACCTTGGGCTTGTGGGATCTACCTGTGTTTTTGACTAGAATCCCAGGATCTACAAGTCAGAGCCTGATGCAAAAAAGCCAGATACTTTTAATTAATTAATTCTGAACCCAGAAATTTGTTTTGAGTACTAGACCTACTACAGCTCATTGTCCTTTGGCACAAAAATCCGTTCCTGATTATGATGTGGTTATTCTTCATGTCAGTAGCGCAAGGGCAAGAGGGAAGTCACTTGGTTGCTCTGTTGTTAAACCACTGTTGCCCAATTTGTACCTGCAGTACAGAATGCATTATCATGTAACACCCATGAAACCAACAAGAGAACTATGGCCAAATATAGTGCTTTTGAATGTTATTGTGCCCCTTCAAGTCATTTCCAACGTATTGCAACCCCAAGACAAACCTATCACATGGTTTTCTGGGTCTGAAAGTGTGTGACTCGCCGAAGTTACCTGGTGGGTATCCAGGCTGAGTGGGGAATCAAATCCTGATCTCCAAAGTTACAGTCTGCATCTGCACTGCAAAAAATAGTGCAGTTCGACACGACTTTAACTGCCATTGCTTATTGCTATGGAATTTGAGGTTTTGTACTTTGTTGTGGCACCAGAGCTCTCTGACAGAGAAGGTTAAATGCCCCACAAAACAACAAATCTCAGGATTCTCTAGCATTGAGCCATGGCAGTTAAAGTGGTATCAAAATGCATTATTTTAGCAGTGTAGATGCAGTCGTAGTCCAATGCTCAAATCACTATACCACATTGGCTGTCCTATGTCCATAAATTATTATCTGGCCCAGAGAAAAACTTGAAGTTACTTTAAAGTAATTACATACAGTTCAAGTTACCCCATCACTGGGGTAAGTTACCCCAGTTCAAGTTACCCCAGTCATAACATTACTGTTATGATTGAATTTTTAAAAATAAAGACCTTCCCTATTCCTCAAAAATAAAATATTAACCATTTTAAAAAATACCTTAATACTACATGCCACTGACCTGTGATAGGAAACCTTTCTCCTCTTACTCACCTTGATTTTGCCTTTTTATATAATGGAGACCATTTTACTTTTCCATTGTATACAATGGGACTTGAGCAGCCACGGATTTTGGTATCCAGCAGGGATAGGGAACCAAAGCCCAGCAGATACCAAGGACCCACTGCATATAGTATGAGCACTCCAAATGATTCAAAGATGTAAAGAAGGGTACAAATTTTAGCCAGCATGTTGCAATGAGACTTTTTGGTTGAGTAATACAGTTATGAGACATTTACTTTAATACCACTTTTCCTCTTTGAAACTTCACAATACGTTCAGTTCAAATATGGTCTCTTGTCAAAATACCAGTCAGAAGCAAACAGGTTGTGCTGTGCTAAATTCTTAATTTTGCAGCAGAAGTCTTCTGATTATTTTGACTGCTATTATGAGAGAAGAGAGAGGGTTTCAAAAGCATTATTGCAACAGTTTATCTGTTCTAATGGTGCCTTCCTAGTTGGTATTCAAGAAGGTCTTGGCAGCACGGTTTTATCTATAGTGGCAATGTAATACTTGGGTTGGAAAGGTGCATTAATTAACATTAGCAAAGACTTGGCATGTTTAAAGGTTATGTTTAAACATACTCTTGCTGTGTAATGTTGCTTCTTTCCTAGGGGGCCAACCTTCATTTATTGCCTAAGGGGCTGACAGCACCTTGTACACCTATGCAAATAAATATAAGGAACATAAAAATTGGGATCTGATTAATTCTGGCACAGTTGGGACCTGCAACAAAATGTTGTAGAATATCACTATCCCCAAGAAGAATTTTCTCTTCTATCTTGTCAGCCAGTTTGCAACAGAAGCTTCATAATCCTTGAGAGCTTGAGAAAATACTTTTAGACTACAACTCTTAGGCCGCATCTGCACTGCAGAAATAATCCGGTTTGAACCACCTTAACTGCCGTGGCTCAATACTATAGAATTGAGGGATCTGTAGTTTGTTGTGGCACCAGAGCTCTCTGACAAAGAAGGCTAAATGTCTCACAAAACTACAATCCTCAGAATTCCATAGCATTGGCAGTTAAAGTGGTGTTAAACTGGATTATTTCTGCAGTGCAGATGTGGCCAAAGACTTCTACCACTGAATTTAGAATGTGGTGCAGCAAATATAGCCAACAGTTATTTTCACTGTAGTGATTTAAGTGTTGGACTATGACTCTGGTGACCAGGGTTTGAATCTGTGCTCGGCCATGAAACCCACTGGGTGATTCTGGGAAAGTCATGCTCTCTCAGAGTCAGAGTAGGATAACGGCAACCCCCCTGTTAACAAACATGCCAAGAAAACCCTGTGATAGCTTCACCTTAGGCTCTCAATAAGTTTGAAACAACTTGAAAGCACACAGCAACAACAACAAAAAAGACAGTCTAACTAAGAGATTTTGGGAGATGTAGTCTAGAAAAGCAAGTTTTCCAATGCCTGCTCAACATCGGGCCTCACGGTATACTGTCTCCCCCCAAAACCCACCTGGTAAGCACAGCAACCTCCCCACTACAGAGCCATTTCCATGTTGCCAAAGAATGAGAAATAAGCAGAGATGTGGTCAGGTATTTTCTTGCCATGGGCATTTTGCAAAGGCCTCTGGGAGTCCATGTGAGCTCTCTGTGGATGAAGCATATCCAACTACAGAAAAATAGCTGGGTGCATCCCTGTTCATCCCCTGCTCTCAGAGGATACAGAAATGGCCATGTTGAGTGGGCTGCACCTTCCTCAGACCAGTTCATTGTGGACACAGGAAGGACATCAACATCTAAAAATGGTAACATGGAATGCATTCCTTAATATGAAAATGACCCCATGAGCATCCAAATCATTATCCTGGAATAGAAAATCCACATTTATGTTGCATGAAATTTGTAGAAATAAGAAGGGGGGGAATATAGTGACCCGATCCACCTGAAACATCTCTCTGAGCTCCTCTTCCTGAGCAGGGACAGACCAGTCACCAACTTCCCCAACTTGTGGTTGGCCCTCCATGTTCCAGCCCAATGGAACCACTATTAAAGGATTGTTGTCACGTGCCTTCAAGTCTAACCACTATACCACATTGCAACCAAAACAGGACAGTGCTAAGGACAATAAATGTTATTATGTTCAGTATTTAGTATTTAATATTCAGTAAAGGGCTACATATACTGGTCAAAGAAATGAAGATGTACGGACAAGAAGCTGGAGAAATTTGGTTGACTGAGTGCATGGGATAGACAGGAACAAAGAATTGAAGGATATAATTGAAAGGATCTTCCACATGAAAGGTAATAGATTTCAAAATAGTATGCCAAGGGATCTTGTGGAACCTTTGAGACTAAGGTCTCAACTGCCAGAAATAGTGCAAATTGAGTCCACTTTTAGGGTTAGGGTTAGGGTTAGGGAATCATGGGAACTGTATTTTATTGTGGCACCAGAGCTCTCTGACAGAGAAGGCTCAATGTCTCAGAAAAAAAACCACAATTCCCATGTGATTCTCTAGCACTAACCCTAACCCTAAAAGTGGACTCAATTTGCACTATTTCTGGCAGTCTGCAACCCCCCTAAGAAAGAAGGTGGTCGCATGAGCTTTCCTAGACTTGAGGCTGCTGTGGCAGGGAGGGTTTAAGAATGAGAGAAAAGAAGGGAAATATTAACATTTTGATATATGGAATATTATATGAATGATGATTTCATTTTGCAAAAGTGTAATAAAATTAATATAATAACAACAAAAAAAGCAAAGGCCTAAATATGCACTGACTGTGTACCAACCCCTTCCTGCCATAATCATGGGTACTGGAACTGTTTTTAAAGGGGCATGGGGTGGTTCAACATGGCCAAGCAGGTTGTTTCTAATTTTCCCTACTGACTGGGACTTGTAGGGTGAGGGGAAATTACTTTTCCCATCCATTATCACTGAAACAACATTAAATATGGAGACTCTTACAAGCAGAATTGTGTAGCTGGAAGTGCTCCCGTGTGTTCAATGGAGCTCCGTGTGCACAGAATAGATTG
This sequence comes from Phrynosoma platyrhinos, assembly GCA_020142125.1. NCBI lineage: Eukaryota > Metazoa > Chordata > Lepidosauria > Squamata > Phrynosomatidae > Phrynosoma > Phrynosoma platyrhinos. The sequence continues at coordinate 130,532,046 of CM034708.1, read as the reverse complement.
CCAGCAACCTTTATTATTCCTGGGAGGACTCCATGGGATCTTTCTCTTTATATTTCTCAGGTGTTTGATCATTTAGCACACCTCTAATTGCCAATTCCTGAGGAGGTGCGACAATTAATAATATCAGTCGTCCAATTTTACCAGATTATTTCAGGGAGGGCACAGCATCCCTCTACCAGCCTAGGACCTTATCAAACGCTGGCCACAAAGCGAAAAGTAAGCGAAAACTAACCGAAGTAAGAATAAATTCAGTTCTATACCGAAACAAACTGAATTTCGCCTGTGCGGCCATTGCACAATGATTCCAAAAGCTCCCTTGTACTTCCCCGAAAAACCGAATGTCAAAAGATCCCCTTTCACTTCGGATCACGGGAAAAAAAATACGTATTAGATCCGGATTGCCTTTGGATATGTTTAAATACATGGAAAAAAATACGTATTAGCTTTGGATTGCCTTTGGATATGTATAAACACACAGAAAAAAAAATACGTATTAGCTTTGGATACCTTCTGCTTGGGACCCCCGTGTGATAAGGTCCCTAGAGTGAGCTTAAGTCTCCCCAGCTTATGTCCCAGGGTCCATGGCCATAAAACAAGTGTTGTTTATAGATGGGTTGTCATGGAACGCTCTAATGAAAGGTGGAAAATGTGCAATAGATGCTACAATATCATGTCTTTCTCTCCTTCCTCTCCCTCCTTCTTCCCCCTCTCGCACTGCAGAAATAATCCAGTTTTATTTATTTTTATTTATTTACTGCATTTACCCACAAAGGGTCTCAGAGCAGCTTGAGTTTGACCCCACTGTCAAACCAAGGCTCACTGCTATGGAATTCTGGGTAGTTTGTTGTTGCACCAACAACAATGGTAGGCAGTTAAAGTGGTGTCATACCAGATTATTTCTGCAGTGCGGATGCAGCCTTTCTCTCTTTTTCTAAAAGGAATCACAGAGTGTAAATGCAGAGGGTATGTGAAAAAGCATAGTTTGTACATTACTGGGCTGGCAAATTAAAAACAACAACATTCACACAAATGGTGCAATACTGTTTATACATGTCACCTCTAGGGGCACAACTGACGAAAGTGAGAAAGTGCAAGTTGAACTCTTGCGTATCACTCTTGGGTACTGATGATTTTATGAGCCCTGCTGTTTATGCGAACTGGACTTGAGCGATTTTTCACACATGTTCAAAAAAGGATATGACTTAAACGTACCTGCTTGCCTCGAGTCCAAACTACCAAAAATAGCATCTGCATTTCAGCCAACAAGTTGGATGATATATTCCATGTGCCATTTGCTTTGTCAGGCAATGAAAACAAGCTTTTAATTTTCCATGATTATACTGCTGGGGCTGTTCTGTTTCAGAAGCTTTTGACTCTTCCCTGTTGCAGCTCTAGATGTTATCTTACAGCTCTAACCAAACTTACTTTTTAAAAGACAGATTGTGCCGAAAAACAACCCAGGTTTTGAGACTACCATTTTTTTCTGCATTCTTTTCACAGAAAAATCTTGCCGATATTACAACTTTTGGCACACAGTTCTACCTGCAAGAGTACTTTATCAGATAAAGTTTATCTCATTGTGCATTTCTCTTCTTACTTATCAGGTTACTTACCAATAGCCCAATTAGTCTATTGGGCTAATAGACTTCCCAAATAAATAAGTGGGTTTATTTTAAAACTGAGTACTATGCAATTGCTAATTAAAGTACATATGTAAAAAAAAAAACCAAAACCAAACTCAAGTCTCTTCTAGATCACTTCTGTTCTTTAAAGTTCTGCCACTAAATCTGGGTTAGCACATCAGTACCAAATGCAAAATATGCAGTGTTTCCATTACTGATCAAGATGCAAAGTGGAAACACGCAAACTGTATTTCTTTGCCTTCTATTTTTCATCTCCTGTTTAAAAAATACAAAAACAACAATCAGCCTAAGGAAAGTACAGTAATACTAACTTTTTATGAAAAGAATTTTAAAAATATTAGACAATGGATTGGTTTACATATAATGCCAAACCACTTTGCCAATACATGCCCAATTTGTAAGCTATGGTTTACAATTTTCTTGTGAACCATGCTTAAACTAGGTTTGGAAATCATAGTTAGCCAGTTTAGATGTACTGCCAAACCATGGCTTGCAGCAAACAAGGAAATTAATTAATTCAGCAGAATATATATGTAGAAGCACATAAGCCTGAATTGGCATAACATGTAAGTTCATTCATTATTGTCTATGATTATATCCAAATTACAGCAGCTAATCTTTAATAAAGAGAGCCAGTGTGGTGTAGTGATTTAAGTGGTGGATTACAAATCTGGAGACCATGGTTTGAATCTAAGATCACCCCATGTAAACCCATTGGGTGACCTTGGACAAGACCTTGGACACTCTCTCAGCTTCAGAGAAAGGCAAAGGCAAGCCCCCTCTAACAAACCTTGCCAAGAAAACCCCATAATAGATTTGTGTTAGGGTTGCTGTTGGACTTGAAGGCACGTGACAACAATTCTTTAATAAATAAAATGTAAACATAAAAAGTTTATGAAATCCTATAATTTTGTTGAATCATTACAGTGATAGCTACCACTATTGCTACTTGTTATCCAACTCTCTATTCCTGTTTCCTTTCTCATCCAACTCCTTACTCATACTGGCTGCTTTCACACAACACCAAAGAGGCCAGCCAGACCCATCTCCTTTCCGACCAGTGTCATACCATTGTTTTTGAATGGAGCAGCTGAACATAAACTATGGATGGGGACACACTTCAAAAGATGACAATACCTGTTTGCTCCTGCTGAGGCTGTGGCATGACCCCTTTTCTGAGGCTTATTATATGCTGGGTTTATCCCTATAAAAAGGTGCTCTTATATAATGAATATTATTACAGAAACTACTGTTTCTTCCACCTCCAGTTTTTCCGGACATCAGAAGCAGGGGCAATTCAGCTAAGACATAAAACATTTCTTTTGGAATGAAAGAATGTTGCTTGCCGTTTTTGTAAGTGGTCAGATGAGCATATTTGAGGGTTTCCCTGCAACATTTGGCTTCACATATTTTACATGTTTTCGTCAATTATTTACACTAGAGATGATATTTTGCATTACACATGTCAACCTCCTCCCTTTATATCAGAAATGTTCTGAACTGTCTATATCCTGATCAGGAAAGATGGAGGGCTTGAAGGATGGAAGAGTCTTGGCTTCAACCAGGTGGCACTTTTGGCCTATTCTAGCTTTCTGATACTTTCAGAGAAAAAGCATCCAGTTTTCTGTTTTTGTTAGGATCTGCATGAGCATGTGGCTTTTGCTGCCCACACAGGTGCTTTTCAGATTGCAAAAGTCACACTTCTCAAGAATATGATTTGTGATCTTTTTTCTCTTAGCCAAACTACAAATAATATATATTTTATGCAGCATAGGAACTATTTTGTAGATCAGCTCTGGGCTGTTTTGCTGGTGTCAGTGTGAAGGAGCTGTCCACCATTTTGATTCAGCTCAAATACCCTTTTAAGTTGATTCAGAAGCAAGCTTGACAGGACAGAAGGAAAAAGGTACCTGGGGCTTTAGAGCATTTCCAAATTTAAAGTCCATGTCTTTATAAATTTTTGCCAGTTTTGTCAGCAAAATACCAGTGATATTGCATCTTATGATCTTATGATCATTCTCCCTTAGTTCATAGCTAATTGTGTTTTTTAATCTTCTATTCCAATTATACTCCCATTGTTGCAATGGGATATTTGTTTGTATGTCTTGTGCACATTTTACCATAGATTTCTTAATAGACTCTTATTGCATTTCTAAAGAAAGAAGATATTTATACAATCTTGCTATTTTATGTGGTTTTTCTGATAACAACATAACGTCAAAATCTAATTTATCGCTTTCAAAACTTCTTGTCCTTTATAAATCTTTCTTTAAACCAGGGGTTGGCAACCTTTTTTGCCAGGGAGCTGGGGGGGGGGAAATGGTGTGGGGGCTGGGAGGGTGCGCGCTTGCACCCCCGTGCGTGCATGCGCACAACGCCCGCCGTCGTGTGCATCCGTGCGCGCATGGGGGCACCATTTTGGAAGGCCCAACGCATGGGCGCATGACAAGGGCGCCAATTTGGAAGGTTCCACGGTGGCTGCGCCACTGCCGTGGGGCCTTACAAAATGGCACCTGTGCTCGCGTGCGGCGCGCTGGCGTGCAGGGGGCGCCAGCGGGACCAGCCATGGGCCGGTTCCAAAGCCTCGGCAGGTCAAGTCCAGCCCGTGGGCCGTAGGTTGCCGACCCCTGCTTTAAACTGTCTATAAGTAAACCAACTGATCTTCTATCCTTCTTTTATTAATTCTTCTTGAGACTTCATATATACCATATTTGTTGGTTCTTCTATTTTTATTGGGTCTTTGTATACCAGCCATTTATTGGGTTTCAATTCTTGGGCTTTATGGAAAGCTTCATTTATAGAAACCCACATGGGGAGCTTTCTATAAATCAATGGATAGTATTTCTGCCAGCCTTTTAATAGGGTTTTTTGATAAAATGATTTTCAAAAGTTCTATTTGCTTTGACTTTCTCATAAAATAGGTAGACATGCCAACCAAAAATAATATAATTTCCCTCTAATTGTAACAGATTTCTATTTTCTAGTTTCCACCAATCCGTAATCCATTCAATGCATCAGGCATAGTAATATATCTTTAGGTCTGGCAAGGCTAGACCTCCACTATTTAAACTATCTTGCATTTCTTTTAGTTTTACTCTGGCTTTTTTCCCTCCCCAAATAAATTGAGATATATCTCTTTGCCAATTTTTAAAAGGAATTTCATTGTTTATTATGGGGATGTTTTGATACAAAAAGATCATTATAGGTAAAATGTTCATTTTGATAGCAGATATCTTACCCAACCATGAAAGACCTACTTTTCCCCATTTGTCTAAATCTTTCTTAATATCTTTCCATGTTCTTTCATAATTATTTTAAAAAAATCCACATTTTTAGAGGTAACACTTATACCTAAATATTTGACTTTCTTTTGGATTTGATATTGAGTTTTACCTTTTATATCTTCTATTTCTTTTTTGGACAAATTCATTGTCAAAACAGAGGTCTTTTCTTTATTTATCATTAAGCCTGATGCTTGACCGAAGTGATCTAAAAGTTTATTTAGATGTTATATGCTGTCTAATGGGTTGGCTAATGATATTACCAGGTCATCAGCATATGCTCATAACTTAAATTCACTTAAAAGGATTCTGAAAAGCATCAACAGGAATGGCACTTTGGTAAGATGGGAATAGGTTGGAGGTAGAATGTTAGCATTTTCCAGAGGTGCCTTGCTTGCAGAGCAGAAGATGGAGTCGCTTCTTTTGCCCATGCCAAAAGAGAAAAACTAGGCTATGTGTTCACCATTTTTTTTTCTTTTTCTTTTTTGCCCTTTTGTGATAGCCTTGTACTGGTTTCCTTCTCAGTCAAAAGAGAGATCTGGAATCAACATACAGGCATGAGATTCAAGTGTCTAGTAAACTCCACTTATGTTTTCTCACTTCATCAAGTGAAAATTTTCAAATTATTCATCTACACTACTTTAAAGCTCATCAGACCACCAGTAACAGATCTAGGACCAGAAGTCAAATTTAAATATTCAGTACAAGGATCATCAGTGACCATTAGTTAGAACCATACTGCAGCCATGACTTAAAGCATAATATAATCCCATGCATATCTACCCAGAAGGGAGTCCTTTTGACTTCATTAAGACTTTGTTCCATGTAGGTGTGTACATGGAATAAAATCTTAATGAAGTCAAAAGGACTTATTTCTAAGTAGATATGCACAGAATTAAATTGTGCTTTAAGTCATGGCTGTACAGGACTGCAGCCTCCTGGGAATCATATTGCACATTTTCAGCACTATTGTTCCCTGAAAATTCATCTCCAGCTTCATACTTGTTCTGTGTATGCAATTTATTTTTAACCTAACAGTACAGTAGATTCAGGAACTGCTTTAAGAAAGTCCAGTGGGACAACTATTCCATCATGTTCTCAGGGGATACTTGCATACACAGAGGAGAATCAAAACATCTAGCAGTTATTGATTTAAGGAAATGCTAAACTTTATTATTATGTTTTTAATATTTTGAATTGCAGGCCACTTTGAGTATGATGGCATAATTGCATTATACAAAAGAAAATGAATAAAAACATTATTTAAAGATCATGCCACTCCTGTAATAAAACAATGCCAAATTTTGTTTCTAAATACAATACAGAAATTCAGAGCACTACCTGAAACAAACTGAAAAATTAAAATAAAAATTTGTATCAAAAACAGTCTACAATTGTTCTGATGTAGTTGCATCTTCTCATGAAACATCTTTGGTTGCTATTCTACAAATGATGCCATCCAGTAGTGTACCAATTTTTTCTTCTTGTGGAGTTAGCTTATACATCTGCAAAGAAAATGGAATGGAGACTTTGAGGAATAGCATGGTTCTTTTTTTAAAAAAAATTCTAAAAAATTTATCGAACAATTATAAAACATACACAATTTTTAAACATACACAGATACAATAATAACAATAATATTAGACATTTATCATAACACTTTACACTCTTCTATTACATTATCTCCTTTTTTTCCAATCTATATCTCCTTAATAAACTTATCTATTACTCTAAAGCTTTTATTACCCTCTTTCATCCTTCATTATTCCTTCATCTCTTCTTTCTCTTAACCTTCCTCTTACTACTTCTTCTCTTAACCTTCCTCTTACTACTTCTCTATCCTCTTTCTCTTCCCATTCACTCTCTACATCCATACCTAATCTTTCTCCACTCCCTTCTCTTTCTATACTCCCCTCTACCCATGGGTCTGAAAGATTAAAAAATCCCTGCAATGCCTTATAAGTTGCGTTGAGACATTTACTATCTTTATCAGATACATTAAAATTTAGATTTTTAAAAACAAGTTACTAGCATTCAGTATGGTTTAAGAAATAATCAGAAGACACAGAAGAGCAAAACAAGTGCCTGTGTATGGTTGCAATTCTATGCACACTTGTGCCTCCAAGCTGCCTGTTGACTTATGTCAACCCCATTAATTTTTCATAGACTTTTGTTAGGCAAGGAATACTGAGAGGTGGTTTTGTCAGTTCCTTCACTGAAATATAGCCTACAGCATCTAATATTTGTTGGCGGTCTCCCATCAAAGTACTAACCAGGTCTGACCCTGGTTAGCTTCCATGATCTGATGGGATTTGTGCCTTTAGGGTATTTAAGCCCCTTCTATGCATATTTGCCTAAATGTAGATAACACTGAATTTGTGGAACCTTATCTCTAAGTAAACTTGTTTAGGATTGTGCTCGACCTTCTATATAATACATAAAAAACAATCAAAATTCTTCTTCTAGGTTCACTTTCACCCTGTGCCTTGAAATGCACAGACAAACCTTTTTAACTTTCTGTAGATCTGTTATTTTGGGAAGATCTGCTAAAGGAACTTGCCGACCTTCCACTTGACATATTAGATCTTCCAGATGCACAGTTTTCTTTTCATCTTCAACCAGGACAATGAGAACTGCAGTGTCACTGTCTGAAATGCCAAACTTTTTGAAGGCATCTGAAATCTAACATAAAAGAACAATATAGAATTCTATCATGAATGTGAACCAACTTACCACAAATATTTCCCCCTTTCAGAGTAAATATTCTGATTTGAAAAACAACAACAACATGGTTTGCTAGTGACAGCAAACTATTCAAAATATTAAATATTGACCTGATTTTCTACATCATTTCTCATAAGAAAATACTGGCATCTTTGTCACGGGATGTTTAATGTTTTCACATGTTTTCAAGTCAATGGATTAAAAATGAGTATTAGATTTATTCTGTATTTAAACACTGATCTTTAAAGAACAGCAAGGGGGGAATAGATATCATACAACATGATCAATCAACATAGATATTCCACATGCAGATCCTGGTATTTTCTGTTTAACTAGAGTACATTTTTTAAAATAACAGAAGAGATGAGGCAAGAAGGCAGACAGCAAAATAGAAATGAGTTCCACATTAAGCTCCCTGGGTTGTTTTGTGTTCTAATAATACTGCAAGGGATTTAGAGGAAGGTAGGGATATACTGCACCTCAGGTAATCAAGCAAACCAAGTACAGCTCCATAGGGGCTCAGTTTTCTTGTTTGTTTTCTTTGCTGCCTGTCTGGGAATGCAGTAACAGGGGAGGGAGTTGTCAGGTACCTTACCAGTCACAATGAGAGGGTGGTAGACAGTACCTAGTCAGATGGGGCACATAAGTGTGCAGGGCATACAAGAGAGCATGACTGCTGAGATAATCTTAGAACCAACAGCCAAAGGATCCATCAGTTTCCTCAATACTGCATTATTAGTTTTAGAACTAACCCCCCCCCCAACCAATTATCTTGCAATGTCATCATATAGATTAGATATTCAGCATGAGGGTAGGACTGTTATGCACAAGATCTAATATAAAGTTAGTACCCATCTTCTGTCTTGCAGAGGTGAAAGCAGTTTAGAAAAAAAGATGGGGTTTAAAGGAAACCTCAAACTGATGCCAGGGAAAATATTTACTGTGGTGAGCAGTATGCTAAGTGAAACCAGCGTGGTATAGTGGTTTGAGCCTTGGACTATGACAGTGGAGAATTGGGGTTCGATTCCCTGCTTAGCCATGGAAACCCAGTGGGTGATCTTGGGTGAGTCACACTCTCTCAGTCCCAGAAAAACCTGTAACAGGTTCACCTTAGGGTCATCATAAGTTGGAAATGACTTGAAGGCACACTACAGGCCTGAGCAGATGGGCCAGGAAATCAGGGACTCAGTGTTGGTTGCTCACCTGGGTTAGTCCCTGATCAGCGCAGGGACAAGCAAGTGTTTACACACCCATCCCCATGCTCAGCCAGAACCTGGGAGTGGCACACCGCTCCTAACCTTGCTGGCCATCAATCCAACTGAGAAGCCCCCCAGCAAAACCAGGAGTATTTTAACTGAGGGTAAAGCCTCTTTACCCTGGGGCCAGACTAGATCCTCTGAATCTGTGTTTGAACAAGCAAGATCGGGCTCGATCATGCCCTGAGGTTTTTTGCCTGCATTGTTTAAACTAGATGAAGTGAGGCCAGAGGGAAGTTGGGCCTTTTGGCCCATGCAGAGAACCCCTACAATTATCAGTATCTTTCAATCCATTATCTCTTTCATCAGATAGCAGATCTTAGATAAATCTTCTTTTGTTGCAAAAATTAATTTAAAGCATGTAGCAAACCATGGGGTAGGGAACTTTTTCATCTGAAAGGCCGTTGTCCTATTGGTAAAGTAAACTGGGGAAGGGGAGGCACAGAAGATAGATCTTAATTGCATGACCACATAATGTCCTCTCTCTGCTACAACATTCCTTTAAGTCTTTCTCACACAAGCATGAATGAAATGGCAGGCAAAACATTTCCCAGTTTGGTGATTCAGAGAACAAAAGTGGACCTGCAGCAAGCGAAGAGTGTATAATTTCAAGGGCTATAAGATACTAGGTTCCCCACCCTAACTATAAGCAGAAACTTACATTATTGTTTGGTGAAAGGTTGAATATTATTTCTGCATTAAGTGTTCTGGTCTTCATTTTACCAATCTTGTACAGATGAACAGCTTTATTTGCTGCCACAAGTACCTGAAATGGATCAACAACCTGCCACAAAGAAAAAAGAGTTTAGTCCCTAAACAGCAGGCCTCAAAAGAGACCACTTTTCTGAAGCCCAATCATGAGATTTTTAAGGAATAGCTACGTACCAATGCTTCACCTATCAGATGTTACAACAAAGAATATGAGAATAAGGATGAGTAAGGGTAAGTCTACTCCATGGCCATTTGGTTTATTAAGAAAGTAATCTCCTGTGCCTAAAGCTAGAATGAGGACAGTACCAACATATATTTATTTTAATAAAATCCAAATCCAAAAGATTAATACTTTACTCCTTTTAAGGGGTTCAGTCTCTCCCCTCTTTCTTCATGTCACCCATCCATTTTGGGAAACTTTAAAGTATGCCAGAGACCTTCATGACCTGCATGTCCTCCTTTTCTACTAATCTGCTTAAACCAGGCATGAATAGAGATGCACTAATGTCATATTTCATGTTATCTTTATTGGGCCAAACAAAAATTTATAAAATACATTATGCAAACCTTTGAAGCTCCACTGGCTTTTTCATCAGGCAAAAGTGTTAAAAATCATACAGAAGAAGAAAAAAATAATGATGTTGGAGTCACAGGCCTATGTTTTGTCAAGCTGTTGTTTTTGTTTTTGTCAGGATGGTCTGGAAGTATATCACATAGGACTGAAACAGTGTGGATCTCAAGGGAAGTTACTTTTTCTGTTGCTAATGGAGTTGAAATTTTATTGCCTGGATTTTATGACTTTGGACCTAAACAAACTGGTGATAAACACCGGCATCTGGGCAGAGTGGGGCTGTGGTGATCACACATCGCACACCTTGACTCCACCCCAATGCTGGTGTCACACCGCCCGAGCAACTGCACAGCAGGCAGTGTTTCTGCGGCACAGCGTTTAGATGCCCTGCGGCACACAATCCTAAAAAAAAATGCGGTGGCGGCAGTAAAGATGCCTTTCCTCAGTGCGAAAAGGAGCAGCTTTCTGATGCTCCTTTTTGCACCAGGGATATGCTGGGTTGGGGACGTGATGTGAGCCCAGCAAGCAAGGGGGCGGTGCGGAGCCGCCCTTTACAAGTGGTCTGTTTAGCCCCTTTGTCTCTCAGTGCCTACATGGCCAAAGAGCAGATTGACTTTTGCCTGCACTGATATCTATCCAGACCATCTTAACTTGCATGATATAATGCATATGTGTAAGTCTAGAAATTTTAAACAAAAATTGACCCCCAAAACCTGGGATGACTTATCCATGGGTCAGTGTAAGTACTCAATTAAGGGGGGTTGCAGACTGCCAGAAATAGTGCAAATTGAGTC
>CM034708.1:130498278-130508953 GCA_020142125.1 Phrynosoma platyrhinos | reverse complement strand
GGAATATAATAATACTCTTTTTAGTACAGCTGCTTACAAAAACTGACAATAGAAAGCACAAAGTTAGAAAAAGCTCTCTTCATCTGAGCGAGGTGACAGAAAATGTCTCTTGAGATATAAATCCTGCTGTAATACATACTTGCATCATCTAAAAACAATTCTTCTTGAATCAGAAATACTGGCTAAATCCAATGTTAGTCCTTTCTGGAGTAGATCCATTCAAGGAGACATCAGTTGTTAACTAAAATCCCATTCATTTTCATACATCTACTCTAGGAAGACCTAACATGGCATTAAGCCCATTTTAAACCATATGCAGATTTAATCAATAAATTAACTGATGAAATAAAATGTGTATGATTACTTGATCACATTTTCTTTAATCAGGTTGTACACCATTTTTAATATTTCGCATCCTAAGCTATATTTCAGAGGAAGGCAATGCAAAAAGCACCTCTGAGTTAAAAAACCTCATGGGGTTGCCATAAATTGGTAGGCGACTGGAAGGCACACAACACCCAAGATATGTACTTGTAATGAAAATGATGTTTCACAGGATATTGGAAATTATTGTTTTTATGTTCCCTTCCATTTTATTGAAGTTTGCATGAATTCTTGGTGGAAAACAAGAGCACAAAATTTTGCCTATTTTGTTTTTAATCACCACTGGAAGTAACTGTCCTGATTAGTTTCTTCTTTTTTCTTACCCTTTCTAGGCTGCCTCTGGGTTCCAGAGAATCTTATCGACCTTGACTGTAGCAATATTTCCAAGTCTTTATTTTTTCACATTCCTTTATTATACTGATACAGGGTCAGCATTTTTTACTCTTTTTGCATATTTAATGTGCCTTTATGGCAATCATAAAACCTCTGCCCTGCTTGGATTCTGTGGCTTCATGTTTCGTCAGACAAACATTGTATGGACTGTGTTCTGTGCTGGAAGTGTTGTGGCACAAAAACTAAATGAAGCCTGGAAGGCAGAACTGCTGAAAAACAAAGACCAAAAGAGCTTAACTGCAAAGGGATCCTTTGGAGAACTAATGAAGGCCATCAGATTTCTCCTTGAATACTTCATTTCATTTAAAAACTTTAGCACTCTTATTCTTCTGACTTGGCCGTACATCAGTATAGTGATGGTATTTTTTATTTTTGTGGTCCTCAATGGTGGCATTGTGGTAGGTGACAGGAGCAGCCATGAAGCCTGTCTTCATTTTCCCCAGCTCTTCTACTTTCTTTCTTTTACTCTCTTTTTTTCCTTTCCTCACCTACTGACCCCTAGCAAAATTGTGAATTTTCTTCATTCTGTGAAAACACACTTGTTGCAGTATATCATCCTCACTATTGTTTCTTTGTTCTTTGTCTGGAAGTTTACATTCGCTCATAAATATTTGCTTGCTGATAACAGACATTACACATTCTATGTGTGGAGAAAAATCTTTCAAAGACATGAACTTGTAAAATACATATTAGTTCCAGTCTATATATTTGCAGGCTGGAGTTTCACAGATGCACTCAAGTCAAAATCTATCTTCTGGCACTTAGTATATTTTGTATGTTTATTTGCAGCTACAGTTCCCCAGAAGCTACTAGAATTTCGTTACTTCATTTTGCCATATATAATATATAGATTGAACATTCCTGTGCCATCAACTTTGAAACTTTTCCTTGAGTTGGTTTTTTATCTTTTGGTGAATGCAGTGACATTCCATTTATTTTTGAACAAACCATTTCAGTGGCCAAATAGTGAGGAAATACAGAGGTTTATGTGGTAATTTTAGGTTTTCAAGAAAACTAAATACTAGGATTTCCTTCAGAAAATTGGAGGCTGCAAACCTAGAAACTCTACCAAGGAAAACAAAATATTCTGAATTTTTTATAACTGGGAGTGAATGAGAAATCTGATGCACTATCTTTGCAGTTGGACTATTTTTTATAAATACCACATGCTGGGAATTATGAAACGTAACATCAGGGAGATTTCGCTTGTATATCCAAACTACTGTGAATGAATGGATCTGTTTACAGTATAATAGTCATTTTGAATATGTCTTACATTAGAGATGTCAGTGTTTCTAGCTGTATGTAATACCCACCTAAAAGAAATAGTATAATTAAGGCCAAAAAGGTTTGATTTTTCATATTGTTTTGTCGCTATGTAGTTATCATCTACTGTTTTTGTTTGTTGAGAATATCTTGTAACAGTGATCATGCAGTAACCTCAAATTTTGCCCCCCTACCCCTTTTGAAAGGTTACATTTTCCAGGCTGTGTTGAGACTCAGACACCAAAAGATGATGAGTTGTTCCTGTAAAGTGTTCCTCATGGGAAAAATGACAGACGAAAGCAACACGGTGAGGAGAGTTATTGCTACTAAAATGAACTTGTGAAGTACATCTCAGGCTTATAGCTTATACCTACTTTCCCATGATACCACTGTTTGAAATAAGTGGGCATTTTGATCCCACCACTTGTTTTTGGTGCAGTTTACCACAGGAGCTGAGGGCCTTTACAGACTGCCAGAAATAATGCAGCTTGAGACCACTTTAACTGCCTTGGCTCAGTGCTAGGGAATCATGGGAACTGTAGTTTATTGTGGCACCAGAGCTCTCTGACAGAGAAGGCTCAATGTCTCAGAAAAAAATTACAATTCCCATGATTCCCTAGCATTGAGCCAAGGCAGTTAAAGTGGTCTCAAGCTGCATTGTTTTTGGCAGTCTGTAAAGGCCCTGAGTTTGACTGAAAGAGTTTCCCTGTCTTTGCATAAATAATGTCTGTGCAATCAATATAGACTACATGGCTCATATATAGCTTAACTAGAGAAGGAATAATTAGAACAATTTTTAAAAATCCTGTAATGAATTTTTTGTTTTGTTTTTAACTGCCCTTGAGTCAACCTCAACTCATGGCAACCTTGTGGATGAGACATCTCCAATGAATAATCAACCTATTAAACCAAAGAACAGTTTTGCCATGCCATACTGTTGCTACTACTGGAGCCACAGCTACAAAAATCATGACAGGTAGTGGTTGTTTTTTTTTAAAAAAAGTGGATTTTCTGTGTCCCAAGGTTAGCTTTTTAATACTGAAATGTGATGGAATCCTTTTTCATCGGTACTATGGGTCTGATCCATACTTAGGGCCTTTGCAGACTGCCAGAAATAGTGCAAATTGAAGCCACTAACTGCCCTGATTCAGTGCTAAAGAATCATGGGAACTGTAGTTTATTGTGGCACCAGAGCTCTCTGGCAGAGAAGGCTCACCAGAAAAAAATACAATTCCCATGATTCCCTAGCACTGAGCCAGGGCAGTTAAAGTGGACTCAATTTGCACTATTTCTAGCAGTCTGCAAAGGCCCTTAGTCACAGTTCAAGTAGATCCACTGTAATTAAGTCCCCCTGATATCAGTATATCTGCTTAAAACATGCTTAAGTCTGAATTGAACTGGAAATTATTTTATAGCACAGAATAGAAAGAATACTTTTAAATTAAAAAGGAAAGAATAAATTTGTAATTTTAAATCAATGCATTGATTGTTTTTAGCATTGGGAATTTAGGAAATATTCTTTTCTTCTCCTGTGGGACCTCCTTAAAGTATTACACTGAAGAAATAGGGTGTTCACTGGAATACTTTTTTAGCATCTTCTTGGCTTCTGTAGGCTGTTCTTAAGATATTAAATTGATCAAGTGTAGAAATGAGGGTGCCAGTGGATCTACTATCCTTTAAAAATTCATGGAGTATATTGATTTAGGGTATGAATTTCTGTGTACCTAGTGAGTACATTTCTTTCATAAAGTTGCAGTACATAACACATGGAGGGTGGATTTATTTTATCTTTTTGGAAGCTGATCTTTGTCATTTCCTCCCATAGATGAACATCATGGAACCAGAAAGGTTTTTGTTTTTTTGGGGTAGGGAGATCAGATTGCTTCTCGATTACAGATACAATCTGATATGTAAACAGCATTCAGATCTGATGTAAGTGCATATAGAATCAACTTGCCTTAGATGGTGCTGTTCTTTTGACAGTTCTCTGACTCAGAGCCTTCCTCTCCTGATTCCTTCTTCTTCCCCATACCTCTGCCCCCTCCCTGCCACTTAATTAAGGGAATAGTTACTTTATTGCCTGAGGCAGCTTGGAAGCACTTCCATTTATTTAGAAAGCAAACCTTTCTGCAAATGTCAGGAAACTGCCATGCAGGGCTTGCATCCTAAAGCAGGGAGGAAGGAGGCAATATGTTAATACCTCCTGGGTATCTCTACCTTTCCTTCGACACTAGGGAGCTTGCTGCTGTTCATCATGGCCCTGAACAAATGCTGAGCAGCTAGTAAGGCTAATTTCTTCTATGCTTTATGCTCAGTGGCTGCTGCCATGTAAGAATATATCCTAGCTTTTTGCAGTTCCTTTCCTTAGAGGAGCCCTGTTCACAGTGGTTAAATGCCTGTACTGCAGGCACTCCACTCACAAACCACAGGGTTCCAAGTTCAATATCAGCCAGGGACTCAGGGTTGACTCAGCCTGGCATCCTTCTGTAGGTCGCTAAAATTGAATACCCAGTTTGTTGCGGGCAATTAGCTTACACATTATAAACCACTTATGGAATGCTTAAGTGCACTGATAAGCGGTATAGAAATGTACTTACTATTGCTATTGCTAGTGTTTTCTGTAACTATCATGTATTGGTGTGTCAGAGTAAAGAAAAAATAATTAAAGTCTACAATGCAACTATTTTGTGCCTGCTCTTCTGATGCTACAAGGGAGAGCAAGCAAACCCCTAAAGGCAGTGCAGGGTACACATCTTCCAAGCCAATTGGCAAGAATTATTGCTTGGCTTGCTGCAGTTCAATGTGCTTTAGACTTTTGTGAAACCAGAAGGTGATGTATTATGATCTAAAGCAGGGGTAGGCAACCTTTCCCCTTTAAGGGCTGAGGGACTTCAGCTCCCAGAAGCCTCAGCCATGTTGGTCAATAGTCCCATGTTGGCCAATAGCTCCTGGGATTCTGGGAGCTGAAGTCCTTCGGCCCTTAAAGAGGACAGGTTGCCTACCCCTGATCTAAAGCCTTGATCTTTACACTACACTTATCCTTCCACATTTGCGGCTTTGACTTGCGGATTTGATTATTCACGGATTTTATTAATATGTTCTCTCTAGGAATATCTAAGTCCTCCAGCACAACTCTATGGTCAACTTTAATCAAAGTCACACCGAAGGACCTAGAAGTTCCTAAAGAGAACACTCCACTAAGCATTTGTAGCTCCTCTAGTGCAATTCTGTGGTCAATATCTGGCAGACGACCACAGAGTTGCATTGGAGGACCTAGAGATTCCTAGATGTGTTCTCTCAGGTAAAAACGTGGTGTTTTTGTTATTTGCGGTTTTTCCACATTCACGGGGGTCCTGTGCCCATAACCCTAGCAAATGTGGAGGGACAAGTGTGACTTCATGTAATCTCAATAATATATATATATATATATATATATATACACATACACACACACACACACACACACACACACAAATCCCAAAATATATAGGTTTTGAGTGAATAATAAAGATTTCAAAAACAATGTATATTGAAGATTCCTGTTAAATTTCAAGATTGATGTCCAGAGTACAGCATTTTGGAAAACAGAGAAATATGGTACTGTATCTTCTGAGTGTCAACATTTTGAAGTAATATGACAAAAAAAAATCATGGTTACTTATTGCATTATTAAAATAAAAATAGGAGGCAGTTAAATTCCCTATTCAAGTATCTTAAAGAAGCACAAAACAATAATAAGCTGTTCATTAGTGCTTTATAGGGGGCCAGCATGGTGTAGCGGTTTGAGCGTTGGACTAAGACAGTGTGAGACCAGAGTCTGAATTCCGGCTTGGCCATGGAAACCCATTGGGTAACCTTGAGCAAGTCACACTATCTCAGTTTCAGCAGATGGCAATGGCAACCCCCCTCTGAAGAAATTTGCGAAGAAAACCATATAAGTTTGCCTTAGGGTTCCATAAGTCGGAGCCAGCTTGAAGACACACAATAACAGCAAAGTAGCAATATCCTTAGTAGCACAAATCTTTTTCAAATTTACTGGATAGATCCTACTGGAGAGAGTATTTTTGGAAAGAAAGAGTTAAGAAATACGAAAAGAAATACTCTAGGGATAGCTGGTACTGTTCTTTGCTATTTTTACTAATTGTAAATGAAATGCATAGAACTTCTTCAGTGGTATAGTTTATAATGATGACAGAAGCCACATGTTCATTAGTATGAATCTTACTGATTTACTATTTGTCCACATGACAGTATAATTGCCATTTATATTTTATAAGAAGTTTCATTTGTACTTCTCCAGCACATGCAGATGTTTCATTCTTATTTTGCCCTTAGGAATTTGCCATACTGGTGTAAATTGCCTTTGTATAATGTAGGAGTATAATACTAGTATTGCAAATTATGGCACAGGTTGAATATCTGTGTCCCTTTTCATGGGTTGTCTATGCAGTAAGCCTCCAAATGTTGAGGGACCAGTTTCAACCATTTTGTAATAACTCGGAAGGGATGTATATGTAGTGATACAGTTGGTAACTTCCTCTGTACACTGTATTGTTCCATAAGTATTGCTAGTACCATGTTTCTATCCTGTTGTAGTCTTCTGTTAATGGGCCTCACATATAGAATTGAGTAGGATTTGTCTTGTCCAAGATAAATTAGGAATTGTCACATAGAATTCAGTAAAATACTAGAATTGACATTTTTTTCTACTAGAATCATTGGCTCAGTGAAGAGGCCCGAGATCTATCTGTACATGGCTGGCATGCAGAATGTAAATCTAATAAATGTTTAACAAGGATGTGAATCTAAATAATAATGGTACACTGTGTTTAGCAGTTGCTTGATAAGAAACACAGGAGAGGAAATAGTCCTCCTCTTGAATTTCTATGCCAGAAATAGCTGCACCTATTTTATGCCTGCATGTAGCTATTGAAGGCTGAGCCGGAAGCTTTGTAAAGACAAGCTTTTTCCTCAGAGAACTTCATTTTAATTTGTGTATACCAAAAAGTATTATTGGGAAGGCTTGTGTGTGATGATGATTCTTTACAATCCAGTTATTTTGTGCCAAGTAAACTGAAAAGAGCATCACTGGTTTAGCCAGTAGAAGCTTATCTGCTTAAACATTAAATTTGGCAATTGCTAAATGAAAGCTGTGTCACGCAAGATGCTAGTATGTGACATTACACTGGAATGTGAATATTAATGCACAAGAAGAATACAAAGTGGTGCTCATTTCTGGCACAGAGATGTTATGCTCTTCTGTGGTTTGGTGTTTTGTTGAAGTCTGATGTAAAGCTTATCAGAGACACGGCTGCCATTGTACAATTTCTAATTAAAATGTTCTTCAGGATTAATCAAATTGTTGCTGGGGCTTTGTTTTTCAAAATGTAGATGCACTTTTATTCATATCTATTTTTTTATTGCCCATGAATGCTGTTTCTAAGAGCTGGACGTCTGCTATACCTGTGAGGAGAAACTGGATTTTCCCTTTTCGCTACTTTTTATCTTCACTTCTGTTTATATCATAGGAAAATCCTTTGGTAGGTGCTGACAAATGAAGCCTTTGCTGATTATAGTTGCCCTCATCTTCTATATGATCTGTTCTATGTAACCGACAATGAGCAGTTTAAAAAAATATTCATTCTATTAAAAAAACAAACACCAATATGTAGAAGTAGTTGACTTAATTTCACATGGTGGTGCTGTTGAGCTATTTCCCATACATAGTGGGTTTGTAAAAATAGAATTTATGCCACTTAGAGGGTAATTGGGGTGAAAACATTTGATGTCTATCAAATCAATTATCAATTATTTTCAGTAATTTTTGTTTATCTTAGTTGTGCTTTGTGTTTTGAAAATTTGTGTTTTGAAAATCAGCTTTTAAAATATCAATTTCTAAATTTTTTAGAACAATGTTCAAAATGTTTGTGTGTTTCAAATGTTAGTTTAGTAGGAAGCTAGTTTAATTTCTAGAAAACACTTTTGTTTCATATCTACTATACTTTTGACACAGAAAGTATCTTGTTCTGTTAAGAACTGGAACAGAAGGTCTCTCTAAAATATTAATTATTCCTTAAAGCTAGAGTAGTTGGGTTTTTAAAAATGTATCTTCAAAGGGCTTTGAGCCATCTGCCACTTCTATTTTGTATGTTAAATGTCACCTATATTCTGGTGAAATTTAGATCTAAGGAGTTCTAGTCTTCAGAAAAAGGTATGCCCATGTCACATATAGAACCACCATAACCTCCTTTCTCTTGACAGTTTTTATATTTCCAACATATTACACTAGCATAGGTCCCCATTATGGTGAAGTAGAGAAATAATATCTGCTAGATTTTTTTTTTAGCAAACTATTCCAAAGATGGACAGCCAGGATTTAGTGCATCTATAAATTTAAAAACACAAAACCCAAACAGATACAATTAATTTCCCTAGCTCTGTTATGGTAGTATTTAGGTTTGACTAAGAGGAAATAATATAAACCAGCATGACATAGTTGTTTGAGCATTGGACTATGACTCTGGAGACCAGGGTTCGATTCTCTGCCAGCCATGAAACTCACTGGGTGACCTTGGGCGAGTCACATGCTCTCAGCCACAAGGGAAGGCAATGACAAACCGCTCCTGCATAAATCTTGCCAAGAAAACCCCATGATAGGGTCGCCATAAGTCAGAAATGACTTGAAGACACACAACAGCAACAGCAAGATGAAGTAAGGGCCAAAACAGACTGCAGGAATAATCCAGCTTGAGACCACTTTAATTGCCCTGGCTCAATGCTAGGGAATTCTGGTAACACTAGTTTTGTGAGACATTGAGCCTTCTCTGTTAGAGAGCTCTGGTACCACAACAAACAACAGCTCCCAAAATTCCCAGGGCAGTTAAAGTAGTCACAAGATGGATTATTTCTGCAGTCTGTTTTGGCCCTAAGTTTCTTTATTTTGTGCCATTTCAGCTTTCATAATGCCTGAACCACTTCATTGTTTTTTGAACGGCTTCCTTAAGTCAAAAATTGCAAAGATAAGAATATCCCCAATTCATTTACTTAACTAGTTGCCTATTCTCTTAATATCCCTGATGGTAGAGTAGGCCCTCTTTTCTGTTCTCAGGGCACCATATCCCATCTGATCTTAGAAGTTAAGCAGAGTCAGCCCTGGTTAGTACTTAGATGGGAGACAGCCAATGAATACCAGGTGCTGTAGGCTATATTTCAGAGGAAGGAACTGGCAAATCCACCTCGGAGCATTCTTTGCCTAAGACAACCCTATGAAATTCATGGGGTTGCTGTATGTTCATGGGTGATATGTTTTACCTTAACACTACCTAAAGTTTTCCTGATGCAAAAGTATGAAGGCTTCTTGAGAAATCCAGTGTCCTCTGCCTAACAAAGGGGTCTGTCGCACCACAAGGATGAAGACATATTGGATTGCAAAAGAAGTGTCTTTGTTGTGATGCAAATAGATATTAAATTTCCTGGACTTTGATAATCTCCCAGTTGCCACATAGCCAGAAGGAGGAAGTGCCAGCCTGCAAGATATGTCCCTCCATACCATCTTAACTAAGAAGAGAAGTAGCAAAATGCAGGCCTATGACTAACATCTGCAATTTCCCCCCTCCTGTTTAATTTATAACACCTTGCCTGATGAAGAAGCCAGTGGAACTTCGAAAGCTTGCAACATGTATATTGTGCATTTTGGTTGGCCATGAAAGGTTTCACTGTTTGGTGGATTTCCGACTGGATAGGGCATAAAGGAGTCATTTTCACATTAACCTGCCAGGTTATTTGTGATGTTCTTTATGAGTATATAAAATGGAGCACTTTGGTCTTCATTTTCAAGAAACACAGGTTGACCTCTTACTACTATGTATTTGTTACATCCTTTATATATTTTCCTTTAACAACATTTGAGCACCTATAGTTATGTGAGTTTGATATAAATAATTTCCCTAAAACAACTTGTGGTATCAGCATTTTTATTGGTATATTGTCTGATGTCTGAATGGGTGTCCTTTCATTGACATTTTTTTCCTGCATCATATGTCTGAATCAGATAGACTGATCACATGGAATACTGAAGCAGAATGAAATGGCTTTTTGGAAAATTTTTATTAGTTATTGTTAGGATTGCTGTTAGTGAACACTGAACAGGCTGTGCTGAAAAGACAGTGTTCAGCTGATAGCATTGTTCTGACCAGAATGTCCTGATAAGTCCTTCTTGGTGGGCTCTGCCCAGAACTGTTTGGTAACTGATTTCCAAAGATGTAAGCAACATTGCAGAAGTGCATCAATGGGGCGGGAGAATGATATTTCTGCATATGTCACAAAGCCAATTAACTGTCTATAAAAGTGTTCAAAACCTGTTTCTCAGGGCTCTTGGTATTTGGAACAGACACTTCCACCCAGAGCCCGCGCGTAACTTGGAAATAAAGGCTCCTTTCTGAAGATCTCTGTTTTGGTCTTTTATCTGAGTTTCTGCTACAATACTACAGTTCATATATCTGTGGCTTCCTGTTGTACTTCTTTCTGGGTACTATAGGCCAACTATAATGGAATATTGCAAATACAGTTGCACATTTCAAAGAAATAGCTGTGTTAGGGGGTTGCAGACTGCCAGAAATAGTGCAAATTGAGT
>CM034708.1:130482618-130497975 GCA_020142125.1 Phrynosoma platyrhinos | reverse complement strand
TAGTCTCTTGCAGCATAAAGAGGAAGGGAGGTAGAGAAGAAATGTGACAGCACTTTTAAGACTAACTGGTTTATATTTTAGCACAAGCTTTTGTGGATACAAACTCACTTCTTGAGATGCAATATCAATTAGTATTAAGGCCTCAGGTATAAAGCATATTTATTCAGTTGTGGGAGTGGGATAGAATGTAGTAAGATCTAGAAAGATGCAAATAATGTCTCTTATCCTAAGTTTTCAAAGGGGTCTTTCAGATCCTTACAGTTGTAATTTAGTGTTGATGTGTGAAAGTAACATATCTATTAACCAAAAGTCAGTTTCCTTGGGTTCAACATCTCTCTGAGAAGATTACTTTTGTTATATGTCTAGTAGTGAGAATTCTTATATTACTATATGTTGTGTGCCATGAAGCCATTATCTTTGCTCAAACCTCTGCTAATGGATTGGAATTTGTTAATATAGTGTAACTCAATTCAGCTATTTCTCTTTCTAGTCTTCCTTGTAATTTCTGTGTTCAAGGACTGTGACCTGTAAATCTTTTACTGTATGTCCAGGAAGGTTGAAATGTTCTGCAACTGGTTTTTGGGTATTGCTATTTCTAATGTCAGATTTGTGTCCTTTAAACCTTTTGTGTAGAGACTGTCCTAAACTAGATGCTACGTAAGGACCATGAATATGTACAGCCACAGTGCATAATTCTGGGTTACACATTTGCAACCATGATACTGGATTCTGGGCAATTTCTTCAAGTAAATACAGATAGAACCTGGATACAGGATTAATGTTTTGTGTTAGGAAGATCCTAAATACAGCAACTGGAATTGCATATTAATAAAGCACTATTAAGGCACCTAACCAGAATGCATGTGGTGCATGTAGGGATCTTGATAATTCCCAAGTCCCCACTTACTGGATCAGTGGGGTCCATTCCCCTGTCAGTCAGGAATCAACTGGCTACTATTCCCCCCAGCCCCACTTGCACAAGTGATCTCCAGTGTAAGGGGGAATTGTGACAAGGATCCAGTTTCTGACTGTTGCAATGAGGATCACTCCTGGAAGAGGGGTGGAAATGGCATCCAGTTGCTTCCCAAGCTATGGGAATAGACCCTTACAAATCACATCAGCTGCTGCCCACTTCCAGGGGACTGTGGGAGTGAGTCATGCTGGAATCCTTATACAGTTATATAGAGACCATACAGGATCCTGACCACCAACCTTCGATAGATCCCAAGTTTTATGTGAAGCCTCTCCTACAGCTGAACCCTTCTGTGATCACTGTCTGTCTTGCCTTGCTACCCAGCCTTCTATCGCAGCTTCCTCCAAGCTTAACAAGTAGATTTTCAGTGGAATATAGACATAAATCACAAGTATGATTGTATTGGAATTTTGTCACATCAAACTTTTTAAATGGTTGCCATGAGGTTGTGAACCAGCACTTATTGACACCATGAGCTAATTCCAATTGCTAGTCATAACTAGAGTAGAGCCATGGGAGCTGTTGCTTGAATTGTAAGTCACCATTTATTATTCTCCATTGATTAACTGGGTTTACTGTGCCTCAAACCACAAACTGATTTTGTGTAGTATATTTCCCCACATATTTTACTGTGTAATATATGAAGCAGAAGATTCAAAAGATATATCCAGCCTCAACTCTCAAAAATATGGTAGCAGTTTTTCCATTGACAAAGGTTACAGAAATAGATACTGTTTATATCTAAGATCAACCACCTCACACATAATGCCAAGAAATGCAGAAGGAAAAACAGGTATCATATTGAATGAGACTCATCTGCAAGTGGAATTATAGGACAAACACTATTAAATGCTGGCATGGGCAAAATGATAAAAGACCAAGCCAGACCAACAGGGTTATGCCTTTGTCTCTCAGTGAAGATCCTTTATTGAGGTGCCTAAAGCCAAATTAATTTTACATTCTTGCCTGAATAGAAACAAGTCTAGAGAAGTGGGGAATTGGTGGTCTTCCAAATGTTGAACTACAACTATGCTGACTAATACTGATAAGAGTTCCTGTCCAACATTTATCATTTATATGGGTTGTAATGTTGCCACATAAAAGGACGCATAAGATTGGATCTGGTTAACGGTAGAAAATGTTAAATATTGATTCCTATAGATATGTGCTCCTATGGATGTGAGGAGGAGAAGTTACCTTCACATGAACAGAAGAAAACCTTGTGTTTACTATTTTTATTATTATCATCCTAATCTTGGTTCTGACATAGGGTTTATTCAGTTTCAGTTGTATTGCATTAGCACAAAGCCACACCAAACAGCAAAAGACGCTACCATACAATAAAACACTATAGCCACCTCCACTCCTTGCTAAAGGGTCAGGGAGCATTCTTAAATAGTGTGAGATGGAGTACAGAGGGTTATTGGGTGCAGGGGAATAATCTACAGTCACACCTGATCTTTTTTGTTCTTGGTCTTTTTCTTTGTTTTTCAGCCAGATTTAATGCTTTTTCTTCTGAAATGCTCTGAGATATATTTACTGGTATCCCTTATACTGCAAGAATATGTCTTGGCCGTAATCAGGCAGTAGAATCCATAAAACTCATTCTTTTGTCTTATGGGTTCTACAAGCAGGCTCAATGACATATGATGAATCCATTAATGGTGACACTACCAGGAAAATTAGGCCAATTTTATGTCAAATTATTATTAGGAGACAAGATTCCCAGTGTGACTTTGGTGGTTGCCAAGTTTTTGTGTGAGGCAGGCAGGATCAGAGAACATCTAATTTTTGTTCTCTAGGGGAAAATGTCTAAATAAGCTCTGTTTGTATGAACCAACAAATTGTTCCCTGTGCTCTTAACATATTTTACATGTTGTGGATTAGATTTTGCTGGGTCTCTGGACCATAAAAAAAGATTTGTTCTTCTTTCTTTGTCTCTCCCCCCCCCCTTTTTTTTTGGCACAGTTTCTACAAGCTTTAATTGCAACAGAGATTGTGATAGTGGTGGCAGTGGCAGAGATTCTAAGATGAGGTAATGAATTCACAGAAGGAAACTTCCCCATCTCTTCTCCATGCCCAATCACACTCCTCTGAAGTTGGGATCATCTGAAAAAGGCTTTGGAGTATTACCATCAAGTTTATATCAAGTTTTACTGCAAACGCCAATCACAGTTCTAAACGCTAGTACATTGGGACACAAATGGGTTAAAGAAATTTCCCATAACTCACTCAATGTGGGGTTGTTGTTGTTTTAAATACTGATGCCTAGGATTTAAAATGGGCAGCTCTCCCATCAATTGAAACCCCCCCCAAATAAAATAGCAAACTCTTTCAGTCAAAATTTAACAATAAAATATATCAAGAAGGAACAGAAAAGCAAGGCAGATAAAAGGCAAGGACAGTCAGCTGCAGAAAGCCAGTCAGAATAGATGTGTCTTGCCTGAATTCCTTTAGAGATAATGAATGCTAATTTTTCCATTTAATTTTGAACACGCAGCCTTAACTATGTTTGCAGGATTATGTGTGAGCAGCTATGATGTAACATTGAGATGATGATCTGGTAAATATCTGGTTATAAAACATCAAAGGAATAAAATTGCTTGGAACGAGAAGTGTAGTAATAACCAGGCAAGAAAAACAGGACATTGTCTCATCAAAAGTGCACTAACTGGCAAAATTACAGGGCATCGCCTTAATGGAAAAGCAGAGACATCACAGCCGAGTAGCACAAGGTCACTGAAAAAGGAGATGAGCTTTATGGAACAATGGGTTCCTTGGCTGACCTATGCTGAAAAATGGCCAGAAACTGTAGTCACCATAATATGTTTGTTCATGTCCTAGATCTTTGGAGAAATGTTGACATTGCAGAGATAAGGAAATAAGAGGAAAAGAATGAAAGTTATGGTATAGTTTGATGGTATCCTACTGTTACCCTTTAGTTCCAGTGCAGCATGGTTCCAGTGTAGTGTGGTTCCAGTGTAGTGATGAGACATCTGATCAACTTATTTCAAACAATGTAGAGATGAAAGAGATTTGATCAGCTGTGGGCCACATTCAATGATAAGAGGCAAGATCTTTAGAAGCAACCTCTGGAGGAGTGTAAATGAGCCTGTATATTGGGAGCAGCACATGATGATATTACTGTTTTTGGACTACATCTTTCAGAATCCTCCATCTAATATAGGCAGTGGGGCTATGCAGGATGAGGGATTCTGGCACTTGCCCCAAAATGTAACATTTCGAAGCTGTGCCAGAGAGGAGGTCTTATGCCCCTATATAGATAAAATGAAAGTGTTGCACCCCGTACTCCATTATAACCACCACATTAAGAGGCTGTCCATTGCATATCTGATTTTGCTACAGTGGCCCCTCAGTTTTCGCAGCCTTGGAGTCCATGTCCCTCACCTGTTTGTGGGCGGCAAACTGAGGGGGACAAAATGGCGTGTGCACCCACAGACACCTGCCACCATTCTAGCCAATGAAGCTTGAATATTGGTAATTTTCCTTTTTCACGGGGGGGGGGGGGTCTGGAATGGATCCCATGTGAAAATGGAGGTGCAACTGTAGTTTTGAAAGTTGTCTTGCTTATAGGTAAGATTTTACCAGTGTTTGCTAAATATTGAAAATGAGAAGGCTTCTGATGTCCATTAGCTCCCAGAATTCCTGACCTTTGGCCAGAAGATAGAGATCTACCTGAAGAAGGGCCCAACAGTGGAGCTTATCGCATTCTTTAAAAAGCCGGCTTACCTTTTTCAGCTTGAATCTACATCCAGGATACCATGGTGCTTAGCTGGCCAATTTTTGAAGTTGGAAGCTTCTGATTTTGAAAATCAGCCAGCTGAATGTGGCTTCGACCCCGATTTAAGGAGCTGGCCCATGTGATAACATCTGGGTGTGTCCTGAAAGAAGATTCAAGCCAGAAAAGGTAAGCCGGCTTTTTAAAGAATGTGATAAACTCCAACTGGGAACTCCACGCATGCTGTCTGGAGGTATGTAATGAAAGATACACATGGTGTAGTTTTACTTTTTAAAAAAGTTTATTCCTACTTGCATTGAAGTGTACATCTGATACTCACTGAATGGACTGGATGTTGATCCCTACTGCAGATACAACTTATTGGGTTGGATCCAAACTTATTCATGTTTAGAGTAAACCCACTGGAATCAGTGGGACTGAAGTTGGTCAAGATTAACTTGTCCCACTGAATTCAAGGGGTCCTGCTCTAAGCATGACTAAATTTGGCTCCAACCCTCTAAATGCAACTTTTGTTCCTACATCTAGAGTTAATTTGCATCTCAAATCTTCTAGACCACTGGTGGTGAACCTTTTAGAGACGAGTGCCCAAACTGCAACCCAAAATCCACTCATTTAGTGAAAAGTCCCACGTCTCTCTGGCTTTCTAGTAACAAATTCTGGTAAACTCTGTGCTGGGGTGATGGCGTGCATGCCCACTGAGAAGGCTCTGAGTGCTACCTCTGGCATGCGTGCCATAGGTTTGTCACCATTGTTCTAGACTATATTTAATAGATAGATAGACAGACAGACAACATGTATAATGTGCATTTTTTATTGGCCCTATAAAGGTATCGATGTCTTGTGGATTTTGGAAGATACTGTACTTTCCTATATGGCCAACACACCATATGTGTTTTCTGGATGTGAAGATGACCTCACTTTACTATTTTAGGTTCCTGCCTCGAACAAAAGTAAAACATTTTTTTCTTTTAAATTGGGATTGCATCAGCATGTTTTACCTTAACAACACCAGAAGGCCAGAAGGAGGAAGGGCCCATCTGTATCAATACCCTTCCATGACATCTGAACTGAGGACAACTACAACATCTTGACCAAATGCAGGCTATGACTAATATTGTTACCCCCCCCCCCCATGTATCATTTTAACACCTTTGCCTGATGAAGAAGCCAGTTTAGCTTTGAAAGTTTGCAGCATGAATAATGTGCATTTTGGTTGGTCCAATAAAGGTATCACTGTCTTGTGGATTTTGAATGATACTATGCTTTTCTATGTGGCCATCATGGCTACCCTAGATATGTAGACAGACAGCTAGATAGAAATATA
Source organism: Phrynosoma platyrhinos (assembly GCA_020142125.1). NCBI lineage: Eukaryota > Metazoa > Chordata > Lepidosauria > Squamata > Phrynosomatidae > Phrynosoma > Phrynosoma platyrhinos. The sequence continues at coordinate 130,491,918 of CM034708.1, read as the reverse complement.
GACATATATAGATAAAGGTATAGGAAAAAAGGTTGCATTTAGTGATTTGGAGCCTGATTTAGTCATATGTTGAGAAGACACCTTGAACCTTTTGGGGAATAAATGACCCACCATTTTATTTTATTTTATTTTATTTTTGCTTTGCAGAGAGACCAAGAGTTGTTGCAGCCAGCTTTCTGGGATCCTACATGAAAAGGGGAATGTGGAGAGTATACTCTCCCCCCCATACATACATATATACAAAGAGAGAGAGAGATTATTGCAGGCAGCTTTGGGATAATACATGAGAAGGAGAAAGTGGAGAGTATACCTTTTTCGTATATATAGAAGGAAAGTATACTCTCCACTTTCTCCTTCTCATATAGGGTCCCAGGAAGCTGGCTGCAATAAGTTCTAAGTCTCTCTGCACAGCAAAAAATAAAAGGGCAAATGTTTGTTTCTGAGAAAGCTAATATTTTAAAGGACTATACTAGGGTTGTTTGTGGGGTTTTTTGTTCCCCAGGAAGCTAGTACGGTATATTAAAGGAAGCTATCTCACCCACTAATATCTACCTAGCTCTGCCAAGAGAAAATGTCTTTGTTGTTGATTAGCTGGTGCTGCTGCTGTCTGCAAAGTCCCTTTCCAAACAGCTCTAAATTCTGTTTTGCCTCCAAGGAGGCAGGAATTTTGGTCACCCTCCGATTTTCTGAAGCAAAACAAAAACACAATAGTCTTTTTCTATTTTAAAGAAAGACGATTTAAAAAAAACAAAAACAACCCAACTCCCTTTGCTCTGTTGAAAAATGGGAATAATTAGAGCACCTTGAATTGCTGGTTGCTTTTATTTTCAGAATTTATAAATTATCCTCCCCATTATCCAAGTGTCTAGGGCCATGTGAAAAACCAGCTGGGGGTAAGGAACAAATGAACAAATGATCAAATGAAATTGTCTTTCTATTATTATTCCAAAGCAAGTGCATTAGCTTGGTAGAGCATTAATTCCAGTAGAGCACTATTCCTTTGGACAGCCTAAGTCTGTCCAACCTCCCAGTGATCCCTATTTTTGTCTCATTCAGAAAGTACTTTCTCTTCTCTTCTCTAGGTATAAACTGATACTGTCAACAGAGACAAATGTCCCTTTATTTCCCATTCCCATTATCCTTGTTGTTGTTTGCCTTTAAGTCACTTCCAATGTATGGCAACCCTAAGGCAACCCTAGGAGCCAGTATGGCTTAGTGGTTTCAGTATTGGATTACAACTCTAGAGACCAGGGTTTGATTCCCAGCTCTGCCATGAAACTCACTGGATGACCTTGGGCAAGTCACATGCTCTCAGCCTAAGGGGAAGGCAATGGTAAACCACCTCTGAATAAATCATTCCAAGAAAACCCCATGATAAGGTCACCTTAGGATCGCCATAAATCAGAAATAATTTGAAGGCACACAACAGCAACAACAAGTAGGCAAACTTATCATTGGATTTTCTTGGCAAGATATGTTTTAAGGGGTTTTGCCTTTGCTTTTCTCTGAGGCTGAGAGAGTATGTCTTGGCCATGGTCACTCAGTGGGCTCAAATGGCCAAACAAGGATTCGAACCCTGTTCTCTAGAGTTGTAGTTCCATGCTCAAACCTCTACATAACGTTGGCTCTCTTTCCCAATAGTTGATGGTTCTCATACTGTGTGATGCAGGGCCAGGCCTACCATTTATTCATTCTCTAGGGCCAGTGTTTCTCAACATCTGACTTGAAAGATGAAGAAAAAAGCAGAGTTTTACCAAATATCCATATCTGCATACATTTCTTTCTTTAGCAAGGTTACTCTGCATTTGCAAAGGCACAGTTAAAACCACAGTTTTGTTATTCAACTCTCATTTTTACGTGAGGAATACAAAGTGAGATAGGAGGTTGCATCAAGGCATGACCAGTGGTTGGAACATATATGGGCTTTAGTCATTTCAGTGGGTCCACTGAAATTAAATCTAGAGTCTGCCCCATATGCTGAGATTTAAACGTGATTTTTCCAGAATCATATGCAACTCTCTAATAGGTGGAGCAACTAGACCTGAAGTAGTATCAAAAAGATGATAGACTGTTGTTTTTAAAAAATTGCATGGAGTTCCTCTATACAGCAGAGACTATTCTGCCTAAAAGGCATATAAAATGGAAGCCCACTGTAGCAGATAGAATACATCAGTAGTAATATTTCCAGCCAAACTCATCCCTGTCAGTACTTGAAACCTTTATAGCCATATCTGTGATGACTGCAGCTGTCTCTGAAAATAGGATATCAAAAGCTGGCTCCTGTAGCCGACATTCTTCTTTTCACAAATAGGTTTAAAAGATTTCTGACTGCCTCTGGTTTGATAGCTTCCATGTGATAGATTCTCTTTGATGGCATTGCTTTCATTCAGGTGACAAAGTTGACCTTAGGACTGACTGAAATTATCCGTGCATTTTCCCCCAGAAGTACTGCTTTTCCTTCTACAATGCTCAAAACAAAACCGTGAGCAGTGTACGTGTGGGTGGGTGTACATATAACAGCAAGGGCTTTCCATTATGTACAGTGGCAACCTCTCATTTGTTCCTCATGCATTGCCAACTGGTGACATCCATGTCAGTGTGACTGTGAATGTGCTCTGGGCATCAATCTAGATTTTAAAAAAATATCCAAGGTGCTAAATCCCAGCCCCGAAACAGGTTTAGCACCTTGGGTAGCTCCTTTAAAGTTCAGGCTTAAACCAACCGCCAGACTACTATTGTCCTTGTGAACTCCTCTGTTGTAGAAAACAGATCTCCACAGCCTGTCCTGCTTCCCCAAACTGGGATGGAACAAATAGTATATCTTGCTTGGACCACTGTAACAAGCTCCATATGGGTCTGCCTTCTTTAAAAAAAATCTTCAGAAAATTCAGTGCATCCAAGATTTTGTAGCCAGTGTGTGCTGAGCAGAGCCGCTTACAGGGAGAATAAAAACCTCTTTCTTCCAACAACTTCACTGGCTACCAGTCTGTTTCTAGGTACACTTCATTGCTGGTTATAACCCATAAAACCCAGTGCAGCTTGGGTCCAGACTATCTGAAAAACTGCATCTCCCCTATGAGTCTACCTAAATTTTGAAATTTTTAGGGGAAGACTTTCTTTTGGTCCCATCACCATCACTAGCATGTTTGATGAGGACATAAGAGAGGCCTTCTTGGTTGCTACTCCCAACCGAAATCTCTTCCAAAAGAAGCTAGGCTAGCCCTCTTTCTGCTGGGAAGCAAGCACCTTTTCATTCAGACAGGCTTTCCCCCACTAAATGCTGGGGGCAAATTGATCTTGTAATGGGGAGGTACACTTCCTTTCTTGATATGTTTTTAAATGTTTTAAAACTGTTTTTTTTTTTTCATTTTAATATAGTAATGTATTTAATTGTTTTTGAATTATTCTTCAGCATTATATCTGATTATGGTTTTAAAAAACATATATTTTAATTCATGTTGTAAACTGAACCCCTAATCCCATATCATCTTGGGTCTATGCTCAGAGAAAAGAGGGATATTAAATAAATAAAGGAATGATCAGAGTGGTAATCTAAAATATCTGGAGGGAAGCACATTACTATTATCTCTTGCAACAGACAGTTTCATAACCCATGGATTAAAGCTGTCTTGTGAAGTTGAAGGCTTTTACAGCTGGCATCTATAGGTTTTTGTGGGTTTTTCAGGCTGTGAGGACATGTTCTAGAAGAATGTATTCCTGATGTTTCACCTGCATCTGTGGCTGGCATTTTCAGAGAAATGGTATTAAGTTGGCTTGTTTCAAAGAATCAATATTAAGCACAGTTTACTGTATGGGAGGGATGCAGTGGCTTAAATGGTTACGATGCTAACTCTGTTGATTGCAAGATTGAGACCCGGGTGCCGCATGATGGGGTGAGCTTCTGTCACTAGTCCCAGCTTCTACCAACCTAGCAGTTTGAAAGCATACAAATGCAAGTAGATAAATAGGTACCACTTGGGGGAGGAAGGTAAACAGCATTCTGTGCAATCATGCTGGACCATGATCACAGAGTAGTCTCTGACAACGCTGGCTCTTTGGCTTAGAAATGGAGATGAGCACCACCCCTGATGGTCAGACACAATTAGACAAACTTGTCAACGGGGAATACCTTTACCTTTTTACTGGATGGACAATATGACACGATGAAGCTAATGAGAAATGGCAATGGAAGCTTCTAAACACCTCTTCACTTCTGTGCAATAGGAGGAAGTATATACAAACATACCTCAGTTAGCAAAGACATCTGAGAAAGTAGATTGAAGTCTATGAAAGCTGATGCTTCCAATTTTTTTCCCCCAGTTAGTTTCAAAGGTGCTACAAGATCTCTATATGTACTGATTCTACAGACTAACACGGCTATATCTTTGAATTCAGTTAACAAAGCCTCTAATAAAGAAGCTCCTTTTAATGCCTGCCCAGTCACCCCTTTTTTCCTCTTCCTTTTAAAGTTAGAAGGTTTTTAGCAGCATAGGCACAGGGAGCATGGTGAAAGAGGGCTGGGAAAACACAGATTTTCAATCAGGTTGCAGCAGCATGTCTGCATTAACTAGGTGATGAAGATTAAGATGGGAAAAGGTGGGATTTTATTCTAGTCATTACTACTGTAGCTGTGTCATTTTACTCTAGTCATTACTACTGCAGCTCCTGCCTGAATTCCTGAAATACAAAAGGAGGAGAACAGATAATCTTGCCACACTATCCCTCCCCAGTATGTTCAAAAATAAATAAATAAACCAATCAATCAATCAATACAGAGCATAGATCAGTGGTACTCCCTTTACATACTCCCGCAGCATAGTATATGGATAAAAATATTTTATTTATTTAGTGTGCATATTTTAATGTGCACATTCATGTATATTCATATTTTAACATTTTACAAGGAGATAACATCATTCAAATTAGAACTGTTTTATTTAAGTAAATTCAATATTTAACACATGTGTACGCTTAACACATAAAAAAGTTTGAGAAGAGGAGGTGGGGGGAAATTAGATGAAGTAGAAGCAGATCATGGCTGACAAAACCGGAATTCCAATGAGGTTCAGTTGCCCTTTTACAGAGACAAACTCTTTCGAATCCATTCTTTCTGGCTGATTAATAATTTGCTTTGGGTACTGCCTAAGCCACGCAACATAGATACTTGTAGAACAGCTATGACTTATCACAGCACATGCCACATTCAATGAAAATGTTGCTCTGTTATTTCTTTGCCGCAAGAAGGAAAGTTAACATCAGGTTTTTCAAGAAAATAACAAGCAGGAAGCTTGTTTAAAGTAAAACAGTCTGTGAATCAAAGCAAATTCTCTTCCTGAGTTCAAGAATATATATTTTGTAAAGGGCAACATTTTCTTTCCAATCTCTCCCCCCCTACATACACAACTTAGTTTTTGGGTGGTGGTGGTGTTTACTTCCCCTCTCTCAAATGGCTGAATTTTATCACAGAGTATATCTCAAAGATGCCTTTATACTGAAACGGTAGATATAATTATTCCCAATTAGCTTAATAGCTCTGCTGATATTATAAAGATCTTTGTTGGTCTCTTATCATTACAGTTGCCCTGATGCGAGGTAATGGCAGTTGAGGGGCAAAGCATTTCTAACCCAATAAATGGGGCATGACAATAGCTTTTGACCACATCTCCCATGCCCTTGCCCATCTTTTAGCGGCCAAGGATTATTTCAAATTATACCATAGTCACATCATCCTGTCAGCTAGAGAGCTGGGATACTCAGCAGTTAATTGCCATTCAGTTGTACAGGTTATTGTTTTCTTGTCATGGTTTCATGGAGCCCAGTAATAGATGAGAACAAAAGGGCACTTAATCCAAACTCTATAACATAGTAAGGCAGGATCCACCAGGAATGTGACTTAGGAGAAGAAGTTGTTTAGTAAAGGATACCCAGCATTTGGATGAATTGCCAGTATCTTCAACAATAAGTTTAATTTATAATGACTTTGCAATGGTACTTCTGTGAGAATAAGCCTATTATATTTTGTCTTCTCACATTCCTCTTTCCACAAACCCTTCCAGCCTGCCCCTTCCATAGAATATACAGAGAGCTCTTGGTATCCACTGGAGTTTGGTTCGAGGATCCCGCATGGATACCAAAACCTGTGGATGCTCAAATCCCATTATATACAATGGTGAAGGAAAATGGTGTCCCTTATATAAAATGGCAAAAATCAAGGTTTGTTTTTGTTTTTTGTTTTTTGTTTTTGAGGGGGAATATTTTGAAGCTGTGGATGGTTGATTCTGTGGATGCAAAATCCATGAAAATGGGAGGCTCATTGTACAGGATAAAGAGATAAAGAGCAACTAGTTAATGTAGGTGGAACAACAATGAGTCCAGTCAAATTCAGACAAGTTTGTTTGTTTGTTTGTTTGTTTGTGTGTTTAAATAAAATAGAAATGGGAACAGTTTTAGAATGGTATTTCTTCCTCTGATCTCTGCAAGTACAAACTAAACTGTGGAATGATCCTTCAAGTGCACAACCCAACATACAGGAAACTAGAATAATAGAACCATAGAATCCTAGATTTGGAAAAGACCACAAGAGCCATCCAGTCCAACCCTATTCTGCTATGCAGGAATACACAATCAAAGCACTCCCAACCAATGGCCAGCCAGCCTCTGTTTAGAAACCTTCAAAGAAGGAGACTCCACCACTCTCAGAGGCAGCGTGTTCCACTGTTGAACAGCTCTTACCATCACAAAGTTCTTCCTAATGTTTAGGTGGAATCTCTTTTCCTGTAGTTTAAATTTATTGTTCTGTGTCCTAATATCTTGAGCAGCAGAAAATAAGCTTGCTCCATCCTCAATATGACATCCTTTCAAATATTTAAACATGGCTTCTCATCGCCAAAAACACTCAGCTCCCTAAGCCACTCCTCATAGGGCATGGTTTCCAGACTTTTTACCATTTTGGTCACCTTTCTTTGTCAACATCCTTCTTGAATTGTGCCCAGAACTAGACACAATATTCCAGGTGAGGTCTGACCAAAGCAGGATAAAGTGGTATCAATCTAGACACTGTATTCCTATTGGTACAGGCTAGAATTGCATTGGCTTTCTTAGCTGCCGTATCATATTGCTGACCTAATATTCATCTAGCACAACAAAAGAAAAGCGAGGCTGGAAATCCTCTTCCTAATAGCTATATTTCTGCATTCAGGAAGTAATTTTGGAAATACAAACATTTCATAATATAAGGCAATGGGTGAGCTTTCATGGGTAACACATGCACACATACACATGATAGTCTCCATGAAAACAGGCAAACACATATGTCTATCTTAAAGGTAAAGGTATTCCTCGTTGACAAGGTTGTCAAGTTGTGTCTGACCATAGGGGGTGGTGCTCATCTCCATTACAAAGCCAAAGAGCCAGCACTGTCAGAGACTACTTTGTGAACATATGGCCAGTATGATTGCAGAGGACGCTGTTTACCTTCCCACCAAAGTGGTATGTATTTATCTACTTGCATTTGCATACTTTTGAACTGCTAGGTTGGCAGAAGCTGGGACTAGTGACAGGAGGTCAACCCATCATGAGGCACCTGGGCCTTGAACTGCCACCCTGCTGATCTTGCAATGAACAGAGTCAGTGTCTTAACCACTTGAGCCACCGCATCTGTGGTTGCCCTCAAATACATCTTGCTTGCCCTCAAATATACACATTCATCTATTCAGAATGCATTGAGTTGGTGGTGGCTTAACAGGATTATCTAGAGCTGGGGTTGGCAACTGTAAAGGGGGAGGAGGCCATTTTCCAACTTCCCCTTGCCAGCCACTGGACTGCACCAGCGTTTTTCAGTGCATTGGAAGTGAAGTAATGTCACTTCTATTCACGATGTGAAATGTTTTTTGGTAGGGCCTAGATGCGTTGAGGGAAGCAAACCTCCATGTTTGTGGAGGACTTAGAGAAGATTGTCTGATTATCAGGTGAAAAATTCCTCTTGAAAAAAAAATTTGGGGAAGCATCTGGAAGCTGTGGGTGCCTTCATTGGCTACACTTAAGAGTCCCAAGGGCCATGTGTATTGTTCAGGCCACACCTTGTAAATCCCTTGATCTAGATCCAGATTCATGCTGACTTCAGGCCTGTTTATGGGATGGAGACAGCTTTGGTCACCTTAGTGGATGACTTATGCCAGGAACTGGACAAGGGGAGTGTGTCCCTATGATTCTGCTGGACCTCTTAGCAACATGCAACAGCATTGATCATGGTATCTTCTTAGGCCAACTTTCTAGGATGGCACTTGAGATCGTTGTTTTTACAGTTCCAGTCCTTCTTGGATGGCCAACTCAGAAGATGGTGCTGGGGGGCTCCTGTTCAATGCCATGGTCATTCCTCTGTGGATCCTTCAGGGTTTTGTTCTTGCCTCCCTACTGTTCAATATATACATGAAGCTGCTAGGTGATGTTATCTGGAGTTTTGGGTTTAGTGTTATCACTATGCTGATGATACCCAACTCTATCTCTCCTATTTCCCCTTTCCATCTAATTCCTAGGAAGCCATTTTGGGACCAAACAGCTTCAATACAGTCATCCCTCCATATCCATGGAGGATTCAATCCATGGATTCAACCATGCACAGCTTGAAATATTTCAAAAAGATATAAGCTCCAAAAAGAAAACCTTGATTTTGCTGTTTTATATAAGGGACACCATTCACTACATCATTGTATTTAATGGAACTTGAGCATCCAGAGATTTTGGTACTCATGGCAGGTCCTGGAACCAAGGGCCCACTGTACTAAACTGGTGTCTGCTGTCAATAATGAACTGGATGAGCATGAATAAACTGAAGCTTAATTCAGGCACGACAGAGGTGCCCTTGGTCAGCAGAAAAGCAGGTTGGGGATAACCTGTGCTAGATAGTCACACTTCGCATAAATTTTCAGGCTCATAGCTTTGGTGTATACCTGGGCTCAGCCCTGAGCCTGAATAGATTTTCAGTTGTGGTCAGATGTGTATTTGCATAGTTAAGACTAATGCAACAGCAGCGCCCATTCCTGGAAAAATCAGCTCTTGCTGCAATGACATATGCCTTGACTACATCCCATTTGGATTACTGTAACACACTGAACTTCAGGCTGCCTTAGGAAACTGTTCAGAAATTTCAACAGGTCCAAAATGCCAGAGTATTGGTTGGGGCTGGCTACAGGGGACGTGTAACTTGAGTTTCACTGACATTGGTTGCTTTCTAGGTACAATTCAAAGTGGTGGGATATGACATAATAATAATAATAATAATAATAATAATAATAATAATAA
>CM034708.1:130464667-130482518 GCA_020142125.1 Phrynosoma platyrhinos | reverse complement strand
CACACTACCAAGGAGCTTGTCCACGTCATTGCTACTCACAGATTGCAGCTGATCCAGAATAACTTCATCGACGGCCCTGTATGTTTTAGGTCCAGACTATCTGAGAGACCATATTTCACTATGTGAACCTACTCAGTTCTTAAGATCTTTGTAAGAGCCTCATTCTCCCCACCATCAAAGACCCTACTGGTGAGGAAACAGGAAAAAGACTCAGCTTAATGGTAACATTTCCCAATTTAGTGGGAACTGGCCCCAAGCTGTTACTGTGTATTTGACTTTTTGACACACATAGTTATTTATCAGCCATCAATGACAACATGGCATTGGTTAGCAGTGTGTTAATTTACCTCTTCCAAACATTTTTAATGTTAATTTGTTTTAGCTTTTTATAATGACTTTCAGCCAAACAGCTACCAGAGTGATTCACAACACTAAACTCAATGCAATAAAATCTGTCCAATAAAACAAAACAAATCAATCATAATAATTTAAAGTCTGCCAATTTCAGCTGGGATACTAGGGGAGTTAACACAAAGCATATGGTTTCTAAGAACATCTAGGAATGATGATGATGATGATGATTAAAGGCTTCTGCTTTCAAAATTGTCATGCTGACTGGGGCATTTTGAAAGCTACAGTACAAAAAGTGACATTTCCAGGCTCAGGAAATATCACAAATCATCACCTTATTTCTCTGGTTCAAGTGATTCAGCCTTCCTTTGGAGCTGGTGGAGGAGCAAACTGAGATGTGAAAATCTGCAAATTTAATTTTTGCTGCATATCTCAGAATTCCACTGGGTTTCAAATTTTCTCCAAAGCTCCACACAGAAATTTGTGCATATTTTGGTGCACAGTTTTCCTGAAGTACAAATTTTTAACATATTCTAGTTTGCTCGGGTCCCCATTACATGAATCAGGTCATTGTGACCATAACACATCCACCACACTAGATAGTAATTATGAAACCCCATATCCAGCAAAAAAAAAAAAAAGGGGGGGGTAAGGTTTGCAAACCTTGGGAAATGACATCTGAAGCACTCTTCCAATCAGAAGGTGTGTTGTGAACAGGCAGCTGGAGAGACCCATCGGGGTACTGCCAAAACTGCTTGTTCCAAGATGTCCCAGAACTGGGAGAGTGCTGCAGACATCTTCCAGTACCCCCCATGTGCAGTGCCTTGGAAATACTTTAGTAGGATGTTCTCAGGCTGAAAAAGTAGGTTTTGGATTTCAAGTTTGGTCATTCATGATTGTAAATGTGAATCTGCAGCAGTTGCAAGACCTTAAGTCCAACCTATGATTTCATGACTACTGAACATGATGGTAGCTGATATATGCTCCAAAATATTCTGCTGTTTTGCCTAATACCCACCCCTGTACTCATTGGGTACTGATCATGCATTGATAGACATTAAGAAAAGCCACATTCATCCTTTAAGCACCAGAAAAATGTAAATGGATAGAATGCCTGTTGAAAGCACACAACACCTGCCTATCACACCAATAGTGCAGTGCTGCACACATTTAGTAATGGTTTAAGTGTTGGACTAGAAGTTTGGGAGACCAGGGTTTGAATCCCTACTCAGCCACAGAAACGCACTGGGTGACCTTGGGCAAGTCAAACTTTCTCAGCCTAAGAGGGATACAGTGGCAAATCTCTGAATAAATCTTGCCAAGAAAACCCTAGGATAGGGTTGCCATATGTCAGAGTCAACTTGAATGCACATAACAACAATGCCTGATTAATCCTTTGTGTTTTATCTCTGGGTGGACATGCATAGGATTTCTACTTAAAGCTAGCCTATTCAACATGTTTGCCAACAAACACAGTGGAACTTACTTTTGAGTAAGCATGCACCGGATTTTTTTTTTTTACATGAAGAAAGACAGACAGACAGACACCCTTTCCCAGTCACGTCTGGGCCAAACTACTCCATTGGTAAGGTTAAACTGTGATTTTCTAATCTAATTACAGAGAACTACAATCAGTGCCTTTTGGCAAGAAGTAGAAATTGCATTGCTCAGAGCTGGAACTGGCATCTGGATTCTCTCTAGTTTGCTACAGCTTCCAAATAATATTGAATGGATGGAGGTGTGAAAGCTATGCTGAGTATGAGAATCAGAGCTAAGAGAGAGCACAGATTTATAAGGGAATAGATAAGATAGGAGATAAGACAAGACTCTGGAGACCAGAGTTTGAATCCCCACTTGGTCATAGAAGCCCCCTGGGTGACCTTGGGCAACTCACATACTCTTGGCCCCAGAAAAAGGCAATTGAAACCCCCCTCTGAACAAATCTTGCCAAGAAAGCACTGTGTTAGGTTTGCCTTAGGGTTGCCATAAGTCGGAAATGACTTGACACGCAGCAACAACAGATAATCCATTCACTTGAGGGAAAGGGAGAGCTTTCAGCTCCCATGGGGATATTCCGAGCATCCTTTCCCAACTTTGTGCACTCCAGCTGTTTTTGGATTATTATTTCCAATATACCTAACCACTAGCTGTGCTAATAGGGCTGTTGGAATTGAATTCCAAAACATTCTAGAGGGTCTGGATCAGGAAGGCTAGAAAAATGTGCATGTATGTGCACATGTGTCAGTTCTCAGGATATCCCATTTTGCACATTGCCAGATTGCAGGGGAACTACCATGCAACCCTGGCAATGATTTTCCTGTTTCATTCTTCTCTTTGAAAAGAGTACAGTGGTCCCTCCGGATTCACAGGGGATACATTCCAGGAGGGAAAGTGTGAATCCAAAATTTCGCAAATATTCAAGTCCCATTGTCCCCAATGGTGTCATTGGGCACAATGGGACTTGACTATTTGTGAAACTCTCCCCCTCTCTCCCTAACCAGCATCTTCCTCTTGATGCTGGGAACTTGAATTGGAGCCCAGGCTGCTGGGGCTTGTAATTGGCCCCGGCAGCCATCAGAACTCGCTTTCCCAGTAGTGCTTGAGGCCTGCCATGTGCAGACCCCGTCCCCTCCACTGCAGCCAATGGGCACATGATACGTCAATTGGCTGTGGCAGAGGGGGCAAGGTGTGTTCATGCCGGGCCCCAAGCGCTGCTGGGAAAGCACAACCTGATGGCTGCTGGGGCCAATTACAAGCCCCAGCAGCCTGGGCTCCAATTCAAGTCCCCAGCTCTGGGGGGGGGGGGAGATTTTGGTAAGGGAGGGAGCTGCCGCCTTAGCCTTGTGAATGATCGAAAAAGCAAGTGCCAAGGCCACGAATCTGGAGGGATCACTGTAATTGTACCTGGAACAGAAAATAATTGGCAGCAATATAATATTTGCATAAGATTTATCAATGAAATTTTAGATCATCATATAAAATGTTCTTCCTACCTTTCTGGATGTCAATCAAGCAGTGCCAGGGGAAATCCTCAGATGCTCTTTGTATGTACCCACATTCAAGCCACTCTCCTGAAATCAAAATCTCTCTAGAGCTTGGAAAATTCCTTTTCAGACTACAATCCCCAGAATCCCCCAGATAAACCATTTCCCAGGCCCTGGAACTACTCAATTTGTCCTGTCCATGTGGTTGCAGCATTCAGTTACAGCCTGTTTGAATATCATGCCACCTTGCCCACAGTCGCCCATGCCTGGAAAGTCGCCCATGCCTGTCTACATGATCCAGACAGGACTGGACGTTGTCAATGACTTTGGTATAGGTGGCTCAACAAATGGATTCACATTTTAGTAACAAGACTTACTGTTTCTGTGGGTTGAAAAGACGCAAACAATCCTAGCGTAGGAGGTTAAAATTATACCAAATAGCACATTAGTTGTTCTATTCTTACCACTTACAAAGTAAAGCAGGATTTGAAAGGCAGATGAGAGGCAGGGAAGAGGAGCATTGTATTGAATTATCACAGTCCGGGGGAGGGGGAAGAAACTACTGTAGAACTATTTTTAAATACATCTGGCTTTTTAAAAATGAATTCACCACAGGAAGATGTAGGAAGATGCTGGCTGTTCATATAGCTCTTTTAGCATTCATGCATACTAACAGCATAGCCTTTTGGTGTTCTGTCATTATTAAATATTAATTTTCCATTTGTAAAAGTAGAGTGACATACTCTGAGGTTTACTGATTTATATGCTTGCTTGTTCTTTTTTTTATTATTATTACAGTATGTCCTGTTTGACCTGTATCAGCAGATTTCTGAGTAGCCTACAATCAATAAAGCCATCTTAAGCCATCTATTCCATCATTTAAAAACCAAACAAACAATTCCATCATTTTTTTAAAGAAAAGGTTTTGTTGTTAATTGTTGCCAGAGCTTGGAAAAGATGCTTAAGGGATTACAATGCCAGCATGGCCCAGTCTGAAAAAACAACTTTTTCAAGCATTGCTCATGTCAAGTCAGCCCCTTTGCTATTTGATTCAGGACTGTCCAATGTATTCAATGTATTCAGCTGTAGCTTTCAGACAAGTGTGCTTTTAAATCTGGCTTGAACATGTTGGAGGCTGACTCTTTCTGAAGCCACCCTTGGTAGACAATAATGATTAAGGCCCTGTCTGCATGGGTCAGATAAAACATCCTCCTTCCCCTCTCAGTGAGGAGTCCAGATGAGGTATGGCCCAAACCCCAGTGTTGGTGCAAATAGTCCAGACCAAGTCTGGCCAGTTTAGCACTGGAACTGGGGTGTGTCCCCCTATAACATATGTTAAAAACTTAGCTTTTGCTCTGGTTCTTCCCAGATGATCTGGAGCCTTGTGTTACACGTGTCCCACTGTGCCACCTGCTGTGGCTGCCGCCATGTTAAGTTACTTGCTCTGGGGTCAGAACAAGGCATCCATCTATGAGACTGACAATTGATGCCTCATTCTGATTGTAGAGTGAGTGACACACTATGGTCATGCTGAGTGGCACAGTGGGATGCCCATGCAAACAGCCCCCCTTCATCACAATGGAGAGCCTCAGCAACAAGAGGACATCAGAGCAGATTTGGGGCCAGAATACTCCAGGCTGCTCCAATGGAGATATCACCTAAAGGATTGAAATCAGCAAAGTTTTGCTCCTAGGAAGGCATTACCTTAGTATACAACTAGTAATAACACTAATGATACTTGCTGAAGTTGTTAATAACAAAGTTTTTATTCACTTTCTCCAAGGAATGCACTTTATGCACTTTCTCCAAGGAATGCCAGGCATCTTACTTTGGATTGTCTTATTTTATCTTCAGTCTTAGGTAGCTGGTTAGTCTGAAACATAATGAATAGATGCAAGCTGCCCAGGAACCATCAAAGCAGAAGGAGGGTTTGAACTCCCAGTCCCTATATAGCATTTCCACTGATGTGTGCCACATCAGTGGAAACAGTGGCTTTGCACATGTCAAACAGAGCTCTGCTAAGGAGAAGCATCAATTGAATTGCTGTTATGTGCCTTCAAGTCATTTCTGACTTGTGGTGACCCTTAAGTGACTCTATCAGGGGTGTGAAAAGGTTTGTTCAGGGGTGGGTTTTTTCTTTGTCTTCCTCTGAGACTGAGAGAATGTGAGGGGGGAAGCAGACGGTGCAAAGTGCCATTTTCGGGACAAGGGAGGGGAGGGACAGCCATACGGTGGGCGCCCCAACCCCTTCCCCAAAATGTCCTTGGAGCAGTTGGCCCTCCGCACAGCCGGCGCTCTGAGGATGACCTCCTGCTGCAGTGTCCGTACACGCTGCAGCGGAAGAGTTACCGAAGGTACGCCGGCAGCCTTTTGTGGCGCACCTTCCAGGGGCGGCGAAGCTGCACTGCGGGGCCAAGGTGTGCGGATACCTTGGTCCCACAGTGCAGCTTCCTGGGGCGGCCACGTGCCGCTCGTCTGCTTCCCCCCTGACTTGTCCAAGGTCATCCTATAAGTTTCCATGGCTGAAAGGGGATTCAAACTGAGGTCTCCAGAGTTGTAGTCCAACACTCAAATCACTACACCATGCAATTGAGTTGTCCTGTGCTAATGTATAAGACTAGGAAAAGTTACTTTGTTGGATCATGACTCCTACAATCCACAGCTGGTATGACAAGTTCTCATACTGGCTGTTAGATTCTGTGAGCTGTAGTCCAAAAAAGAATGTTTCCAAGCTGTGCAGATTTGTACGGTCTATCTAGTGTTACTCAAAATGTGGGTGGGGGACTTGGGGTACCCAATAACTGTGTTAGCTTTTCTTTTAAATGTTGGAGGAATTTGCTTAGCTCAAAGAAGTTTGAGAAAGGTTGGGTAACTTGAGGATTGTTTCTGCCAATGTATATCAGTACTGAGGAGGACTCCAAGTTTGGGGTGAGTAAGATTTTTACTTGGAAATATGCAAGAGTTCAATCAAACACACAACAGTAATTTAAACAGACACACCACCCAGACCTAACTGAAATAGAGGTATTGAAATGGGATAGTGGAGTTTAGGGGTGTAGAGAGGTTAATATATACCTCTCCTGGAGAGGGGACCACAGCATGTGGCTCAGACTGGGTCTAAGGGCAACACAGTGAATGGAAGAATCTGTCTGTGCACACGGAGCACATACTGGGGGCCAACTGTATGTGAGAAGGTTAGTTTTGGGACTAATATTTATATCTGAGATCCTAGCCTTAAGGGGGTGCTAGGTGCTATCTTGCAATGTAAAAAAGACCTGGTGGCCTCCCCAGGGGATTCTGGGCAGACTGATGGATTTAACTTTAGAGTGACAAAAACAGTGATTGGATTTAGGACATCCCCAGGATAGATGGATGGGGAAGTTGGCTAGGAACACAGCAGGGGTTGAGAGGAAGCATTGGCTTACTGCTTTCACCTTTATCTATGGTATGCAGAAAGCTGGAGGGGTAAACGGTGATCAGCAAACCCATTCAGCTTTTATCTTGGCATTACCTGGGTTCTTTGGATTACCTGGCATTACCTGGCATTACCTGGGTTCTTTGGATCTATGTGTCCTTCCCATGAGAAATTCACCAGGGGTTCCAAAGGTCATTGTGACTTTAACATGCCTGTTTCCCGATAGGAAAATATGAAGCCCCCAAATATAACATGGGGCATGCTGGGTATGTCACCACTAGATAAGCTTTGCATTCTCTGGAGGTGTGGGACTATAAATTGTATTATACCCAATCAGCAGTCAAAGATCGGGAGGAGGAAACCTGGCCCTGAACTGATGGTTTCTAGAGTTCAGTTGAATTTTAAATACCAAGTGAAGTCAGTGAAAAATATGTCATACCCTTTTGTGAGATTTTAGGTTCAAGATTTCAAATTTTTCATCCTTCCAGGACCTTGGTATAAACCTATACATCCAAATCCTAGAGTCTGGCTTTCTCTTCATATCTCAGAAACCATTGCTCTGCCTCCAAAAAGCACAACTTGTGAAGAAGAACAAAGGTTTCATGTCTCATGAAACAATCACATAAAGCTGAATGTCTTAATGAGGGCTGTTGTTTCTAAATGGCAGTATTGAAGCATATTAACCAACTGTGCACCATAGACAGCTCCTGTTCTTTCTCCCTGGAGTGCATCTGTGTGTATATGTGTCTGTAGTTTTTATTTAGCTTTTCTGTATTTAATTACATATTACAGCAAAAGTACATTAAGAAAATTGCACTGCTCCCTTTCCTTGCTGCAAAGCAGAATCAGGAGCAGAAAATATATAGTGGAAACACAGTGTCTGTATGTGAAAGAGAGGTTACTTAACCCCACTGGGAGTGTCTTTTGTGTCTGGCACTATTTACAGAGCCACTGGATTTGTAGTACTCCCTGGAGGAAGTGAAACTGGCTTCAGTTACAAACACCTGATTTAGATGAAGACTAGAGTACCGTAACACTACTCTCAGGATGGCATGTTATTAAGGCTGGACCTATCACTAGGCAGAGTGAGGCAGCTGCTTCAAGGTGGCAGATGCAGCGAGGCATCAGTGGCAGTCCTCGTAGTACTGAAACCCCTGACCATTTCCCTTTCTTTGACAGAGTTATGTGTGTCCCATGTCTAGTCTATAAACCTTTCTTACAATGGCTGATTGAATATAAAACCCCTTTTTGTGGTTCCCTGCCTTGGCCCTGGACTGGAAGAGCTCAATCGCCATGGACCTAAGGTGAGCACATCATGTAGGCACCTGAAAGCTCCATTATAAAGGTTCTCCTTGACAGATGGGATTGTTGGATTATACAGTCAAAGGTGAAATATAAAGATGTGTGTGTGGAATTTTCCTCATGGGAACAACATCTAGAGTTCTAGACAAACAAAGACAACTTGGTCCAGATGGCCAGAGAAGTCATAACATGAACAGATTTAGCTGGGAAAACAGATAGTGAAATTCAAACATCATTAGGTCATGGGAAAGGAGTTACATGGGTGGATGATGGACAGCAAGGGGCTGGGTTAAAACACATCATACAGGCAAGATCCAAGCAGCATAAGGTTAACACCCAGAAGGTGGAGTAAGGACAGGGCTGAGAAATCTCTTTGTCTAGAATTGTTTATATTTTATGCATTGTTGTGTGTGTGTGTGTGTGAGATCGCAATGGTTTTAAGCATTGAGTTAATTTCTGGACTATAATGTGCTTATATTGCTTTTACAATGTAACTTCTGGATCTGGAAACAAAGGATCTGTAACTTTTCTTTTCTACCACATCAGCAAGATGTGATCCTATGCTGGACTGTATATTTTTCTTTGCTTATTTTTATTTTATGGAACAATAAATCTCTACTTTGTATCTACATGATTTGTCTGCATGCTTTCAGCATGAGAAGTCTGACAAAGGAAGCTGGTTTCCTAGCTCTGCTGCATTTCAAGCACACCACACCAATTAATCAACAAGGATATATCTGTATTAAATAAATACATAAATAAGTTATCTATTCCACAAGCTCTTTACATAGTATGCAAATTAGTCCAACTGGAATTGTGGGGCTTTGAGATGTGTCAGTGCCATTCAGGGATCAACCTCCTCCATGTCTGTAAATGTGACATTATATTTTTCTCATAACAATGGGATAAGTTTCAAATCTCTGCAGGGCCAGTTGGGTAACATGCTGCTGTTTAGGCTTTTAACTATATCAGGATCTCTTGAAATGAGTTACTACAACATTTCCATTTAGCCAGAGGTGTTCTGCCTTATTAATGGGGGGAGGAGGGGAAGTGATATAAAATCTTTACATTTAAAGGACAAAATTGATTCCCACACCACTTAGGTAATGGAATGCAATCCCTAGAAAGGTCTTTATCAAACTATCCAAAACAATTTGCTTTTTGATTAGGACAAGGCATAAGAAATGTCAGCCTGAACAGTAATGCATAAAGAAAGTGACAGTTAATCTCAGGCCTGTAGATGAGATTATAATATGATACATTGCAACAGACTGTCATTCAAAATGAAAATTTTATTGGAAATGCTATCAAGTGTGCTCCTGCCTTTTCAAGCATTTCTCCCTTTTCCTGAAGCAAGAAAGAGCTGTCCTCCTGCAGCAGAGCAACTGAAATATGACAGCAAAACAAGTCTCCTACACTTTGCAGCTTTAGTAATACATCCAAATCATGAAAATCCCCCTTAACCAGATCTTAGAAAGATGACAGGAGGGAGTCATAGTACATTATTGTATCCATATAAACCAGCATATATCTTAAAACACTCCACTCCAAACATTTCAGGTTTTCATCAAGAGACCAAGGCCTGTGGGAAAAGGTTGAAGAAAATGGCATGTTATTAAGGCTGGACCTATCACTAGGCAGAGTGAGGCAGCTGCTTCAAGGTGGCAGATGTAGCGAGGCATCAGTGGCAGTCCTCGTAGTACTGAAACCCCTGACCATTTCCCTTTCTTTGACAGAGTTATGTGTGTCCCATGTCTAGTCTATAAACCTTTCTTACAATGGCTGATTGAATATAAAACCCCTTTTTGTGGTTCCCTGCCTTGGCCCTGGACTGGAAGAGCTCAATTGCCATGGACCCAAGGTGAGCACATCATGTAGGCACCTGAAAGGTCACATCTGCACTTACAACAATTTTCAGATCAAAAGAGCCTAGGAGCTGCAAAGAAGGACATTTGCACCTAGGAGATTTATGGGTACGAGTCAGGATGTGTCCGGCTGAAGCTGAGATAACATTAACATCCCATAATCTCTCCTTGGAAATTGTTTACTTCAAAGAGTAGCAATCCACAGTCCTTTGATATACAATAACAACTCTTTGCCTCAGGCTAAGTTTAAGGGTATAAAAGAGCCCCAAAATCTCAGGCACATTGGGTCTGATTAGATTTCATGGTGACACTGCACCACTGTGAACTCTGACTTGGATCCTGGCTCTTTCCGTTGTTCTTTCCCTTTTCATAATGGTTGAGTCTCTCCATCTTCATTCATCATTGTAGCAGCCTCCTTCAGGTAATTATCACCATTAGACAGTCTTGTGTTTCCTCTCCAAGCTAACTACTTTATTCCTGAGTTCTTGTGTGTATGATAGAATAGTAGAGTGCCTTTGTATGTTTGAATCCCCAAATAAATTACAGTTCATTGGAAAGCTTTGTTTCTATCAGTCTATTCCCTAGCCACCTCCATAAACATAGCATAAAAGATCCCATTGAAGACTTGGACTTTAGTAATTCCCCAAGTTCAAGTCCTTCTTACATCTTGAACTGCTTTGCTGCTTTGTATGTGGCAATGGATACTATCATGTCACCAGTCACCTGCTAGTCTAGTCAACTTCAGATCATGAAGTGGAGGAGGATGCCATCTTGATCATCTGATCATGAAATGGAGTGGGCCCTAAAATATATTTGGCTACTCTTTAGTCTAGAGAAGGAACTAGGAGAAGGTGGTCAGCAGCTTGAAATATTTGAAGGACTGTTTCATCAGTCAATGGAGCAATTTTTCCTTTTTGTTCCAGAAGAATAGGAACTGAACTAACAGGTTCAAATTACAAGATAAAGATAAAGTTTTTGAATTAAAACAGTGGTTCTCAAATGGTGGGATGGAACCCCCAGGGTGGGACATGAGAGTTGATCAAGGGGGGTGCGAAACTTGGAGGCCCCGAGCCTTCCTCTTCCTCTTTCCAAACTTTTTTGGTGTGTAAAATTTACACATGTATTGAGTTAAATAGTGTGTGTATTTAAATAAATTTCTTCTAATTTGAATAGAATTTCTTTGATTTCCTTATAAAATGTTAAAATATGAATATACATGAATGTGCAAATGAAAACACACACGCTAAACAAACAAAATCTTTTTTGTTCATATAGTACATTGAGGGGGAGGCATGACGTCCACATATAGATATGGGTCTCATTCACACTTATGTTTTTGTCCTGAGGAGATCTGGATCTCCATGATGATGCAATACCAAATCAATGTTCCCTATGGTTTATGTACCTGAATCTGTGGCATTTAAACCCTGGTTGACATTCACACATTGGATCAATTCAAAATAGAGACACCTCTATTTCCAGAAATGATCCCACATGATTGAGATCAGTTCAGTAGCATACTCACACTACTGAAGATCCGGATCACTCTGGACCTTTACAAAAGATGCGGCAAGGGACCCGGTGTCAAATACTCCGGGTTAAGTGAGTTTGTCTGTGCCTCCCCCCCCAAATGGTGCCAGGTGCATTCAGAGCTAATGTGAACTTCGCAGAAATAATCCAGTTTCACACTGGGTTATTTCTGTAGTGTGAATGGGGGCATAGAGTGGGTCACAAGGGTAAAAAGTTTGAGAACTACTGAAGTAAAATATTAGGTCTCATGAAGGTATGAGCTGTTCAGTGGTGTAAATCACAGACCCAGAAGGCAGTTGAGGCTGCTCTTCACCAAAGCATTTAAGCAAAGGCCCTTAGGGATTCTGTAGCTGTTGACACTTTGCATTGCCCAGGGTTGTATTATACCACCTCGGAGAAACATTTCAGTTGTGTGATTCTGACATACAGGAATAATCCCTTCACAAACTGACATTGTTTCTGGCTTAACAGTAGGTTTATTGTTGTTGTATGCCGTCAAGTAATTTCTGACTTATGGTGGTCCTAAGGTGAATCTCTCATGGGGTTTTCTTGGCAAGAGTTGTTCAGAGGAGGTTTGCCAGTGTTTTCCTCTGAGGCTGAGAGCATGTGACTTGCCCAAGGTGGGTTTCATGATCAAGCTGGGAATTGCACATTGGTCTCCAGAATCATGGTCCAACACTCAAACCACTACGCCATGTAGGTATGCAATTCAATAATATTTTATTTCTACCTCATACTGCAGCCAAGCACTAGAAAATAAGGTTGCAGAGCTGAGGACTAAAAGGTCAGCTTGAGATACCTAACACATTTTGATAAGAAATGTTTTTAAATGGTGGTGGAGATCACCAATGTGTTCTGAATCCTATTGGTAGTTCAGCCAGACCGTTGAAGCAGAAAATGGTGAGTCAGTAATTAGTTACATTTCATTGATACATTTGATTACTTTAGTTGAGATTTCTAATAGCAGGGGTGAAAATCAGGCAGCCGTCCAGATGTTGCAGGCCAATAGCTTTCAGCCTCCCTAGCCAGTATAGCCATGGTGAGGGTTGCTGGGAGTTGCAGTCTAACAGCATTTGGAGGGCTGCATGATTCCTTGACACAGGATGTCAAGCTGATAATTGGAGATTGGAAATGCAAAAGTTGGAAGCAAAGAAGAATACAAAACAGTAGGGAGATTTGGATTAGGCAAAAGAAATGAAGCAGATGAACATCTGACAGATTTTTGTGAAGCCAATAACCTATTCGTAGTAAACACATTCTTCATACAACCAGAAAGAAGGCTATACACATGGACATTACCAGATGGTCAACACAAAAATCAAATAGACTATATAACTGGAAGCAAAAGATGGTGAAACTCTATACTGGTGGCCAAGACTAGACCAGACACTGACTGTGGCATAAATCACAAACTACTCATATAAAAAATCAAAGTAAGACTCAAGAAGAAAACAAAACCAGTGATTATACCAAAATATGATCTAAATAATATCTCAACAGAATTTACTGACAACATAAGAAACAGATTTGCATTACTAAGCATAATAGACCGAGAACTGTGGTCTGAAGCCAGGGACATAATAAAAGAAGAATGCAGACAGACACTTTCAGTAAACAAAAAGAAAGAGAAAAAAAACATGGATGACAGAAAAAACACTACAAGCAATAAAGAAAAGAAGAGAAGAAAAACAAAAAGCAGATAGGAACAAACAGAATTATTTCTTCACTGCAGCGGCTGTCTTTATGGGTGTCCCACTGGGCCACCCAATGTATGAACCATCACCGTGGGTTCCTCACTTCTGAAGTCATAATGAGGTACCAAACAATAATCATATGCTGAGCATCTTATTCTGACTTCAGAATGAGTG
Organism: Phrynosoma platyrhinos; assembly: GCA_020142125.1. Taxonomy (NCBI): domain Eukaryota; kingdom Metazoa; phylum Chordata; class Lepidosauria; order Squamata; family Phrynosomatidae; genus Phrynosoma; species Phrynosoma platyrhinos. The sequence continues at coordinate 130,469,203 of CM034708.1, read as the reverse complement.
ATCCATAGTGATGGTGGACATGCTGGGTGGCTCAGTGGGATGCCTGTGCAGACAACTGTGGCAGTGTGGAAATAGAGGGCTCTGGATCTTCCTGGAAGATCCAGAGCAACAGGTACATTTGGTCACTATAAGTCAAGAGGCAACTTGAAGGCACATTCACAAATAAATATTATGTAGGAGGAAGGAAGCAGTGTTTTGAGTTGACACTGTTGGGTATGAATAATCCAGATTGGGATTCTGTTTATGATTTAGGTATATTAGGTTCACAGTTGGAATGGGCCCAGATGCTAGGGAGCTATAGGATCCAACAGCTTGTAACCAGCACAGATGTTTGGCATAACTCTGGAATGATTTGGCAATGTTGTGTTTTGGAGTGTGTTAACTCTGACCCTACTAGTCGTGCTTCAGAACATTAGTTTTGTCTGGTGTACACAACTCAGTATTTGTGGTCTCAAAGAGCCTGCAACTAGCATGTATGTTTGGTGCTGACATAAACAATATGGAGATCATATAGTCAACACAAGCATCAATTTTCAGATCAGTACCCTGGGCAGGTACAAAATGGTTGCTTTTAAAGGGGCACAGGGTCAAATAATTGAGCTATTCTATATTACAAGAATCTTCCTCAAGGATTAACTGGAGACACGAACCCTCTAAAATCATTTACCTTTAAATTGCGAAGAAGATTTCTAGACTGTCATTATTACTGGGAACGATTTAAGGCACGTCACAACATCACTTCCCCCTCTCTTTTTGTGCACTGTGTGGTTCTTTGTTATATTTCTATTTTCTGCCATTAACTCCATAGCACTGTATCTCAGACAACTCTCAGTGTATTCCCCCCAGACTTCATTATTCTAAAAGGAAGAAAAGAAACATTTACTAGCTCCTCCTTGACATGTGGAAGGAAACGTGAGGGCTGAGCCAAAAAAGAGTATACTTAAGGAGAGTAATTGAGCAAATCGACATAATGATAATATTAGAAAATATTAAACTGGGAAGATGATGTTACAGTATGTGCCTGTGCAAACAAAATTAGTGAACTGTTTAAAATGGTGTCATTAACATAATTGTCAGGAAAAGATAAGTGTCTAGAATTCTAGTAGCCTTTAAAAGCATTGCTGTATACTCTTTCATACTGTGCTGTAAAATAGTGTTATACTTGAAATGGCTTGGAGCTGACTATATTTTGTATTGTTTTGCTGTTAACTGTATTGCTAATTTATACTTTGTTTTAATCAAGATTTTGTTTTTAATCTACAATTGGTTATGGTTACCCACTGTCAGTGCCTCTAATTTTTTTTTTTAGCAGAAAACTATAATATACATAAAATAAAAAAGCAATGTTTACAGTAATTCAAGACGGGAAGCTCAGATATATATTAAATAATTATAATAATGAGTAAAAGATAAGACTGATTTAAATAGCTGTCAGTAATAAATCTGGAAAACAAACCAAATGAAGGGGTTGTTCCTTTGTAATGGAACACTAGATTATATTCCCTACCCTATTTGAAATGCAGAAGTGCAGAAAATAGCTTTGTTGAAGCATATAAGGAAATTAAGGGCCCATCATAATATAGAGTTAGTTAACCATGGAATTTTTGCTCTTACGTTTTATTTTAACCCCTCCCCCCATTTTAAGCATGAGTTCATTGACTGCAGGTAAAAGCAGTTCTTTGGACTATAACCTTCAGAGCCCCTTTCAGAATCCAGCAACCAGCAAGGCCACTGGCTTTGCTGGCCTGGGGGATTCTGGACATGGTTATCCAAAACAGTAACTTTTCCAAGTTCTCTTCATAAGTATGTACACAGTAAGAGACTGGCATCCTGTTACTAGCATAGACAAGAGTAAGTCAATCTTTCACTTGCATATTTCTGTTTTTTGTTGTTGTGGAGGTTGGTATTCCCTTCCTCCCTCTGCAGTGACCCAGTTTACCATTGAGCCACTGCAACCCTGTAGCCATCCTGTGGGTAGTGGAGAGTGGTAGGAAATCAGAGAAGTATCTGGCTATGACTCTGTAGCTAGATGCAAATTGATTACATCACCCACTGAAACCTCTGCAGGTCTCTGCAGTCTTCAGTAGGGGATGAAAACATTTAATGTCTGGCTGAAGAGACATAGCTCAATGCTTCTCTGATCTCTCACCACTTTCACTGTGTATAGAATGGCTGTGATGATGGTGGTGCAGAGGCTCAACAGTACATCCAAGGGGTGATGAATGGCCACTTGTAGGGTAGTTCTGCAGGTAGAATTAATATGCTATGCTGGACCATGCAGGATAATGGCCATAATGTACATTTGGATTTAACAGAAAAAGTCATCAGCAAAGTCAACAAGTATCAACGTCTATACATGGCTTTATTTATATTTAATATGAAGGCACATTCAGTCATATATTCCCCCAACTGCAAAGTATGATCCAGACACAGGCATATCATTGCATCTGCTGTTTGTGAGAACCAGACCAATGTTTTTCTAGGTTGTCTCATAATATTTATATGTTAAAGTGGTTATATTATGTTGTGATTAAAAACAGAGTTAAAGTGAACAGCATCTGTTATATTTCAGATCCAATGCTTCCCCCCTCCACACCCCAGAGTTAGAGAGTTTTCTTTGAAATGGCTGTCCAGTCCTGTTTTATTCACTTATCAAATAAAGACCAGTCCAAAATTCACTCTAAAATTTATTCTGTAATTGCTCAGCCTCAGATCAATCAAATTTAGGAAACCTGCAAATTTGTATTTTTCAGTTACAAATGCCACCATGCCACCTTATTACAAAACCACCAAATAATTCAGCAGTAAATGTTAGGGTTGATGTACCAGCCTTACAGTGCATTCCTAGCTAAAACAATGTACCATCCATAGAGAGTCAAGAATAGGCAGAAGTCTCTTGTGCTAGTTGAAATGGCCTTCTGGTGGCTTAACTGCCCTTATGCTGACATAACCTCTTTGTGCCCGATAATTTCAGAGATCAGCCGGCAGATGGATCTGATGGCAGAACTACTATGCCAGCTACGATCACTCAGCAGAAAAGCCACCAAAGGGGTGAAGAAGGGGCAGAGTGAGAGAGAAGCCAATTTATGCCAGATCCAAACCTCCTCCAGTCTAGAGACACAGCTACTATGCTGACATGAAGTTAGGCCAAGACCAGGATTGTGTGATAAAGTCATTTCAAGTATCTTCAACACAATATACAACAAAATCCAAAATGCATTAAAAAGTGATGCCTTTATTGGCCAACCAAAATGCAAAACATACATCATGCAAGCTTTCAAAGCTTCACAGGCTTCTTCATCAGGTAAAGATGTTGAAAATTGTACAGGAGAAGAAAAGTGCCAGTGCTAGAGTCATAGGCCTACATTTTGTCTCAGATGTCATTTCTGTTGTCATTTAAGATGATCTATTGGGATATCAATGCAAGCAGAGGCCACTCTGCTTCTTGGTCATTTGGGGATCTGGGACAATGGGCAATGGTGGTAAAATGTCAACTCCATTAGCAACAAAAAAGTAACTTTTCTTGGGATCCAAGCTGCCCATATCCTGTTCAAAGCTAGCTGTTTCTTAGCTCTAACACAATTTCAGCTGGCCCAGTGTCACCTCAGCTGGCCACCAGCCATCTTGGGGACTTTGGACTGAACTCTTAGTTTTCCAGTGGATATGGCCTTCATTTACAACAGTCCACTGACTGAAGCTCTGAGACACAAAGAGCTTCTGTGAGGTATGTTTTGTAATTAAACCTAACATCTAAATGGGAAAACAAATGCCACAATTAAAAATGAAAAAGTGATGTTTTTATTTTGAGCCAACATAGTTACGATTAACTGACTCAGTAACTTCCCCCATTTCTTGAAGCCAGAAATAGGTGCTCTAGAACAGCAACTATTATGTCTTTGCTGTTTCTAAATGAATCACTACCAAACACCCCACCACCTGCACACTATGTTTAAAAAACTATTCATCAATTTTAATGTCACTAACTTCCTAAGAAAACATTTTTACAGATATAGATTCTGTCTAACAGGTGCAAAATATACAGCTTTAAAAAAGGAAGCCGGATTTTGATTTGCAATTCATATACTCTATAGAGTTATCCTTTCAAAACCAATAGTCATTCTTTATTCTGTAGTGGATTCCTTCTTTTAATATACTTACAGTGTAATACTTTACCTAGTCCTAGACACTAAAACCAGCTTCTCTCCTCTGTAATTTCTGATCATATTGCTAGGCAGAGGAAGCCATTATCAGCAGGAAGCCAAAGGTTTTCATGGAGAAAATAACTTGGGATGGGGACCTAGGACAAAATGTGTGTGGAGGAGGGGAGTATAACAAATGTCATATATGGCAGCCTTTCCCGTAAATTCTAAAAGGTTACTAGCCCATAAACCAACATCAGTCCCAGGTGCAGTCATTACATACTTATGTTTAGACATGGTTATTTGCAGCTGGGAAAACAGAAAGATCCAATTTCTATCATGGCCTGATGGCTCTGGAACTGATTCTTCTCACAGGCAGCTGGGCAAGTGGTTATTT
>CM034708.1:130445761-130459390 GCA_020142125.1 Phrynosoma platyrhinos | reverse complement strand
GTGTGGATTAACCAGCAGATTTGCCCCATGTGATAACGTCCAATGACATTGTAGATAGTGGCCAAAACAAACCATACAAAACAAACCATACAAACAAACCATCTTCATTTAATTTAAACCAGTCAGTTTGTCGACTGAACCAGAGTTCACCAAGGAACAGCTTCAGCTATTGGGCAGCCTCCCTTGCCCCAGTTGATGTATTTAGTGGCAGGGGGCGAGGGAGGAAAGATGAGAAAACACAGAGGGGTTACAAGTAAAAGACAATTTACCATCCAACCATCCCATTAATTCCTGTGAATGAGGCAAGTTGTTTATACAGTAAATGCCATGGAAAGCACCTAAAAAGTTAAACATGTATTTTCCCCTCACATAGAGCAGACCACTACCCAGTGACGATGACCAAGATGAGAAGTTATAAAACACGGTGTAGGCCAGACAAAAGGGTCCAGACTCCCAGGTTCCCATGAACAACCAAAGACCCAGAACACCATCTGTATTATGAGTAGAACAGGAATGTTCAGCTTATTGTGCTGGGATTTATGTTCCTTCTAACCTTGACTCGATATGACATAGGCTGTTTTTGTAACTTTGCAACTACAGTCGTACCTCCAAAACCACGGGCCTGGGATGTGCGATTTTGATTATTTATGGAGGAGCAACCTCTGTTTTAATGAATGGGGTGTGCTCCCATGGAAGCGTGCCCCATTCAAGCCTATGGGGCTTGAATACCACGCATTTTTCCTTTTTTTTTTTTTTGCGGGGTGTGTGTCCCAGAATGGATCCCCGCGAAAAAGGAGGGGTGACTGTACTCCTAAATGACACCTGAATGGAGATGCCTTCCTGAACAAGAAACCTTTTTGTTAATGGAAGATTCCACAGTTGCTTGGAATAAAAGCTTTTCTTAAAAAATCTCTTCTTTTCCACTCTCTTTTCATTTGCCTTTGCCTGGTGTGTGCATGCATATGCGTATAGGGTTCTCATCTCCAAGGGAAGGGAAGTCTCTGCACAGTCAGAGGTGAGAAATGTGCAAGTCAAACCCCTCACTAACTCCCACTGGGTTATGGAGCCATGTAGGGTCAATGAGTAGCGATAGCAATGGACAGAACCTGGGGATCCTTCTCCTGCTCCATACTCCTACCTACTAGATGGAGTCCATCACAGGAAGAGTCAAGGCAAATTGCTTCTTGGAGTCCTCTTGGCAGGAAGTTTCCAGCCTACATCACTGTATGTAACTCTGGGCCTCCAGGAAAATTACTTTTTTTTTTGGCATTACTATTTTCAAAATCTCCCAGTTCTGTGAATTGTAATCCAAAGAAGTAATTTTTGGCAGGAATGCTAGCTGGAGAAATCTGCAGTCCAAAGAAGTAACTTTTCCACACTCTGACAAGAAGAATTGTATCCATCCCTGAGCCAGTTTTTCAGTTATTTAGTACACCTGAGATTGCACAATGCTGGCAGTTTGGGAGCTGAAGAGAAGACACCAAACCAAATGATTTCAAAAGTACTAAGCAAGACATTCCAGAAAGCCTGTGGAGTTTCTTTTCCCTGTTGCTAGGGCTTGAAATGGAGTCTTTAACAGTGCATTCCATACTTGCTTGCTATGCTAAAGTGGAGTTGCAGTGGTTGCCAGCCTGGTCAAACTGATAAATCAAACATGACCCAGTTTATTATTTCATGACAAGCATGCAGTAAAAAAACCTTCTGATATTATGGATCAATAATCCAGTGCTTATTTTGTAACATAGCCTGGAAATCATTCCCCTAAACTGGGAGCCCTGACAGTGATAATTTTACGACAAGTGACCCCGATCTTGCAACGTGGATGGAAGTGCTCAGTGCACGTTCTCAGAGGAAACCCCTTCTTATCATATTGCAGAGGATCCCTTAGATCAGGGGTCGGCAAGTTTTTCTTACCTGGGGCCGGTCTGCTGGCTTCCAGGTCTTCCACGGGCCCGGGGGGGGGGGAAATGGTGGTGCGTGTGCTCACGCACGTGTGCACGGCCCCCGCCGACCCCCACTGCCGCCAACCCCTGCTGCCGCTGCGCACGCCACGGCTGCCATTTTGTTTTCCAAAATGGCAGCCGCGGCTCGTTCGCGCATGCGTAGAAGTACTGCGCTTGTGCAAATGAGTCACAGCCGTCATTTTAGAAAACAAAATGGTGGCCGCAACGCGCGTGGCAGCAGCACGCGCAGCAGCAGTGTGGGGCGGCAGGGGCGGTGGCAGCGGGGGTTGGTGGGGGCCAGTCCAAAGGCCTCGGGGGGGGCAGCCCCGGCCTGCGGGCTGTAGGTTGCCGACCCCTGCCTTAGATTGTATGGGTCAGGGGAGGTGGAGCAGGAGCACAGCTCTTTTTTCAGACACATTTTTCTAGTGATAATAATAATAATAATAATAATAATAATAATAATTTTTATTTAATACCCCGCCCCTCTGAGCACAATCATAAGGCTTACATCATAAAATTTTTGACAGCAATTAAGAACAATTACCTCCCCCTCCCCCCCTTAAAAAGTTATTAAATCCAATACAATTAAAAGAAAAACACAATATAAGGAGAGATGTTATACAGTACTGAATAATTTCTGTACATTGGAATTAGATGCAGTGTTCCTCCATCGTCTCAGATAGATATGGCTTTTATTTGTGGCACTTATTATTTGTCCTCCAAAATGGCATCCCTGAACAAAAGCAAAGGAAGAAAATAAGATCTGTGATGATGCTGGACTCTGCTATAGGACTGCCATGTAAGCTTTGTCAGGGCATGGTTTTTTTAAAAAAATCAGATTTCGCCAACTCTAGCAATGAATGTTTGTTTATACCTCTCCTTTCTCCAGATATCGGGGATCAAGGCAGCATACAAAAGTTAGAACAATTATTGTTGTTGCTGTTGTTGTTGTTGCTTTATTGCCTTATATCCCACCTTTCTCCCAACATAGGGACTCAAAGCGGCTAACAGCAAACATACAATTTAAAATAGTATAATATTAAAATGTATACATATAAAATTAAAAAAAATAAACAATTTAAAAAGTTAAAACAGTTATGAATTAAAATGTAACATGTTAAAAATACAAAGCTTAAAATTTAAAACACGCAGCATTTAAATCCCAGCTCTTATCAGCTTGAAAAGGCCTGATAACATAAGAATATCTTTAGCTGCCACTGAAAGGATAGCATGGATGGCGCCATCCTGGTCTCTCTAGGGAGGGAGTTCCAGAGATTGGGAGCAGCCACTGAGAAGGTTGTCTTTCTTGTTCCCACCAAACAAGCCTGAGAAGTTGGTGGGATAGAGAGAAGGCCCTTTCCTGATGATCTCAACACCCTAATGTAGGGGTCGGCAACCTACGGCCCGGGTGTGGCCCCCTGAGGTCTCTGGACCGACTCCCGCTGACCCCCGCTGCTACTGCCGCCGGCTGCCACCAACCCCCGCCACCGCGCACGTCGCAGCCGCCATTTTGTTTTCCAAAATGGCAGCCACGACTCGTTTGCACATGTGCCGAGTACTGCGCATGTGCAAACGAGTCACAGCTGCCATTTTGGAAAACAAAATGGCAGCTGCGACTCACTTGTGCATGAGCAGTACTCCGGAAGTACTGTGCATGCATGAGTGAGAGTGTGCGCGCATGCGCAGTACTTCCGGAGTACTGCACATGCGCGTGCATGCGCGCCGCCATCCCCCCCCAGCCCCAGGTCTGTAAATCTTGCCAACCCCTGCCGTAGTGGGCTTGTAAAGGGAGATACGGCCCTTCAAATAACCTGGATCCAACTCATATAGGGTTACAGTTAATACAGTTAAAATAAAATTAAAAACAGTTACAAAAAGAGAAGTATAACATATACAGATCGAGTCTCCCTTATCTGGAATTCCAACATGAGAAATACACCAGAAAACCAAAACTTGTTTCATGAGTGGCTGAGATAGTAACACCCTTGTTTTTTGATGGGTCAGTGTAAACAAACTTTCTGTCATGCACAAAATTATTAAAATATTGTTTAAAATTACCTTCAAGCTATGTCTATATGGCACAAATTAAATATAAATGAATGTTATGTTTAGCCTTGAGTCCCATCTCCAGATACCTTATTATGAACATATATGCAAATACAAGTATTCCTAAATCTAAAAAAATCCAAAATCCATAACACTTCTGGTTCCAGGCATTTCGAATAAGGGGACTCAGCCTGTACAAAAAAAGTTATTATTAAAATACAAGTAAATATTATGTAGAATTAAAACCTTTTCAAACAAATTTAAAGAAATATTAAATTAAAAGATAAACACCAGCAGCATATGCAGTCAATTCCTCAAAAATCTGTCTGTATGATAACATTTTTTACCTGCTGACAGATTGCTAATGAGAGAAAGAGCCATCCTAGCTTCCCTACAGAGGGATTTCCAAAGCCTCTGAGCAGCCACCAAGAAGACCCTCTCCTGTGTTCTTGCCAAACAAAGCTGAGAAGGTAATGGGACCGAGAGGAGGACCTCTCTTGAAGATCTTAGAGGTTGAGCAGGCTCATATACATAATGGCAATAACACTCCTACAACTGGGTTCAGGCAGGATACCATCTCATATCTTTCTTCACTCTCTGAAGACGGAGGTAGGTGTAATTTCCAGGGGACCAAGCCAATCCTGGAGTATAAGCAAATCAAATAGGGCAGAAATCGGCTCCCCTCCCCAATCTACCAAGGGGCTCACTGTGCTTCATGAGAGACCAGTCTCCATAGTCAGTGGCAGGGAAAGCCATTGAGAAATCCTGAAGAATCACAGTATCACACTTCTGCTGTATAGCTCCACAAGAAAGCTGACAGCCATAACCATAACAGCTATGGCAGCTCACTAATGAAACCTGGCTGGAAAATGGAACCAAAAGCTGTGAAGCTTAATCCCTGAAAACTGAGAGTTTAGCAAAATTACATTAGCTGCTTGTGGTTGTTTTTAACTTTTTGTACAGATGATCTGCTATATCCACTTAAATGAAACCCAGAAAAACCTGGAAATGTCTCATTTATTTTTCAATTTACACCTATGAGACATTGCACAAAAGTTCAAAAGTCCTCCACAGCCACTGTGTTAATGATTTTCTTCTGTGAAAGGAAAAGATTGTTAGAGGACGACAGCAACCTTTCAAAGGCTCAGTAGGAGGATGGGGTGGGGCGAGGAAAATGGAGGATGTGCCTCAACATTAGCACAATTTAAAAGAAACTGTACAGCGACAATGGCTATACTACTATAGGATGATAAAATGAACTCAACTGAAGGTAGATGGGATTAGCAGTTGTCCCAAACAGATATATACTACAGGTGACAACATTTTAGCTAAGCTCAACATTTCTATTACTGGCTACTTTTCAGCCCATTGTTGTGCTTAACTGCCCTCAAGTTGATCCTGATCCATGGTGACCCTGTGGATGAGACATCTCCAAGACTTCTTGTCCTCTACTGTTATACTTAGTTCCTGCAAAGTCATACCTGTGACCTCCCTAATAGAATCCATCCATCTAGCATGTGGCCTTCCTCTCTTTCTACTTCCCTCCACATTTCCTAGCATTATTGCTTTTTCCAGTGAGTCGTTCCTTCTCATGATGTGTCCAAAGTATGACAGCCTCAGTTGTTTCATCTTGGCTTCCAGGGATATCTCTGGCTTGATCTGCTCTAGGACCCACTTGTTTGTCCTGTTGGCTGTCCGTGGGATCCTCAGCACTGTTCTCCAGCACCACATCTCAAATGCATTGATTTTCTTCCTATCATCTTTCTTAGCTGTCCAGCTCTCACATCCATACATAGTAATAGGGGATATGATGTATATACATATAATCATATATATGTGTACATATGTATACACATGCAGTGTATGTGTACTGCATACACATATGCAGTATACATACATATATATATATATATATATATATATATATATATATATATATACACATATACATACACACATGTGTGTGTATACACACACAGACACACACACACAATAATAATAATAATTTAATATACTACTAAAATATACTATTATAGTGACAGCTCTTTGGTGATTTCCCTCAGTGCACAGGGGAATCAGGCTTTGAAGGATTTGAATAAATCCATCCATGATCTGCAAAAAAAGAAAAAGAGAGAGGTATTAGTAAACAAGGGAGTTGTGGAAACAAAAAATAACAATTTATATGAATGGGGAAGAAAACAACACATAAGAAAAGAATGGCATGGAGGTATGTGTTTAACCATAAATAATGGAAAGGATGGGAAAACAATCCAAAATGCTAATTTTTCCATATGTTTTACAACAATACATTTAATGCTCAGTAATGGTAGCAGGATTGTTTAAAAAAGCTAATGTCCAAAAGGTAAACTAATGTAATACGCACAGTCATGGAATCCAACTGAAAAAGCAAGGTGTTCATAAGTATCCAAAGTGCAAAGATTGTCCTCACACCAGAGGACAAACTTTGTGTTGCACCTATCACCATTTCATCCCATTAGATCAAACACACCATAATTTTAACTTAGACCTCTTAGTAAAAATTTGACTTTTCTAAAAGAAATCACTTCTAAATAATGTCGCAATGCTCAATCTAGACATCATATTGAAATAGTTGTGGCAAAAAAGGTAAAGATTATCAAGCCTCATATCAAAAAATTAAAAATGTTCAAAGGTTTATGAGAAGGCATTCTCATAACAAACTGAACTGTAATACAATGACTGGCTCACACACACATGAAAAGTGTCTTTGGTGTGTGCCAACGCTTAAAATTCCAAGGAACAACTACAACAGGAACATTTCACCAAAAAAATTCCAAGGAACAACTACAACAGGAACATTTCACCAATAAATGCCCAAAATGTAAGACAGAATCTAACAAAGGTATTATATATTCCAAAGTACTGTCTATCCCAACAAATGAAAACAACACTTAAACAAGATACTAAAAATTCACAATAACACCATGTAGCTAACAGTGAAATCCATCAATTATCCATACAAAATGCTAAGTACAACAGAATTATTCACTAAAATTACTCTATTACTGTAGGTCCTTCTGGTGTCTGCTGCAGGAAAAAAGGATTGTAAATGGAGGCTGGTAGAATAAATATCTCAAATGGAAAGTGAAGTTTTGTTTACTCTTCATAGTAAAGTTGTGATAGCAAAGTGATGTTGTTGCTATCTGAAAGGTTGTAAATTACTTGCAATTCCATTACTTGCATTGAGATAGTTGTGGCACACAGGACAATAAATATATCAATTCCCAAACTTCATTTGAAAGTAATGGGGTAATAAAATTTCAAAGCAAATACACACATACCCATAAAATGAATAAATTAAAGGAAAATAAAAATAGAAATAGTGTGGCGACTAGGAAAAATATACCTACTGTGTGGTAATTTCCCAGCTGTACTGCTTTTTTCAGGAGAAGTTTTTCAATAATGGCAAGGCAGACCTCAATCTCTATTTCTGCAGCAGTGGACTTTCCAATGCCAAACCAGGATGCTACCTTGTGGTACATGAGAGGTCTAGACAGCCACCATATGGTGATAGCCACCCTCTCCTCCACAGATATGGCGTTACCTGCCATTATAGTCTGCAAAATCAAACATAATTTCCCAAGGCATCCTGAAATTAGCCAGCTACCTGCTCTGGTCCCATTTGGCCAGCACCTCATGAGTCCACCACTGATTCAGAAGTGGCAGAATCCAAGAACATCTGGTTTCTGGCCAGGTAGCAAACCAGGTGAGGCATCCCATTATAACAATGATTCTTCCATTTTGTATACCGTTTCTGGTCAACCCCCCCCCCCACAGATACCTTGCCAGGTATTTTCTCCTCCTTCTTCGCTCCCTCTCCCTCTGAACAAATCACACCATGGTCTGCAGAAGATAGGCACATAAAGCAAAGGAATCCATTTCCACCAACTATCCAAACATGTAAGCAGAGATGACGTTCCGGGGTCAGATGGTGGAATGATGATGTAGCGTACATGTTAGAAAAAGGAACCATAGCCTGCACACACGAAATTAATCTCCTTTGAATTTGGCTTGGAGACAACTGCGTTATTAGAAGAGGATAACCGTGCACTAGTATCCACTATTATCCCATCTATAATTTGCAATTGTGGGTCATGCAATAATATTCGTCGCAAATTTTCAATTGAAAAAAAAGTGAATTTAAGATGGATTATATGTCAATACGATAATCTCCTAAAACAAATCTCATTAATTTGAACAAGATCTCACACCAACTAATTTAGCCTGGACCAAACCCATTGTCATAACATTATTTTAGCCTTGGGCTGAAAGGTGATATAAATATAAATGACAGAAGAATCTTATTTTTAACTGTTCTCTTACTCACTATTTTTAAATATCAAAATTATCCTTCCCCCACCTGGAATGATCCAGATTATGGGCCTCTACAGACCGACCTGGAGGCAGGGATGGGAAGGAGCAGCCACACGCTGGCTGCCCCAACTCCATGCCGAGGACGTCCTGACGCCGTGTGCCTTTACGCATGACGCAGGGTGTCAGTACGTCCTTCCAGCGCAGCGTCATGACGCGCTGTGCTGGAAGGGGCACTAAAGAGCCATGCGCTGGCTGTTAGGGCTCCCTTTTGCCACACATAAAAGGAGTGGCATTTTGCCACTCCCGGGCAGCAAAAGGGAGGATCTGGGCCATGTGGTGTGGCAGTCTCGGCCTTGATCTGCCGCTTCCCGAGGCAGCTCTGCGCAGCCCCTTTGGGCCCATCTGCAGAGACCCTAAGTTGAATGAGGTCACCCATCATGCCCATCCATGACCAATGACCCTGATTGCTGAGGATGATGGTTATTGCCATCCAGCAAATCTAGAGAGTGACAGGTTGCAGAAGGCTTGTCTTAAACAGTGAATTAGAGCTGACCTTAATTTTGAAATCCAGAAAACTATTGTTTACAACAGGGGTAGGCAACCTTTCCCCTTTAAGGGCCGAGGGACTTCAGCTCCCAGAATCCCAGGAGCTATTGGCCAACATGGGACTATTGGCCAACATGGCTGAGACTTCTGGGAGCTGAAGTCCCTCAGCCCTTAAAGGGGAAAGGTTGCCTACCCCTGGTTTACAATATACAGCAAATGGCAATTGTGTCCTTTGTACATTCATTTTTTTCTTCTTTACCTGACATTTAGTTTGAAATGAAGGTGGATCTACAGGCAACAAAAAGGAAGGCCACAACACAGTAAGATCACACATGAAGGACACAATGCAAATGAACTTAGCAGAGAATAAGACCCACTGAAACCAGCTCCACTTATTTCTGACTACAAATGTATGTGGTTGTGCTGTTAAGAAAAAAAAAAGTGGAAGGAAACAACAACAGCTGATGCTCCTTAAATACATGGAAATGTTAGAAGAAAAACCTTTGAAAAACAGCATCTGTCCCAATAAAAAGGGATTCTTCCTGCCCTGATTGTAGAAGGATTTGGTAAAATATTAAAGAGAGCTTGTACTGAAAAGGTCACATTTAAAAATATTATGAGGGCATTAATTTCATTAGAAATTATACTTGTTTTTTTTTTTAATTTTACACTGGGATTTAAAAGATGTGGCTTTTAAATGTGTGTATGAATGTATATACACACATGTGTGTTTGCAGGCACATACACATCCGAGGAAGTAGACTGAGGGGGGTTGCAGACTACCAGAAATAGTGCAAATTGAGTCCACTTTTAGGGTTAGGGTTAGTGCTAGGGAATCATGGGAATGTTTTTCCCCCTGAAATATTGAGCCTTCTCTGTCAGAGAGCTCTGGTGCCACAATAAAATACAGTTCCATGATTCCCTAACCCTAACCCTAAAAGTGGACACAATTTGCACTATTTCTGGCAGTTTGCAACCCCCCCAGTCTATTTATTCTATAACATCTTTCATACAATTAGTCCCAAAGGTGCTTCAAGATCCCTTTGCATACTGATGTTCCAGAGTAACACAGCTGTTTCTGAATTCCATGCACACACAAGCATGAATGCCTCCCTTTGCCTTCTAAAACAGCTGCTATCTCATCCATGTGGCACTATGGCTTGTATTTCTGAGCTATGAAAAGGATCTATTTGTGGAGGCATTCTGTTGATCATCTTGTAAAATGTATTGATTTCAGAAGAAACATTCCCCTTTCATGTCACAGTTATTGTGTAGAGGCTCCCTTTCTGAAGGATGGACAGGGAACCAATACTGGAGCTATTTCATATTCATGTTCCTCAACACGTTGCTGTGATATCTATCATTTTGCTCGATCTTCTGATTGTTTCATTAGTGGAGGATAAAAGAATAATGATTTAGTCTTTTGTCTATATCTAATGCTGCACATGAATTTCACATCCCCACCACTGCCATACACACACACATAGTACAACAGAGTGAGTTATAGCAGTTTTAGAGTATTGGGTGAAGATTACAGAAGACCAGGGCTTGAATCCTTGCTTGGTCCTGGGAACCCACTAAGGGACCTTGGGCAAGTCACTTTCTCTCAAGTCTCAGAAGAAAGCAAAGGGACTCCCCCCCCCCCAACAAATCCTGCCATGGAAACCCCAACTAGAATAGACCATCAATCAATGAATCAATAGGATTATGTGTTGACTCAACATTCATCTATTGATTCACTGGTTCTACTCTAGTCAGGACTAACACACAATTCAGGCCATTCCTGGATATTGGTCAAAAAATACCTTAAAGGCACCAGATCCCATCTGATCTTGGAAGATAAGCAGGGTCAGCTCTGGTTAGTGCTTGGATGGGAGACTGCCAATGCATACCAGGTACTGTAGGCTATATTTCAGAAGTCTCTGAGTATTCCTTGCCTAAGGAACCACCTCTGAGTATTTCTAGCTTAAGAAAACCCTATGAAATTCATAGGGTCACTGTCGGTTGACAGATGGCTTGAAGGCACTTACATACAAACTTGTTGACTACACAGTGAAAGCTTCAGCAGGTTTATCTACTGTTCTTGGTCACTGTCTTGTTTCCAGCCCCATCTCATCTCCTATGTATTTGTACACGTGGACATATGAAAGATGGTAGATGGAGGACGGGACTTATATATCCAGTTCCGAACCAAGATCCATCCAGGTTCCCTGGAGGTATAAGCAGATGATATCATTGTTCAGCATCTGGCTATGAGGACATAGCCAGATGCTTCTCTAATATCCCCCATGCTCTCCAATAACCACTGAATAGCTGGAGGCAGGGGGCTATGGCAGTGAATCATGAGTCCTAGTGGGGGCTTTGGTCACGGTGGAGAAAAGATGAGAATAGTAACCTCCTAAAAAATGAAGAAAAAAACATATGTATCTGTATGTTGGACTTATTGGTTGCATAAGTCCCTAACAGGATACCAGTCAATATCGTATTGCAGTTTTTGTTCTAGGGTGGGAAAGAGGTCCATGTAGGATTTTGTCCCTCAGATGCCAAAATAACACAGTTGTCTGCAGATACTGCACACCTTGACTTGAATGAAGGGGTGATGTGGGTGTTCCTACTGTGCTTCAAGCAGCAAAATGTCTTGGGCCAGATCCCTTGCCAACCTTAAAAAAATTAAAGGATCTTTAGCCGTGGAAAAG
Source organism: Phrynosoma platyrhinos (assembly GCA_020142125.1). Classification (NCBI taxonomy): domain Eukaryota; kingdom Metazoa; phylum Chordata; class Lepidosauria; order Squamata; family Phrynosomatidae; genus Phrynosoma; species Phrynosoma platyrhinos. Next base: position 130,447,806 of record CM034708.1, on the reverse strand, counting down.
GTGGGAGTGGGGAAATGAGCCAAGACAAAAATATGACTCGAATGTGATGTGCAAAGTAACAGAAGAAACCAAAACAAAAGCCCCCAGTAAAAGTCTTCCTTTATGCTTCAGTGATCTCTACACCTGAGCAGCGCCAGCTGTACCTGCTTAGATTCAACAACTGGCAGGTGTTCATGCTCACATGAACCCACCTTTGTTAATACTCTTAGGCATTTCACAAGGAAAAATTATTTCACACACATCCTCTAAAGACTCTAACAACATCTGGAGTTTTAACAAAAACAGCAACAGAAAAGAATGCCAAAGTGCAGGATGAGGAAGAGGAGAAGGAATCACTAAGCAAATTGAATTTGGTCACCAACATCTAGTTATGGTTAGTCAGTTCCCTGACATTCCAGAGTACCCTTCATAGTTCAGCATCCTCCAAATGTCTTGGACTACAATTCCCATTACCCTGCCAACAAGCTAATGGCTAACAGATGACAGGATATTTAGTTAATGTGTCTGGAGATTTCTGCATTGGGAGAAATTGATCTAGTACACGATGGTTCCTTGGATGGTTATCAAAGCTTTCTCTATAAAAACAGCAAGAGGAGCTTCCCTGAGATATATGATTTCAGGCCCCAAACACACTGCAGAAATAATCCAGTTTGAGACCTATTTAACTGCCCTGGCCCAGTGCTAGTGAATCCTGGGAATTGTAGCTTATTGTGGTAGCAGAGCTCTCTGACAGAGAAGGTTAAATGTCTCACAAAATTACAGTTCCCAAAATTCCCTAGCATTGAGCCAGGGATTACTAGATTATTTCTGCAGTGTGTTTTGGACCATAGTTTATCCTGGTTGTTGTCAGTGGCATCGCTAGGGTTGGTGTCACCCAGTGTGGTAATTCATGGTGTTACTGCCTCCCATTTCACACCATACAGAATCCTTAGCAGTGCTTATGTTACTCGAAAATCATAACTCCCATATACCACTGAATGTCATGCTAATAGTTGTGACATAAACTAGCAAAATTAAAATTATACCTTCAAATTACAATTTCATATGCACAACCTAAAAGTCCTGCTACAACTGCTTGTCACATTGCACCTCACTGTTGGGAGACATCTGGAAGCATCATTGCTCAGTGCCCTGCTCTCCAGCAAGATGGCAATCTTTTGAGGGGGCTGCCTGGCTTCAAAAATAGAGTTTTGTGTGTAGATCAGGAGATGTAGCTATGATGGCACATCATTGTAGTGACATCTCCTGTTGCAGGATCTTGTCCAATGTTTAAAAAATTAAAATTGATGGAAGGAGAGAAAACAGTATAAGGGGTGATCTTCTCTAGTTAGGGACTTGTGTGATCCAGGTCCAGGCTATCTAGCAGAATGTATCTCCCTATATGAGCTTGCCTGGGTCTTGAGATCATCAGGAGAGGCTCTTCTCCCACCACCATCACAAGTACATGGGGTGGGGACATGAGAGAGGGCCTTTCTGGTGGCTGCGCATAGACTCTGAAACTCTTTTTTCAAGGAAACCAGCATGGCACCCTCCTCTTTCTGTCTGCAGGCAAACCCCTATTTATTCTGACAGGTTTTTAAAAGAGGTTTTAATAATAATAATAATATAATGATATAATAATAAAAATTATGTGTATCCAGCTTATTGCCAGACAATCCAAGTGGCTTACAATAAAACCCGTATAACATATCCCCAAAAAGAAAAACCAACCCACCCCCAAATCAACCTCTACTGCGTTCCTCATCCATCAACAACTGATGGGGCCACGAGAGGAACGCAGGAGTCAAGGAACCCAAGGCTGGGGTGATTAGTCTGGGAAGGCCTGCCGAAAGAGATCCGTCTTGACAGCTTTTTAAAAGCTGTCCAGTGATGTCAACTGATGGATCTCGTCCGGCAGGCCATTCCAGAGTTTGGGGGCGACAACAGAAAAAGCCCTCTGGGAGGTTGCCGCAAGCCTAGATTTTTGAAGCTGCAGCAAATTCCTCCTAGAGGACCGAAGAGCACAGGGAGGATTGTATGGAAGGAGGCAATCCCTGAGATAGCTT
>CM034708.1:130412627-130426964 GCA_020142125.1 Phrynosoma platyrhinos | reverse complement strand
CCAGAACAGATTCATTGCCCCACTGACATGGCCACCATTTCTGCCACCATGACAGCAATGACAATAGTGTTTTGATGGGAGGGGAATGGGGCTGTAGACACAGTGGCTGGAATCCTAAGCAGAAGCACTTCACACCCATCATTTTGTTGCAGATACCACTTGACTTTCAGGATAGGCATTTGCCTTTCTCACCAGTACCCATCATGTGCACCTTGTGGACACATTTCAGTGCTGAATAGTAAAACTGCTCCCTGTCACCCCACACATATGTTTCTCTTGTCAGGCATTTCAAAATTAGACATTACAAAAGAGAAAAAACCATGATGTGTTTTTATTCTGCTCCAAGGCATTGTTGCCTACATGAAACATGTTGGCTTTTTTTGAACAAATGGCTTTCTTTGAGGGTAATTAATTTGAAGTAATTCATTGCTGTACTGACAGACTGAAAAAGCTATTGTGCACTTGTCTTTGGGATTCTGCTTTTGACCTTAATAATTGAGGCGATGCCTTCATGATGAAAAGAAAACAATCTGCCTTTTCTCTCTTGCACTGGAGCAGACTAGCTTCCCCCAATGCACTCTGTCTCACACGCTTAGCATCCTGGCAGAAGGAAACCTTTGTTATGCATATGGCATAGCAACTTGCTGTGACACAGAATCTACTGCGAAGACTACAGAAAACCCCTGTTTCTAGTATGAACAGTTCTCCTCCCAGGACCTTTTCCAGGGTAAGGTGCAACTCTGAAGCTATAGACCAGGAGTAGGCAACCTAAGGCCCGGGGGCCGGATGCGGCCCCCCAAGGCCTTTGGACCAGCCCCAGGCCAGTCCTGCTGCCCCCGCCACCACCCGCCATGATGATATTGATTATTGCTATTATTACTTGTTCTTGGGGTTTTCTTGGCAGAATCTCCACAGGGGTTTTGCCATGGCTTTTCTGGGGCTGAGAGAGTGTGCATGCATATTTTTTTTAAAAAAATTAATTTTTTAATTTTTAATTTTAATTTTTATATTTATTTATTTATTTATTTATTTATTTTTGGTGCTTCGGCCCCCCCAATTGTCTGAGGGACAGCAACCTGGCCCCCAGCTCAAAAAGGTTGCCTACCCCTGCTATAGACTGTTTTCTGTCTATCACAATAAAAAGCAATAACTACTAATTAGAAGCATCTCCATATTTCTGGTCAGCTGCCAGGTTGCCTGTGCTCATTTCTACCATGTACAGCTTTGATACCTTACAGAGAAAACAGATATCATAAAGTCACAGAATGGTAGAGAAGTCTTTCCAAGCAGCGGCATCATTAGGCACAGTAACTCAGTGTCACCCCTCATTGACCTCCTCCCATACTACACCATACAGAATCGTTAGTAATGTTTTTTGTACTAATGTTACTCATAAATCGTAATTCCCGTATACCACTGAGTGTAATGGTAATAACTGTGACATAAACAACTAGCACAATTAAAATTATACTTTTAAATTACAATACCATATGCACAGCCTAAGTGTATTTACATATACATAGTTTTGTGTGCTTCAAGTGAAAATTTGGTTAAATGTGATGTTTTAAAATATTTTTTAAATAAAATGTGATTTTTTTAAATAATTAAAAATCAATTTTTTGAATTCTGAAATTTTATTTTTTTAAAAAAAAACAGGGGTCTCTCCTTTCTCCTCCCATTGATCCTCACCCCACTCACACCATTTTTTCAGCATTTTAATGGGACATAGGTGAATGCCACAACCTGTTTCAGCCAAAAGGCAGACATTTGAGGAGCAGTTGTATCACCTCTTAGGGCGTCACCTGATATGGTCCCCACTCCCTGCACCACCTTAGTGACACCACTGTTTCCAAGGGTCATCCAACCCAACCCCTTGCCAGTACAGAAATCAAAGTGAATGCATCCCTAAGAGATGGCCAACCTTTTTTTCAAAGCTACCAATGAGCTAAAAAACACCACTGTCCAAGGTAGTCTCTTCATCAAGATGGTCTTCCTAACACTGAGTTGGAATCTGCTTTCTTGTAATTTGAATACATTAGTTTGGGTCCCACTGAAGCACCAGACAACAAGCCCCCTCCTTCTTTCATATTTCAGACATTGGAAGATAGCTACCATATCACCTCTCAGGCTGCTGCCACACTGCATAATTAATGCCATTTGACACCACTTTAACTGTCCATTGTATGGAATCCTGGGATATGTAATTTGTTGTGGCACCAGAGCTCTCTGACAGAGAAGGCTAAATAGCTTGCAAAATGACAAATCCCAGAATTTCACAGGAATAAGCCATGACAGTTAAAGTGGTGTCAAACTGCATTAATTCTGCAGTGTAGATGCAGTCCCAGTCTTCCCATCTCTGGCCTAAATATACATGACTCCCTAACCATTCCTCATAGTCAATCACTATTATTTTACATGTGACAATGGCTTCTACAGTTATCCAGCATGCAAAAGGCCTGAACTACAAAATGGGCCCTTCCCTGTTTGAAATAAAGAGTATTGGTATTATAAAAGGGGAAAAAATCTACAAAACTGCATGAGATTGCAGTTTTTTCAAAGATGATGATGATGATGATGATGATGGAGAAGAGGAGGAGGAGGAGGAGGAGGAGGAGAAGAAAAGACACAGACAGTTTTTAAAACATCAGCTGATGGCAGACCAGCAAAATAACATTCATTTTGCATACAGTGAATGAAACCATCTCTTACCTCTTTTTCAATGTTATACCTTCCTTTTTACTTTCCATATCATATTGTCTGAAACCAACTACCTTGGGCAGGGGGGAGAATTAATGTAATGGAGACAAAATCAGGAACTTTTTTTAAAAAAAGCTTTCTTTTTTATTGTTTTGTGGGTTTCTAGCTATAACTTTAAAATAAAATGAAGAATATCACAGTGAAAAAGGTAAAAGGAAAACCCATTAAGATCAGAGTCCCCTGGAAATCTGATACAATTGCTTGCCAAGAAAACAGAACAGGACTTATAAGAAACAAAGCATACAGTGGGTCTGTGGGAGTGGGGTAGGGATGGGGCGGCGGGTGAGATTGCTGACAACACAGCATTTTAATTTTAATGGTACTTTTCATTTTTCTCAAAATATCAGAGCAGCTGTGGCTCAAACAACAACGTTCTCCACCCTCTTTTCACATAGTAGGGAAAGGGGATTTTTGAAAAATGTGAAGTCATTACAGAACACTTTGCACCAAATGTAGCCTTAAAGAGTGGATATTTTCAGCCCGGATTTCTAGAAGACGACACAATGGAAGCATCTGAATTTTAATGATGCGTCAGGGCAGTAGCTTGGAAGTCTGTACAGCACAGATGTCATTTCTGTGACGGTGTTGGGTTTCATGACACAAAGAAGCTGGTGGTATTTTTATTCTTGTTGATTTTTGGTCTCTTCAAAAAAGGTCAGATCCAAGTAGATTTGCCCTGTAGGAAAGGTAAGTCTAGGGTTGTGTGTGTGTGTGTGTGTGTAGTTGAAATGGGAAACAGAAACCCACTGAAGTTAGAATAAATGATAAAACCAACCAATCCATGAATAGACCAGTCATGTTAGGCAAATGAAACCCTTAGCATAACAAATATTTTCAGGTACTCATAAGGACAGATTAAATATCTATTAACCTAATAAAAAATGATAAGAAACTCATGCAAGAAAAATAAAAGCAAAGAGCTGGACATGGTCTAGCCAGCTTTAAATATTTCTGGTTTCACATATTTAATTCATTAACTGTTTTATTAGTCATTGAATGGAACACATTCTATTTAGGCACTGTACAAACTGTTTGTCCAATGAAACATCTCAGTAATATAATTTTAAAAAACACAAAAAAATTATGGAGAAGAGCCGAGCTCATCTTTAACTCTCCCACAGAAAGCAGTAAGTCTGAAAATGGCTTCATTCTGATCAGACTGGTTCAGTGCATTTCCATATTTGTGAGTGTGGAAGCTGCTGATTTGCTGTATCACTGGGCCATGAGTTTCATTAAGTCAGACCAGAAATAAACTCTCCTTTTCAAATGCACAAATCATTTTTCAATAGCTATTCCCTCTGATGAGCACTCTAATTCATATTTGCACAATTGTTAATGCATGACATTCATCCACTTTGAAGTTTGCTACAGATATTTATTTCAGCAGCAGCATGTTAAATGACCTTTGGGAAAATGGATTCCAAAGCCACAGCATAATTCAACCCACAGGGCCATGGGAAGATTATTCATGACTGAAATGGAATAGATATAGCAGCATCTACTATAGGTCCAACTTGCAGTTTGATAGCTGTGTACTCCATTCCTTGCCCACTCATGGAGCAAGGAATGAGGGAGATAGCACCTGTTTCTACTGCCCACATCATGTCATCCCTTGAGGAAAAACTCTTGTTCGCCAGGAGTACTTTCATACTACACAATTCCACTTTAACTGCCATGGCTGAATCCTATGGCATCCTAAGATTTAGAGTTTGGGGCAGCACTTTCATTTTTTCATTCAGAATTCTGCATACTTCATGAATCTACAAATCCCAGGATTCCATGGGATTGAATCATGGCAGTTTAACTGGAATCACAGCAAGGTAACAGTGCAACGTGAAAGGGTCCTATGTGTGCTGGGGATAAGACAGGAAAGGCTTTTCCCTTTTCAGATCTTGTCTTTTCCTTGCAAAGGAAGCTAGAAAGAGTTGCTGTTTGTCCTCTTGTTTTGTTCCACATATTTCAGTATGTAGTATGTGTGTTGTACCCAAGCTTGGAGGAAAGATCTTGTGGACTACAGGTTACAGAATTCACCATCTCGCATGGTTACTGGCCATGGTGGCTGGGGGATTGTGGGAGCTGTAGTCCAGAAGAGGGGCTTCTCCAAATTCTATGCAAAACATGGCATACATCAGCCTTCTCCCCAACTGGATGCATTCCACATAAGTGAGACTATAACTCCTATCACCCACTAACAACATGATCATTGAACGGGTTGAGGAGGTCTAATACTAACCTATGTTCTGCAGCTGGCTTATTGTGATCCTACACCCACTTTGTTGTTAACAGCCTTCAAGTTGACTTCAACTTATGGCAACTATATGAATGAGAGACCTCCAAGTCATCTTATCATCAACAATCCAGCTCAGGGCTTGCAGACTCAGGGCCATGGCTTCCTTTATTGAGTCTCTCCATATGTGATGTGATCTTCCTCTTTTCCTACTGTCAAGCATTATTGTGTTTATCATGAGCAATCTGCATAGGATGCTGTTGAACTGTGGTAACGCATCCTCTTAGTAGGGTGCACTCACCTCCTCCATGGAAATTATCTTCCCTGGTTAGTTAAATCATCTGAGGACATGACCTTTCTCTCTTGATGTATGTCTTTTCCACTTATCCGAATAGGCTAACAGCCTTACCAACCCAGTGGCCTCCAAATGCATTGGACTGCATGCCCCATCACCCTAACCACTAGTGAATCGATGATGGAAATTGTAGTCGAACCCAAATGGGAATGTGACTGGGAATGCCTGTCTAGTCTGTCATTTTTTTTTTAAAAAAAGAGACATAACAATAACAACAACATTTATTTATAATGCCTTTTCCACCAAAGGGCAGCTCATCAAACATATACAGTCAAAGACAATAAAACATAAAGCTATAAATATACATAAAATCCCCACCAGCCCACCAGCCACTATCCATCTCAGCAACCTCAGGCATAACTCAACAGATTAATATGGTGAATAAAAAAGGAAGATCTTGAACCCTTTAATAAAATGGATGAAATCCTTTTACAGCCAGAGGTCCAAAGTAAAAACAATCCACAGATGCAGGAACAGATCTTGAAAGGCTCACAGCCTTGACAGAGCTGTGCGCATTGGTGGAACAGACAGTAATCATTTGTCTGTAGGTCTTAAATCCCTAGATGGCGCATATCATACTAGCCAAGCTAGGGGAAGATTAGAACATACAAGGATTCAAAGTTTAAAATGTGTCCTGGCCTGAACTGGGGATCTATGGGAGGGGAAGAAATGTGAATATTTTGGGAGATTTAAGGCAAACCAGATGGCACTGTTCTGAATTAAAGCCAGACATCTGAATTAAAACCAGTGATCAAACTTGTCACACTTTCCCCCTCTAATCTGCCTACCCTTTTCATTGCCTACCCATGATCATGGTTTTATTTTGTACTAATTGCTTTCAGCCCTTTAGGGGGTTGTCATGAAATTGTACAGAATGTTGATGGCTTAACTGTTAATTAATGTGGTAGAAGAACAGTTGAGGTGAGATATAGAACTGTCAGATGGAAGAGATTAAGATGGGTGAATAAAAAGCCACATTACTGCTGAGTGATGAAAAGGAGGTGAAGATTTAACAATTGTCACTCATGATTTCATCTTCACAAACAATGAAAGGCACAGATTTGAAACATGAAGCAAAACAAACATCAAAGGGTCACTCAACACTAATTACGTACTTGTAAGGCTTGCAAAAGTTATGTCTAGACAACACTTTACCTTGGGTTACCAGGTAGGTACCATCCCAGGTCTGAGATTTCAGGGGAAAATCCTGAGACCAAGGAAGGAAAGTCCTGGTTTAGTCATGAGGGTGGCCCCTCATTGATGTTCCAAGAGTTGAGTTCTTGTAACCCCTTGATACATAGAACATCAAATCATTGTTACCTCACAGTATGGCACAGAAGGCCATTCACACCACACAAATGTAGCACTATTATTCCACTTTAATTGCCATGGTTGCATCTTGTGGAATCCTAAAATTAGTAATTTTGTGGGACACGGGAGCTTTCTGGCTGCAAATTCTAAAGGCCTGCCCCTAAGCTGCAAATCCTAGGGCTACATAGGAAGGGATGATGGCAGTTATATCAACATATGTGGATCTAAACGAGAAGATTAAGACAGCAGGCAGGAAGAGAAACCTACACAGAGATAAGCAGAGTGTTTTGGAGTGTCTGTTATGAAATCTCCAAAGACCGCCTGTCTTACCCTCTCGCCTTTGTCTCCTTTGTTAGACCTGTATAGACACTCTTACAAAGGAGTGAGTCCTCATAAGAAAATATGCCTATTGGATGCATTATAGTACTTTTGAATTGCTGGTAAGGTTCAAAGCACATGCCCCCTCCAAGGGATAGATTGCCACTCCCAGCATTCCTTACCACTGACTAGTCTGTCTAGAGCTGTTAGGACCCAGGACTCTGGAGATTGTATGATTTCCAGAGCTGGTACTGATATGGTGGGCACAGGTATAGTGGGTACAGGACTAGGTGGCATGTCTTCATCTGACAAGGCCATGGAATCCAACTGCACATAATGGATATCCCATCTTTTATGCTAGTTTCCAAAGTTGTTCCAAGGGTTAATTTTGCCATTAGTAAGAAGGAACTTGATTTGATTGTGTTAAACTACCAAATTAGTTTATATAAGCCTTCACTTCTGAAGCAATAACGGCTGCATAAAGATTACTGAATCATTTCTTATTCTGAATCAGTGTATATTCTCTTCCATCACTGTAACTAATCATACAATGTTCTTCTTTAAAAATTTGTTATGTTAAACAATATACTCTCCCTGCCCCCATATTTGCAATAGTTGGGAGTAAGGAGTTTATCGCACATCATTTAAATCAACTTACCCCAGTTGCGTTTAATTCTGAAGCCGGATTCTGTCACACGCACTGGAAGCCAGGCGAGTGCAACCTGGCTGCATTCTGGACCCCAGCCGCACTTAGCTACCATCTTTTCAAAATTGGCAGACTTCCAGTTTTGAAAAGATGCCAGCTAAGCGCAGCTAGGGTCTGGGATGCAGCTGGGTTGCACTCACTTGGCTCCTGGTGTATGCGATAGAATCTGGCTTCAGAATTAAACATGACTGGGGTAAGTCAATTTAAATGACGTGCGATAAACTCCTAAGTCTTACTGAACTGAGTAGAACACCTAAGAAAATCTTCACATGTTTTGGACTTCAGCTTCCAGAAGCCCCTGCAAGCATGACCTATAGTCAGAAATGCTTTGATTTGTAATACATCCTGAAGGGCACCAGGTTGCAGAAGACAGCTATAGATGATTGAAAATGGCAGCAAATATCTAAACTTCCCCATTCATTAATAACAAATATTAGCCTAATTTTATTGGTTAATTCTAATTAGAATAGATCCATTCAATCAGTTACTGAATGGTGTGTCAACATAAAGGTTGAGTATCCTTTACCCAAAATGCTTGGGACCAGAAGTGTTTGGGATTTGGAATTTTTGAATACTGGAATATTTGCATATACACATTCAAGTAACTTGGAGATGGGACCCAAGTCTAAACATGAAATTCATTTATTTGTCATATACACCTTATATACATAGCCTGAAAGTAATATTATAAATAATATTTTTAATAATTTTGTACATGAAATGAAGTTTGTGTACACTGAACCACCAGAAAGCAAAGGTGGCACTCTTAGCCACTCATGTGGACAATTTTGGATTTTGGAGGATTTTGGAATTCTGGATAAGGGATACTCAGTCTGTATAGGCAAATACCATTGATTCAAGGAATCTGGTCTACTTGGGATTGACACACACCCTCCAGCTGCTCTGATTTGGCAGGGGCAATCCTCATTAATCTTCTGATACCAAAAATTATCCACTGTTTATAAAATGTCTTGAGTTTCTCTTTCTCTGACTTTCCCTCTTTGTCTTCAGTTTACTTCAGCTCCTGAAAACTGAGTTCAAATTGCCAAAGCAGTTTGCACTCAATTAACTCAGCAAGGGGAAGAGGAGGGGAAGTGCAGGATCTTGCCCTTCCCAGTAGGCTCAGGCAAAAGAAATCTGCAGAAGCCTTTCTTAGCTTGTCTATGCTCCCTCATTAATAATGTTTGCCATCTTCACCACACACTGATGTTGCTTCGCCACATGTATTCTGGTTTTCATTTGTAAAATGTTGGAGATTATGCTATCTTTCACTCACTGCTGCCATGTCTTCCCATCAGGGCTCACCAAGAGAGAACACTACACCAGAGAGTATTCTGCCCAGATTTTGAACTGACCATGAGGAAGTTAATCCCCTTTATCCAGTTAGTACTTGAGTGGGAAATCACCAATGAATGTCAGGTACTGTGGGCTATATTTCAGGGGAAGGAACTGGCATAACCACCTCCTTACCTAAGAAAACCCTATGAAATTCATGGGGTCACTATAGGTTGACAGGTGACTTCAAGGCGCACATGTGCACACATACACACACACATACCTTAAACCTTGTACAGTCAGTCACCAGCATTGTGGGTGTGTGTCTCAGGGTGTAAGTAAAGCCCCTGATCTTTGAAGGAGGAAAACCTGAGCGAGTGCCACAACATTTCACTGGTTTCTTTTAATAGAACTGGAGCAATGTGGGTTTACTGGTGTTGTATAGTGCCACTGTTAATGATGTTCTTTTCAGAGGTAAGTCTTTCTCAGTTTTAACACAAAAGACTTAATAAGCCTCATAAAAGAAAGAAGTAGGAGGAGAGGAGGAACAATGTTATCTGTGCTTGAAATGGAAACTTCGGGTGATTTGAATGTATAGCTTGTTGTGCAGTGTCTTGCTGTTGAATGTTTACTGAATTTTCATATCCTACACATACACACAAAGATTAAATGGAAAAATAGGGCCCAGCTGAGGAAACTGCAAAGAAATCAAATTGTTTGACAACCCAAGGAAAGGCAGGTGAAAAATGAGGAGAGGGATTGGTGAAGCAGGTGAGAGGATTGTTAGAGATAAAGCCACTTTCTCTCTGTCTTCAAATACTGTGTTTCAAAGTGCCTGTCACTTAAACAATAACATTTCATAGTTATCCTGGCTTGATGGTGACAGCTGTCTTGCCACTGTGAAGTTTCCTCCATCTTTCACTTCAATTTGTTCAACAGCCATCACTGTTCCATCTTCTTGGGATGAACTGGTAAAGGAGTAAATAGGAGAAGTTGGCCAAGAACTTATATTGTTTTAGTGCAATGTAAATATCTGCTGGCAGAGTTATTACACAAACTCTATACTGAATAGCAATGTTGCACAGCATGTGGATCAGTAGTCAACCCATTGGAGTGTGCAGCGGACAAAGGCAATGCATAAAGGCAGTGTGTACCTGCATGCTGCTCTGAGTATGTTAATGTGTTATGTGTCCAATAATCCCACATGCACATTAACAAGATATGCCTGTTGCACATCTTCAAATCAAGCCCAACTCATGGTGACCCTGTGGATGAGACATTTCCAGGACCCCTGTCCTCAGTTGTTCTGCTCAGGTCCTATAGGCTCAGGCTCGTGGTACCTCTGATTGAGTCTAGCCATCTGGCATGTGGTCTTCCTCTCTTTCTACTGCCCTCTATCTTTCCCAACTTCATTGTTTTTTCTAATGCATTATGCCATCTCATGATGTGGCCTGAATGCAACAGCCTTGATTTAGTGTCCCTGGCTTCTATGGAGAATTCAGGCTTGATCTGTTCAAGGACACATTTGTTTGTCTTTTTGGCTCTCCATGGTATGGCACTACATCTCAAATGAGTTGATTTTCTTTCTATCAGCTTTCTTCATTGTCCAGCTCTCACATTTGTACATTGTGATGGTGGATACAATGGCTCGGATGATTCCACTTTAGTGTTCAGTGTTATATCTTTGTACTTTAGGATCTTGACTAGTTCTTTCATAACTTCTCAATCCTAGTCTTCTGATTTCTTGACAGCAGTCTCTATTCTGGTCAACATTTGATGCATGGTATGGGAACTCTTTGACTATTTCAATTTTCTCATTGTCTATGATGAATTCTTGTAGCTCTTCCATGGTCATTATTTTTGTTTTCTTAATGTTCAGCATTTTCTTCCTTTCCTCCTTGACCTTCTTCAGTAATTGCAATTGATGTTGCATATCATCTCCCCCAATATCACTCCACATGCATAATGCAATACACACTCACATATGTTATAGACAGGATGCCAGCCATTGAACGCAACTGGATTGTATGACACCAAGGGCTCAGCGTCCCAGGTAGCATCATTCAGTATAAATCATTTCTCAGCCTGTAATCCTACACCCCTTTAAACCTGGAAGTAAGAGTCATTTTCTTCTGAGTGGTCACATATGAGGCTGAACTATTAGTCTTCTTAGATTTAGATTAGAGTTTTAATGTTTTCAAGTTGCAATGATGGACAAATAATCTTAGAGCATATATTTTAAAACAGGCTCAAGAATTTACTTCAATGATTTAAATTTGGTTGATTTTGGTGGCACTCCATATGGTTGAAATTCCTGGTCAGCCATAAACTCGTTGGTATTCTCTTTCAGTCTCACTTCTTCATATGTATGCAGAACGGGAGCATTAGAATTCAGCTGAAAGCAGAAACTAATTCAGTGTATTTCTAGAACTTTGTGTTCCTAGATTTCCCACTAGAGGTGATTTTAATTCATTGAAAAGCATGTCTCTAAGGTGTACTTTCAGTTTTCAGTTTTTTATTACTGACTTTATGCTGTAGTTACTGTAGTTTTTATTTGCTTTAACTTTATAATGTCACAGGGGAGTGGAAGCAGAGTTCCATGAACTTTTTCTTAAGGCAATGGCCCTTGCTATCTTATATCAGGAGTTACTTAACTTCACCTTTCCACTTGGGCTCTTTCATAGCAGCAATTATTGCACTATGATGCCACTGTAACTGTGATGGCAATATCCTATGGGATCCAGTGAAATCATAATTTAGAGATGAGTATTGAGAATTCTCAGCCAGAGAACTCCTTTGGTGCCTCACCTGACTACAAACCCTAGGTTTTGGCTGAATACCAAATGGCAGTTACCAGTGGAGTCATAATGTTATAATTGTGTAGTTTAGAAAGGCCAGTTGTCTGTTTTTTCAAGGAGAATGCTTGCAGCCCACCAATGTGTTCTGAATGAGCAAATCAAGTATAGTCAACCCTCTGTATCCATGGATTTTTTAATCCACAAATTCAAGCATTCACAATTTGAAAATATTTTAAAAATATATAAATTCCAAAAAGCAAACCTTGATTTTGCCATTTTATTTTATGTAAGGGACACCATTTTACTGTGCCATTGTATTTAATGAGATGAGCACCCATGGATTTTGTTATCCACAGGGGGTCCTGGAACCAAACTCCAGAGGACATCAAGGACTCATTGTATGTACACTCAGACTTTGGGGAAACTACTGCTTTGGATTACAATTCCCAGAATTCTAAGGTCTGCCTAATGACTGGTTTAGTTCTGTAGTATTTGTCTATCTACTGCTGTAGAAAATTGCAATGCAACTGTCTATTGTTGAGTAATGTGGGAAAAAGAACACCATTCTTTTCCTAATGGCTGTGGGGGTTTCTCTCCAGCATCTTGTCTTACTTTTAAAAAATAAACACATCTTGGCCATAACTTTTCAAGGTGACCTGAAGGAAGAAGGTATGAGACCAAAAAGTGACAGATTGTTATTGACACAGGGGCCTTCTTTAATAGTCAGAGAAAGGAAAGCTTGGAGTCTGAATGTTTTTAGTCAGACACTTGTGTGAGACCTGGGAAGTGATGTAGTAGGAGAAAAGACATGGGAAATTGAGATTCATGTTCAGACAATTCTTGCTCAGAAATGAGCCATTGGGCTGCCCCTATAGGCTGTCAATGCTATCAATTAGGCCTCTATAATAGGAGCTCAGCAATCATAACTCAGCAGAACAGGCAACACTGGATCGACACAGAAAACATATTGGGATATTACACAGGAATGATGGCAACACTGTTGTGCTGGGACATTTGCACAACCATGGATGTGTGTGTGTGTCAATGGCTGTTTGTTCTCCATTCATTGCACAAGTCCTGTGTGTTGTTCTCTCAAAAGCAGTGCATTTGCTTCCCAGAGATTCAAAAGACAGTATTTGTTTCTGGTAAAAATATAATGTTTCTCTCTCTGAGCTGTGTATATTCACAGCTGTTGGTTTGTTGTTTGAAGACTGTTGAGTAAAGGATGTGTCCCATGCTGCTTACTGATCCAGTGCCATCACTAAAAGCTCAAGTGACCACAGTAGCTTGAATTACCTTTTATCAACTTTGGCTCTTACAACCAATTGTAAACTTACTTGGATAACCACAGTGACCCATGCACTGGTAACTTTCCATATGGATGGATGGAGTGCACTGTTTGTTAGACTGCCTTAAAATAGTTGGACACTAATGTTGGTCCAGAATCAAAGCTTGCAAAAGTTCTGAGATTTGTATTAAATTTACAACCCCGGGATCCCCTAGCACCCTTGAATTCTGAGCATTGTAGGCTCTCCACCTTTAAAGCCCTAAATGGCTACATATACCTGAAAGCATGCCTTCTGTCTGTCTGCCTCTTTCAGATTCAGGCTAGGCAATTCATGATAAATAGTCCCTTATTTAAAAACCTCTGTAAAAGTGCAACCGAGACATGTTCTTTCTTCCTATGGAGGTGGGCCTTAATTACTATTTTTGTCATTGTTATTTTTCTTTACTTTCATTTTTTTGGGAGGGGAGAGGGGAATGTTGTCATAATTTTTATGGCATATTTTTGCCATTGCAAGAAGAAAAAAGCCATTAGTAATTAAACCTTGCCTGCACCCCAGTAGGAACTGGTGCTTTGAGGTAATCCAGTCAATGTACATGTTGTCTCATGGTGTTTGAAGGTATTTCCCATTCCTGTTCTTCTTTCATTATGATTTTCTGTAGTTATTCAGCTGGCTAAACATCACTATCATAGACATTCCTTTCAAAAGTGAGTAAGTGAATGATAGCCATTCCAGAAGAAATGCCTATCTGAAAGTACCCAAAGTCAGTATGGGTAATTTCTAACTTTCTTTTTAGAGATGCAGGTGGGACCTGCAAAAAAATATTGCAGTGTGGAACATTCTGTTTCGATGTTGTAGAAAGTCAGCAATAGCTATTTGCACAATATTCTATTATGTTCCCCCTCTCTCTTGATTTTCTACCCTGCCCTCAAAGTCAATCAGCATTCTTTTGCCACTCGGCATGCATAGTCCTTAGGGTTTTGTTTTTGACACTTCACTTTGGTTTTCCCAGATGCATAGTCAACAGGGTGGGGTAATAGCAAAATGAGGACATTACTAAGAATTCTGCCTCCTGACATGAAATGTTCCTTCAGTGTCCAAATTTTTAGCATTACAGTAACCTAACATTTCAGTTAGGCATTTAGAAATACAGTCTGGGCATCCCAAGAAAAGGGGAAGGCAAATTTATTAAGGGAATACAAACATGGCAAATAAGTGTAGCATTCTAGGTGTGAACAATTGTGAATGCCTTATTCACTTGGAGGGAAATGCCCTAGTTTTGCCCCCCGTAACTATATCCCTGA
>CM034708.1:130390541-130406705 GCA_020142125.1 Phrynosoma platyrhinos | reverse complement strand
GGGGGGGGATTTGGTGGCGGGGACGGATGACTAGGAACAAGTTTTCATGTCAGTTTGGAAATTTTGGCACCAATTCTCGCAAACAAAAAGACTGCCAGATTAAAACAGCAACACTGATTTGTTATCCAGGAGGAATCCTGGAATTTAGCATGCTTATTTTATAACAAGGATGGGCAAATGGTGGCCCTGGGGTAGGATTTGACCTCCAAAGACCAACCATACAAGCTTTTACTTGCAAAAAGAAGAGTGGATAGATCTTGAGATCTCAAGATCTCAAACATACCAAACACCTAGAACAGTGCGTGCATGTATACTACTCCTGGTGCCATGTGCGTGTGAGCGCGGGATGCCATTTTGTGTTCCAAAATGGCACCCGCGCTCACGCACGCATGTGCACTACTCCCGGCATCGTGCGCATATGTGCGCAAGCACCTGCGCGCGTGCACGCACACAGCGCCGGGAGTAATGCGCATGCATGTGTGAGCACGGGCGCCATTTTGGAACACAAAACAGCCCCCCTCGCTGCGCGCACCCGGCAGCATCAGCAATGGCAGGACCGGCCACGGGCCGTTGAAAGGTCTCAAGGGGCTGGGTTCGGCCCCCAGGCCATAGTTTGTCGACCCCTGGGTTAGAGCAAGGTTCAGGAAGTTATCATTCTTCATGTTTCTATGTTTTTCGTAGGAGGGTTTGTGGGATGTTGTTTTAGGTATGTATGTTGTTTTGTATGTTATATTGTATGTTGTATTGGTGTGTTATGTTCCTTTTGTTGGTTCATTGTTTGTACTTTTTATTATATTAATAAACTTTTTTTAAAAAAAATAAAATAAAAGAATGGATAGATTCCCCTGGAAGCCTCCAGGTGTTGCAATTTACCTTTCCAACAGGTTGCAGGGACTCCCTGTAGAGTTTAACATTACAAAATACCAGAAGTGAGGCCTTTTAGGCACTCCCAGTTTTGCTTCTTTTGTTCCCAGAGACAGACTCTGGACGTTTTCACATGCGGGTCTCAAAGCGGCAAGAAAGCGGTATGGAATCAATCCAGAACTATACCGGTATAGACCCCACAAGACGGAAATTGCTACCAGAAGCAACTAGCATCATTGCGCAATGAACGAAAGCAGCATCATTCCGGTATCATTCTGGTCGCGCAAATGTAATTCCCCAGGAAACCGGCATTCAAAAGAATGGAGATGATGCCGCATTGGGACGGGGATGGGACGGGGTTCTCTGCGATGTCGTGTGAACACATGGGAAAAGGAACCGCAATGGGACGGGGATGGGATGGGGATGGGACGGGGTTCTGTGCGACGTTATGCGAACACACTGAAAAAACCCACAATGGGATGGGGATGGGATGGGGTTCTGTCTGCTTTAGACCCTGTGTGATAAGGTCCTATTACCCGGTGCCTCCCCATATTGCCTGCCCTTGCATTAGAGAGGTGATTGATTGTGTTTTCAACTGCTAGCACTCAGTTACCTACTTATAATAATTACCAAGAGTCTGTTTTGAAAATACCTCCTAAATCCTTTTAAATTATAGCAGCTAATCCATTGAAACAGAAACACCAGTGGCAGAAATAAGTAGCAATGAGCTAAAAGACTACATATAAAGAGTCTTGGGAAGGCTGTGGAAGTCATTTATATATGAAGGGATTGTATTTTATTTTTTAAAAAGAGATTCCAGGAACACAGTCTGGCTAGCATCCTGTTGGGAGGTTACATCATGGTAAACTGACTTATGATTGCATGAAGTTGAATTGCATCCATGCACAACATTCATATTCTCAGGATGGGAGCTTAGATGTAACTACGTCATTGGGACTTCTGCAAAAGCAGAATCCGCAGCATGACTATTCTACAACAGTCCCAAAGCACAAGATGTCTCCTTGCATAAAGGGAGCCCCTATTGCACAATGGTACATCTTGTGTAGTGCCCTCTTGTGTATTATTATAATTCACTAGAATGGTTTTATATTGGGTCAGTGATGTAGCTCTGCCATTGTAAAGTTACACATCATAGCTGGTGCATGATCTCCGCTTCTGTTTCCAACAGTTTAAGACTTACTCTTTTAAAAATGAAATTGATGAAGTATGCCGTACCAGGCGTTTAAGGCATCTATTTTTTGTAAATTTGCTTTATTTTGGCTCCTAATAAAGTACCACTGATTCAGGTGCAGCAAAATGTAATTTCACTTATAGCCTATTCTTTAGGATGCACACTGAATTTATGGAATGTGCTTCCTAATCACCAAATATGTGTGATAAAGCATCTTGAACCTGCCCTGTTGGCTAGAATCCCATCTCTGGGCCTTTTCCACAGAGTGTATCAAATCCATGCCCTAGCTGGGATTTTTAAATTGCATAATCCTAATGGGAAACTTTCTGTTCTAACGAGATACAACTCCATTAGCCCTTCCCATAAGACTGATCTGGTCCAGTGATGTGATGATTATTCCTCATGGTTCACTAAAGACACAAATTGGTGATTTCTCGGCCCCTTGTTTGCCACATGAGCACATAGGTGTGAGAATTTTTACATGGTTCAATTGCAAATGAAGTAAAGGGACTTTATGGCATCACTGACATAAGTGCAAAATGTGTTGCATTTCACACTCTAGTCACATACAAAGCTTTCTTACAAATGACATGTTGAAATTTTGTGTTGCTGTTGTTTTTGCAATGACTGGATTCCCATTTGGCTGGGAGTTGCAGTCCAGCAACATCCGGATCTTGGAAGCTATGCAGAGTCAGTCAGCCCTGGTTAGTATCTGTTATTATGTATGTAATTTTTAGCTCTGTATTTTTAGTGTGTTAACCGCCTAGATTGGTTCGCCACCAGGCGGTATATAAATAAATAAATTATTATTATTATTATTATTATTAGTAGTAGTAGTAGTAGTAGTAGTAGTAGTACTTGGATGGGAGACTGCCAGGGAATACTAGATGCTGTAGGCTAGTTTTCAGAGGATGGAACTGGCAAAATCATCTTTAAGGATTTCTCACCTAAGAAAACCTAGGAAATTCACAGGCTCTCTATACGTTCATGGGTTTCTTGAAGGCTCATGTGCACACACACAGACACTTTGGGGGGTTGCAGACTACCAGAAATAGTGCAAATTGAGTCCACTTTTAGGGTTAGGGTTAGTGCTAGGGAATCATGGGAACTGTTTTTTTTTCTGAGACATTGAGCCTTCTCTGTCAGAGAGCTCTGGTGCCACAATAAAATACAGTTCCCATGATTCCCTAACCCTAACCCTAACCCTAAAAGTGGACTCAATTTGCACTATTTTTGGCAGTCTGCAACCCCCCTTTGTTATTTCTGCAGCCTGTAGCTAGATATCTGGCCCTGTAGCACCAGAAGGGTAAAGGTATGAGTCCTAGAGAGCACTGCTTCCATTTTTACACAGAATCCTAGAGTTGGAAGGGACCCCCAAGAGTCAACCAGATATGTATGTGTGGTGTCCACACATGCATCTTCAACTAGTACAGCTTCCTTGATCTGGATGTTGTTGGACTGTAGCTCCTAGCATTTCTCAGCATTAGCTACACCAACTAGAGGATGCTCGGACTTGCAAGCTAACAATACCTGGAGACCCATATGTTACAATATAGTGTATAGCTTCTATCTCCACCCAAAATGAACTCCATGACTCCTTCCCAAGATTTCTGGTTTAAAGTGGCTGCAAATTTGCAACTGCTAGAACTTCATCTTTAATGGGAACGATGGTGTCATTGCCATCTACATTTCCTCTGAAGATAGCTATGGGGAAAGAAATTATTTCAGCACCAGTATATTGCTGTGAGTTCTGCCAGTTCTAATATAACTTTGAAATGTGAAGTTTGGTTGAATTAACTTGGTCTCTGATGGGCAATCAAGGGCCATGAATGTTACAAAAGACATGCTTACATGAATGCATTACATTTGAGTCTAAGTTATTTTAGTTAGAAGGGATGATGAAGAGTGCACAGACATCTCCTGGGAGAGGAGAAGAAAAAATCAGATATTGAAGACAGGTTAGGCATTACTATCTCTTTAAAGCCTGTTCAACTGACATGCTGGATGACTGAGGGAAGCCAGAAAAGGTGTGTGTGTACGAAGGAATAACTCTGCTAGCAGCAGTTTTATGCATTTCCATTCATCTATTTTATCACCGTGTTTACCCAAATTAATATTGCGGTAGTACAGGGAGTGGGCTGCATGTGGCCCACTACCAAACTACCTGGTAACACACGTGTCCTACTAAGTCTGCTTTTGCAGCACCTGATTTCTCCAGTATCTCCTGGCTACACTTTTGTGGCCACAAGAAAAGGTGAGCTGCCTCTTTTGGAAGGCTCCAGGAGAAAAACTTGTGGCTTTTAAATAGCTTGCATCTCCCCTGCACTATTTAATTTGCTTCCCAAAATCCAAAGTGGATTTGTTTGGGGCATTTGAGGCAATCCATGAGGCGCCCAAAAGCCCAAGGGGCCAAATGTGCCCCCCCTGAACCCACCACAGCTGCACACTGCAGCTGGCAGAGGTATCAGCCATTCTTTCCAAACTCACTTGGTCTCAAATGGGTAATCATGTAAGCATGTCTTTTGCAATGTTCATGGCCCTTGATTGTCCATCAGAGATCAAGTTAATTCAATCACACCTCACATTTCAAAGTACCTATCTTCTGGGGAAACATGGATGGCAATGCCACCATTGTTCCCATTAAAGATAAGTTTCCAGCAGTTGCAAATTTGCAGCCACTTTAACCAGAGATCTTCAGAAGGAGTCATGGGTGTCATTTTGGGTGAATATTGAAGCTATGCACCTTATTGTAGCATATGGCTCTCCAGGTATTGTTAGATTGCAAGTCCCAGCATCCTTAAGCTGGTGTAGCCAATGCTGAGAAACACTGAGAGCTACAGTCCAGCCACATCCAGATCATGGAAGCTGTGTTAGTTGAAGGTGCATGCGTGGACACAACACACATATGCTGGATGGCCTTGGGAGTCCCCTTCCAATACTAGGATTCTATGTATTCCTGCATGGCAAAAGGGGGTTGGACTGGATGGCTCTTGGGTATCCCTTGCAACTCTAGGATTCTATGTATTCCTGTATGGCAGAAGGGGTTGGACTGGATGGCACCTGAAGGGTCCTTCCAACTCTAGGATTCTATGTCAAATACAAGCAAGGACTCATCCCTTTGCCCTTCTGATGCTACAGGGCCAGATATCTGGCTACAGGGGCTGCAGAAATAACAAAATGTGTGTGTGTGTGTGTGTGTGTGTGTGTACGCGTATGCACACACATGAGTCTTCAACTTTTTGGGCTGAAATGGGCCATCTGCATTGGCCCTAAATCTCAACACCTCATTGGCAAGACAGCTTTACCTTCACTAGTGTGTGAAAATTCACACCCTCTTGCACCCCTGCGGTTTTATTGCCATGATGCCATAAAGCAAATGACCGAGCTTCAAAATAAATTTCTCGCCTCTGATTAGAATTGCTGATCGCTAGCCATTGTGAGACAGGAGACACTGTAATTATCGCACACATTTTTATGCGGGGAGAAAAGTAATTTTATTGCCCACCATTCTTCAGGCACAAGAAGAATTATTCTGTCATTTCATAACACTAATCTGATCCATCTCTCTTGCTTCAGACCTTTTAGTTTTTCTTTTTTTTCAAATGACATTTAGGGAAAAAATACTTGGACTTCTTTAGAGACTTCATTCAGGGGCAGGGTTTCCTGAGTATTAAGAGTTGTACATGAGTTTGAACTGCCTTTGCAGTAGCACATCATCAACACAAAATGTTGGTATTGTGTCCCCCCCTTCCATCCACTGACAAGAAACATTTAACTCAAACTCAGCAGGTGAAAAATGCATAGAGAGCAATTATCTCTATAATTACCTCATGACTCTTCTTGACCTCATGTTCTTGCAATCTCCCAAGTGGCTTATTTGCATAAACAGAGTAAAAAATGTCAGATCACACACATCACCCAGATAAAAACACAAAATGAAATGTCTTGCTGTTCTATAGAAACAATGGCTTGATTTATTGCCAATTGTGTGGTAAGTACTCCCCAAGCAATGAAACATTTGAGGGAGGGGATAGGACAAAGGTTGAGCTAGCATGGTATAGTGGTTTGGGTGTTGGACTATGACTCTAGAGACCAGGGTTAGAATCCCAGCTCAGCCATGTAGACCCATTGGGCAACCTTGAGCAAGTCACACTCTCTCAGCCTCAAAAGATGGTAATGCAATCCTCCTCTGAAGAAACTGGCCAAGAAAACCCCATGATAAGTTTGCCTTAGGGTCACCAGAAGTCGAAAATGACTTGATAGCACACAACAAGAGAGCAGGACAAAGGGCCACCTCCCACTCTGCTCTCACAGATTAAGCATCTCTTATTTAGTACCCAGAAGTCTCTGTTCCCATCTCAGCCTGCAAGCTTGGCAATGTGTGCTTACATGCATGCTTTATCAGTCTCTTCTCATGGGGAAAACGCCCCACATTTTTAAACACACTGCATTGACAGTAGCTGTGGGAGTGCTAATAAAAACAAAAGTTACCCCCCCTGCAGAAACATTCCCAGCACATGGATCTCTTCCAGCTACTTTGCGCCTAGATGGCAATTAGAAACCCATACTGATATTTTGGTGAGGACAAGGCATTTATCTGTAATCTTTGGCAGCAGAACAGAGATCAAAACCACATAGGAAAGGAATAGCTAAGCCATATCCTTCAGAACAACAGCAACAACAAAAGGGGATTGACTTGGTATATAACAAAGGCATGAAATGATCTGAACAGACATTTAAGCCAAAATCTCTGTTCTCACTTCTTGATCTTTGCCTTTCGTACCTCCCCATGTGCCCCTTTCCACTCCAGACTATGAATTTCATTTGAAACACTTGTATTAGAGGTAGAAATTTGGTGGTCATCCTTATCTTAAAACAATTTGCTTTATTTTGTAAACTGCATGTCAATTCACACAAGTTGAATCTATTCAGAGCTGTATGAATGAACTTCAAATCTCTCCTGAGTTTATGGTATGATAAAATCCCAGTAATTTTCACCATCAGTGGCACATTTGGGGCAAAACTCTGAGCACATGGCACAAACAGGGCCCTCCTGCTCATTCTACTGATTGGGCTCCTGTTTTTAACTAATTCATGGGGTTGCCATAATCCTGTTTTCAAGTAATTCATGGGGTCACCGTGAGTTGACAGGTGACAGACAAACACAATTGGTTGAACATTCAATAATTGGGTCTACTGTAGTTGCAACTAACCAGCTGGATTCCAGCCAGTAAATGTTATAGTTTAAAGAAGGAGACTCTCAGTTTGGGCTACTGAGTTGGGGCACAGGACAATTTTTGTCTTTTCCAAAAAGACAAATAAACGTGCCCAAGAACAAGTCAGGCTTGGAATATCCATAGAAGCCAAAATTACTAAACCTATGGACATATCATGAGATGACATGACACATTAGTAAAGGCAATAATGCTTGATAAAGTGGAAGGCACTAGGAAA
This sequence comes from Phrynosoma platyrhinos, assembly GCA_020142125.1. NCBI lineage: Eukaryota > Metazoa > Chordata > Lepidosauria > Squamata > Phrynosomatidae > Phrynosoma > Phrynosoma platyrhinos. The sequence goes on along the minus strand of CM034708.1, from coordinate 130,399,195 downwards.
AGAGAAGGAAGCCACAGCCCTGACTCATTAGAAAAGACAACAATGCTTGGTTAAAAAAAAAACTTGGTAAAGTGTAAGGTAGTAGGAGAAGAGTGAAATGACAACTCAGGTGAATAGACTAAATTATGAACAAAACCACAGCCCTGAGTCTGCAAAACTCTTGGAGGTCTCTCATTCATAAGATTGCCATAAGTCAAAGCTGACTGATGGCAACTATGCTTTGTTGCATTTCTGAGACACTATAAGCAATGGGGAAGGGTGATAATTCATCTAATTTAAAACAACAACAACAACATATTTATGGTGGTCCTAGGGCTTTGGAGAGCTGCACAAAAAGAGTTTTGGGGCTGCATAAGGGCCATAGACTTCACTTTGCCCACCTCTGCATAAGATCATTGAAAGTAGCCGAAGGAGATTATCGCACCCAGGAATCCCGGCAGGAGAGACATAGGATCTAAAAGATGAAAATAGATATTATTGTATTTACCCATGTCCAGGCTGTAGGCAGCCTGTATCCACTTGGGCAGTCCATCTGCGACCCGGACTTCTCCCATGGCTTTTTCAAGAATGGGAAAATCTCATTCTTGAAAAAGCCGTGGGAGAAGTCTGGGTTGCAGATAGGCTGCCCAAGTGGATATAGGCTGCCTATAGCCTAGACACAGGTAGATGCGATAACATCTGTTTTCATCTTTTAGATCCCATGTCTTCCACTGGGATTCCTGGGTATGATAATCTCCAAAGTAACATACACAATCTTAAGAAGGACCTAAAATGACTTCACTACACCACTGTGACAAGTGAACTGGAACACTGTTCAACTTTTCTGGCCCAAGGAACTCTGTACAATCAATGCACTCTCAGGACAAACATATAATATTGATGATCTCTAGATACAGAGCAAAAGGTCTCCTCGCTTCCAAGCTCTGCATTATTTATGGCAGCAAATTAATGTTTGGAGTTACATGGAATTCGCAGCCCTAATTACATTAGTAGCGGGTACCTTATCAACTGAAAGACAGGGGAATTTACTGCATCCATGAACTGAAAGGAAATCGAAAAGAAGCTGCCTCATATGATCTGCACTTGTAAAAACCATTAAGTTTGCTGACAGTGGAATGCTGGAGAAGCAGGAAAAAATACAGCACTTGTTCAATGTTCCCACATAAAGACAGACATTCCTGAGGTAGGAATTGGATATAGGATCCCATTATAACCATTAACAAACAACCCCCATTGGGATCCAACTACAATTTTCATAATCCCCAGCCAGTCTGCCCTAAGTACTCTGAGCTGTGCTCGACTGCTAAGTCTAGCTGCTCCATTAATTTTCTGTAATATCCCATAACAATATATCAGTTATGAAGTTCAAATGGAGGCTCTTGTCATTCCCTGTTTGGGAGAGGCATCCTTAGATGAAGAAGAAAAAGAGGAGAGCTAAGATAATGGACTCTCAGAGTCAGACTCAGAGGAGCCATCAGAGTCAGAGGAGGCTGCCAGTCTTGTCATGGCACAGGCAGAAGTAAGACCTGGACCATATAGGCAGCTCTTGTAGATCATGAGGAAGACATAGAGGGAATTCATCTTGTAGAGCATTATAGATTAAAATGCTGGTTAAAGGGATGGAAAATACCCCGATTCAGTTCAAAGGAAAACACTGAACTACTTAGGCTTCCTGGGCTGATTTAAGCTGGTTGTAAATTAGCTCAGACAAGGTCATTCTGTTGCTGAAACATTCCCTTCGTGTCCTTGTCTGATAGGTCTGACCTTGTTGATATTATGGTAACTCCCTTAGTGGATTTGAGCCTCACTCAAGATTGCTTTTCACATTTGAATCTCATAGTGCTTGGATCTCCCTTCTGCTTCCATTGCTTCCCTGGGGACTAGTGTGGTTTCTCCACTGTTCCTGTGAACTGCAGGTGCACATACATGGGCATTTGCCAGCATTAAACAGGACCGCTCTATCCAGCTGCCCAGTGGTGGCTGCTATACTGCTGCTGCAGGTATACCCACCAGTGGAGAAAGAGGTCCACCAGACAGCATGCTTCCCCTGACTCCCTGAAACCTGGAATTGACCATGGCATATATGTCAATAGCAGGTCTCAGTCAGCACACTGGCAACATTCTGTACCAGCTGCTGTTATCACACTTCAAAGGCAAGACTGTTTGGAGTATGTTGGAACAGTTTAACCTAGAGGTGACCAAGATCTGTCTTCCCCAGGCAGAAAAGAGAGTTTTGTATAGAAACCAGGGAAATGCATGAGATTTGGAGGAAATGGATTACACATGAGGCATGATTCATATTTCAGAAAAGCATGGCAGCTAAGAACAGCTTTGCTCTTGGTCCATCATCCCCAAACAGGAAAGAGGGAGGAGAGGTGAAAGGCTGTCAGCCAGTGCTTGCAGACATGGCATGAATATCCCAGTGGTGAGGGGCTCAGCCCATGTGTACTTGGTATGCTATTCTCCCTCCAGCCGCAAACACATTGCAGAAAAGAGCAGTGGCAAAAAGATTTGGGGTGGTGGTGGAAGAAGTGGAAAACTGATGAGAGAATATCGGAGCTACTTAAAGAAGGCAACAATCAAGCACCAAGGCAATATAAAACCTTCATAATTCCAAAGCCTTCTCCTGTGCTCTCACCCTCTATGAACAGGCTGGAAGCAACAGTAATTTTTGTGAGACTCACAGTCCCTCCCCCTAAAGTTCAGTGAGTAGATATACTGCTAAACAAGCCTAAGATCTACCCTACAGTCACCCTACACTCCAGAACATGTTATTTCTGCAGACAAAGTGTGTTACTTTTCAAAGTGTGAAATATGACATAGTATGGAATAGAAGGCTGAGTCGAGATGCTAGTACCTTGTCACAATATTCCCTACTATGGTGAGATAGTTACATTCTTATATATTATTTTTACATTTGGATCTACATAAATAAAATTAATGTATGCAAATATGCAAATCTGTGCCCTCATGTGCTCACTTTTCTGGAGATATGTAAACAGCCAGTCCAAGGGCCAGAGGTTGGTGAATGAAAAGAGGCTATTTTGTACACAGCTCTATGGCTAACTAACCCCTAGATAGGGTTGTCAGGTTAGAGATGAAAAAGGGCGTTGCAACTTTAAGCTCAAACAGATTGAGAAGCAGGAGCAGGTGACCTAAAACTCTGTGAAGCTGAGTGAAGGTACCTGTCTTCCCTTTCCTTTCAACTTTGAAATTTCAGACACGCCATTCTCTGCCAGCACAGCCCATTCCTCTGTGATGGGGAGTGGGGAGAGGATAGTAGAATGTGCCATGCTCTGTTATTGTCACTTGCACGTCTATGTTCTTCTGCCCCACTCTCCAGTGGGGAGGGAAGAGCTGAGTTGGGAATAAATGCTGTGGCTGAAAGCCTGAGGTTGAAAGGTAAAGGAAGGCATGTGCCCAGCTTCATTGTGTTTTATGGTACCTTGTCCTGCTTCTCAATCTGTCCAATTTTAATTTTTTTATTACATTTTATTAATATTTAAAAACAAACATCATATTGCTTCTGTATACTTACGTTTACATATCTTATGTAAGTTCTTCTACTTTTCCCCTCTTTTCAAGGACAAACTAATACTTCTTATAATTCTACTTCAATACATTCTTCTACATTATTACTTTCACATACTTTGTATATATTATTCTACATTATTTCCTTTTTTTTTTTTCAAGGACAGACTAATATTCCTAATTTTTCTGCTGCAATATAGCCTGGATATAGCCATTTAAAACGGGGTAAAATATCTGTCCAATTTTAAAGCTACAAGAGCCCCATCCTGTATCCAACCTGACAACCCAACATCTAGACAGCTTTCTATCTCTCTGGGATCTTTTGAGGAGGAAGGAAGAAGGCTGAGCTTAGGAAAAGGGAGGCATTGTGCTTAGAGTTGCTCAGAGGAAGGAGATTATCTTTTTTTCAAGAAGTTTTCCAGTTTAAGGAAATGGCTGCTGGAGTGCCCCTGGGAGCAGTGATGGACCCGGGCTGCACTTGGGCAGTGATTTTGGCAGTTAAATCCTTGTGATATAATCAGGATGCTGCCCATTTTAAATTTTAAATAGGTTTAGGTAACCCGGGTTTATTGCTTATGTGATAAGCTTTGAATTTTGATTTCCCTTGCTTTCCCTGTTTGGGCTTGGCTTGGCGGTGTGACAACATGTAAAACTAGCAGTAACAAGAAGACGGATGCTAATGGGGATCAGTCCTGCTCTTGACATTTTCCAGTGGAAACTGAACCAGACACTACAAAGGCTTCCAGGCATTAAGAATGGAATGATGTTGTTATTGTTAGCTGCATTCGAGTTGAGTTTGATTCATGGTGACCCTGTGAACAAGACATCTCCATGACCCCCCTATGTTCACCCTCTCTGTTCAGATCTTTCAAGTTCAGACTGGTGACTTCCTTGACTGAGTCTAGCCATCTGGTGTGCAGTCTTTCTCACTTTCTACTGCCCTTTACTTTTCCCAGCATTATCATCTTTTCTATTAAGTCATGCCTTCTCATGATGTGGCTGAAGTATGAGAGCCTCAATTTAAGGGCTATCCACAGGGGCCAAAAGGCCCATGTTCTCCCTGACCTCATGTCATCTTGTTTGGGTGATGCAGGCCAAAACACCAAAGCCAGCATCAAGCTAGATCATGTCAGAGCAGACATGGATCTGGCTTGATCCTGGATAAATGGCCCTTAACACAGGTCAACTTGACTCCCATTTTTCCTGGAAATCTCCGGGAGTTTTCTGGGAAACTCCATGACAACCTTGGTTGTTTAGACACTGGGCACATCCCTTACCTTACCCCTGCATCTCTGCTAGTGAGAACATTCCCCTCACTGTGTCTGACACAGAAACGGGGGCCCTGGCTGCACCCACATGGCCACACACACATTTTCACATCAGGCTCAATGATGGGGTCGGCTCACTAGCAGAGATGCAGGGGAAAAAGTAAGGAGTGCGCAATGGTAGCAGGTCCCCAGGCCATTGTGGGGACAGGCATGGAAACACCCTCCTGTCCCCATACTGGTTGGAGGACTAACCTGGGTTATCACCCAGGCCAGGAAAGCATGGGTTGAGTTTGTGCTTTCTTGTTCAGGGCCTTAGGGGGGTTGCAGACTGGCAGAAATAGTGCAAATTGAGTCCACTTTTAGGGTTAGGGTTAGTGCTAGGGAGTCATGGGAATTGTTTTTTTTCTGAGACATTGAGCCTTCTCTGTCAGAGAGCTCTGGTGCTACAATAAAATACAGTTCCCATGATTCCCTAACCCTGACCCTAAAAGTGGACTCAATTTGCACTATTTCTGGCAGTCTGCAACCCCTGTTTAGTCATCCTGGCTTCAAGAGAGAATTCAGGCTTGATTTGTTCTAGGACCCAACTATTTGTCTTTTTGGCCATCTGTGGTATCCTCAGCACTCTTCTCCAGCACCACATCTCAAATGAGTTAATTTTCTTCCTATCCACTTTCTCTGATATTCTGATGATATTCCAGGCTGATGATGTTTTAACCATAGGAGAAGAAGATGAAGAGGAAGAAGCAATCTGAGACCTTGAAAGCAAAGTACTGCAGCTTCTCCAAAGATGCTGAGAAAGGAACATTAAGTGTTGGCAAAATACAACTGATAAGAATAAAGGTAATGAGAATCTCAGTTCTGGGGCAAAAGCAGGGTATAAAGTTTATCATCACCACCACCACTCTGTACCCATGCCAGGCTTCTCGTAGACCAGACCTTGACAAGATGTTGCCATTTATTTTTTGAGCCTTTATCACACAGGGACCATATCTGCCTCCATCCCGATAATGATTGAAGTGGCCACAACCCACAAAAGCATGCAATGCACAAACGATTTTTACATGCAGAACACACTAGTGCATTAGAAGCTCTTTACTAATGAAAGAGGGCAGAATGCGCATTTGGTTTTCACACAGACGTGTGTAAATCCCAAGAATGGTTTGGGAATCACCTTTTTTGCGCATGTGCACAGAAGAAGTAGCTGCGTCACCAGAAATCACCCAGAGAAATAAACAATTTTATTTACACAATTTTCTTTATAAAAATATACTGTCCCTTACTTTCCAAGAAATAGTATCCAACCTAAATGAAAAGAACAAAACATTACCCAAAGAAGTAGGAAAGGTTTAAAAAAACCCAGCATAAAAGACTGCATTCCTCTTGGCAATTGGTGTCTCTGCATTCCCTGAGCTGCTTTTCCTTTAAGAGCCCTGGCTAATGGGGAAGGGCAAGGGAGAAGAGACATTCACTCAGACTAGGGAGAAGCAAGCTTTTTCTCTGTGTCCCTGCCTTTGCCTCAGCAACAGTTCCTTTAAGAGCCATGGCTACTTGCCCCAAAGAAACATGAGAAATCTAGCAACAAGTACAGGAATTGGGAGAATCCTGCAAATAGCTTTCACATTAGAGCAATTGTGCAAAAAAAAAAAAAAAAAGAAAATTTGTGAATGAAACGGAAATGAATTTATGGTATTTCCCCAAAAATGCTTATTTGCTGGTTCATGTCACTTTCCTGTTGGATTCCAAGTGGTTTACGCACAATGTCATGTGAAAACTATTTGCACAATTGAGCCTAATACACTGGATAACTCTGGGTTCTGACCCATTTAAACTTCCAATTTTCCCTGTGTGATAAACTCCTAAGTTCTTCTCACTGATGGGGAAAAGAATCCCACGGTCAACAGATAACTGGCCTTCAATCACAGAGATAATAATGTCTCTACTGCCACCAGCCTTGATGGTGCTGCATCCCCATACTATTTGACAGCCACTTTTCTGTTATGAATGAGATTTGTGAGAGGAGGAGTGATTATTTGCTAAGCCCAATGGGCTCGAACCACTGCAGTGCAGTGATCCCTGGCAGCAAGGGAAGAAAATGTTATCTGCTGGTGTTGCAAGTCAAGACCTGAAAAGAAGGGTATCTGTTCCAGTGGCTTGTTTCACTTTCAAGGCTCAAAAGTGGAAAGCTTCTAATCCCACTAATCCTCTACATGAGAAAGAAAACAGGGTTTGCTTTCTCTTTAGCTGTCAGAATGATAATTAAAGGAACTTCTGCAGGATCAGTGAAATAACTGCTGTTGGCTATCCCAGTAAATACTATTCTAGTTCCAGCCTACTAAAAAGCCTGATGGGAAAAGAAGAATACCACAAAAACAGCTGACAGTGCCACAATAGAAGATTTTAAAAAAGAAAAATACATTTAATTTTTTAAAATAATAATAATAATAATAATAATAATAATAATAATAATAATAATAATAATAATATAATTTATTAAAATAATTTATTTATATTTCCCGCCTCTCCCTACGGATCGAGGCGGGAGTACAAGAATAAAATGTACAAAAGATAAACACAATTAATAAACACAATTAATAAACCTCTCTCCCTCCTTCATTTGACTTCCTGCACATCACTGACTACAGTTCATAAATTTATACATCAGAGTTCTCCTATCAGAACTTAATTCTATATACATTCTTTACCCATATACAGAAAAGAACTTACTCTTAGATATCAAAACCTAAAATTGCACCATCTCCTTTTTTTTCTTAATAAATTCTATGAAAGGCTGCCAGATCTGTAGAAAACTTTGGATTATACAGTGCACCTGTGCCAAGCACAGGCTTGCCATCCATGGTGTGAGTTTCTGCATATGGCAAGCCCCAGCTTCTTTAATGGAGGCGTGTACATGTGGCTACACAAACTGGAGCGTACACCTATTGAAAAGAATGGGACTTAAGGCACCACATTTTTTGCTATCCACAGGAATGGATCCCCTTTGGCTAGCAAGGACTCACTGTATTTCCTTTTATTCAATTTGTCAATTTATCTGAAACAGAGAAATCCAGTTATTTTCTATTCATTCTTCTACACCTGGAATTTTCTTCTGTTTCTAATATTTAGTGAATGCCAATTTTGCCACTGTAACCATATAACATATTATGATTCTGTTCACATTCTATTTTTTCCTCATAATCTATCATATTTAGAAGATATAATTTTAAACTAAATATTATTTCTATTCTAAAAATTTTTGCATCCACTCACTAATTATTAACCAAAATTTCCTTGTCTTTTTACATGATCACCACTGATGATAGAAAGTTCTAACCCATTTATTACCCTTCCAACACTTGTTGTTTACTCTTTTGTATATTCTAGCCAGTTTGTCAAAGATCAAGTACCACCTGTGCATAATCTTTTAAAAGTTTTCCTTTGAGTCATAACAACAGGTAAATGTCAGCCCCTTTATCAAAACCTTCTTCCATTGTTTCAAATGAACAATGTGGCCAATATTCCTCACCCAAACTACCATGCATTATTTTATTTGTCCATCTTCTGTTTCACATCTTAATATTTTATATATTTTAGCTATCAAATGGGTGTCTACACATCAGTTTCCTGAATGCTTTTTCATCTTTCTAAAAATTAAATGTAATCTTATCTTTCCTATACCTTTCCTTTAATTGACAATATATTAACCATTTCATCCTATTCCCTTCCTCGTCTAACTGCTGTATTTCTTTAAATCTCCATATTCCATGTTCTGTTTCTAATAGATCCCTATACCTTAACCATTTCTACACATTACCTAACTCCCTTCTATAGAAAGCTTCCTGGGGGGATACCCAT
>CM034708.1:130373488-130390441 GCA_020142125.1 Phrynosoma platyrhinos | reverse complement strand
GAATATTATTTTTAAACTCAATATTCATTTTTTTACTTTACAATACAACAAATATGTGTGCCAGCTGAATCTCAGTTCATGTCCTTCCAGTTCTAAAATTATTTTACTTTCTACGGAAATCCAGTCTTTTTACCATGTTAAATATGAAGATTCAAAATATAATTTTATATCTGGCAATCCCATTCCTCCTCCTTCCTCAGAGGTGTCACTTTTTTTTTTAAAAATAAATTTTGCTAACTCGTCACAAAAGCCTTTATAGTATACTAATTACAAACCATATGGGCCTGGTGCCTTCTCTCTCTTAGACCTTTTAATTGCCTCAACAATCTCCTGAACTGAAATTTCTTTGTGTAATTTATCTCTCTGATTATCAGATAGATTAGAGATTTTATATTCCTGAATATATTTATTCATTCGGTCCTCCAATACCTCTTGCTTTTTATACAACATTCCAAAGTAATTATAAAATAATTGCAGTATTTGTTACTGTAGTTTTCTGGTAAAAATATTTAAACAATGTTTCTGTTGTCCTAGACTATCTTCTGGTAATTTCTGGCATTAGTTGCAACATTTTATTCCCACACTCAAGTGAGTTTCTTTTTAAATATGAGATGCATCAGAACAAAAATATGGTCTCCTTTCCTCCTCCTTTCTCTTTCTTTTTTAAAAATTGCCCCCTCTCCTAGGTTTAGTTCTATGGTACATCAGTGCATCCCTGGAATGCTACTTTTGCACTATATAACACTGTGGCTGGCATCCTGTCCAGTGTTAACAATGCCATAATTGCCCCCTTAGACCTCATAAATGTTGCTATTCATATTTACAGTTATGGCACCATTGCACAACTGCAAATGTCCCTCAAAGCCCACCCTAAAAGCCAGGCAGCTGCACCAACTTTAGGAGCTTGTGGCACCAACAAGTGGCAATGCGATGAGAAGTTGGAGCATAGTACACTAGTGGGAGGTATCTGGACACATTGTTTTTCAGTACCCTACTTGCAAGTCCTACAGAACTAAGAACACAGAACAGCTTCCTGACTTTTAAGGTGGGTCTGGGGGAAGGTGGTCAGTTCAGGACATGGATTGTAGTTGTGTCATAATATCTATATCTCCCATGCAGCATATCAGCCTCTAAGAAAATAAAAATAAAAAGAACAACATTTGCCCTTTAAACCATAAGACCACTTCAACAAACAATACTCTGGTTTTAAAAATACCTTAAAAGAGCCCTAGAGCACATCAAATAAGTAACTACAAATATCCACCCAAATAATGGAACAAGAAGACATGGAAGATAACAACCCAAGGCGCTCTATACCAAGAACTCCTACTTCTTTATACCAATCTGAGAGATTCCTCCAAGGAGCATTTTGACATTCCTTTCTCTTACACAGAGATAAATAAGAATAATTAGCTGAGAACCAACTGGATGACAGCTTTATGGACTTCCTATGGGGGAAAGCAGAGTTGAAACATCTTTTCAAAGGTTTAGAGCAGCCTTTCCCAAACTGGTGCTCTTCAGATAGGCTGGAATACAACTCCCATCATCCTCACCCAACATGGCCATTGACTTCTTGACTGGACATGGTGACAACTGTAGCCCAACACATCTGAAAGGCTCCATGTTACCTTAGCAGTTGTATGGAGAACCCAAACTTTGATAGCAGGGTTGGGAATTCTGTGGCCCATGAATTGCATGTGGTCTTCAGGGGTGTCCTGTGTAGTTCCTGACCCATGTCATCCCCCACAGAACTGTCAAACCTGACAATTTTTAAAAAAGAAACAATGACTGGAATTTTATTTCCAGTTCCTCCCAATGGCTCTGCCCACCTCTATTTTATAGATCTAAATTCCCCTTTCCCAGCTGGACTACAACTCTCATAAATCCTAGCCAACATGGCCAGTGGACAAAACTTATAAGACTTGTAATCCAAAATGTTTGGCAGGCATCAACTGATCTAAGTTTTCTTCTTGTACACACTGGTTGAATCCAGAAGAAAGGAAGCCATCGATATAGTTGAAGCTGGCTATAAGTAGTGTATACTCTTTTCTTGCTGCTTCATAGGCATAATCTCAGATTAATTTAAGGCAATGAAGGGCAGCAGGCATAGTTATGATAGCATCTATTTTCCTTCACTGGTCCTTGTGGAGCTAAATGTGAATATTAAATGAAATTCACAGTGCCACCAACTAACTCCACAACAGCATCTTAGTACCACTGCTATATGCCTACAAGTTATTTGTCATGCCTTCCACAAAGTGGAATAAAGAGTTATACGGTACTGATAGAGAGGGCATGGAGGCAATCTTCAACCTTTTCCCTCCCCTTTTCCTGATGTTGCTAATGCAGTTTGAAACCCCACATTGGCACCATAATAATAGATTTTAATTTTAATTTTAATTTTTTTAAAAAGACCAACCAATACAGAGAAGTCCTGGTGCAAATACAGCTTACTTTCTTATTGACTAGATTTGCCATTGTCAATATTTTTACTCTTATATTTTATCACAGCTCTGAAGTAGTGTATCTCTATGGTAAGATAGCAAGTCTTTGTACTGAAAAAGGATTTAATACAGGTGATTACAGGTGATACAGAAAATGTGAAGAGTCAAGCAATATAACAGTCAGTATTACCCAGTAACTACAATGCCTGTTATCAAATTTTAAAAGTTGTAAATTTAGTGGATGTCCTTAGACAAGGATCTATTACAGGTTTCTTGTGGACCAAGCAAAGGACCTTGACCCCAAGGTACCCTACTCAGTCCACAAGCTGTTATGCCTAATCTTTGGCGCTACTCCATACTGTACAGGATTGTGTGTGTGTGTGTCTTTACTTATTAAAGTAGAAGATACTAGCTTAAATCCAGGTGTCTGACCCAACTAAAGTAGACCCATTCAGTGAAATTTAGATAGGTATTGATTACCCAAATATTGACTTATCAAATGTTTATTGATCCAGTGGATCTACTCTAGTTGGAAATTTGCCTTTCATATACAGCTTCCCCCTCCCCATGCACATCATTTTTTTCTCTTTTCTTTTCTTTCTTTTGCCATTTAACTTTGTTAAATGTGATCTTCTCCTACACACTGCATAGGAACAAAATAATGGGTTCAAATTACTCTTCCTGATTTTCACAGGATAAAAACAATAAAAATTACTGCCTCCCACGGTTGTTGTTTCCCTGCTTTATCTCAGTCCCTAAAATGGCCAGATGAAACATATATCTAGCACCCATTTTCACAAAAGCTATAAAGGTAGAGATATATCTTTCCCCCTTAATTTTCCCATGGTAGTTCCTTTGTTTTGGAAGCCATGATTCTGAAGCAATTTGAATTTTCAAATATCTTTTATTGTCCATTAGGAAGCTTCTGTAGCAGCCCTATTCGCTTGTCCATTTGACATCCATTGAATGATTGCAAGTAAATTGCTTCATAATGGCAACTTGTTTATCTGCTTAGGCCTGCATCCTGAATGTTTAGATTTGGATCTGTAGTTATATTGATTGCCCATTAAATTATAAATATCTATGCAGTCCAAATCTCTTTCCAAATTGCCTTTCTCCCAGCAACCTTTGAAAAAAGCATGAAAGATTTTCTCTTCTTTCATTTCAGAATATGCTTTTTACATCTGATGGGCTGCCTTAGAATCAGAAAATCTCATTTTTATTGAGGAGTTACCATCTTTTAAAGGTCGGGTTTTGTTCTGTGGCAACACACGGTTATGAAAGTGGGGCTTCCTAACTAGAAACTACACAGGAAACCAAGTCCAGAATTAGTTTAAATGGCAAATTCTGAAACTTTTTTTTTAAAGGAAGTCATTGTAGAATTTTAAAATGAACATGCTCTAAGCTGCTGATCTTCATTATGCCAGGGATCTTGTGGTTTATTAAAAACATAATATCATGCAGGCAGCCCCGGTCATGCATACAAATGTGTGTATGATTATATCATCTTCATAGCTCAGGTCTAGTTAGTTATACACCACAGATTTGACTCATCCCCATTTATATTTATTGACAAAGTTACAGGTTAAGAGAACATTGGCAGATGCTAAACTTTAAGAGGACATCAGGGGCCCTTTCACACTACATCCCTATAGTATTATGATTCCACTCTAAACACTATGACAACATCCTGTGGAATCCTGGGAGGGGCAGTTTAAAGAGGAACATTTATAATTCTTAACCAGGGAACTCCTGTAGTTCCTCATCAAACTACAAACCCCAGGATTTCATAGGATGAACCCATGGCAGATACAGGTGGAAAGGATCAGAGCACTATAGCTGTGCAGTATGAAAGAGCTCCAGTTATGTCTATGTCATTGCTGCTCAAAAGAGAGGGGGTATAAATGCTCTAAAGTTGGAAGCTAAACAGGGTCAGTCCTGGTCCATACTCAGATGGGAGACCACCAATGAATACAGGTGTTGTAGGCACCTTCATAGGAAGGAACTGGCAAAACCATCCCTGAGTGTTCCTTGCCTAAGAAAACCCTATCAAATTCATGGAGTTGCCGTAAATCAAGAGGAGACCTGAAGGCACAGGCACACATACAACTCTTAACAAGGGGCTTTCTACTCCAAACCCCACCACAGTTTTGCTAAACATCCAGGGATTGTACCAGTGAAAATAATGGAACTAATCTATTTGAAAAAGCAACAACCACCAACCTGCATATGGAAAGCTAACATGTCCTGTCATGATCGATTTCCACAGCATGAGTGTGTTTGGTAGGGTGGAGTAACACTGAAATATGCCTACAGACAGGCAGTAGGCCAATACAGACATAGGCACAGCCTGCCACATTCTTTAATGTTTCTATTCCAGGGCAATAGTAATGCACTTTTTGAACGAAACACCAGTTTCAAAGATTATTTTTAATCAAACTACATGACTGACTTTTAGCTGTATCACTGCCTGCAGGTGGCATTTTCATGTAAATCTTGAACAGTGGCATACAATTAACTGGAGTGATTCTACTGGTGTGAGAAAGCAGCTAATGGCTGCATTATTAGCTACTTGAAGAGGAAACTGAAGCAGCAGAGAAAAATGTGTGCAGAGAGGAAATTGTTCTTTATTATGACATTGTGCAAAAAGCCCCTTTTGGTGTACATACAGTTTTCTTGATGGAAACCCTATTATAAAAATGTCTCCAGGATGTTTTGCCTGTATATTCCATCCATGATTTTCATGACAGATTTCTAATCAAAGCAAGGCTTTGCTACCCATGTGCAATGCATAGGTTTTTGGTACCAAAATAAATACTTGCATTTTTGTTTTGCCAAAAAGAAAGAAAGAAAGAAAGAAAGGCAAACCAAAAAGATAGTTGGCTAAACTATTTGCCCTGGATAGAGCCAGGTTCAAATCCCTGATCAGGAAATAAAGCTCAAAATCACCTAATGATTTTGAACCACTCAGTCTCCCTGATCTTTCCTACACTGCTACTGTGAGAAGAATTTGGGCATGTTACTTTTCAACTACAGTTTCCAGTACCCCCTCAGCAAGCATGGCCAGTGGCTAGGCTGGCAATTCTGTCTGAGAATAGTACTGCCAAAAAGGAACTTATCCAGGCTCTGGAGGACAGAATAAAATTTGAGTACATGAACAAATCCCAACATTTCACTGATAGAATTTTGCTTATGCAACAGAATTTCCGAGGGCTCCTCTCTTCCACAATTGGCCTTCCAGTCCATTCCAGAGAACCTCCAAAACACATAGAATAGATTCCATCACTCTGTATCCTGGCCATCAACTGGCTATCACTGCATATAGGGTACACTGAAGCTTTGGGAATGAGGTTGAGATCAGATGTAATAAATAAATTAATTCCCTGCACAGATTACAGGGTAATTTTAAGAAGACAGAAACTGGGCAAGCATACCATGAAAAGATGAAGTGTCTGTTCAAAAACACTAGGAGACATTCCTGAAGTATGTATGGAACCCCTCCCTAAAGCATTTGACTCATATATGCATACATACATATATACCTAAACTTTATTCATCCACAATTACAGAATGAACAATTGCAAAGTTAACTAGTTCAAACTGCAGATACAAGGATATTTCATAGTGTCCTCCAAAGTATATACAAGGTGTGTAAGTATAGTATGATATATGGTGTATCAGTACGTATATGCAAAGGAGTGTATATATCAGTTATGTGCACAGGTTTCCAAGGGAATGCTCCTTCCAAAGATGTTGCACTGTAGATCCAGAATTACTCACCATTGACTAAACCAGCTAAAGGCTGCTGGAACTTGCAGTCCAACAATAGCTGGATGGTCATATATTACAATAAAGTAACTGAATGGTCCAAAAGATGCTTAAAATGAGCCCCATTTGGCTTTAAAAGAAGAAGAAGAAGAAGAAGAGGAAGAAAAGCTGCATATTGAATGAGACATTAATGTGCCTTGCATCTCTATCCTCCATTGAGTTCAGAGAGGAATTCGTGTGCTTGGGTTAAGTCAAATACAGCCATACATATTATGCTAACAACAACCCTGTAAGGTAGGCTTTAAACTCAGACAATGACTGCCAGAAAGCCAAAATGTAAACCTAAAAGTTGTATCAAGGATGAAACCAAGATTTTTACATTAATGATCCACTAACATACTAGCCGCAACAGCGGAGTGTATTTTCTATGTGTATTAACTGATATGAATAAGTTGGGCATTACAGTATGCACTGGAGATGGGGGGGGGGGAGCTTCATAACCTTCCACCAAATTATGGGAGCTGTAGTTCCCAAAAAGGAAATGTTTCCAACTCTCACAGATATGGATCAATACCACTGAATGAGTATTTGTAGTGTCTTCTGGGAGCTGGCTCTGAGGACTAGTAAGTTCCCATAATTACCAAATGGCAGCTCCGTTATGCTCTTCCGACAGGAAAAGTGTGAGGGGAAGGCTCCATCATGATTTAAATGCAGGAGAATTTGAATTTTCAAAAGAAGTAGATAAACTGTACAGAATCACTTCCAGAGTGGCTAAGGAGAGAAATTTACCCAGTGACATTACCATATACTTTGTGAGGACAAAAACTAAGGAATTGGTACTTCAGAAGAACTGTGAAAAGAGATTGGTGGTGGACAAAGAGAAACTGGTGATTTTCAAGAACATCCCATTTAGAATCTTGAAAAAGAGAGCAGACTACAGATTTCTGACATCAATGTTGAAAAGACATAAAATCCTGTATAGGTGGGAAGTTCTGGAAGAGATCTCCTTCAATTTCAGGAAGAAAAAGAATAAGAATAAACTCTGTTAACAAAGCAAAAGAATCCTGGAAAACTCACAGGAAAGACATAGAATCTGCAGAGGAAGAAAACAATGAAGAGAAAGAAAATGGAGAGCAAGAACACAACATTCCATCAGCAAAGGAAGAAGACCGTGAGGATGTCAGAGATTCAAACTACCAGGGAGAGAGTGGGGAAGAAGGAGAAGAAGAATTGAACTAATTTAACTGGTAGTATAAGAGGTTTGTATAGCTGAAGTAAATTAGAGAGAAGAAGATACATATCTAAGATGAGTATTAAAATATTATCATGGAATGTAAAGGGTGTAAACACACCACAAAAAAGGAAGAAAGTTTTCCATTTCTTGAAAAGAAAATCATGGGATATATTATGTCTTCAGGAAACCCACATCCAAGACAGAGATGTGAGACTTCTGAAAAATAAGAAATTAGGAAAGGAATATGTGTCTTCTTCTAAATTTAAAAAGAAAGGGACAATTATTTATGTAAATCTAAATTTAAATCCTGTTGAAATTCTAAAAGATAAGGAAGGGCAGTATGTGGGAGTAGAAGTGAATATTTGGGACCATAAAGTCTTGATCATAGGGGTATATGGACCACTAAAGGGAAAAGAAAAATTTTACCAAAAATTAATGGAAGAAATTTTAGAATTAGATTACGGCCAAATTATAATGATAGGAGATTGGAATGGGGCTATTGACCCAAAAATTGATAGGAATTCAGATAAAACTATAAAGAAAAATCTGAGTAAGCTACCAAAAATGTTTAGCAAAATGTTGGAGAATTTAGCTATGAGAGATGTTTGGCGACATAAATATGGGGAAGAAGAAGAATTTACCTATTACTCAGATAGCCATAAATCTCTCTCTAGACTGGATATATTTTTTTTGTTTCTAAGTCATGCTTAAAATATATAACAAAAATGGAACCTCTACCTAAAGAAATATCGGATCATAACCCTATTCAGTTGGCACTAAAAAATTAAAGTAGAAGTTTCTCATGGTGGCTGAATGATAGATTATGAAGAAACAAGAAATATTAGAAAAAGCTAAACTAACAATAGAACAATATTTCAAAGAAAATCTTAACGAAGGAACAAATAATATAATAGTTTGGGAGGCAAGCAAAACCGTCATGAGAGGCTTCTTTATTCAACAACAAATACAATGGAAAAGGAAAAGATAAGACAAAATAAACTAAATCAGTGAACAAATATAAGCCAAAGAAAAAGAGTTAAATGAGAACCCAGGGAAAACAGACTCTCCTCATAAGGCATGGTTTCCAGACCCTTCACCATTTGGTCACCCTCCTTTGGACATGCTCCAGCTTGTCAAAATCCTTTTTGAATTGTGGTGCCCAGAACTAGACACAATATTTCATGTGAGGCCTGACCAAAGCAGAATTGAATTGTGCTATTAATTCCATCAATTATGTTGTTGTTGTATGTGTGCACACCTATGTATGATTTGAAACCAAATCAGTGAAGAAGGAAGGAAAGAGTGAGCAAGCCCACAATGTTCCATTGATATTTACTCTATGTTGCCCTGTAGGGTAAACTGTCGTCCTTTTGTCAGTCTTACTAGAAGAAGGTGCCCATAAAAGACAAAGATTGTCTGTAAAGCAAAAGCAATGTCTCCTGTCTTTGATAGTGGAGACTGGAGAAACATACAAACCTGAGGAAACAGAGTGGGAAATCAAAAGAGATAATGGATTAAAAAAAGAGAGAAAGCGAGAGAGAGAGAAGGTGAAATGAATGACAACCACAGGAATCAGAACAGCAGACAATGCTTGCTTTGGTGGCATATGTACTTTAAAACTTTGGTACTGAGCTAATGTTGATTACAAGGGGACTCAATAAATAGATGTATTCAAATGGTTCAGCTATTTTCTCTTTCTGATAATTATGTTTCAAATATTTTGGCTAACATATTAAATTTGTCAGACACAAATAGGTGGAGATCGGAATCCCAAGTTAACTATACACTTGCGCATCACAGTTGCTGGAAGATAGTCAGGTTGAAAGTCCCTGTAAACATAAACTCTCTGCCTAGTTTTACTCAAGTCTAGCATATAATATCATTAGTTAGTTAGTTATGCTTATACCTTTCCTTTCCTTCAATGAGCTCAAGGGGACTATATGGCTCTGCTGCTGCTGGCCAGGATGAGAAACAGTGAATGGTCCAAAATTACCCAATGAGTTTCATGGCTTAGTGGGGCTCAGTGGATCTCTCAAGTCTGAGTCCAGCACTATAACCATTCTACCAAAATGGCTCTCAGTCACATGCTGTCTTATCTGGTGAGTCTGTTTTCCATTCAGTTTGTTATTGCTTGAACAGTTTCACAACTGCTTCATGCACGTTTCCTCCTGTGACTTAAAAAGAGGGGTTAATGATCTATGATGATCACGAAAGAAGAAGAAATTATTATGAACCACGAAGCCAACAGTAAGTAGACTGTTTGGCCCAAAGGATACCCCATTGCTGAATAAACACGGGGCAATTTAAAACAAATGCAGCTCCCCAGAGAATTTTCTGCCCTCAGTGTGATATCATGAAAAATAACAGGTCTAGGGAGTTCATCACACGGGGACCTATGTGCTTCCATCCCAAAAATTATTAAAGAATTTGCATCCCAGAAAAACACACAAATGTGCAATTGATTTTTATATGCAGAGCACAACTAAGTGTTAAAAGCACATTACTGATGTGAGAAAGTGGGTAGAAAGTGCATATGGTTTTCAGATAGATGCAGAGAAATCCCGTTGATGGTTTGGAAATAACTTTTTTGCGCATGCACATGGAAGCAGTAGTTTCATCACCAGAAGTGATGCTCAGAAATGTCATTTCTAAGTGCATACACACACGTTCTAGAGAGAAGGGAAAACGGGGATGAAAGCAGTCTTTGCCCTGGAAGCTGTTTCAGAGGAAGGAAGGATAAGGTTTCCATTTGTAAACTCCCATAGAACAACACAAACCACTCACACTCACACACACACACACACTCCAGAGAGAAGGGAAAAACGGGGAGGAAAACATTCTTTGCCTCAGAAGCTGTTTTCAACAGGGCATGACAAAGCAGGAAGTAAACTCACCCCAAAGTAAAAAGAAAAGAAAAGAAGTAGGAAAGGAAAGAGAAAACTTCTCTCTCAATGCATCCCTTCTGTTCTTTCCCTCACCAGCTGAGACTGAGGCTCGAGGAGGAGGAAACATTCCAGCTGTGCATAAGGGAGAGAAGGGTTTGCACGCATCATCATCTAAAAACCAATTGCGCAATTGTGCCTAATACCCTGGATAACCCCAGGTTCTGTCCAGTTTAAACTTCTAATTTTCCCCATATAATAAACTCCTAGGTCATAACTCCGCTGACTAAAGCATTAAAATGCAATACATGAACATACCTATAGCTGAAGCAGCATGCTTAATGCATTGCTTCTGGTTTATTGTGGACTTCCAGCCAATAGTTAAATGTACCAAACAGAAGATGCACATTAGATCCCACCAGCTCTTCCTTCCTTCCATCCACCACTTTATTTATGTTTTGCCTTTCTCCCAGTTTGGGATTCAAGGCAGCTCACAAGACACAGAAAATTACAACTCAAATACCCAAAGTTAAAAACATACAAAAGTTGAGATTAAAACAGTATGAAACTAAAAACAGAATTAAAAGCGTAGGTTAAAACAAAAATTAAAAGCAGTGTGTATGTGTGTTGACTGCTTCCAGGTTGTCCTTAGAGTAGAGTGACCCTATGAATGAGACATCTCCAAGACATCCTGTCTTTCATAGCCTGGCTCAGGTCTTGCAGACTCAGTCTTGGCTGCCTTGGTTGAGTCTATCCACCTGTAATGTGGTCTTCCTCTTTTCCTGCTGCCTTTTACCTTACCATTATTATCTTTTCAAGTGAGCCATGCCTTCTTATGATATGACCAAAGTATGATAGCCTCAGTTTCTCAATTTAATTATTTTGGCTTCAGGGAAGAGTTCAGGCTTGATTTGTGATAGGACTAATTTATTTGTCTTTTTAGCAGTCCACAGAATCCAGACAACTCTCAAGTGAGTTTATTTTCTTCCAGCTCTCATATCTATACATAGTGATGGGAAATACAGTGGCATCTACAATCCTTAGTATTCAGTGAAAAATCTTTGCACTTCAAGATCTTGCTACCATAAAAATCCCTTCTCTTGTTAACAATCAGTTACCAAAGGCTTGCTGGAATAGAAAGGGCTTGACCTAACACTAAAAGACAGCAAAGAAGGAGACATCCTAATTTCCTATAGAGTTTCCAAGTGTGAGAGAAGCCACAGAGAAGGGCCTCTCCCATGTTCCCACTAAACATGCCTTCGAAGACAGTGAAATAGAGAGAAGCGCCTCCACTAAAAATCTAGAGCTTAGACAGGCTCCTATGGGAAGATGAAGTCCTTCAAATAGCCTAGACCTGAGCTATATGGGGCTTTATAGGCCATAACCAGTACTTTGACTTATGTTTGGAAGCAGACAGAAACAAAGTAAGAGACAACAGACCCTCTAGAACAAGTGTGCATGCAAAAACAATCTTTTATGCTATTGTGACAAATTAAAGACTGCCAGCACAAAAAGATAGGTGACTGCTCATCTTCATTATCAATGCTGTCAGGCAATATCATGCTAGTCTTCACCTGCAACTTCCTTTGCATGCAAGACTTTCATTACTTAGAGGCAAGATGTGTGGCCTCAATGGACAGGTTATTACAAAACAACAACAACAACAACAACAACAACAACAACAAAAACCCAACAATCCACGTCTTTGTATTCTTTTCCTCTTCATGTTTTATTTCGTTCTGCTTTCTGGGTTTTCTTCCATTAAATGTGATAGGCAGAGATTGTTATAGCTGTCCGTCATGTCCAATTAGGAAAAGTCAGCCGAAAGGGGAGCAGGAGGAAATGGCAAGTGCTTGTGAAAGTTGTCATTTCCTCACAGTGGAAACTGTCTTATAGCAGGCTAGACCATTTGTCTAACTATCCCAGTGCCATCTACTGTCTGGGGAGGGGCCAGGTAGAAGGTAGATTTGGTTCTTACATTTTTATAGTTTGTATGGTTGTTATGGATCTAAAAACCCTAAAGCCACCAGATCCTGTCTGATATTGGAAGCTAAGCAGGTTCAGCCCTGGTTAGTACTTGGATCGGAGACTGCCAAGGTGCTATAGACTATAGTTCAGGGAACAAACTGGCAAAATCACCTCTGAATATTCCTTGCCAAAGAAAACCCTATGAAATTAATGGAGTCACCATAAATCCAACAGATGACTTGAAGGCGCACACATACACATGCATACACACACACACACACACACACACACAGTTATGGCTGGTTTTATGGTTTCCATATTTTAAAAAATGAATGTTAATGCTTTCAATTTTAGAAATTATTTATTTATTGAACTGTAACATAACTTTTATATTTGTATTTTTATTGATTTTTTTACATCACATTTAACCTGTATTGTTTTTAAATATGTTGTTAGGTACCTTGAGTTTCATTATTGGACAGTAGGATATAAATGAATAAAATTATCATCATAATCATCATAATCATCTGAGTGATTAGCAGAAAATTGACAAGGGTTCCAGACTGCCATTCATTTAACAATGGCAAATAAAACTGAAACCTATTTTTGTTAAAACACACACACACACACCACCCTCTGTATTGGCTAGCCTAGTGCTAAGACAGAGAAGTAAGGAGCAACCACTGCATTCTTTTGCTTCCCTATACCCACCCACAGAAAGCTTAGAGAAAATGCCAGGAGTGGGAAGAACAGCCTGGCTATCACTTCCATCATTTCCTAGTCTCTGATGAATCTTCTAAATGCAATATTGATTTACTGGAAAAATAAATCAGAGGGATATACAATGAGATACCTTGAAGAAGATTCAATATTGCTGGTATGATATTAATCTTCAGCATGTTAATCTTCCAAAAATGCTGATGTGAGTGATGGCCCATCCAAATCAAAAGATGGTTCCATCAGCACTGCAGGCAATTTCAGCTGTTTTCTACAGATATTTCCTGGGGTTTGGTTAAAGTCCAAGCTGAAATGAGCCCCTTCTGTTGCTTCCTGAGGGGAAGAAGCAACTGGAATCATAGTTGGGCCCTACATCAAGACTTGTTAGTACTCCATGCTTTGAAAAGGCAACCACTTTGGATCCAATCCTGTATTGTGCTAACATAGCATAATACTCTGTAAGCAATATTCTTCAGAGCTTTTCTTCTTTTCTCAGTGCTCACATGCATCTCCACAGCCATTTTATGCCTGGGAAAGGCCATGGGGTGCCTGGACAGTATCCAGCTGCAGTTCTATATCTAAGAGAAAAGAGGAGACATCTCTAGAACAACAGTACCTGGGGCTGCAGATCTGCTCAGAACTGATGCGTCCATTCCACCCCCACCTCCCCAAGTGACTTCTGCTCTCCAAGCCAAAGCATCTCTTTTCTCCCAGCCACAGAATGACAACCAGGCACTGCTTGGGTTCACCTGTCCTCCTTAGGTCATTAAATGGTGGTGAGGCCATGTGCTGACAATAAAAAATTGCCTTGCATGAGGGTGAGAGTGGGAAGAGATGTGTTGCAGAAGAAGGTACTGCATACCTCAATTTACAATGTCACAAAAGTTATGTACACAGGTACACCCTCTGGTTATAGACACCTATGTCATTAACAGGGTTCCGGGTTCTCTTTCCAGCAACAGCATCTTTCAAGGTTTGGTTTCTGTGCTAATACTGAAGGAGGGAGTGCTAAGCAACTGACAAATCCCATTTCTATTCAGAGAACAGATTTTACTAAGGACTTCCCCATCAATGCATTTCAAGGATATTGTCAAGCTGGAACATGTTCAGAGAAGGGCAGCCAAAATGGTAAAATTTCTGGAAACCATGACTTATGAGGAGTAGCTTAGGAAAGTGAGTATGTTTAACCTGGGGAAGAAAAGGTTAACAGATGACATGATAGTCATGCATGTATATTTTAAAGGATGCCATATGAAAGAAGGAGCAAGCTTGTTTTCTGCTGCTCCAGAGACTAGGACAAGCTACAGGAAAAGAGATTCCACCTAAACATAAGGAAGAACTTCCTGATGGTAAAAATTGTTCTACAGTGGAATGTGCCACCTCAGAGTGTAGTGAAGTCCTTCTTTGGAGGTTTTTAAAGAGAGGCTGGAAGGGCATCTGTTGGGAGTGCTTTGATTGAATATATATTGCATGGCAGAATGAGGTTAGACTGCATGGCCCTTGTAGTCTCTTCCAATTCTATTGAATCAGTGTATTTTTGTGTGAGGGATTTGTGCGACAAATTACTGTTGTTTCATAGCATCCATTATTCTGAATTGGTCATGAAGCAAACATTTATGCATTGTTTCATGGGGTAGCACTGGACAGCTTCAAGTTAAGTTGATAATTTCAAAATGTTTTCTTTTCCCTTCAAGTATTTTCAATCAATCTTCAAAAAAAGTTGTGCAAAAACTTTTATTCATGTTGATATTCTTATCCTTACTGTTGTTTTATGGTCATATTCTTTGCATGAAGCATGTGATCACAGAGTAGAATTTAGCCAGTGAATCCACCTTCTCTTCCCTTATCTAAGAAAAAGAAAGCATTTATACAGTTCCTTTAGTCATTCAGTTTTTGAGGGCCGGGTGCATTATTAATCTCCATTTTGTACTCATTGATTGAAAAATCTGTTTTTAAATAAACTCCCCAGCTTCCCCATCCAACATGGGAGCTGTAGTCCAAAAATATATTTTTCAAGCTACACAGATAATAAAAACAAAAATTAAAAATCCAAAATAGTGAAATATCTCAGTGTCATTTTGACAGTAAAAGCAAGATCCTGCTCTATATCTCCACATAACAGAATCCCAGTGTTAAATACATATAGGTTTCTATTGTCATTTCCTGTTAAAATGTAGAGTGTTTAAACATGAAAAATGAACATAAACTTCAACTTAACTCATGGTCTCAACTGAACAATTTCCCTTGAACATAAATTTAAAATGTGGGACTCTAATGTTTTTCTAAACCATTCATCAGCTGGCCCCCTGCTAGTCCCGGTGACCCAGTTCAGCACTTCAGTTATTGTGAAAGTTGATGATGAAGGGTATAGAGAGATGGTACATTGGATACTAGGCAAGAAAATGTCAATAGAGCACCTCACATTTAATAGAACAAAATGTCAATAGAGCACCTCACATTTCAGGAGAAATGAAAATAGCAGAGGCTGCCAGTTGATTGTTAGAGCTAGAGATCTCTGTAATTCCCTCTGCAGGTGTTGGAACTGCCATGGTATCAGTTCTAAAAGCAAAGGCACTCACTACTTCGAAACAAAACCTCCAACGTGGTTGATAATAATTAGCACATTGAATTGAGGGCTATCTAATTCAATCCCTTGTTGCAAGGGTGAGGAATGTGAGGCTTTCCAGATGTTGTTGGACTCTGACTCACATCATCCATCACCCCCAGTTGTGATAACTAGCACTGATGGGAGTTGCAGTCCAATATATTCTTCATGTTTCCTTTCCCTGTTCTTTTCCAAGATGTAGTGATAGCCATTAACTTGGCCAGCTTCAAGATAGGATCAGATATGGTTATCAGTGGTTATGAGCTGTGATATGTACTTTCCCCAAGAACTGAGCTAATATTCCTTTAAAGCCAGTTTCTGGGAAAGGAAAGTGTTGGAAGGGAGCTATTATTGCTCTCATGGCTTGTTTGGAGGTTTCTCATAGGCCATTAGGGAATCAGAGTGCTGAATCAGATAGACGAAATGTAACAATACATTGTAGTGCACCAGGGTGTAAGGAACCTGTGATTCAAATAGAACCCTCATCTGCTACAGCAAGCAGGAGAGCAATTATGCTAGAAAGTACACAAAAGAGTGCTCTCCTTTTACTTTTTTAAAAAGTAAAAAGAGTACACAAACATATGTCAACAGATATGGAAAACAAAATGAATTGAAATGATCCATTTATATCCCCATCCACAAGAAAGGAGACACAAAAGACTACAGCAACTATAGGACCATAGCACTAATATCCCACACGAGCAAAATCATGCTCAAAATTCTGAAACATAGACTCCAACCATACATGGAGAGAGAAATCCCAGAGGTCCAAGTGGGGTTCAGGAAACAAAGAGGAATCAAGGATCACAATTCAAACATATGATGGCTAATGGAGTGTACCAAGGAATTTCAAAAGAAAATCAGCATGTGTAGCAGAATTTCCAGGAATCAGACCAAGAAGACCCAGAAGTCGAATAAAAAGTTAGCAGTTTATTTAAGCTGCAGCAGGTCTCCCGAGGAATATAATTTCCAAATTCTGGAGCCCTGGGGTACAGGTGAACTACCTTTTATTAATATTTTGAACAAAGAAACTACAAGTCATATTATGATTGGTTACATTAAAAATAACATTTCTTGACCCTCGTGGTACTTATTATTGACAGTTCTTATATTTGTATGTTTTCAATCATTGTCTCCATATGTCTCTGCACAACATCGTTGTTTTTGGTAACAGTTAGTACCAGGACACTAAGAGGCCCTGAATTCAAGGCTTGCATTCTGTGAAGCCACTTTGACTTGGTTTGCTATCTGTCATTCAGGCAACATTTGCTCTTATACATTTCAGCTACTTTCCTACTATTAGGCATTCTAAATATTTTTTATATTTAGGCCTCT
>CM034708.1:130359111-130373388 GCA_020142125.1 Phrynosoma platyrhinos | reverse complement strand
GACATGGGAGTGCCAGCACATCTGATAGTCCTGATGAGGAATTTGTACCTAGAACAATAGACTAATAATAATAATAATAATAATAATAATAATAATAATAATAATAATAATAATAAATTTTATTTATATACCGCCCTGTGGCAAGCCAATCCGGGCGGTGTACAACAGTAAAATAAGTACAGCTTAAAACAGGAACAGAACATGGAAAAACCAAATGGTTCCCAGTTGGCAAAGGGGTCAGGTAAGGCTGCATCCTTTCACCTTATCTTTTCAACTTGTATGCAGAACATATTATAAGAAAAGCAGGCTTGGACACAGAAGCAGGAGGAGTGAAAACAGGAGAGAGGAACATCAACAATCTAAGATATGCAGATGACACCATACTACTAGCAGAAAACATTGAAGACCTAAAGCAACTACTGAGGAAGGTCAAAGATGAAAGTGCAAAGGCAGGCTTCCTGTTGAACATAAACAAAACAAAAATAATGACCATGGAGGATCTTCACAAATTCAACCTAGACACTGAGGATATAGAAATAGCTTGGATCAAACATTGATCGGTCAGGAAATCAGAAGAAGAAGAATGGGGAGGGCAGCTATGAAAGAACAAGAAAAGCTCCTAAAGAGCAAAGATATACAACTAAGCAAGCTAGAATCATACAAGCAACTGTATTCCTTATTACCATATATGGATGTGAGAGCTGGAAAGGTAAGAAAATGGATGAAAAGAGAATACATTCATTTGAGATGTAGCGCTGCAGAAGAGTGCTGAGGATATTGTGGACAGCAAAAAGAACAAATAAATGGGTCCTAGAACAGATCAAGCCTGAAATCTCTCTGGAGGTAAAGATGACTAAATTGAAGCTGTCATACTTTGGCCACATAATGAGAAGGCATGACTCATTAGAAAAAACAATAATGCTAGGAAAGGTGGAGGGCAGTAGAAAGAGAGGGAGGCCATGTGCTAGATGGATGGATTCAATTAAGAAGGTCATGAGCATTAATCTGCAAGAATAGTGGAGGATAGGGAGTCTTGGAGGTGCCTTATCCACAGGATGGCCATGAGTTGAGATTGACTTGAGGGCTGTTAACAACAACAAACACAAAAGAGAGGTTACCAATATAAAATATTGGTAAAAAATATAAGGAGAAGCTGAAAGTGCCTTGTTTATTGTTATACAAGTAACTACAGCCATGGTTCCCAGGTTGAAAGTTCAATAAGAGCAGTTATTTGGGTGAAAAGGGCTCTGAATGGTGATGTTCTTTTGTCCACACTATAGAAGGGGAAGCCCTTAATGAAATCTAAATGTGTTACCCTCTGTTTTCCACCAAATGTAGCCAAATCACTCCTCCCTTGTGGCCAATAGCTAAGAATCTATCATCAAAGTTTAAGTGGGTTGGACCATCTCTGGCTGGATTAGGTAGAAGTTGACTTCCTATTCCATAATTTCTTTTCCCTGTAAAAGATGTAAGTTTATTATTTTCCTGTATCTTCATGAAGCTTGCTTGCCTCTGTTCACAGCTTGAGTATTTAGTTACTTGTCATCTTTCTTTCTTTCTTTCTTTCTTTCTTTCTTTCTTTCTTTCTTTCTTTCTTTACAAGAGATGAAATTTATTTTTAACAGCCTTTTCAGAATTACAGAAATTATAGCTGATAGGGTACTGAGACATAAACATAATAGACATATTAGAGGCAGTCACATGTGAGATATGGGGCAAAATAGGTAGGGGATGGTGGTTTTTCGTATTGTTGTTGTTCAACGCTGAAGAGTAGAGTGAATGTTATTGCAAATAATGCCAATCTAAATGTGCCATTTAGCAAATTCAAACAAAAAAATCCATCAGTGAAACCTTTTTCACTGATGGATTTTTTTGTTTGAATTTGCTAAATGGCCAACACATTTCCATGTTTTCTGTATTGTGAGATACTGCATTGTAGCTGCAACAGGGGAACCAAAAAGAATTGCCTATGGGCTGGGAACTTCAACCAAGGTAAAACATGGGAGACTACTTGAGGAATCCATTGTTCTCTGCCACAAAGAGGCCTGTGGCCTCACTGGAATGGAGACATATTGGATTGCAAAAGAGGGGTCCCTGTTGAGATGCAAATGGACTTTAAATTTCCTGGACTTTGGAAATCTCCCTATAGCCACAGGGCCAGAAGGAGCAGGAGCCTGCCTGCAAAAGATATCCTCCCCACCATATACTACCATCTTAACTAAAGACTGAAACAACATGTAGGCATCTGACTAACATCTCCAATGGTTTTTCTCCTGTTTGGTTGGTAACATCTTGCCTGATGAAGAAGCCCATGGAGCTTCCAAAGATTGCAACTAGTATATTGTGCATTTTGGTTGACCAATAAAGGTATCACTGATGGATTTTTGTTTGAATTGCAAATAATAGTTCTATTTTATACAGAAAGAAATAAGTGCCTTTGAGAAAACAAAACAAAACAAAACAAAACAACCAGTCTGTTGACTTGTTCAGATCAAAATCCACTATGGCTCAGGAAGATGAGTGCTGCTGCCTGCTGCTTATTCAACATTAGAATACTAACTGTTTTTTAACTGGAGAAGATTTTTAGTTATCAGCATAAAATTTAGATGGAATCATGAATACTGACAAACAGCCTCCCAATATGTTGTTCTGTCTTCCCCTTAGGAGCAGCTGAATATTAGTGACTTGGTTGCCCTCTCCCTTTAATATTCTTTTCACTGGCAATGATATTTCTCTTGGGAGCTGAAGTTGTGTTAAATTCCAATCTTTCTCAGTCAGAATTGACTGACTCTTTTTATTCTCTCCACTGTTTTACCCACAGAGCTGCCTGAATGCCTGCCTCAGGTGGAATTATTTAATCCAGTTTATACACTCTGCCTCTTTCTACAGAAGAAAAAACTTGCTATACTGATAATGTTTGGGTAACCATTGAAAGTGACTACTGTAATGTGCTTCAGGTGGACTGTCCTTGAAGAAAGACAGATGTTCTCAAAAGAACAGAATGCTACTTCATGCCTATAGCTGGAGAGAAGGGTTATATTTAAATAGGGCCCAGAGGCTATTTAGGAGAGAGTGCAGGTGCTTCAAATGAGATGAACATACCCCTCTTTATATATTATCATCACCGTTGTCATCATCATCTTCAATCTTCATCCCTCTGAACAGATTTGGCAGATTAGGGGATGCAGTGGAAGAAGTACTGTATATCTTTTAGTTAGAGCCCTCATTGTTCTTACTGACAAGGTGGTAAATTGTGGGTTATCCAACAGTACTCTTAGATGGATTTGTAAGTGACTGATGGGCTGAACCCAAAGAATGCTCATCAATCCTTTTTTTAAAAATCCTTAAAAATGACAAGTGAGGTGCTGCCGGGCCTTGTCTTGGGCCCTGTGTTGTTCAATGGCTTTATAAATAATGAAGGATGAAAATGGATGCTAATTGAATGAAGGATTAAAATGGATGCTAATTAAAGTTGCAGTTGATGCCAATTTGGGAGGGGTTGCTAATTACTTAAAGCATGATGCAAAGAGATCTTGTAGTACCTTTGAGACTAACTGAAAAAAAGGAGTTGGCAGCATGAGCTTTTGTTGACTACAGTCTACTTCCTATTGCAATACATGTAAAATTCTACATTTCGGTAGGAAAAATCAAATGCAGAAATACAGGATGGGCGGCACTTGGCTTGATACAACAAAATCCACAAAATGGCAATACCTTCATATAAAGTACAAAATACATCATGCAAGCTTTCAAAGCTGCACAGGCTTCTTCATCAGGCAAAGTTGATAAAAATAATACAGAAGAAGGAAAGTATGATTAGTTAGAGTCACAGGCCTATCTTTTGTCTCAGGTGTTACTTCTGTTGTCAGTTTTGAAGGTCTGGAAGGATCTCAATGCAGGCAGAAGCCATCTACCCCACTTCTGGACCATGTGGATTCGAGGGACAAAAGACAGTAAAGTCAGCTAATACAATTTCAATTTCATTAGCAGCAGAAAAGTAACTTCTGTTGAAATATAGGTTATATAGGTTATCTCTGTTTTGTGCAAGGAGAGGCTATGTTATGAGTTAAGAGAAAAACATATCTATGATTAATAGGATTAAGAATATGTGTGAAGGACAAGATTTGCCAAGATATAGTTATTTAGTATATAGATCTGTGGCAGGTATAGTTGTAGGCCTAGTATAACCTATAATTAAGTATTTATATTAGAAAGCCATCACTTTAAAGTTGTGGCTATGGGCTATAATGCTCTACATGGCTAAAGTCCAAGCCATACGAAGCACTGCATTCTCCCATTTAAGCATGCCTTGCTCTGAACCACTTTGGGAGAGGCCCTTCTCTCCATCTCACCACCCTCCTTGGCATATCAGGTGGGAACCTGAGGGATTTCTCCATGGCTATTCCTAGGCTCTGGAACTCTTTCTCTAGGGAGGCTAAGATGCCCCACACTGTGTGCTTCCATCAGCTGGCAAATCTGTCAGTCAACCAGTCACTTTATTTATACTCTGCTTTCCCCCTCAAGTCTGGGATTTAAGGTGGATTGAGACAGACTCAGAGCAGCAAAGATTTATTTATTCCGACAGCCTTTGAGGAACTGACTCTTTTAAAGACAGTGCTGTTATCTTTTGGGGGGGGCGGGGAACCCATGACATTTTAACTTGTTTTCAAAATGTATTGATTATAGGTGATTTAATTGCATTTTAATGACAATGTTTTGCATACTTTTATCTATATTATTTGTTTTTATTTTGTAAGCCAACTTGAGTGCCAGTTCTGGGGGGAGGAGAGATAAATAAAATAAAAGCATACTTGAGGGTGGTGGTGAGACAAGATACAATTACATAGCATCCTGAGATTGTAAATAAGAAAACAGTTTCTGTTTCCTTTGATAAATCACACCTATTCATTGTACATTATCCTATGGATTATATGAAAAGAGTGTAATAGATAGTGGTGATAGAAGACCTTGGATATTGAAAATTCACTCTGTGTAAAGATGCTGTGTAAATCTTGCCAAGAAAGCTCTGTGGTCCATTTGTTGTAGGGTTGCAATAAGTCAAAAAACAGCAACAACAAAGATGCTGGTGGCAGCATAAGACCAAGCAGGAAAGAGTGCAAAGGTGTTTGCCCAAAGTGGTGCACTGAACCCAACAGCCACTCCAGAAAGGAAGGGGACGGTGTGAAGGGAATAGGAGAAAAGTAAAGCCACACTGTGCACTGAATATTTCTCTACTATATGCCTAAGTATCCTAAAGGCACCAGATCCATCTGATCTTGGAAACTAATCAGGGTCAGCCCTGGTTAGTACTTGGATGGGAGACTGCCAATGAACACCAGGTGCTGTAGGCTATACTGTATTTCAGAGGAAGGAACTGGCAAAACCACCTCTGGGTATTTCTTGAAAATCCTATGAAATTCAGGAGGTCACCACAGATTGATAGACAAGATGAACGTACACCCACCCACCCACACACAGCAATTGGGCAATGATGGATCATGTTGGTAGCTCCCCAAAGCTTGCCATTCTCAAGTTTAGAGAACCTGTCCAGTGGCTGATCAGGTTTTGTATTAACCATGGCCAGAGAGAAGCCGGCAAAGCTCTCCTCCTTGTGATGGTGGTGGTGGTGAGATTGGGGAGAGATAATGGGATGATTTGCCAACCCTCATGATGATGCACCTGAGGCATGAGGGCAGCAGAGGATTATTTGGGGCTGTCCCTGTTCGACTGGGAAAGTTTAAGGGTGTGCTCTATCACATCATAGAGCCCTGCAGTTGGGACAGGGCAGAGCATCTCCTTGCTTTTTGGAAAAGGAAGGAGGGAAAAGCCTTTCGTTATGATGTAGCACTGAATTTCCATGGTCTCTCTCCCTCTCCAGGTAGCTATTAGGGGAGATTGTGGAGCACAGAAGTGGCCAGGATTCCCTACATTAGACCTGTAGGCCCTTAGTGGCTCCAGAGAGTAACAGAACAGAGTAACTGGGGTTATACAGTATGTTTGTATTGTTCCTGTTGTGTCCTTCAGGTTATTTCCAACTTATGGAAACCTGTCATGGGGTTTTCTTGGCAAGATTTGATTAGAGTTGGTTTGCCATTGTCTTCCACTGAGGCTGTGAGAGTGGGATTTGTGCAAGGTCACTCAGTGGGTTTCATGGACAACCTGGAAATCGAACCCTGGTCTCCAGAGTTGTACTCTGACGCTCAACCCACTACACCACATTGGCTCTCACAAGTTATAAGCAAGAGTTTTTAAAAGTCTTGCTTACTGTAGTCATTTTCTAAATATACAGTATATTGTATAATATGTTAGCAGTGGTTTATTTTGGAACTCTTGCTCATACATAATTCCATAATTCCAGTCCATTGTACCAACCAGTCTCGATAATAATACAGCCTTTGACTTAAATCTAAATGCAATCTAATAATTCCATTTCTTCTAACTTTAACCTGCTTAAAGAATGTCATGGAGAAATAATGATAGTTATTGTGATGTCTTTCTGGTTGTCATAGCTTTCTAGACGTCATGGAAACCAACAAACATGGGTTTGAAAGGACTTGCCTCTGGAACTGATGCTGATGTTGCTATTAAGAAAATGCTTAGCTGCCAACGTTTCACTGAGTTGGCAAACAGAGATACCATCTGCTCTGAGAATATCCTGTTATCTGTAAAAAGAAGTAAATCTGTTGCTTTTAATGGTTGATGGACTTCAATGGCAACTTTGGCACTTGGTCAGTCTGGACTATCATATCACAGGAAGAAAGAGCCTTTCTGCTGTTAAAACAAGATTTCAAAATTGTATTCAAAAATGGCAAAGCCTATTATCCAGAAGAAATTCTGAAACAGATGTAGGATTCTATAAGCTCCTCTTGTTCATCCTCTTCCCTTTCATTTCTGAAGCTGGTTAGTATGAGGCTCATTCTCCTCTCACTTCCCTTTTGGTATCACAATCACAACAGCTGGTACTGCCACAGCTGAGAAGGGGATAAGTATGAACACCAAATTTGCCAGCTTGAGGATAAGAGAAGAAGCACAATAACACCCACAGCTCACTTCCAATTTTTCACACATCACAACATTACAGATCCATGAATGGTGGAGCCTGGATGAAAAAGTATGTTTTAGTCCAGTGATTCCCAAACTCTGGCTTTCCAAATATTTGGACTTCTCCTCCCAGAATTCAAAAACATTGGCCAAGATGGGTGAGGCTTCTGGGAGCTGAAGTCCAAAACATCTGGAGGACCAGAGTTTGGGGATCACAACTATCTTGGGTTTATCTGTTTCTGTATTGTACCTGCTGGCCCTTTCACACTATATAATTATACCACTCTGATTCCACTCTAACCAGGCTGACCAGATGTGATAACAGCAAAAGAGGGCAAGGCACCACAAAATGTAGAACCATCAAGCAAAATATAGGACATTCAAGGAAAATGTATGACATTCAAGAAAATGTAGGCCGTTATAACATAAAAGCTAAAAACACTCATATAAATATAAATTCATTTCATATGGTTTATTTACAACTATATTGCACATACATTCATCCCTCCATATTTGTGGCTTTGACTTTTGTAGATTTGATTATTCATTGATTTTATTACTATGTTCTCTCTAGGCATATCTAGGTTCTCCAGCACAACTCTATAGTCAACTTTAACCAAAAGCTGCACTGAAGGACCAGAGATTCCTAGGAGTTTATCACATGGGGAGTCCCATGCAGAAACCCTGCTTTAAGTAGAAAAAACCCACAAAAGCAGAAGCAATTTATTAACGAGATTCCCCAGTGTGAAAAGTGAAAGCGATGTTAAAATGGCGTTAATACGAATGGAAATGGCTTCTTTTTACTTTCAGAAAAACCCGAAAGTAAAAAGAAGCAGTCAATGAGGGGTTTCCGTTAGGATTAACCCCAGTTTAACCTCCTTTTAACAGCGACATTGTCTGAAAAAACATTCGCTTTTGCGTGTTTTTTTCTACTTTAAACCCCCGTTTCCGCGCAGGATTTCTCCCGTGTGATAAACTCCCTAGAGAGAACACACCACTAG
The DNA here is from genome assembly GCA_020142125.1 of Phrynosoma platyrhinos. Classification (NCBI taxonomy): domain Eukaryota; kingdom Metazoa; phylum Chordata; class Lepidosauria; order Squamata; family Phrynosomatidae; genus Phrynosoma; species Phrynosoma platyrhinos. Next base: position 130,365,346 of record CM034708.1, on the reverse strand, counting down.
GCATGTGTCGCTTCTCCATCACAATTTGATGGTCAATGTCTGGTAGATGCTGACTATAGAATTGCGCTGGAGGACCTAGAGATTCCTAGAGAGATGTTCTCTCAGGTAAAAACATAGTGTTTTCGTTACTTGCGATTTTTCCATATTCATGAGGGTCCTGTGCCCCTACCCCAGTGAATGTGAAGGGACAAGTGTCCTGTGTTTTATTATGTCCTCAACCATATTTTTCAGGTGAACATATTTGTTAAAAGGCCTTGTTGGCCTGCAGTATACTTACAGGACTCTGAGAAAGAGAAATGCTTAAAATTGTAATTTACTAGCAACCAACCCTCGACTGAATTTACATTTTAATTATTCCTTTCATTTGTCCATGGTTCTGAAATTAAAGGAAGAACCACATTCAGTGTTTACGTTATATCCTCAAGAAGCCCTTTGCCTAACACATTTGCTGTCCTTTTCTCCTCCAAGCGACAAACACATCCTGAGCACTGGGGGTGAGTCTTGTCTGCTGCTGTTACTAGGGGAAAAGGGCTTTAGAAGAATCCATCCTATCTTCCTATTTGCAGTGTGGACAGGCTGCCAAGTAGATGAACTTCTTGAAGGGGAACAGCAAAATGGCGCTACTTAATGGGCCTCTTAGTCATGATCAAAATGGAGGACATTTTGGAATTCCTCCTGGACTGAAGGTTGAAATGTAGGACATGTCCTAAAAGAGGAAGACATCTGGCTACCATGGACTCTAACTCCATTGCAACACCCTATAGAATCCTGGGATTGGTAGTTTAGGGAGTAGGATTTACAAATTCTCATTCAGAGAGCTCTTCTTGGGTCTTACCAGACTATAGACCCCAGGATTCCACAGGATGCAGCTATGGCAATTGCAAGTGGAATCATAGCACTAGAATTGTGAAATATGAAAGGGACTAAGCAAAGGCCCCTTGCTCGCTCATTTGGTCACCCATTTGCTTGTTGCATCTGATTGGTAACGTGGCTCTTGAGTCACATTCATCAGATTGCTGGGGGGCAGTGTGGTCAGTTAGAGCATCTCCCAGTGCCATATAGAATCATAGAATCATAGAATCATAGAATCATAGAGTTGGAAGAGACCACAAGGGCCATCCAGTCCAACCCCCTGCCATGCAGGAACTCCCAATCAAAGCATCCCCAACAGATGGCCATCCAGCCCATCTGCTTAGGCCCTTAGTCAACTGTTGGATAAAAGCTATATTGTGAATGCAATATGTGTTCGTTGTTGTTGATGTGTGCCTCCAAGTCATTTTTGACTTATGATGACCCTAAGGCGCACCACTGTTGATATAATGTAACACAGTTAAAGCTGTTATTAAATTGTCTATATGAGTAATATATATATATATATATATATATATATATATATATATAATACCACAAGAGGTTGGCCCAGGGTTGGTAAGCTGGCTCTACTAGTATAATTATAAAAGAACATAAAGGTTACTAAATGTTCTTCAGTTTCATTGACCTCATCCAGAGGACATCAAGCCTGAGTAATGTGAGGCACACCTGAAATTGCACCCTTTGGAGGATTAGTATGAGAGCTAGGTCAAGCCAAGAGCCACCAGTTCACCAGCTTTTTTTCTGTGCCAGACAGCTTTGGAAATTGCTTTTCTCCCTTGGTGCATAACATTTTGGCCTTCCCTTGACACTATTATGTTCTTTATCTTTAACTGTTATTTGCACTGTCCTGCAAGTATTAATTGAGCAATGTTCTTATATATGTCTGAAGCATTTTACCTTTCCCTTCTTCACATTGATAGACAAGCAACCTCCTTGCTGTACAAAGAGACTCTTGCTTGTTAGCCTTTGCAGTCCTGCTAGAAAACTGATGCTGGGAAGTTTTTGTAGGGTTCACCCTTGTTTAGGTTCCCCCCACCCCTCCCTCACATAGTTTGCTACTGGAAGCCAAAGCCGGCTTTGGCTTCCAGTAGCAAACTATGTGGGGGGGGGGGGGAACCTAAATAAGGGTAAACCCTACAAAAACTTCTCAGCATCAGTTTTCTAGCGGGACTGCAAATTGAAAGGGAGTGCTACTGGTGTCTGTGAATTATAGTTATAAAACAGACCTCACCTCAGCCCAAATCTTTGTATGTTTCCCAACTCACTGAACAAAGAGAGCATGTGGAGAATTTAACATCTCACTCATAGAGAGTTATTGTTGCTGGGAAAGAACACACTTAACTGCTGGCCATGACCTATTTGGCTAGTCTGTTTATTTTACATCCTGGCTCAGTTGAAAGGTGAAAAGATTGCACTACTTTTGTGCCATTCTGAAATTGCTCATTTCTATGCCATTGAGCCTCCTGAAACCTGCCTATCATTTTTTTTTGAAAAAAACAGACAGAATGAACAGATCAAAGCTTGTTCTCTTTTATTAACCCAAATGAAATCTAAGGCCAAGATCCAGCATCAGAAGCTACGATGCATAACTTTATGATGAGGGAGCTATACAATACATAACTATGCCAGGGAATTGGAATGATGCACAATGGGGGCACAGCACAAGATGTCCTGTTGCACAACAGGGGCTTCCACTGTGCAATGGGAAACTTGCTCATTGGGACATGTTACACAACAGGCATGCTCCACTTTGTGCAGTAGTCCTGATAGTGTAACTGTGGCCCTGTCTGCATGGGCCAAATAAAATGTCCTCCCTCTATTCCTGTGGTGACAAATCCAAAGAATGCACAGCCCAAACACTGGTTCTGGTGTGAACTGCCCAGATGATGTACAGTCAATTCAGCACCAGGCCCAGGGTATACCTCCCTTATAATGGAGTAAAATAACTTACTTTTTGCTCTGGATCTTCCCAGATGATCTCCAGATCCCTCTGTTGTGACACTGGGTGGCTGTTTAGAATGCATCCCGCTGTGCCAACTGGCATAGCTGCCCCTGACAAGAGTTGCTTGCTCTGAGCTCAGAACAAGGCACCAGTAGTGGAGGTGATGGGTGGCACAGCAGGATGCCCAGGTAATGGGGGAACATCAGGCTAGCTTTGGGACCAAAATACTCCAGGCTGCTTTTGGAGTATTCTGACCAATGCAGACATCATCTACCTCTCCCCTCCCATTCAACTTTATCTGATCATGAGCTGGTTTATGATGACATAACGTTCCAACAGGACGGCAGCCAACATGTATGCATTCTAGTTAGAAAACTCAAAGCCCTACAGACAATTTCCTGTTGGAACAGATACAATATGAATTTTTTGAGGAGAAGTCATTAAATCACCAGAAAGATAGCTGCTTTCAATGGTATCCCCCAGGGATGGCCCAGTGCAGGCAAGGTGTTGCAGCCTGTTTCAGACAACAGATTCAGAGGCATCATTGAAGAGCAGAAAATAGTTAATGATTTCATATTTTATTTTATTGTATTGTATTTTATTGTAATGCTAATTACCTTTGGGGTTTCAGCAGAAAGTCAGGTTCAGTGCCACCCAGGCCTAGCCATAAACATAACATAACAGCAAGAGTGAGGATGTTGTTGAATTCAGATTCCCATCAGCAATAGCCAATAATGAGAGATAATAGGAGCTGCACACCAACAACAGCTGGAAGGTCATGCATTTCCCAACCCATGCAGCTGGGGAATGCATACCAACATGCAGAAATTTTAGGCTGTATGCTCACCATTTTGGATGCAGCATGGAAGTCCAAGTTTTTGTACTGCTGCTCCCAGTGCAGCCAGATACTCTGCACTATGTTCAGAGAGGGAATCTCCTACATTAAATTGCACCCTTTCTCTCCATATTAAGTGCATTCAGTGCTGGTCTAAGATACTTTACTGCAAGAGGAGAAGTCAAGATGCCAACACCATACAATCTATATTTAAAAGACAACCAGAGTGCCAGCTGAACTCAGCACTAGGAATGGATGAACATGTTCTATCTCATTTGAGGGAACAGCAGAAAAGTGTGAGATCATCATGTATGGATGTAAGAGCTGGACAGTGAGGGAAGCAGGCAGAAAGAAAATCAATTCATCTGAGCTGTGGTGCTAGAGAAGTGCTGAGGATACCATGGACAGGCAAAAAGACAAACAAATGGGTCCTTGAACAGATCCAACAAGGACTCTCCTTGGTAACCAGGATGATTAAATTGAGGCTGTCATACTTTGGCCACATAATGAGAATGCATGGATCACTAGGAAAAAAATCATGCTAGGAAAGATAGAGGGTAGAAGGAGGAGGGGGAGACCGCATGCCAGATGGAGGGACTAAATGGTTAGTTATTACATTTATTATTATATTTTAACTGCCAGGGAATTGGTGGGTGGTGGGTGGGTGGGTTACGGACATAGGTTTGCAGTATCTAAGCAGAATAGTGGAGGAGAGTCTTGGAGATGTCTCATCCACAGGATTGGCATGAGTCAGAACCGACTCAAGGGCAGCTAACAACAAAACCATGTAGTGCACATAGTCCAACACTTCATTCTCACAACACCTTATGGTACAGTGCCTACCGTAGTACCAAGACTGGTCAAGTTATTTTAATACCTGAGGTAGATAATTCCAAAACTATCTTTCCCACTTTATACAAGAAAGCTTACAGCTTTCCCTGGCAGTAAAAATACAATAATAAATGTAACAACTAACAATTTGCTGTTGTTTCATGACACCCAGGGTCAGCTGCCTGAGGTGGTCTCCTAACGTTTTCACTCTTTCTCATGGCAAGGCCAGTCCTACCACTTACTAATTCTCAGCAATACCTGCCTTGCAGCTGAACTAACGGAGGTTTTAATTTCACCCAGCAGAGGCGATCTGAGGCCAAGCACTTTCCAAATGAAAAGTTGTGCATGAATGCTGAATAGTAGCAAGCACCACCATGTACGAAGGGAGTGAAGGAGGGTCACAGCCAGGGCCCTGCCCTGAAGGTATGCTATTACAGGTTATTGACAAGCCTGTGGTCCAGACAGTCTGATTTATGAGCAAAACAGCAAGGTGTGCAATCTCCTGAACTTGCTAACAGTGTTTTCTGGAGAGTGGCAGAGCTTACAGAAAAGATAGCTGCAGGATTCTGTCCCACACAGTTGTTCTCTTCTGTGCCAGATGGAAATAATGGAGAAAAGACCAAAAATAGTGCTTTCCACTGTGGGCCTCAACAGCAGCTTTGTTCATTATCTTGCTGAGACTGACTTTAAGTACAGTTGACTGCTCTAAGGAAAAAAAAGAGGGGGGGAAGTTACTTTTCCCTGGAACAGATTGCCCAGAGGATGAATAGGCTGTTTACATAATGATTTGAGCACTGGGGGTGGGGGGATTAAAGACAGAAATAAACAAAAGACACACATGCTGAAATAAGAATACCATTGTTTTTTGTGGGTTTTTTGGGCTGTGTGGCCATGTTCCAGAAGAGTTTCTTTCTGATGTTTTGCCAGCATCTGTGGCTGGCAAAATGTCAGAAAGAAACTCTTTTAGAACATGGCCACACAGCCCAAAAAACCCACAAAAAACTATGGATGCCAGCCATGAAAGCCTTCGACTTCGCATAAGAATACCATTGTTTGGAATTCACAGCCTACACATACAGTCCATGACATGCAGCCATGCAAGCTAGACTCCATTTCAGAGGAATGACTAATGCCTCAATGCTGATGCAACCTCCAGGGCAGCAGGGGGTGCTCTGAATATAGTGGAGAAACTGGTAAGAGTGGCAATGTACCATGATCACTAGAAATCACACATCAAAGGTTAATGTATTATTGTTTCTTGATATTACTTCTTTGAGATCCAATGTGGAATTATGGCTTGAGTGCTAGACTAGAACTTCAGGAGACCATGGTTGGAATCCTCACTCACCTATGGAAACCCACTGGATGACCTTGGGCATGTCACACTCTCTCAGTCTCAAAGGAAGGCAATGGCAAATCTCCTCTGAAGAAGTCTTGCCAAGAAAACTCATGATAGGGTTGCCATAGGGTCATCATAAGCTGGAAACAACTTGAAGACACACAATGACAGCATTGTTTCCTTGGTAGGTGTTGATGGGCATCAGGGGTATTCAACCATATCATGTCCAGGGGGTGATTTTTAAAATCTTCCCCCAACCCTGAGACCCTGATACATTGGTAACTGTTGATGTTAAATATTATTGGGGATTTGTTGTTGTTGTTATTGCTGTGTTGCCTTCAAGTCAATTCCAACATATGGCAATCCTATCCAAGGACGTTATCACACGGGGCAAATCTGCTGGTTAATCCACACA
>CM034708.1:130344766-130359011 GCA_020142125.1 Phrynosoma platyrhinos | reverse complement strand
ATTTTATAAATAACTATGATTGAAAATATCCAAAACCCCTGTATCATGTATTTGGCAAACTAATTAAGGTACGCCCAAGCATAAATTTCATTTATTGGTATTTTGATAGAGGCAGAATTACTAAAATGAGTGGGTTTTGTATGTAAATAACAACATGATAAACAGAATCATAGAGAAGAAAAAGACTTAGAGAGAGAGAAGCCATACTATATGAAATGTGTTCGAGGAAGGAATATTTGTTCTTCATGTCTGTGACTGTTGTTATGTGTGTATATATGTTATGTGTTTATGTTTTGTTCACTGTTTGTTCTTTGTTTGTTCTTTGTTTTTTAATGGAAAATTAATAAAGATTAATTTTAAAAAAGTAAAAACAGCAACTGAGCAGCAGCAAATTGTGCCTTCCTTGCTGAAGTTGGGGAGAGGAGAAGGAATACTATTGGCCTGAAACCAATGTGCTACTTGGGCAGAAGAGGTTAAGATGATCCCACAAGAAGTTTGGAAAATGTTCAAAACATGGTATTGATCCCTCATTTGCCATGGATCCTCCACTCTGTCCATTTAGCATCTTTCTAGTACAATCAGACCTTCGCATCCACAGGGGATCCATTCTGGACCCCCACCCCCATCCTGTGGGTACAAAAAAATGTGGAATCTCAAGTCCAATTGTCCCTAATGGTGGCGAGACATGCATGTGGCCACTACTGCAGCTGCATGTATGCACCACCATTGGGGACAATAGGGCTTGCCATCTGTGGATGCTCAAATGTATGGATAGCAAGCCTGCAGATGGGGAGGCCCCACTGTATAATTAAACTTATCCTGGAAGGCTTGTTCTTTTTCTTATAAGGCAACAGCTAGAACCTTGGAACATGCTTGATTTGACTTTTACAGTTGTTTCCCATTCAGTAGATAACTGTTAGTAAATCAGGTTTATTGAAGACTGATTTATCTGATTTTAACATTATAACAATAATATGACAAAAAGTGAAGAAAATCAATTGTATGAGAAATCAGTATTGAAAGGTAGAAAAGAAAGTAAAATATTTGGCTTATGGATTACAAAAAGGAACATAGATATGGAAAGACATTTTTAAAAAATCATGATTAAATGGTCCAAACTTCAGTTGTTACTTTTAGGTAGGATTGCAGTAATAAAGATGAACGTCCTGCCAAAGATGGAAGGGGATGGCTTATTTTTGGAGATGTCACCACCATTTCCATGTGGACAGGAGCTCCATGTAAAGCCTGCCTAGTGTACCCTGTGGTCAGAATGGGCTGCTGTCAGCAGAAGCGATGCCATGCTGGCAGGCTCTCGCAGGAAGCTGCTTGGTAGGCAAGGTGCAGTGGCATTGGCAGCAGTGGTGGCACCAAGAGGGATGGGTCAGTGGGGATGCTGCAGTGTCAGCCTGGCTGGCCCATGTACACAACAATGTGACATCAAACTGGTTTCAGCCTGGTGTATGTGGTCACCATCATGATCTGTCCAGGACAAGTATGGGACATAATGCTCCAGACTGGCCCTAAATTAAGCAGCCAGTGTAGATGCACCCAGAGTGAACCTGTCACCTTTCTTTCAAGCATATGCTTTATTTTCTCCAGCAACCAGATCCTGAGATTACCCTAACTGTGACAGAAAATCTTCCAGTTTTTACTTTAGCACTGCTATTTCTTAAATGCTGTGATAATTTTGTATATGGGAAGTAGCAGTGTATGCCAGAGTCTTCTCAAACAGTCATTAATTTGAAATCTCCTGAAACAAAAGAGCAAGACCCAGCTTTAAAAAACTTAACTGAATAGTCCCAGGACTGCAGGGACAGCCCTAATTAATCTTCTGACATCTGACTTTTTAAGATGCTTTTAAAATATTCCAGTTTGTTTCTCCTCTTCTCATTTCCCCATTTTTCTTCAGTTTATGTGAACTACTACCAACATTGATTTAAAAATGTGAAAGCAGTTTGTACTCAATAAACTCAGTGAGGTTAGGGGAGAGGAATCTTACCCTTCCCAGTAGATTCAGAAAAAAAACAAAGTGTTGTATCCTTTCTTAGCTTGTGTATTCTTCTTCCTCATTAATAACATCTGACATCTTGACCACACTGTGATGTTGCTTGGCCACACATGTTCTAGTTTTCATCTGTGAAATGTTGGTGGATGTGGATCAATCTCATCTTTTAAGAAGCAATATTGGCAACTGACCCCCAACTGCTCCTCCTACTTTCTGCCCAAAATTGAAAGGAAACATTCGCTGTCCACACAGAGCTTTTCTATGAAACTTATCACACTCTTAAATAAAGCAACTTATCTGAACTGGGTTAAAATTTAAAGTGGGCAGCATCCTGATCTTATCAGAAGGATTTAGCTATCGAATTTGCCACCTGGGTCCACCCCAGGTCCACCCCCATTCCTGGGGTGCTCGGTGCGCCTCTTTTCGAAGGTGGGAGTTTTCTGGCGTAAGAAAATGGCCACCAGAGTGGCCCTGGGAGTGGGATGGGCCCGAGATGGACCCAGGCAGTGATTTTGGTGGCTAAATCCTTTTGATAAGATCAGGATGCTGCCTGCTTTAAATTTTAACCTTGATCAGATAAGTCACTTTATTTAAAAGTGTGATAAGCTTCTATGTCTGCACCTTAAAGAATACGTTTTCTCAAAGGAACAAAAAGAATGACCATGTAATGGCTGACAGGTTGGCAGACAGGTGGGAGCTTATCGCATTACCTTTTAAAGCAGAAAAAGCCTCCTGTGATGCAGCCAGGATGCTGGATGGGGGTGGGAATTATCACACAGTAAGTTGTCGCTGAATTGCTGAGTGACTGCAGCCTGGGTCCCAGCCATGCTCAGCTGGCTCTTTTTAGAAAACAGAAATTTTCCATTTTCTAAAAAGGGCCAGCTGAGTCCAACTTGGACCCAGGCTGCAGTTGCCCAGCGATTTCATGGTGATTTACTGTGCGATAATTCCCACCCCCATCCAGCATCCTGGCTGCATCCTAGGAGGCTTTTTCTGCTTAAAAAGTTAATGTGATAAGCTCCTTGGTCTCTAAGCCAGGGGTAGGCAACCTTTTTGAGCTGGGGGTCGGGTTGCTGTCCCTCAGACAATTGGGGGGCCGAAGCATCAAAAATAAAAAAATAAAAATAAAAATAAAAATAAATAAAATAAATAAATATATATGCATGCACACTCTCTTAGCCCCAGAAAAGCCATGGCAAAACCCCTGTGGAGATTTTGCCAAGAAAACTCCAAGAACAAGTAATAGCAACAATAATCAATATCATCATGGCGGGGGGGGGGGCGGAGGCGGCAGCAGGATCGGCCTGGGGCCGGTCCAAAGGCCTCGGGGGGGGCGCATCCAGCCCCCGGGTCTTAGGTTGCCTACCCCTGCTCTAAGCCAACACTGAACCTGGCTGGAATTGCCCTTTCGTTGTGAGGCTCTGCCACACACAATGCAACTCTTAATACCACATTGCAGCCACTGAAGAGCCTTGTCTGGAGAAAAGGCAGCCACAAGACCTGGATCTCCTGGTGTTGGGTTTTTTGCATCCTATTCTACTGCTCAGAATACAGCTGCATCAGCTCCTGCCAGTTGCTTTTTATGGCCTTTATGGGCTCCACAATGGCCTAGTGCCTTCAATTTGTTTCTGGCTTATGGTGACCCTAAGGTTATCTTATCACAGGGTTTTCTGAGGCTAAGAGAGGGTGATTTGCCCAAGATCACCCAGTGGGTTTCCAATACTTAATATAGTAAGATGGTCTTTAACAAATCGAAAGGATTCAGTTATTTTAGTCCTTGTTTTACCTTTGATAATTTAAACAATAGTAAATCCTTTCCATGTCTCTGCTTGCTAAATCAATACACTTGTGTTCAAAGATAATAATACTTACTATTCTATGAGAAAACAGCAGAAGAGCTCCTACCAGACTAGAATCTTCTCATGCTCTACTCTTTCTACCCCAAGCCTCCAGGATCCAGGATTTATATATTAGAAATACCGAAATAAGAAGACCTCTTCTGGATCCAACTATGATCCCAACCAGTGTAGCATTGCGTTTCCCAGAGTGATTAATTCAATGCATACTGTAAACCTATAAATAAGATTTAAAAGCAATATCCCCTCCTGTTGTTGCTCTTAACTGTCTTTGATCTATTGGCCATTCCCATGTCTCATGTTAGCAGATTCCACCAACAAATGTAATACATTTTATTTTGCACGTGGATGGTACTGAGGTGCCACAAAGGCTATACTGTACTGAGAAAGCTGGATTCCTTTGGAAGGAGGACCTCAGAAACACAAATTGTTATACAGCTATACAAATGAGATTTTCTCCTTGGTAGAAAATCATTGCTTGATTGACATGAGCGTTGTGCCAGTGCATGTCACAGAGAAGTATTGCATTTTGAATACTTCTTTCTGCTAAAAAAAAAAAAAAAAAAATGCAAATCCCCCTCTTAGACAATCATTGGCTATCACAAATAGCCACCTAGCTGTGTTGCAAGAGCAATGTGTATAACTCATTGCTGACCCAAGTTTCTAAATGTCCATTATAACTTACCCAATTGAAGAACCTGAGCTCAAAACTGCTACATCCACCCCCCATCACAAGCATTCTTTGGGCTCCCCAGTTTTCTGAATGCTTCCATGCTATGCTAAGCCTTTTTTGTTATGCTATTTTACATTTAATTAACATGTCAAAATGATATTAATCCTAGTCCACATCCTACAATGCCATCAATCAATTCTATTCAATAAATTAATAGTGAATTGATATTTACAGACTATGACCTCACAGTGAAGGAAGCTAGGGAGAATTCTGAATAAACGTGTCAGTTTCTGTTTAGGAAGTCACAGTTAGCACCCAACTACTCAATTCCACAGACAGAAAAGCCATCTTTATTATTTTGTATCAAACTGGAGAGGTGATTTAGCACTCTGAGCATCTCAAAATTGCACCTGGCTGGCAACAGCTCCTCATCAGCCAATGCTCATCAGACATGGCATTAAACACAAGAAACTACCAGCACTGGCAAAGAGAAGAGTGATGTGTGTTCATAATATCAGCTGTAGTTAACATCCTTTCCTAAGGGTGGGTTTGTGTTAATATTTTCTTTGCATGAGTTCCATATTCTTTTCTTCAAGTGACAATACTTTGGGGGATGTGACATTTTGGCATGGTGTCAGCATTATAATGTGCCTCTTGAATCTCTGATTAAAGGTACAGTCTAACCAAAATGAAAAATTCTAAAATTTAAGGTTTTCCCAAGTGTTTGAATATCCTGTTGAACGTGATGGGACAGTCCGCAGGATAGTTAATTTTAGGTCTAAAAAGATTTCACTATGGTTGGATCAAGTGGCATAATTTAGTTGGCTATGCCCACTACTGAGCCAATTAAAGTTTCCAGCTCTAATTAAATACTTAAAATTGCTCACCAATTGTAGCCTAGTTTGAACAGCAATAGGGGCTGGTGATAGGGCAACATCTCCAGGTTGTTGTGTTGTTTCTCAGAGCTATAATGAATCAGGTTTAAATTCCAAATGGCTTTAAATTCTGGGGAATTCTAAAAGAATATGAGGAAGATGGTGTTACATTAGCTTCAAGGAATCTCACCAAGCCTACTGTGTTCTTTTCAGATTTGTATCTAAGGGCCAGCATGATGTAGTGGTTTGAGTGTTGGACTATGAATCTGGAGACCAGGATTCAAAATCCTGACTCAGCCATGAAAACCCACTGAGTGACTGTGGGCAAGTCACACACATTCAACTTCAGAAGATGGCAATGGCAACCCCCTCTGAAGAAACTTGCCAGGCAGACCCCATGAAAGGCCCACCACCTTAGGATTGCTATCGGCCAGAAACAACTTGAAGGCACACAACAACAATGGCTCCCTTTGGGTCTTTTCTTTCTGTTGTCTTTTCTCTTGTCACCAGGTGGCAGTTTTAAATTCTCTGGCTGCCTTCATGAAATCACTAAACTAAACCAATGACCTATAGACTGCCTATTAACCTCCTTTTTTCACTGCCTGGAGACTGAATGCTCTGCAGCCATGTTACTCAAACTGGTGGTTCATGGAACATTGCCAGTCTATGAGTGATTAGGTGACAGTCCACGGTGAGTTTCCAGGAAAGAAAGAAAACAATTGTAGTCAAGCAGCACAAATATGGTGCCAGTCCTGTCAATACTGGGGAAAGAACCCTGCCAGTCCCCTACATCAAATAGTTTGAGAAGCACTGCACCATAAGCTGGGAATGACTTGAAGGCACGCAACCACCAACCAACCACCTAAGGGCTATTTAAGCCATTTTTAATGTTACTGGAAGATGTTTGGGAGTTCTGTGAAGGTAGTTTCCAAAGGGAAATCACTGATGTATACATATATTAAAAAAAAGTCCCTTTATTTGGGTTATTGTGATAGGGTGAAAATGGGAAGAGTTTGGAAAGGTTACTCTTTTGGACTAAAGATCTGAGAATTTCCCAGTTAGCACACTGGCCATGCTGTCTGTGGAATTCTGGGAAGTGTAATTCAAAAAGATAATATATCAAGCTCTGAAAGGGGTAACAAATTATTCTACCCACATTGTTGTATCAGGTATCAGGTAATAGGTATGTAATAGGCATCAGGTATGCAGGAGTCACTGACCCATTCAGATTAAACAGAGAAGCAGTTTCACACAGAAATTCCTTGGCACGAGAGGAGCCATTTCTATTCTCTCCATTGCTTGAAAAGATTGCCTTCTATAAGGAATATATCAAGACCTGAGTCAAGATATATGCTACTTTTTCCCAGTAAAAACACAGGAAATGTTCAGTCTCCAAATCTCATAGAAACTTTGACAAGTTTCTTTTTACAGCTCCGACAAGCCTGAAAGGACAATTTTGGACTGGCTGAGAGCTAAGGCTGTCACTCTTCAAAAAAGAGCAAGCAAACTGTTACTGATGGTGAGTCAGTAATCTGAGCCCTCTGTGGTCTATCAATTGTGGCAGGCCTAGGAGGGAAACATCAGGATATGGCAGAGCTAGGAAAAGCAAGGAATCAGGATTTGTATCACTAAGCACTTGGGTTCCTAATGAAACCAGTCCTGTTATTAGAGATGGATTAATGTGAACACAGTAGCTGACATTTTCCTTCCCCTGCTGCTTTATTATTCCTAATAGAAATTGATAATGAGATGCCTGGTGCCTACCATCATTTAGTTTTCATTATAATCATTGTCATCATTTAAGCCCTTTAGAAAGGGCAATGGCTGAAATGGAAACTAGAATAGCTTGTAAACTCATCAGAGGCAATGTTGATGGACAAGTGACATGGAGGAGCCCAGCCTTGTTGGCGCTCTTTGAGATTCATGAAGCCCATGAATAAACAGCCATGACTGGGAACAAACTTTGTACACCTCTGTGTCAACACTGGCAATGTTTAAAAGTGCCTGTTGGTTTGCTACATGAATATTGTAAGTAATCAGAGGAAACAGAACAATGAAAAGAACCTGACTGTATGGAGAGTGACAAATGGAAGAGGTTATAGAAAGCCAGCATGGTGTAGTGGTTTAAGCATTGGATTAGGACTTTGGCTGACCAGAGTTTAAATCCCTGCTCAGCCATGAAACCCATTGGGTGACTTTGGGCAAATCACACACTCATAGCCCCAGAAAACCATGATAGGTTTGCCTTAGGGTTGCCATAAGCCATAAATGACTTGAAGGAACATAACAACAACAACATGGATAGAGGAGGCTCTGTGGTTCAGAAAGCCACCTTTGTGAAATGGCATCAAAGGGTAGGGTGAGCACATTCCTCCTCCTTGAGCACGTAATAATGCTTCAGTGGGGCTTATATTTCTGTCTTGCCATCAGGATTCTGGGACTGACCACAACTCCCTAATGTTATCCTTTTGGAATATCTCAAATCTGGCCCTTCTAAAAACATTGCACAAAAGTCCATGGACTTAAGTGCTAAGAATTAAACAGAGAACAGTTAATAAATAACAAGAACGAGACTCAGAAGTTTATCATACAAGGCTAGTCAAGCACAATTACGCAATTGCAGTAGGACAATAGTATCTTTGGCAGGTAGTTATCACATGGCTCTCCTTTTGCTTCTTTGCATTTCAATCACTGGTGGAGAGCACCTTTTCATTGACTGGGAAAAACTGTCAACGAAAAGGTGCTCTTCACCAACAACTTAAATGCAAAGCAGCAAGAGGAGAGACATGAAACTGTGTGATAAGTACCTGCCAAAGACACCATTATCCAACTGTAACTGCACTTTATTAGTCTTGTGTGACAAACTCTTCAGAGATAACCTGCACTGATCATAGTAAAAAAAGGCTAGATATGGCAGAGCTGGTGAGCCAGCATGGTGTAGTGCTTGGATTAGGACTCTGGAGACCATGGTTTGAATCCCTTCTCAGCTATATAACCCACTGGGTGACCTTGGGCAAGTCACATTCTCTCATACTCAGGGGAAGGCAATGATAAACCTCCTCTGAATAAATCTTGCCAAGAAAACCACAGGATAGAGTCAACTAGGGTCTCCATAAGTTAGAAACAAATTGAAGGCACACAACAGCAAATGGCAGAGCAGGGTATTAAACACATGCCCCTTCAATGGAAATGGTTGGATGCTCACTTATGGTTTGAAGAAAAAGGGGGCTATTGCACCCCCTGAAATGTATGTGTGTGAGTGAGATTCTACATATTTTTCAGTGATGATGTGCCAGGGAGGCAGGAGGGGCAAATTCTCACACCTACACTAGTCCAACATCACTCACGCAACCTCTCCTCTAGTTCCTTTCAATCAGTTTCTATCATCTCAGCTTCAGTTACTTCCAATACCCATTAGTGGAATTCAGTATTCCTATTCAGTGTTTGGTATATGTTCTATTTAGGAATACATCTTGTAGAGTGAGGTATACTTTGCTTCAGTCTCAGGATCCTTTGACATTATTGACAGCTCCTACATATGGTATAAGTTTCCATTCATATGCAGGGAACTTCATGTATTAGTGACAGAGTGAAGCAACCATCTGAGGTGACTGATGCTGTCAGATGCTGTGGGCAGTATTTTTGCTTTCCCTCTGGAGCCCTCTGGCCATTGCCCTCAGCTGAAGGACAGAGTTGTGCATGCCTATCACAAATCCCTAAACTGGCCTGCTACCTTCAGGTGTGATGGACAATACCATTATACCACTTTTATTCAACTTGCAGTCCAGGCAGCTTCTGTTTGTAGACTGGGAAAGGGTGTCATCTTTTTCTTCACTATAGGAAGCAAACAGTTTGGGGCTAGCCTGCATGTGCAAATTTTGTCTGAAAAACATGGGACAAACTGTACATTCTGGCCTTCCATCCCAATCATTTATAGACAACCATCTTCAATCAACATTCTACCAAAACCCTTTCCGAGGCTGTTCAGTAAGTTTCTAAAGTGACCCACTTAAATCAACTGTCATTCCTGGGGAAAAATCAGCAAGTAAAATGGAGATAATTTAGGCACTTAGGGAAACGTAGAAGCAAGCAGGCAGAAAGAAGTGGAGGATAGAATAGAGGATATTTTGCATTTTGGCAGATTTCAAGACTGAAATGAGTAAGAGTCTCTCTCTCTCTGACTGTGTGTGTAAGGTTTAGCAATCACAGTCTTAGAGCTTGGTTCATCACCTCAATTCTTTATATTTTAACCTTGCCTTCTTGTATTTTTCATTTTCTGCCCAGAAAGGACACACTACTGCTTCTTATGAGGAAACTATAGACTGCAAAGAGCCTGGTTGATTGGTTTGATAGTGTCTGAGGAAACCTAAGGGCAAGGTAAGAATTATTCAGATGAAGGATTGAGAGAGAGGCCTCAGCTGGCAAAAGGATTCCCTCATGACCACTGCAGAGCAATGGGCTTGAAAGGCCCTGAAATCAGGTGACAACCAACGCTTCTGCAACTGTGCTGGACTGTTGCCTTGACATCTCAAATGTAAGATTCTGTCTCAAAAAGTCCTGTGAACATGACCACTTATTTGGAGGCGAAAGGAAAAAATCATATTATT
The DNA here is from genome assembly GCA_020142125.1 of Phrynosoma platyrhinos. NCBI lineage: Eukaryota > Metazoa > Chordata > Lepidosauria > Squamata > Phrynosomatidae > Phrynosoma > Phrynosoma platyrhinos. The sequence continues at coordinate 130,348,995 of CM034708.1, read as the reverse complement.
GAATCAAGTTTCCTTGAAGGCTGTTCAGCAAAGAAAAAACAAATAATTAAATTTATTGACTTAGTGAAGCAAAGAGGCAGAGAATGTGGTGAAGCTTGTGAAGAGAGATCACGAACCATGTCTTTGAATATACACATGTATCATAATAATAACAACGGGGAAGATATTTCTGGTTCAGCAGCATACACTCCTTTACTGTGTAGCCTAAAGTCAGTTACCATAACTTGGGGCACAATGATAGAGATGGCATGGTTTTTGTTAGCATTCTTATTGAAGTACAATGGGCCTTTGGTATCTCCTGAGGATCAGTTCCAGGACCCCACATAGATACCAAAATCCATGGATTTCCAAGTTCTATTAAATACGATGGATAGTAAAATGGTGTCTCTTATATAAAACGGCCAAAAAGTGTGTGTGTGCGTGTGTGTGTATTTTCAAGCCATGGATGCTTGAATCTGTGGATACAGAGGGACGGCTGTACCTAGAGCACCCACAGGTGTAAACCAAGTACAATATCTGAAAGAGGTGGTACAACTATGGTCTGTACAACAGCACATAACACAGTCCGCAGGTTCTAGGTCACAGGTTCTTAACCTGGGGTCCACCAGTGTACTTTAACCAGTCTGTGAACTAGGGATGAGAGGAATATTTGAAAATATCTGAAAAATGGTTGAAAGATGTGTTTCTGTTATTGAGAAATCCTGACGAAAAGACTTTTGGACTGAAGAGCATCTTTGCAGTTCTGGACCTCTAAGCAAACTTCATATGTAGTTGTGTTGTTGCCCTCTTCCCCCCCCCCCCAAGAAAACAGGATTTTCAGCACAGAAATATTATTTTCTGCACAGAAATGCTGTTAACTGTGCAGAAAAATCTTGTTTCATGTTCAGAAAATGTCATCTTGTTCAAAAATTCATGTAAATTTTGCACAGAAGTCTTCAAAAACTGCACAGTTCTCAGAGTCTTTCTTATGAGAACAACATTGCTGAAACAACTCATTGTTTTCTTAAAGAAGAAAACTAGTGAAGAATCACACCTCTACTGTGAATAGGGCACACAAAAATTCTTTGATTTTCTTCCTTTTATTTTGAATTTTTTCCTGTCATGGCAACTTTTAAGATGAAATTTTCAAGTTTTTGATTCCACACTAAGCTGCATGAAGGAAATCAATCTTGACTGCAATAAGAATAAATTGTATGCAATTTGTTTGGGATGTAAATCTTCACTTATTTTGTTGTTGACGGCAAGATTTTCAGATTTCAAGGGTTTTCCCCTCTCATAGGCAGAGTTATGAGTGGGTGGTTTTTTGTTTTTGTGTTTTTGCATTCTTCAAAGTTTTCTCGCACTTCTGCATTTTTTTTTGTGCAGATTTAAATATTTGCAATCACACATTTAGCACAGATACCATGTATTTTGTACAAAATTCAGTTTTATGCAAAAAATGAGGGTATTCTCACCTAGTAAAGGTTCCCCCTCTGACAAAGTTGTCAAGTTGTGTTCAACTTTAGGGGGCAGTACTCATCTCCATTACTAAGCTGAAGAGCCAGCGTTGTCAGGCAACTCTGTGATCATGTGGCCATGACACAAACACTGTTACCTTCCCACCAAAGTGGTACCTATTTATCTACTTGTACTTTTACATGCGTTTGAACTGTTAGGTTGGCAGTTTGTGAGCGATGGGGTCTGTTGTCCTGTCCACTAGGATGCAGCAGACTGATGTTCCATCCTGCTCCTTCCAGAGGTCTCTGGTGAGGCAGCCAGAATTTATGTTTTACATCCTTAGTATATCTTTATCTATGTTTTTCCATGAAGACCTAGAACCACTGGCTCAGAGTAAAGTTTTCTTTTAAGCTTATAGCCCTCAGCAATAACACGGTACAGGAAGGCAGCAACTTGGTCTCTAATGATCCACAGTAGGAATGTCATAAATTAATAGGATGGTCTCACTTCATTTTTTCATGCATGGAAGAGATGTAGAACCCTTTCCGGTCCTATAGCTGGTGCAACAGCTGATGTTGGCTGAAGGGCCAGGACTGAGCACACAACTATGGTCGTGGGGTGAGAGACTGCTTCAAGTTCAAAATGGAAATGGTCTAATGCTTCCAATACCAGTGATTCCAAAAGGCACCAATGCAAAAAGCACTCCCCCCTTTAAAACTTGGAATACATCCTGGTAAATCACTGTTCCCCTTTCTGCCTTTGGAAGAAATGTTTGGGACTCTTTAAAAATGGTAGTATAAATAGTTATAGATGTAGTCAAACTACAGCCTTCTCTCTAGGCTGTCTAGAAATTAAATCTCTGTATGGTTGGGTACATTTTGGCTGGCATTCCAGTCCTAAGCTAGACTAAGGGCCTTTACAGACTGCCAGAAATAGTGCAACTTGAAGCCACTGTCCTGGCTCAGGACTAAAGAATCATGGAAACTGTAGTTTATTGTGGTATCAGAGCTGTCTGACAGAGAAGGCTCAATGTCCCAGAAAAAAATACAATTCCCATGATTCCCTAGCACTGAGCCAGGACAGTTAAAGCGGCCTTAAGCTACACTATTTCTGCAGTCTGTACAGGCACTTACATATTTATATATTGTAAATATTACATTCCACATTTATATTCGTAGCACCACTGCCACTAATACAGATGTCCTCTAACCCCATCTTAGAAGCCAGGAAACCTCACCTACCAAAGAAGTTCTGATGTGTGGGAGAGCACAGTGCTGAACAATGATGTATCCAGCTCCCTCCTATCAGCAAGGCAGGGGGTGAAAAGCAGTTGCAACAGGATGCTGCTTTTGGCCCCATGCCTTGCTGGCAGGAGGGCAGTGGACACATTGTTCAGCATTGTGCACTCTAGCTCACTGGAACTTCTATGGTTGGTAAGGTTGCCTGGCTTCTAAGGTGGGTGTTTGGGGGGCTTTAGCAGTATAGTCGAGCCTCCGTTTTCATGGGGGATCCGTTCTGGATCTCCTTCCCCCCAAAAAAATTTGAGGTCTGCCAATATTCAAGCCCCATAGGCTTGAATGGGGCACACCCCCGCAGGTGGGTGTGAGGTACACCAGCATGGGTGCACCCCATTGATTTTAACAGAGGTCACCCCTCCATGAATATGCAAAACCTCAGACTTCCAGTCTGGGAGAATGGAGGGGCAATTGTAGTTGCATCATTGTCCTCCTCTCCAGGGCCTCAAAACTCCTTTGATTGATCCAGCTGCCTGGCTTTTAAGGTGGGTTGGGGGGGATGAATTGAGAGGGGTTGTTTGCAGTGGTCTTTGGATAAGCAATAAACAATATTCTTCTACTACACAGAATTGGGAGATGTATCTACGAGGGAGCTCCATTTGGTAGCTACATCTGGTAATGAAAAATCTCTAGCATACTTTGATGTAATGCATGCATGTAAACATTAAGACACTGCACAATGCAGAGTATCATTTTTAAGATAGACTCAAGCATTTTGCTGCTAGATAGAAAGAAAAACACCCTTCAACACTATTTCCACTTACAGAAGTTGACTAGACTGGCATTGCAACTTTGATAATGCAAAAGAATCCATTATGTTGCCTGAGGGCAATGGCAATCCCAAGGGGCACTTTCATGACTCTTCCTAGCATGTGGGGCCTGAGCTACCTATTTAACTCTGCCCAATAGTTGATATCACTCACTGTATATATAGTAACGAGGCTCTGTTTTGAACAGTGGGACAATTATAACACAATTAAGATTTACCAGAATATCTTGAATGTAAACATTGCCTTGTTTTTGGATTTAAAATGGATCGAGACATGATATTACACAGAAAATAAATATTGTAGAAATAGAACAGTGTTTAGAAATAATAATTGGAACTGGGGGCAACATATGAGAACATGTGAAACATTGGACACAACACAAGAATAAGACCTCAGAGGCTATTTTGTAGTGGTTTTGGATAAAAATCCAAATAATGATTGCCTAGAACTGATTAGTCATTCTCTGGATGGCATTCTGTTAGTGACTTACAATGGCATTATGTCCAACATACACCATTATAAGTCACTTATTGGTTGTTAAGGAGGTCAGAATTCTTTATCAGCCTTGCACAATGACCCAAATTCTCCCAAACTCATATTTGAACTCCAAGATTGATGAAGAGCAGAGGGCAACAAAATGAAGTCTCAACAGCTTATGCCTTTTGAGGGGTGTGTGTGTCTGACCATAGACACAGTGAGATGTTTCTCTGACGTCCACTGCTTTCCA
>CM034708.1:130320349-130340778 GCA_020142125.1 Phrynosoma platyrhinos | reverse complement strand
TATATCTATTGAACATGATTCATGGAGTGAAAGGGTCAGAAAATAAAAGAATAATTTTTAAAATTGTTTTTTTTAAATATTCTTTTACATTTTTCTTTAAAAACATCACATTTTACCAAATTTTCATTTTGACCACATGGAATTATGCATATATAAATACATTTAGGCTGTGCATTGAAAGATTTGCTAGACAGAGGTTCTTTTAATCTTACCTGTACAATATCCCTTTCTGCATATACTCCTCTTGAAGACAGTCTTACTTCATCACCATCCAATTTTTCCATGGCTTAAAAAGATTGATAAACATGTACATTATTTTCATATTTGAATTTCATCTACCGTACGTACACTAATATGAAAATGACAGTTTGCTGTTCTTAATTTATACAGTACTTTTATGGCCTAATCATAGGAGTTGTCAAACTTCCAGCAAATAGGACTGGATGTCCCAACACTATCAGACAATTCACCTTTACTTCTGAAAATATGATCCATTGATAGCAATCACATTGGGCATTATGGATTGTTATTCTCATCTCACACACTCTATACTGAAATTGCAATATAGTAATTTGCTCAAGATCATTTACTGTTGGTAGCAAGAGCTGCAGAGAGTAAGAGATAGCATACAAAGAATAAATGGAAGACAGTGAATATATGAATTAGAGTAAAAAACAAAATTGCTACTTGTCACTGACAATATGCTTTACACTAAGAAGTGATATAATCAAAGCACATAGTTTGATTTAACTTAATCAGTTGTTTTTGCATTTTTCAGACCTAGAGCCAACTTTTAACGCCAACGTATGACATGGAATCAAATTTATTTATTTTTTTAAATTCAAAATATATGGCTATCTTTCATCTTTACTCTTATTCATTATATATATTTTAAGAAAAATAATAATATGGTGGGTCATGCTGTTGGTGGACTATTGACTTTAGTTTCAGAGAAGACCAAATATTTAAGAGTGTATATAAACCTGTTATCTACATGTTCTTGGGCTTCTAAAACACCAGTATATGAGATCAGCATTATCAGCTGACAATCAAAACACAATTATTCTTAACAAAATTTATTAAAAATGCAACCAGCTAAATAATTAATTATAGCCAATATACATTGAAGGTGCAGATAATATGCTAAATTGTTGATATTTCACTGCATCATATTTCTACATTTTTATCAGTTAAATGTAACACAGCAAAATCTTTCAAAATTCAGCTTAATACATACATAAAATGCAGTAACATAAAATGATCATTTTCAGACATCAATGATTCATTTAAGCACCAAGGTCATATAACTATGGGGGGATACAGACGGCCAAAAACGCCGTCTTCAATCCCAGGAAGGAGAGGGGCAGCCGGATGCTGGGCGCCCCATCCCCTTCCTGAGGACGTCATTGAAGTGATGGCCCATCCACATGACGGGCACTCCGATGACGTCTTTCCGGCTCAGCATCCGAACATACTGAGCCAGAAGAGACACCAAAGAGGCGCGCCACGCCTCTTGCGGCACCCCTTTTGCGGCTTGCAGAAGGAACGCTATTTTAGCGCTTCTTTCACAGGCGGTGAAAGGGAGGATCGAGACCGAGGTGTCCAGCAGCCTCGGCCTCGATCCTCCGCTTTCGGGGGTGGCCCAGGGCTTCCCCCCCCAATATCTATTTTATTGCCTTTTTGTAAAAGAAGTCTTCTTATCTCTTTGTGCAAAGGATACAAACCTTTAAACAGTTAAAAGGATAAGTAAGCAACACATTTCTGGATCCATTTCATTGTGCTGTACTAATAGTGGCAAACCTGTGGCCCTGCAGATGTTGCTGGTCTACAACTCCTAACATCTTTGCTGGCTAGGGCTTATTTTAGGACCCTGTATTTTAAGTAACATTTTATTCAATATGTGCTGTAATACATGGTTGCAATGCAATAAATAGCAGAACACTGTGGGACAACAGAGAATTGACATGTATGTATATTTATGAATGTCTTAATCAAATTATTGGCTTAATTCTGACAAAAACTGAAACTTCAGCATGAGAGGGGGAAATTTCTCTTACTTTGAAATAAAGCCACAGTTCTACATTATGTACAAACTTGGAAAATGTTGGTTTATTCTAGTCATTGTTAATTAAGTCTATCAAACCACAGGTCTAAGTAACTAAATTATGAATAAATCACATATATGAATCATCAACAAGAAACTTGTTTAATCAGAAGTGAAACTACAAACTTTCACTATCCATCTTGCAAAGCATGAAGAACATGCAAGGTCAAGCCTGGAGAACCTATATTCTAGCGAGTGCTTAATTCTTTCAAAGACACTGTCTTAGGAGCCACGTAGCAGAATTGGGTGGGATTGAAGATAGTATGTAGGTGGAGGCAATACTGACAGTTTACCTTTCTGAAATCTTCTTTTTTCCTATCTCCTGTTTCATTTATTCTGTCTTTTGCTTTCTCCCCTTATTCTTGGACAGAGGTGGGAAAAGCTCTCATGGGCTGCATTCAGTCTCTCAGGGGTCAAAACATTTTTTGCACAATTTTCCAACTTTTTTGCCCCCAAATGCTCTTTAAGCCCAGGAAAATCCCTTTCTGAAACAGGAAGTGAACAAAAAGTGACCTCTACTCACTTTTTTTAGTTTAAAAAAAGGCCTCTCCTGGGAAAAATATGGCTTTGGAATGCCTCAAAATACAATAAAATGCCTCCATGACCTCTAGAGGGCATTTGAGATCAATTTGTTTGTGGGAGCTAGTATGATGGGGTGGTGCAGGCTCCAAGGAGCCCTGGGAGATTATCGCATCATAATTAAAACTGGCTTACCTAAACCAGCTTAAAATTAGAAGCAGGTGGCATCTTGATATTATCAGATGCAGTTAGCCACCGTAATCGCTGCCTGGGTGCAGCCCAGCTCCATCGTCGCTCAGAAGGGTGCTCTGGTGGTGCAGGCTCCAAGGAGTCTTGGTGGGTAGTGTGGTGCCCTACCTTCCATAGTTGTCCACCCCTACTCTAGGTAAGAATCCCTGTCATGCAGCAATTTAACTTACCCCTACCGCCAAAAAACAAACAAACAAAAACAAAAAGAAAGAAAGGAAAGGAAAGGAAACTGTTGTTTGGAAGAAGTCAAGCTCAAATGTTATCTGAACAAGATGGAAATATTACTGGTAGACAGACCATATGTTTGGGTCTAGATGTGCTGAGCTGTACCCTTCCTAAGTCTGGAAGTGCTCCTTGAGCTTGAGGCCCGGAGGTATTCATCTGATACAACTGCTCTGCTCCCTCCTACAAAGTTGTATCTTGCTACTTTCATTCATGCTCTTACTACATTCAGCTTGTTCTACTATAACACACTCTATTTGAGGCTTCTCTTGAAAAGCATCTGGAAACTTCAACTGGTACAAAATTCTACTGTCAGGTGGTGGCTGGTTCACAGCACGTTGCTTCCTACCTTGTGTATTTACTCTGGTTACCTGTTTTGACTACAGACTCAAAATCATCATTTTCATTTTTTAAGCACACAGTTATGTTTGAAGTGTTGGACTGTGACTCTGAAGACCAAGCTTTGATTCCCTGTTTGGCCATGAAACCCACTTGGGTAAGTCACATGCCCTCAGCCTCAGGGGAAGGCAATTGCAGCTGCGGGTACTCAGGGCTGAAGCAGAGCAGGGCTGGCTGTCATCTTGCCGCCACCCAGGGCTCCTTCTTCCCAGCAGGCTCTGTGCTCTCCTGCTGGGCAGGGCTTGTAGATTGAGGCCAGTCAGGGTCAAGCTTCCTGCTCACTCCTGACTGGCTGCAAGCTGGGTGGACCTGATTGGGGACTTCTAATGGAAGTCTTCAACCGCATCCATTGGTACTGCATATATTGCTGTGTAGCTGCCTCCCAGGCCAGTCATTCTCCAGTGCCAACCCACCCACCCACCCTGTTTCTTGTATTCTTGCATGTTTATCACAACTAAGGGGAGTGGAGCATGGGATCGGGGTCGGGGAAGAGTGTCATTACCCTGCAAAGGGTAGAGATTTACCAGATCCCCAATGTTTTATTCTTTCAAGGTTTTGGCCAAAATAAAGAAGTTTCTACAGGCTTTTAACAGATAACTGATCCTGAATTGCTGTTACTTCCCAATTAGAAAATTGTGGTTGATTTTTGTTATTTTTGCATGTTTTAATGTATCATATTTTCTTATGTTTGCCAATCTGAGTTCAGTTAAAGGAGGATAAAAGTTACTAAAGAGAATAAACATAAATAAACATTTGGGACTGTTCTTTCACCAGTTCCATGAACTGGCTCCCAGCTGAACTAATATCTACAAGAACACTTTCTGAAACCCATTCTCAAATCAGGATGCTCACCATCAAATTCTGCTGGTCCAACTCCCACAATTATTATTGACATTGGAAGCTTTGAAGCCTTCAAAAGAAGAAGACACAGAATCATCATTGCATAATTTTCAATACCATGTTAAAATGATTTTTACATGTACAATTTTGTATATCTGGAAATTCAAAGCACTACACTTTAATATGCTGAAATAAATATCTAAAAGTAAATTACTTGGCTTATTTTCTCCAATAATGTCTGCATGATTTAATTTTGCATTAATTGGCTAAAATATACAGAAGATTGTTTCAGGTCTTCATTAGAAAATGCAAATCACACTTGTAGTCATATTTCTAATTAAAGACTTGCAACCAACATTAAGCTGTTTATTTCAGTTTGAAGTGTGAAAATATGTAAAATTTGGCTCCTGTCTCCCCTTTCCTCCTTTCACAGTCTCTGTGAAACAACAAATTCTTCAACAACATGTTGTAGTTAGCTGCACTCAAGTCAGTTCTGACTCATGGCAACCCTGTAGATGAGACTTCTCCAAGAATCCCTATCTTCCACTGCCTTGTCCAGATCCTGCAAGTCCTTCCCCATAACCCCCCTGATTGAGTCTATCCATCTGGTTGCGGTATTCCTCTCTTTCTTCTACCCTCTACCTTTCCTAGCATTATTGTTTTTTCTAATGATCCGTGCCTTCTCATTATGTGGCCAAAGTACGATAGTCTCAACTTGATCATCTTTGCTTCCAAGGAGAGCCCTGGGAGATTATCGCATCATAATTAAAACTGGCTTACCTAAACCAGCTTAAAATTAGAAGCAGGTGGCATCTTGATATTATCAGATGCAGTTAGCCACCGTAATCGCTGCCTGGGTGCAGCCCAGCTCCATCGTCGCTCAGAAGGGTGCTCTGGTGGTCATTTTTTTCAAGCTGGAAAACTCCCGACTTCAAAGAGGCGCAAGGAGTGCCCTTTCAAGTGACGATGGAGCTGGGCTGCACCCGGATGGCGATTTTGGCAGCTAAATGCATCTAATAATATCAGGATGCTGCCCACTTCTAATTTTAAGCCAGCTCAAGGAAGCTGGTTTTAATCATAATGTGATAATCTTCCTGGTCTGACCTATTCAAGAACCCATTTGTTTGTCTTCTTGGCAGTCTATGGTGTCCTAAGTACTTTTCTCCAGCACCACATTTCAGATGAGTTGATTTTCTTTCTGTCTGCTTCCTTCACTGTCCATTTCTTGCATCTGCATATGGATTGGGAATACAATGGCCTGGACGATTCCGACTTTAGTGCTCAGGTGTATGTCTTTGCCCTTCAGTATCTTTTCCAGTTCTTTCATAGCTGCCCTTCCCATTCATATTCTTCTTATTATTGCTTGACTGCAGTCTCCATTATGGTCAATGTTTGATCCTAGATATGGGAATTCTTTAACTATTTCAATTTCCTTGTTGTCTGTATTGAATTAGTGTATTGATCTTGTGGTCATTATTTTTGTTTTCTTTATGGTCAGCATCAGACCTGCCTTTCCACTTTCATTTTTGACCTTCCTTATTAACTGTTCCAATTCCTGAATATCTTGTGCTAATAATATGGTGTTGTCCGCATATCTTAGGTTGTTAATACTGTTTCCTCCTATGTTAACTCCTCCTTTTTCTGATTCTAATTCTGCTTTTCTTATGATTATATGTTGTTTATCTAGTCATTAATACTCCATTACATGTCAATACAGTTTATAATGATGGGTACTTGCCTATTATTTACTTTGTAAGCCTGATTATACATCAACACAAAAAAAATAAAATAAAAAGTAAAATAAAATACAAATGGGAAGGAGTATTTAGAATCTATGTTTTCACCAGGAAGCAATGAAATTACACATGCCCCCATTGTGCTCATAGTGTGGTGTGTGGTGCAGGTGTTTCTGTAATCCAATAGTAATCCAATAGTGATGATGTATAATACTACTCAGTCTTTTGTGCACAACCCCACTGCTTTTTTGGTCTCACATGAAAAAGTATTATATTTTGAAGATAATACTGATGGCCCATTTTTTTAAAAAAATGCTGGCTTTAAAACATATTCTCTGCTTTCTATCCTTCAGTTGTTTTAAAGAGCAATAAGAGCAATTTGATGGTGTGGAGTTTCTCAAGTAAATGCAGTTCAAAAATAAGAATAACTTTCTTACACATTCTGTTTTTATAGCAAAAACTTACACAATTTGCATTTATTCTACTATTGAAATGCAGGTCCAACCCAACCAAAATTAAGCAGTTACCGGTGATTTCAGTGGAAGTGAACATAGCACATATTTAAATTTCTCACCAAAATCAACTGAACCGTAACAGGGTCAGTTTTTACGGGATCATGACAAGTGTCATTAATACATCATATAATCTTTAAAATACTGCTACAATCCAAGTGTAAAAAAGGAACTTGTGATTCTCTCCTCTTTCCAGCCTTTTTTCTTTAAACCAGAATGGCAAGAAAAAAAGGAAGGCTGTGTGCACATTTGTTTATAATTCCTGAAAAACAGAAGTCAAGTTCCATGTACTGATGATCAGGTTGCATTGCTTACATCTCAAGGAGTACTTCAAGGACAGTGACACCAGTCAGGACAACAACTCACAAGGATCACCCCTGTCTCCACAACACAACAATGGATACTACACCAATATACAACACAATACCTCTCAGAGTCAGAAAAAGAACTCCACATGAATTCCTCCTGACGGCTGGTGCACAGAAGTTGACTTCTACATAGAATACTTCCACCGCTGCACCAGACAGAAATAACCAATAAGAGATGCAATTTACCATACAATCTCAGGCACAAGGAATAAGATGCTATATACACATTCTCAAGAACAATCCTAATATTGTCGTCAGAGACTAACAAAGGAGAAACTGTTGTCATCATGGACAATATGACTACATACAGGAGGCTGAGCAGCAATTATCCAATATACATTTTACAAAATCCTAACAATCCCCCAGATGAATACTGGAAGGAATTATATAAACTACTCTGGGAATTTCCCATGAAGGTGCAGAACCAAATTTGAATTGACACATCTCTGGAACCTTGAACAGGCACATTCTATCTATTACCTAAATGCATAAATAGGGCAACTCTGGATAGCCCATTGTCTCAAGCACTGGAACACTCACAGTTGATGCTTCTGGATATATGGACAATATCTTTAGACCATATGCCGCAATACTCCTAGCAATACTACAGACCTCCTGCAGAAATTACAGTCCATCCACAACCTCACAGGCAACACCCAGTCACCAAGGTTTGCCACTTTGTTCTCGCACACTACTACTACCCTTTCAGGTTAATGGTGCTGCCATGGGCACACACATGTACTACAATATGCCAACATCTGAATACAACAATTGCTTAATTTCTACACCCAGAAACCTCTCCTCTACCTGAGTTACGCTCATGCTATGTTCATAATTTGGACTCATGGAGAGGATTTACTCAAAATATTCCACCAGAAGGTCAACAACTTCCACCCAACCATCATCCTCTGCCTGGATCTGTCAACAGAACAAGCTCACTTTCTGAACACCACCCTACAGCTACATAAGAGACATCTAAGCACCACACTATATTGCAAACCAACTGACTGTTCATACTTCCAAGCCTCCATTTCCCCTGAATACACTACCAAATCCATAGTTTACAGCCAAGCTGTCAAATACAATTGCATCTACTCAGACCCACAAGACAGAGATACCATACTGATGGATTTACATGACCTCAAGATACAGTACCTATCATACGAAGTAAAAAACAAAACAAGGCAAGACTTGTACCTAGGACTAATCTATTACAGAACAAACTAACAGAAAATGGCAGAACCTCACTAGTGTTCACATACAGCTTCTAACTGAGGCCACTCAATAACTGCAATCTATTTTGGACAATAATGCTGCCCTCTCAAGGGCTCCTGCTAGCAGGTCTTTACTTGCCTACAGACAGTCTCCCAATCTCAGTTACTTATCTACAGGTGGACACACAACACAGATGGGGAGACACTATAAGGCCTTGCCAAAAACCAAGATGCCATGTCTGCTCACATCCACTTGGTAAATATCATCACAGGACCTAATCACATCACCTACAATATGACAAATACTTTGATTTGCTCATTCTCTAATGTGATATATAATATCCTCTGTCAACAATGCCCTTCAGCACTTTACATTGGATAAATAGAACTATCTCTGTGCCAAAGGATAAATGGAAACAAATCAGACATTAGGAATTGGAATACACAAAGACCAGTTGCAGAATATTTCAGTCTTTCTGGGCCTCAGAACTTACAACAGCACAATAATAATAATAATAATAATACAAAGAAAGACTCGAAAGAGAAACAACAGAATTGGAATATATCCACAAACTCTAGTCCACTGAGAATAGGTTGAACAGAGACAATGATTTCCTGGCAAACTACATATTATAACATTTGTTAATACCTCAGCATCGTAATAGCTCTCTTGCCTAAATTATCACATCTCCTTTCTAGTTCCCAGTTAGCATCACACTACATTTCAACAACTCCTGCCACTGTTCATATGGTTATCTACTCACCTTTACTTTAGGCAATATCTTTCCTCTTGCCTTTGTCCCCCTATGAGTATTGTTAAAACTAAATTTGTCTCACCATCACCATACCCATAAGCTTTGCATTTCTATTGCTATTCACATATGCAACCTGCTCATTCACAGCTATAAAAGGTGTCTTCCTAGGCACTTCACTTCATGTATCTGATGAAGTAGACTGTGGCCCAGAGCAGATGGCTGGAAAGGAGCAGCCTGAGGCCATTCTGTCCACAAGTGGGCTGGGATTGCAGTGACCACTAAGCCCACTCCCAAAGTGGGCCACCACCACTGGCCCCAACCCATGCAGTCAGGAGCCGAATTATCTTGGCTCCTTTTTGGTGTTGGAGTGGCTTTGGGCTACTTTGGGGGCATACATCATGTAAATGCCACAGCCCCAAAGCAGCTGGAAGCCACTTTTTTTGGTCAGTCTGTTCCTGGCCTGTGTCTACCAAAGTTTATGCTATCAACTTCTTTCTCTCAGTTGGTCTCAAAGCTGCTACAAGATCCCTTTGTGTACTGATCCAGACTAACATGGCTATGTCATTGAATTCTACTTCTGTCTCAGTTGATAAATGCAGAAAACCTTAGAATGATAAATTACTTGTAGCTTTTAGATTTGCAATCTGCATTTGAACTTAGTTTTAGTGAGAGATTATGGCAGAAACTGGCTAGGTCCACAATCCATAAATGTCTATTATTTTGAGCCAAATGATGTACATTATTTATCAGAAGAGATTCACTCTATTTGAAAAAAAGAGCATAGGTATATTTCAGTGGTTTACACTGTTTATCAGAAGATATCCACTCTATATGCAACGAAAGCAATCTGTTATTTTAGTTTCCACTCTATTTAATTTATACTCGGCTGATTTCTCCTCTTTTCCATTGACTTTTATCTTCCTAAATGGAATATCAATTTATTCTTGTGCAAGCTGCCAGTGTACTACTGTGCCACCTCTCCTGCCGTCAGTGCAATGGAACTTTTCAGTGCTAGAGTGCACCCTTACAGCAAATTAGCTGCGGAGAAGGGTGAGAGAGCCAGTTGGACAGTGTCTGGCTGCAGTTTGACAGCTAAAGAGGAAAGAACTGAGCTTGTACTCTTGGATCTCCAATGAATTCCCCAGCTTCTTACTGAAGTCTCCAGAGATTAACTGGAAATCAAGGAGAAGGAAGTCTGTTCTTTTCTCCTGGCTGTGAAATCAAAGCTACCTATCACCTGAGTGTCCCTTGCCCTCTCTTGGCTGCTAACTGGCTATGGGCGTGTGCTCCAGTTCTGAAAAGGTCAACTGCAATAGGGCTGTCCATGTGTATTACTGTGCAAGGAGCTATTGAATGGCTCTTTCTGCAGTGACTGAAATATCACATATACCTGGCTTAATAAGTGTAAGCATATGTCAGCAACAGGATTTCCACCTTAATTTTCCCTGGCTTTTTCAGCCTCAGAAAACTATCAGTTCTCTTTGTTTATTTATGTATGAAAGAGTTGATAACAATAAATTCAGTAAAATCTGACATTGGGGTATTCTCAGAAGTGAAGTTCAAGGATGTCTGGACATTTGACAGTCATCCATTGAGCAAGCAAACCCTTTCAAATTTGCTTTCATGAGTCTTTAAACTGAAAGGCTCAAGAAAATATCAATAGACTAAAGCAGAGCAAAGTGTATGAGTTAATTTTTTAAAGTGGCAAATTTGTTACAGTAGGATTGCACTTAGAACTGTATCTCAAATTCTGTATAGTTTCCCAATACAGTTTCTGAGCTTTCTGTTTTCTCTGGTATACATACTTTGCCCCCAATTGAGAAACGTTTGGGGGGATTTTCAAATGTATTGTTTGTGATACCCTAAATTTGAAGGTTGGTCCACTTGCTTCCAAACTGTATTCCAGCGAAATCAAAAAGTTTTATTTCACAAGCACTGCTCAGTTCTCTTTTCTCTTTTTGAAAGGAAGAATTGCTAATTTTTTCCCCATCACTTTCCTTTTTACTTTTTGTCTTTGACTAGCTCCCTAGTCAAACAAACACAAAAAAAATCTGCACCCAATAAACTAGCACTCCATGGTTTTCTATTCCTAACAGCTGCATGCCTTTCTTAAAATTCCTGACAAAACTCAACAGAGGAATGTTATTGCTCTATGTTACTTTCACTGTGTGCCTTCAAAAACTTTGGAGAGTTTATTTAAAGAGCTTGTTGTTGTCCTTGCAACTTTCTAGAAATGGAAACAAGATTTTGTGCATTTTTTCATTCTAGTTTCATTATAGTGATGTATAACGCCTCTTTTAAAATTGCTTCTGAGTTCATCTAAGGTGATTTTACTGTGAATTCTCTTGAATGGATTGCTCTATCTCTCAGATCACAGGTAAGTGACTGTTTTTAACTTATTTGAAGAATGTTGACTATGACTTTTATTTTTACATTTTTTGTCCTGTATTTGCTTCATAATCTTTCACCTGTGTATTCTGTATTTTTAATTTTATTAAAAATATAGTAGTTGAATGCAAATAAAATATATGTTATCTTATTATGGAGTTGACATATACAATTTAATAATGCTATAATTTCATCCAAGATCAAGTTTAAACACAACTCACATTCACTATGGATTCCTTAGTCTGAGCCATGTCAGAAATGACCCCATCTGTAATAATCAGAAGGACAAAATACTGGGAGCCATCTTTTACTGAGGCAGCATATCTAAAATAAAAGAAACACAACAGAGTACACAATCAAATTTTAATGTCAGAAAATAAAAGTTTAAAGCTTTTAAATCGACCCTGATTAAAACAGGCTGAAGGATTCATATTTGAGAAGCAAGCATGAAACATAGAATTAATTGCAGCGTGTTTGTTTACTATGACATCAGGAGACATTCTTATGCATACTTAGCAAGTTCATTATAAGCTGGTAGGGCTATGGCTCATCTATGGGATTTAACCTTGCAAAAATTGCAAAAATCTACAAAACTTAACAAAACACATGTTGGAAATATCAACAAGCAATAGGATCCTGGTATCATATTGTGGCAGAACTGTCAACAGTTGAAAAAATTCTGGAAAAGAATACATATACTTATAAAAGAGATTTTGAAAATCAAATGAGGCCAGAAATTTATCTGCTTAACATGATCAATAAGATTACAAAAATGATGAGAAGAAATACCGGAGAATTTTATTATATATGGTCTCTCAAGACAGATTATTGCTAATGCAAAAATAGAAAGCAAAGGAAATCCCAACTATAGAAGACTGGTTAATGAAATTGATTGATATCATTAAATTAGAAAAATTAACAAATTGGTTAAACCAAAAAACAACAACAAATAAAATTGATAAAGACTGGTCATGGATTACTTTAAAAGTATGTAAAAATGATAAAAGATAAAGAGAGGAGGAAAAGAAAAGAAAAGAAAAAAGGAGTA
Organism: Phrynosoma platyrhinos; assembly: GCA_020142125.1. Taxonomy (NCBI): domain Eukaryota; kingdom Metazoa; phylum Chordata; class Lepidosauria; order Squamata; family Phrynosomatidae; genus Phrynosoma; species Phrynosoma platyrhinos. The sequence continues at coordinate 130,328,424 of CM034708.1, read as the reverse complement.
GGAAGTGACCATAACTTAAAACAGTCAAAGTAAGACCTAAATCTAGTGTATTTTTAATGTTGTAAGCCACCCCGGTTGCATTATGCAGAGGGGCAGGATAAAAATAAATTTTATTATTATTTATTATTAAAACAACCGAATTTACAATTAATGACTGAAGAGACAAATAGCAAGATTGGACTAATTAAATCAGAAGTGCAGAATATTAAGAGAAACAATGTTTTACAAAATCAGATAAACAATGGGAACTATAGAATTAAGGATATACAGTCGCCCCTCCATGTTTGCAGACTCCAAGTCTGCATCCCTTGCCCATTCACGGCAAGTTAGGAGGGGGACAAAATGGGGTGCACCCCCTGTGGGCTTGAATATCCATGATTTTCCATTTTCGCAGGAGGTCCAGAATGGATCCCCCACGAGAACAGAGGGGCATCTGTAAATCAAATAAGATATAGGTAAATGGATACGGTAATTTATTTATTATTTTATTTTATTTATTTCATTTCTATGTTGCCTTTCTCCCAGGAAGGGACCCAAGGCAGCTTACAAGATAAAAACATTTCAAAACACCATAGTAAAATATTTAAAAAACAATTAAAATCATCTATTTAAAACAATACAAGTTAATATAAAAACAAACAAAAGTAATGAAATGGTAATGATGAAAGAAATGGAGTGTAAAATGTAAAAAATATATTTTGTTATTTATTTTATGTGTCTTATTATTGTTTATAAAATTATTTTTTTAAAAAAATAAGCTAGGAGCTCTATGGGTATCAAAAAGTATAAAGACATAATAAGCACAGTGACAGGACTATTTGTAACATAGGGATTGTATGTATGGGCCAAAAGTCCTGTGCTCCCCCAGTGATGTCACTAGGGGGTACGGGGGGTTCAGACTGCTCCAGGTGACACCAGAAGGTGGGTGACACCACTACCCCTCAAAGATTTATCTTTGGTCAGAAACAAGCTGTGGCATTCATCTGCTTCCCTTTGAAATGCTCTAAGAGATGGTGGGAATGGGGTGAAGCTCAATCTACTGTACTGTACAATCTATTGTATGGAAGCAGGTACTCCCTTCTTTTCCTCATCACTCTCCTTCATGTTTGTTCTAAAAACAAAACAATGGGAGCACTCTTGTATATAATACGTACATAGCCAATATAACACTGATCTCTTGCTTGTCCTTAAAAAACACCTTTCGCTTTTACATCATATAACTACAAAGGCTTCTTTCTTTCATATTATACAATTATAGCTCTTTAATACCACTTTAATGCATGGCTACATACTATGGAATCCTTGGAATTGTCATCTGTTGAGACACTAGAGCTGTCTAGAAAAGAATTCTAAATGCAAGTGGCAGTAAAAGTGGTATCAAAAGTATATAATAAGGTAATATGAAAGAGATGGCTGTCTGCTGCATCACTTGCCTCTTTTGGTGTATCATGGGAAACTAGTTAAAAAACAACAACAAAGCAGACCCCCACAAGCCTGAAGTTTGTCTATATTTGCAGCAAATACTCTGTACTAGATGATCTGATGATGACACCTTATCTGGTATTTCTATTTCATGGTCTAAATCCAACTGATATTCCCTACAAGTATAGGTTCACTGAATCAATAGCTACATAGTAAGCCAACATAGTAAATGCCTATTGATTCAATGGCTCTACAGTAGTTGGAACTAGCAATTAGATATAGATCAAGTTATCTAAATTCTGGTAAGTAGGAAAGTAACTACAACTAGTAGTGTAAAAAAGGAACTTACTTTTCCAAAGCAATATCCTACTAGTGAAATGTGTAACAAGACGTCAATTTACATTAACAGAGATAAAGTCTTGCATATACTTATAATGGCATTATAATGGCATTGTACTAAATTCCCTTAGAATAGGTCTCATAAGCATTACCTTGCCACATGATTGATAACAGGAGCAAAATTTGTAGGTCCATAAAGCTGTACTGATTTTAAACTCATGTAGTATGCTTCCATTACACCATCTATTCCATTGCAGTAAGGATTTTGAGGATTTCCATTCTGTAAGTAAAAACAGATATAAAGTATTAACTGCTATAAATAATGCTTTTGAGAATATATATGTAACATTACATCATAGAAAGAGGCTGCCACAACCCTGTTTGTGTGAGGCTGGCACTTCTCTGTACCTCCCACTCCAAAAATGTTTTTAAACTTTCTTTGGAAAAAAAAATCTTGCTCAAAGTGCCTAAGGGGGTCTTTCCCCAAGCTCCCTTCACCCAGTCATTTTAAGCCTAGAAGAGGCATTTTGCTAATAGCGAGTAAACCACTGCTGGTCAACGGTGAGTAGTGGCTTTTCTATATAACATACCACAACTAACCATTGACAGGAAAGGTTACAACTTTATTAGTTACAACTGTGAAGGCTTGGCATGAACATGTGCTCAGATCTCACCACAGGATAATGCAAGTGCCAACTGAAGTGAGCTAAATGCTTAGTCTGCCTGCTGGGCAATACCTGGAATGTCAGTACTGGAATACTGTACTGAACAGTTATAGGCCGGTTTTCTATGTTACCTTTTTTGAGCAAAGTGATCGAGAGGGTGGTTGTTCTTCGACTCCCAGCTGTCTTGGATGAAACCGATTATCTAGATCCATTTCAAACAGGCTTTAGGACAGGATTTGGAGTTGAGACTGCCATGGTTGCTTTGACCGACAGCCTTCGTCTGGGCATCGACAGGGGTAGTGTGACCCTGTTGGTGCTTCTAGACCTCTCAGCGGCTTTTGACACGATAGATCAAGTGTCGGCAACCTTTGTTGCTGGGGGGCTGGGGGGGGCAAATGGCACGGGGCCCAAGCTCAACCACGCAAGCGTGCATGCATGCACACATGGGGGTGCCATTTTGGAAGGCCCCAGCGCACATGCACAGGGTGAACTCGCATGGCGCACACGTGCTAGGGCCTTGCCTGGGCCTGGCAAGGCCCCAGCGCACCTGCGCAGGGCAAACTCGCATGGTGCAGCTGCTGTGGGGCCTTCCAAAATGGCGCCTGCGCTCATGCGCGGAGGGCAGCGGGCCAGTCTCAAGGCCTCCGTGGGCTGCACCCGGCCCGTGGGCCATAGGTTGCCAACCCCTGTGATAGATCAGAGCATCCTCTTGGATCGCCTGAGTGGATTAGGAATCGGGGGCACTGTGTTATAGTGGTTCCATTCCTTCCTCTCAGGCAGATCCCAGAGGGTGTGGCTCGGGGACAGTTGTTCTGCAAAAAAAGATCTTAGCTATGGCATTCTGCAAGGTGCCATTCTGTCCCTGATGCTGTTTAATATATACATGAAGCCGCTGGATGAGATCATCTGGAGACATGGGGCTGGGTGTTATCAGTATGCTGATGACACCCAGATCTATTTCTCCATGGCTCGATTGTTGGTCGGGGCTCCCGATGGCATCTCTCCTCTCAATGACTGTCTTAAGGCAGTAATAGACTGGATGAGGAAAAATGTATTGAAATTGAATCCAGACAAAACAGAGGTGCTCACAGTGGCGGCCCCGAAACCGGGAATTGGGTTGCAACCACCAGTCCTGGACAGGGTCACACTCTCCGTGAAGGACTGTGTTCGCAGTCTGGGGGTGCTCTTGGATTCATCGCTCTTGATGGCAAATCAGGTAAATGCAATGGTCAGGAGTGCCTGTTATCAGCTTCGGCTAATACGTCAGCTGTGCCCTTTCTGGAAGTAAAGGACCTCGAGACTGTGGTGCACGTGCTGGTAACCTCCTGTCTGGATTACTGTAATGCGCTCTACATGGGGTTACCCTCATGCTTGATCTGGAAACTGCAGTTAGTACAAAACATGGCAGCCAAAGTGGTCTCAGGAACAGCAAGGAGAGACCACATAACACCTGTATTAAAGTCTCTTCACTGGCTGCCTATTAGTTTCTGGGCCCAGTATAAGGTGTTGGTTCTGACCTTTAAAGCCTCAAATGGCTTGGGTCCAACCTATCTTCGGGACCGCCTCCTCCCATACAATTCACCCCGTGCACTCCAGTCCTCTGGGAGGAATTTGCTGCAGCCGATATAAACAAGGCTGTCTGCAACCTCCCAGAAGGCCTTCTTGGCAACTGCTCCCAGACTATGGAATGGCCTGCCAGACTAGATCCATCAAATTAAGACCCTGAGCAGCTTTAAAAAAGCTGTTAAAACACATCTCTTCTGGTAGGCCTTTCCTGACTAGATTTCCCAGCCTCTGGAGCACCCTTATTCCGCCCTCTCCTAATCTGGATGCTGCCACTACTTTGGTTTGCTTTTATATTATTGTTGTTAACTACTATTTTTAATAACCAAGTGGTTTAATAATTTTTAAGGGGTGGGTGGGTTTGGGGCTCTGGGAGTATATATTGTATGGAATTTTAATTGTTGTTAGCCGCTCCGATTGTTGACAGAGGGGCGGGGTATAAATAAATAAATATCATCATCATCATCCCACTGCAATTTCACTGTCATCTGGGAGAAAGGATGGAGCCCCTTGCTCCTGAACTGGGCTAACTTCTCTCTTGCCTCACCCTCAAGGTACCCTAGGGATATCTCAAACCATTCACCTAAGAGTTAGGCTGCCCCTTAACCCCTCTGAATGGATCCAGTCATATGCCATTACCAACCAAAGCTGTAACAAATTAAGTTTAGTACAATATGAAAAGTACAATCAAGCAGTACAAATCAAGAGTAAGAGGATGGGTCTGAAGATTAATGAGGCATGATGAGGGCTTACATATATCCCACAGAGGTGGACCTGAGTGAAAACTTCACTCAGGGTTCTCCAGGTTCTGCCTCTCTGTGATCCTGTTAAACCTGATTGGCTGTTCGTCCTGCCCTCTGAGAAGCCTGCACTAAGCTCAAGGATTCTCCAGAGTAAGAAGAAAAAAATAAATGGCATCCAACTGAGCCTTAGTACAGTAACCCACAAAATCTTCATTCCAATAATTTTGTAAAGGTGTTGTACTTTAGGCTCTTTTACTTTACTTCCTCATTAGAAAAAGGCTTTTCTCTCAATACCCACTTGATATTGTTGACTTACAAGTTTTTCTACATTAAAACTTCATTAGAAAAAGGCCTTTCCTGAGTCTAAAATGGCCTGGTGGGTGAATGTGGCAAAATTGGCCCACACTCCACTGGAGAACCCTGAAGACTTAAAAAATAGCCTTGGGGGCTACACACACAACATATGAGCCACATTTTCACCATCTACACATTACAGTATTGGATGAAGCAACAACTGTGCATGGTATTATTATTATATATATATATAAAAAAACACACATAAGCACTTTTATTGCTGTTAGTGAACAGAGCTGCAGTTGCAAAGAGACTTGCGGTTCACAATATTGGAGGACTAAGAAAGGCACATTAAAAAGTGTATTGTTTAGAACTTACATGAAAAAGATATTAAATTAGGATAGTTCCTTAAATAAAAATACAAATATTTCAAGTATTCATTTTCTATCTCCTAGCTTCGTGCTTCAAATGAAAAAAAAAATACAAGGAGAAAAGTAGCATTTTTATAATAGTACTAAAAGGCTTGAATGAATGGATTTAAGCATATGCGGACTCATAAAAAGAATATGAGGAATTATGGAATACAAGCAAATAAGATTAAAGAAAAACAGATGATAGAACCATTTCTTACCAAGGCAAATTCATGAGATACTCTTCCATCTGGAGGCAGTTTTGCACCAAAACCTAGAGCTGGAAACATTTTATCACTGTCATAGTCCTGAATAATCTCTCCTACTGCCCTTAATGCCATGCCATAAGCGTTGAGCTGGTATGGGTTCATATAATGAAGTGAGGTTGAATGTGCAGGGTTACCTGTTGAAACAAAGCATGTTCTTTAGTGGGCTTTACCTAAATATGATTTTCAATGGATATTAAACTCTATACGTGGAATAACATGCTAGCTCAACTTTGACTATGGCTGCATCCACACTGTAGAAATAATCCAGTTTGACACCATTTTAACTGCCATAGCTCCATACTATGGAATTCTGGGAAGTGTAGTTTCTTGTGGCACTAGAGCGGAAGACCCTGTATCTGATTGAAATCAATCTCCAGAAGGAGTTTAAAAGAGAGCAATAAGCAGTAAGTGAGGGGGGTCAGGGATTGGAGGGCAGCACCGGCAAAGCCAAGCTCCCAGAGCCAGGCACTTGCTATTTCTTGTTCTCTTTTAAATTCATTTAAGGGATCACTTTCAATCAGACATGGGGGGGGGGGCAGAATCAGGGATTGGATGGCAGCACCAGCAAAAGAGCACCCAGAACCAGGAGGAGTCTGGTTTGCCTTCACATTAAAGCAATTTCCTCCCCATTGACCTCCTAGCTTGTTCCCATTCTCCACAATTTTTAACCAGGGAATAACCAGCATTTCTGTTTTGTTAATTTCACATCATTCCCCAGCCCTAAGATAGCCAATACTTGTGCTTCCATAAAGGATGCATAAAGGGATTCCTAAAGGATGGGGTAGTGAATGTGTCTCTCTCTCTCTCTGTGTATGTGTACAAGGACTGCTCCATGCCTGCTAGCCTGCCTGCCTTTGGGCTTACTTTCTTCTTTTGCCCCCCCTTCCTCCTGCCCCCCACATTTGACAGGGTAGGCAAGTGGGAGCAAGCAGGGAGGTTGAGGGGGGAAACTGCTTGAATGTGAAGGCAAAACATACTCTTCCTGGCCCTGGGTGCTCCTTTGTAATGTAGAGTGGAGCAGCCTGAGACAGCAACTTTGGGTATGGGGGGGGCAGATTTGCATGATTTACAATGGCAAGATAGTAGCTAGAACTGAAATAAATTCTTTTTAGCTCTTTCCTTCTCACCACACTCCTCACATTTCTGTCCTTTCCTTCTTAAAAGCTGTACATTTCTGTAAATGGGGCGAAAAAGCCAGGAGTAAAAGGCATAGTCCTGGCATAATTGCACAATCGTGCTGAAGATTTCAGATGACATCTTGCTCATCCAGGACTTATCCCATGAAGATTCAGGAATCTTCCTGGGAAGTCCCAGGAATGGTTTAGTTCCAAGAGCATTCCTGGATCTTTACAGGATAAGTCCTGGATGAGTGCAATGTGTCTGAAAATCTTCAGCACAATCGCATGATTATGCCAGGAGTATGTTTTTTACTCCCAGATTACCCCCCCCCCCGATCTGATAATCTCCAACTTTTAGAAACAATAAGGCAACTGGCACAGCTGTTGTAGATTAATAGTCTCTAATGTACTTTAAGTCTAAATGTATGCTAGTTAAAAGTTTGGGTAAATAAAAAAGTGTTTCCTATAATAGGTTGAGATGGTATTTTTAGGCAATGAATTTCAGATTGCTGGAATATTTGAGTACTTTTCTGAACACCAGAAAATATGCTTTTGAGATTTAGAGGATCTAATGAAACAACATGGGATGCAAGGGGATAGGATGCAGCTTCAAGGCAGGCAACCATCTAAATCTACCCTCATCAGCTTAATTATCTTTCTGCTTACACAGGGAAATATTGGTTCCAAGATGTTAGAACAGTAAGTTCCCAGGATAAGTTAAACAAATTTGAGTAAAAGAATACAATGCTAAAACAGTTAAAACAATAAAATGTTTAGAAAACTATATAGGCTGATTACTAATTTTAATAAAAAATAAATTTATACCACTTACCATTTGAAGCTGTGAAATCAATAGCCACAGTGAAATTGATTTGTGTCCTATGAAGTAAATTAAATGTAAGCTATTTAAATATGAATGGTCTTACATGAAGAATGAATTATGAAAATCCAACAGAACTCCACTTAGATAAATATGCATGCTGTTGTATATAAAACTCTCAAACAGCATCCCATCAAAAATAGAAGTTCTAGTCATCCTGGCACTACTTTGCCTTTTAAAAAAGCAGAGACAAGCATTATTAAACTTATACTTAAAAGAGTAACTTCTCTAATGCAACATGCTGGAATATTTTGAGTATTCCACACTTTGAAGCCTATATATAAACTTGAGGAGCAGATCACAATTAAGAAACTGTAAGGTAATCAATATACCTTATTTTCTGGCGTATAAGACTACTTTTTAACCTGCAAA
>CM034708.1:130297012-130320249 GCA_020142125.1 Phrynosoma platyrhinos | reverse complement strand
CTTATACGCTGGAAAATACGGTATACTATATTAAACAATATTTTACACAAAAAGTGTACGATATCACAGGCTATGTAGGGACTGTAAATACATAACAGTAAAAAGTGTGGAACTGCAGGTTATGCACCCACAGATGCCATACAGGAGTTTAAATTATTATTAATTAATAATCTTAAATTAATTATTAATATTTAATAATTAATAATTTTAAATATGTATGAATTTACTAGCAAATACCACTTCCATTTGATTTATATAAAACTTGCATATAGGTCCATTGAAAACAAAACTGGAGATCCTCAGTAGGGTAATACCTCTATTAGAACAAGCTGTACCTCAGTTCTGAATAGATCCCTGTGACTGCTATTTAAACAAACCTAAACCAAAATACATTAAATGTGATCATACATTTAATGCCTACAACATCAGTAAGTAGGCTGTTCAGTTTACCAGAACTATTCTTTAGGCTGTGTGTTAAGCAAAGCAAACACAAAAGGAGTAAAGAAAATGGGGTGGGCATGATGAAAAGGGCCAGAAGTCTAGCATATCAGAGACTTACGCAGCAGGAAGTTAAGTAGACTGAGATGGCTACCCTATACCTACTTTTCTGAACTCAATGGGATTTGCTTCTGAGCAACATGCAGAGGAGTGGGCTGTTAATTAGACAGAAAGAAGAAATGGAAAGGAAGAGCATGTGAGGACAAGACTCACTGGAGCTTGTTTTCAAACTGCTTATTGTTACATCCAAACAAAGTCAGAAACATTTTTGCTAGTTTAATCTTTGATCATATTTTGTCTGTTTCTTTTATTTTAAATTTTAATCTGTCTTGATAGAAAGAATTCAATCAACGAGCTTCCCTTGCCTTCCTGGTGCAACCTACTGTCTTCAGCTCCTCACTATTATCGATTTAGGGGGAAATAAAATTAAGGAATCTGCAAGCCCAATAGAGAGGATTCCCCAACAGAAGAAGAGAATCCTTGGCTCACTTTCTGATAATTTCCTCCAAAACATGTATCATTGAGCTACAATTTAAATCTTTATTGCTCTGTAAAACTGTATATTTACTATTTCTATGTTGAAAATACATACTTATTGAAAAAGGAATATGTATCATGGCTTCCTGGATCACATGGCTTGCTTTGTTTTGGTACGTCTCATAACAGCTGGATATCATAGTAATACAGTATTTATATGAACAAGTGAATATATCATATTCTGTTAATGATGTAATGAAACAGTAGATGAAAGAAGAGAATAATAAAACAAGTGCCAGCTTCTAAAATTTGGTACTTATATTTGCATTACATTGTGAAGATGGTTTTGCAAAAAGCCAGCATACACAAAGATATTTTTATACATGTACATTTCTTTTTCAAGATGAAACTTTACATTGATATTATTATTCTTACTCCAATAAGAATTTCTTTAGCATCCTGTTCATTTCAGAATTCTAGAGAAATAAATCACTTACCCTCCTTTAATATAGTCAAGAAATGAAACTTCTGTTTCCACTAGGAAGGAAAGTAATGTTACCTGAGAGCAAGTGACAGGGAAAAAGTAATGAACATTAATCTTAAAAGTAACCAGAAATACAAAAAAAATCTATATTGTATTTAAGAATCAATACATTATTTAAAACTTCTCCAGCATGCTGTACTAAAGAGGTATTACATCTGCAACTGGCATATATTAACAACTCAACCTCCATTTCCATAACTGGTTTCTTTACATCATCACCATCATAATCATTATTAGTATTACACAGTCTGGCAACAATATCACAAACTATAAATCAAGAAAGCCTTGGTTATAGCCTGATTTGCATCACTGTATTGTGCAATTCTGTTATACCATGTGCATAACAAGTGGCATTTTACAGTTTGCCTTCTGTTTTCATGGGGAATCTGTTCCAAACCCCCCTCCCCTGTGAAAATGGAGACTCGCCATTCATGGAGGGGTGGTCTCCATTAAAATGAATGGGATGCACCCCATTGATTTTAATGGAGACCACCCCTCCACGAATATTCAAAACCACAGACCTCAAGTCCGCAAGAATGGAGGGGCAACTGTATAGGGATAGCTTGCATTGTTTAATGCTACTGCATGGCACTGTTCTGTGAACAAAGCTAAATTTGTGGTGGTTTGTTTTTTGCTAGACTCCTGTCCCAAATCTGTAGCTAGAACAGGAGTACAGTATCTTGTCTTGTTTAACCAAAATAATTGAAACATTTACATTTAGCATCTGAAGTGTTTGGGAAAGTTTAGTGGGCCTCAATTAAATCAACACTATTCTTCACACATTCATGTATGAATTTTATTACCAGCTATTTAATTCCCAAGAAATCAGAAAGTTCATTTTTGGTAGCAACTTCATCAGCACATATATTATAAGATTACAATAAAGAAGCAAATTTCTCTCAAAATACTTTACATAGATCCTTCAGAAAACTGAAGGAAACCCATGTCAGTCCATAGGAAAAAGTTTCAAAATCAACAATCATGCAGTATCTTCATTAAAACCAACAAAAAGTTGCTGGCTATTTTGTGCCTTTTTGGTTGGTTTTAATGCAGATACTGTCTCGGAATTTCTTGAACAATGTTGAATTAAAAATATCTCACTTCAAGATGTATTACAATAGATGGAAAATCATGTACTTAACTGTTCCTGAATTAACATATTTTTTCTTTTTTGCCTTTTTCTTTGGATTTATTACCTAGAAAAGTAGGTTAAGAAAAATATGTTAACTGTTATGCACCTAAAAACAGAGAAACTTCTACTTGTTCTTAAGGCCATGTTTCATGTTTGTTGGAAACAGGGCAGATCCTTCTAAACACCACTAACTCAAACATTACTCAATCTTCAAACATCCTCCAGTATGGTTTATTGTTCAATGTCATTATGACTATGTTTAATAGAAAGGTGAGAAATCAAAATTTTAGTCCCAATTAAAGAATCAATTGTTGAAAGTTAAATCAACAGTTATGTAAATCCCATTACTTCAACTCTACTGTAGTTGGGACTAGAAATTGGACTCAGACAATCATATGAATTTTGTTACCAGCAATTAAATTCCCAAGGAATCAGATTGTTCATTTGTGGTAGCAACTTCATTAGCATATATATTACAGGATTGCAATAAAGAAGTAAATTTGATTGGAAATCCATACCAGCTACTTAGCTACTTGGGGCAATAGTGCAAAAATTTTGACTAAGTAGCAATCATGAATACGAAACAGTTTCATATGAGTAAATCTAGGTGACTCTTTCATATTCATGATCCCGACTTAGGGCCTTTGCAGACTGCCAGAAATAGTGCAAATTGAGTCCACTTTAAGGGTTAGGGTTAGTGCTAGGGAATCATGGAAATTGGGTTTTTGTTTTTTTTCTGAGACATTGAACCTTCTCTGTCAGAGAGGTCTCGTGCCACAATAAAATTACAGTTCCCATGATTCCCTAACCCTAACCCTTACAGTGGACTCAATCTGCACTATTTCTAGCAGTCTGCAAAGGCCCTTAGTCATGATTGCATCACTACTGCCACGATCATTACTCCACCCAAACCTACTTTACTGCTCATCAGTTGTATAGGGAGAAGGATACTGGTTCTGCCAGTGATTGGAGCATGGGTGAATGGCATTTCCACCAGGTTTGGGAGAGTTGGACCAGGACAGGTATACTTAAATAGGTAGCTAAATACAGAAGTCCAGCCTTTATCTCAGAATACCTTACCCAGCTCCTTCAGCAAAAAAATAATAAAAAAAAAATGAAAGAAGCCACATTGATCCATAAGAAAAACTCCTACCACAACCAATTTGTTTGGCAAGGAAATATGTATGGATTTATATGGGGCTGGAGATGCATCTTGATGCTGCCCACATTAACAAGCAAAGTAGGATAAGGAGATATTACACAATTTAAACTCTCTGCAAAGGAGCCAGCATAGTATAGTAGTTCAGCACTGGACGACTCTGGAGAACAGTGTTCAAATGACCACTTGGTCATGGAAACCCACTTGGTGATCTTGGGCAAGTCATACCATCCTTGCCTCAGAGGAGAGCAAAGGCCAACCCTTTCAGAACAAATCTTGCAAAAAACCAAACAAATAAAAAAACTATGATAGGGCTGCCTTAGGGCTGCCATAGGTCAGAAATGACTTGAAAGCACACAACCATAACCAACATCCTGCTTTCCCTCACCTTCATACGCCTGTCATCTTGTCAAAGGCTCACCAAAATGATCCCAGCAAAATAATTCAAAGACATAGCTACATAATTCTGGAAAATCAATATGCTAAGAGATCTTGCAGCACCTTTGAGACTAACTGACAGAAGTTGGTAGCACGAGCCTTTGTAGACTTGAGCCTTACTTCCTCAAATGCACCTGAGGAAGTAGGCTCAAGTCTATGAAAGTTGATGCTACCAGCCCCTATCTTTCTATTAGTCTCAAAGGTGCCATAAGATCCTTTTGCATACCAGCAAAATAATGCATTCAAAAGTACAGTATCCCACCAGTACTTGCCCCTGGAATTGGGCTCAAGAAAGGTGGGGAAGGAAGGATTAAAAGGCAGGGTTGTTTAAGAAGAAAAGAAGCATTATCATTGATAGGCAAATGGAGTTGTTCACACTCTCTGCAGGCAGGGAGAAAGAAAGGAATGAATGAGAAAAAAATGAATTGGGGTCACAGTGTAGGAAAGGTAAAGGTAGAACTCTGGATTCAATCGTGTTCTATATTTAGAAAACAGGGAATGAGGTAAAATGAGATTAGCACTTGTATCAGGGGAAGGAGCTAGTTTTACTCATCTGGAAGGCACAGTGAGTACACAGGTGATATAATTGGGACAGCAGATAGAAGGTGTCAGTTGATTTGACTGGCTGCTCTAAAGACAGCTCCAATGTTGTGAAATGAAAACTCTTGTGATGTGTCCATGATGTGTCCAAAGTACAACAGTCTCAGTTTAGTCATCTTGGCTTCTAGAGAGTTCAGGTTTGCTTTGCCCTAGGACCCATTTATTTGTCTTTTGGCAATCCACAGTACCTGTAGAACTCTTCTCCAGTACCACATTACAATGGGTCGATTTTCTTCCTTTCAGCTTTCTTCATTATTCAGTTTCCACAACCATAGAAATTGGGAATACTATAACATGGACCATTCTGACTTTAGTATTCAGTGATATATTTTTATACTTCAGAATCTCATCTAGTTCCTTCAAAGCTGCCTTTCCAAATCCTATTCTTCTGATTTCTTGATTACAGTCTCCACTATGATTAATTATTGAGCCAAAATATGGAAAATATTGAACTATTTCTATGTCATAATCGTCTTCTTTGAAACTTTGTATATCATTTGTGGTCATTTTTTTAAATGTTCACATACATGGTTATCAAACCCTTTGGGACTATCCAGTGAAGGGTTATATATGAATGGCTTTCTGAGCACTTTAACAAAGAATTTATACTCTCTACAATTTTACAGCATTCTTTCAGAAATTTCTTTAGACATAATTATTTCATTCTCATTTATTTTCAGCCTTTTCTTAAAGTGTGCTCTCTATAGTTCATCTCTAATGTTTTTATGTGTAAAAAAAATTTCTCACATCTGTTGGAAGTTTCCCTCTTTGCATAACTAAAGTTTTGCCTGCATAGTGCTTCTACCTTCTTATCAAATTCTTCATCAGAGCTGTTTATGACATCTACCAAAGCTTTTAAGACTGTCTGTTTTATGTCAGTTAGGTTTTCTGGTATTGCTCTTAACCTAATCTGTGTTTTCTTTGATTTTTAACTCCATTTTGAAACGAAATTGAAGATACTTCCTGGAAATTGGGGTCACAGAATGTGCAAATATATTCTTTTAAACTGATTGAAATGAACTATTTGTTCCTCTGAAAAATTTCCCTTATTATTTTTAAGGTTTGCATCTTGAATCACTAATTTTTTACAACTTCAAATAAGAATTTTAGCTCTAACACAAGCCCATAAGTCCCATTGCTTTTCGGAAGCATGAAAAAGATGGGAGTATGCACCTTTGAATCTCTGCATTGGAGAAACCTCTCTATAACTCTGATTTCCAGGAGATGATCTATTTCTTTGCATACTGTTTCATGTTTTTCCTTGTTTCATGGTATCCATGAGGGAAGGTATCTGCTCTTGGCTTTTTTGAAAATAAAAGACTGTATCACTGGGTAACCACTCCAATTACCTAGCGATTTGTTGTCAGTTCTGTCCATTTATATCTGAAATGCAGCACCCTTCCACCCACTGGTGTTCTCCTTGTCAATATTGTTGTTGGCCTCTGCTAGCAGAATGACTTGTTCTTCTTCTTGATTGTCTTTTGTACTCAAACCTACTCCTATTCCACAGAGATCTGCCACTATGAGCCTTTACAGACTGCCAAAAATAGTGCAAATTGAGGCCACTTTAACTGTCCTGGCTCAATGCTAGGGAATCATGGGAATTTAATTTTTTTTCTGGGACATTGAGCCTTCTCTGCCAGAGAGCTCTGGTGCCACAATAAACTACAGCTCCCATGATTCTTCAGCACTGAGCCAGGACAGTTAAAATGGCCTCGATTTGCACTATTCATGGCAGTCTGTAAAGGCCCTATGTCATTTGTAAATGCTTCCACCCTTCAAAGGAAGAGTAATCCGCAGGGAGAGGCGGGAAATACAAATTATTATTATTATTATTAATTGTTCCAAAATGAAGAGTAATTGTTCCATGTCCCCTTTGTCCACCTCACCATATGTAGCCCTTATCTTTTTAGGGTTTTCCTCCATTTCTTAATATTCTCACTTTTTCTTAATTTAATGTGTGTGAGTGAGGCAAAAAAACATGTGTAGCTGGCAAGGCAGTAAACAAAAAACTAATGGAAAAGGGAAGAGAGTCAATGGACTTAACAAAGAAAGAATCTTGGACTCCTGCTTAGTTAGCTGGCATGTGGGGAATAACCCAAGAGTGAGTGGATTGCTCCTCCTTTGCCATCAAGAGAATGTGAATGTACACAAAGAGAATTATACATTTGATCTGAATTTCACACATACAGAAAACAGACGCTTAAAATTATAGAAATTACTGTTCACACATTATAAAAGATACATAGGCAGTGCAAATGGTTCATTTTCTGTACTCAAAGATATATAAAAAGAAACAATCCTGCTATTTACCTCATACACATTAAACTGTGACTGTCCTCTGGACAATTCTCTGAAACTCGTTGTGAATTCTCCAATAAAATCATGACTAGAAATAGAAACAAAATTGATTAATGGATAAAGCTACAAATAAAACATTGTATAATATTTTCCAAAATATATTCCTAATAAAAATCTTAGGATTCTTAGGAATGTGCCTAAGAAGTTCCCACAATTCCATCATTTGGTGTTGTGAAACCTTATTATCGCTCCATGAACTCAGTCCACAAGGCACCTATCGTATTTTGCCAATAGGGCAGGCAAGCAAAAGAAACTGGGCTGCTGAATATCACATATACATCTGAATGTAACAGCCAGGTCTTTGGTAAAAAATCTCATCTTATCTTCAAGTAACAGTAACATTTGACAAACATTCAAAGATTTAGTTCTCTAACACACAAACAGAACACCTTTATTTTCAAGGAGTAAGAAGTTGAAAATAAAGGTGTTCTGTTGGTGAACTGGCAAATTTAATCACTACTGGATGTAAAATGGGCAGGCAAATCAGAGTTATAATAGAAAGCTATGGTCAGCTGCTCTTTCATAGGCAATTAGTAATGAAGTTCATTCAGCAAAGAGAATTACAATCAATATTTCTGCCATCACATTTTTTAATGTTAAGCACTGTGAGGCTCTACATTTTAAAAATGTAAGTTTAAGATTCTCAAGTTTCTAAAAAGAGTTTTCAAATCTACTTTGGGGGCTGAAAGTTTCATAAGAAAATTTTATTATTTTGTATAATTAACTTTTAACTGGATATACCTCATCTCAAAATACACAGGCCTAAATCCTACTGTTATTCCCAGCTAGAGAAGAATCAATGGGATTCGTTTATGTGTTGACTCATCATTCAAACACTGATTCAATGGATGTAATCTAGCTAAAATTAATCAATAGGATTCTGGCCACAATGAAGAGGATGTTTGTTAAACATCTGACTGCAAAATAAGCATCTATACAAACTATAGTGGTATGGCTCAATAGATTCATGTCTTTCTTACTAACATATAATTTCCTTTAATTAAGATTTTAGATTTAGGCTTAACTAGTGGAAAGATCTCCATAATAGCTTTCCAAACTGTAGCTCTAATATTAAAAAATCCTTTTGCAAATTTAATTATCAATGCACAATAATTACCTTCCATCTCTATCCCAGTCATACACTTCTACCTTAATTGTTCTGCGAACAAACAAAAAAGAGAAAAGCTATATACAAATATAAATGAAAAGATTGTCAACATAAATAATTTACTGATTTATTACTTCCAGTGTGCAGTCCACATCTAATGAGTAAGAGTACAGGTGATAATCTTTCGGGTTTTGCAACATTTGATTCAATAGAGAATATAATTTACTGATAAATGTCAAGCAGCCTTTCCAACAAGTAGGCACAGAATTTAATGCACAACAAAATCGAAAAACACACTACTTAAAATTAAAAACAATCAATTACAACTAGGAAGATATTAGCAAACAAAAGCTTTTCTCTGATGGTGAAAAGTATACTGTTAGATCTATTAACTCAGGGGTAGGCAACCTTTTTGAGCCGGGGGGCCGGGTTGTTGTCCCTCAGACAATTGGGAGGCCGAAGCACCATAAATAAATAAATAAATTTATTTTAAAATATGCATCTCAGCCCCAGAAAAGCCATGGCAAAACCCCTGTGGAGATTTTGCCAAGAAAACAAGTAATAACAACAATAATCAATATCATCATGGCGGGCGGCAGCGGCGGCAGCAGGACCGGCCTGGGGCCGGTCCAAAGGCTTTGGGGGGCCGCATCCAGCCCCCGGGCCTTAGGTTGCCTACCCCTGTATTAGATCTTCTCTCTCAAAAGAAAGCGCTCCAAAGTGCAAGTACCACAGTAGAGAACAGTAACACTGAAATAAGTATTGTGCTAATATTATTGATAATTATACTAAGAGGTGAAGCAGACCAGCAGCTTGCAGCAGTCTCTGGTCGTTCCAGCCCCAGTCAGCCTCTGATCAGCAATGGTCCACTCTGAAAGCAGGCTGCCACTGAGGTCCTAAATAGGACACTAGCAGGAGCAGCTTTTTGCTGCACCTTTCTGTGCCAGCTTTTCCCAGCTTGGAGTGCTTTCCACATGGCTTCTGACCACTGTGAGGGTGTGCATCTCCTGCATACCCCACCCTCAAAGCAGCTGAAAGCCACTCTTTCCTGCCAGTCTCTTTCAGGCCTGAAACAATCTTTTGTCCAATAAAGTTGGGATTATTGTTCTTATTTTAACCTATGTCTAAGTGGAATCTATTTGGAAGGGAAAACCTGAGGAAATGGTTACATACAAACCTGGATCCACAAAGGGACACATCCAATGGTCCATTGCTGTAGCCATCTTAGGGCCCTGAAATATTAAATCCCAGGGTGATTTAAAGGTCAAAGGGCAAGATAAGGTGCCAGGAACCTAGGGTCAGAATATGTGTGACTAAACTGATTGGGGGAATATGTCATCACACTATCACATGCCTACAACTGCAGAGGGGAATATTGCATAAACAAAAAAAGTAAAGGATCTGCATTATATTGGTATGAATTTGTAGCATTTTCGTACTGTAAGGAAATGGTAGTACACATGTCCTTCCACATTTTCTGGGGTTAGGGGCACAGGAACCCCATGAATGTGGAGAAACCACAAATAACAAAAACACTATGTTTTTACCTGAAATAACACCTCTCTAGAAATCTCTAGGTCCTCCAGTGCAACTCTGTGGTCAACATCTACCAGAGATTGACCATAGAATTGTGCGGGAGGAACTACAAATGCCGAGCGGAGTGTTCTCACTAGGTCCTTCAATGAGACTTTTGGTTAAAGTTGACCATAGAGTTGAGCTGGAGTCCCTAGATATTCCTAGAGAGAACATATTAATACAATCCATGAATAATCAAATCTGCAAAAGTCAAAGCCATAAATGTGGAGGGACGAGTGTATATGTTTATGGAAGCTTTGAGCTCAAACATAAAAGTAATGAAAGATAATGCTTCAGTCAAATTGCCAGACATAGACAAAATTGTATGAAGGTAGGTGAAATTATTCAAACAGCTTGTCATTTCACATATGATTGACAAGCAGCTGTGATAAGGAGACACAAGGACCTAAATCCAATTGTTAATCCCAATGAGATCAGATACACTGAATCAATGGAATTTACATACGTGTTGTAAATTCCCAGTGATGCAATGGTGTGCATCATAACCAGAAGAATGATGTTTCATAAATAGCAACTAACCAAATGATTTAACGGGCTCTACTATAATTATTTCTACTGTAAGAGAAATATACTTTGGTTGGTTGAGGAAGCTTCTTAACACAGCAAAGTCCACAGTCATGTCCCCAGACATGAATGGATAATATACACCAATAACCATTACTATACATTTAAGAAAGGATGGAAAATACTACATCATGCTAGAGTAAAGACAAGACCTAACTTAATAATAACATCTATCTTTTAATGATAATGAAGTTATACATTAAGATTCTAGTGACACTTTTGCATATCTTGTGAGCAGAGGTTACAACCTAGTCTAGTCCTGAGAAAAGCTTACAGTGAAACGTTTGTTTCCTGAAGGAATCTTTGAACTGTCATCAGTCACTGTAACTAACTGTTAAAATACTGCTTTGACTTTTCATTCATTCCCAAATCTAATGAACCTATGTCCTTGCCCAGAGAGATTTCTTTAATAGTAACCCATCATTTGGAGTCACAGTTACTGAACATAAATCACCAAGAAGACATCTCAGAAACCAACTGTATCCCAAATTATTCTGCCTCCAAAGCAGCATGCTTAGCATTTCATGGAGAAATAAATATTAGCTATAGGCGATACATGAAATCATAAAGAACTTTAAGAAGAGCTAAAGTATCAAAGGTGTAGAAAGTATTTCAAACCAAATATCAACATTTTATATTTAGGATTACCTTCCTGGTATATGGCGATAATGAATACCAGCTGTGATGGACAATGCTATTAATCCAAATTCACACATGAAATGTTTCTCAATGTATATTTATTGGAGCTCTACTCATTCTCTAGCCTTGATTTAATCACTAAATAGCTTGTTTAGGAGTCAAATATTTTTACTTTCCAAAGAAAATATAAAAGACCACAGTTCCACCCTTTATATAGTTTTGTATAGCTTGTTAAGGAAACTAGTAAGACTACCAAAATACTGCAAGAAAAGAAAGAGTACCGTATGTTTGATGTCAGAGATCGCCATTCTTAGAATGTGATCAAGAATGTATACTTTTCATTTTCTCTAAACTGGGGTATCTTTTGTAATATCCATGGAAACAAATGATTTTTAGTTTTCTCAAATAAAATTTCAACCATTTTTTGGAGGCCAGCTATTTATTTACATCTAGAAGTGTCCAACAATATTGCTTAAGGTATCATTAATTGTTTTTGTTGTATGCCTTCAAGTTGTTTCCAACTTATGGTGACCCTGTAGTGAAACTACCACAGGGTTTTCTTTGCAAGATTTCTTCAGAGAGGGTTTGCCTTTTTGTTCCTCTGAGGCTGAAAGAATGTGGGTTAAAAGTCACCTAGTGGGTTCCCATTGGGGATTCGAATTCTGGTCTCCAGTCGCTCAAACCACTACACGGCATACATTAATTACAATGATAAAAAATGTTCTTGCCTGGATTGTAGATAACATTATTATTCCAAAAATCATAAATAAAAATCCCACATGCTTGATGTTGGCATTGTACTTTCTGTCTGTGGAGAACAGACAGAATTATGCCCAGCTAGCAACAGCCAATCAGGAATAAGCTGGCGGCAGCCAACAGAATCTTGGGCTGTTGGTGATAAAAAATTCAGTTGCTGACAGTTGGAGTCAGATCGGGTCTGGATGTGTAACAATCCAGTAGTGAGGGACTGTGAAGGAAAATCCAGTAGTGAGGGACTTAGGACCTTTGCAGGCTGCTAGAAATAATGCAAATTGAGGCCACTTTAACTGCCCTGGCTCAGTTCTAGGGAATCATGGGAATTGTATTTTTTTCTGAAACATTGAGTCTTCTCTGTCAGAGAGCTCTGGTGCCACAATAAACTACAGTTCCCATGATTCCCTGGCACTGAGTCAGGGCAGTTAAAGTGGACTCAGTTTGCACTATTTCTGGGAGTCTGCAAAGACTTTTAGTTTGAGTATAGTACTCCAAGTGAGGGAGTTGCTGGTATTTGATATACTGCTGGATATAGTTAGCCTGAGGGCTAGTATAGAAATAGGTCAGAAGGATAACAGTAAATAAGGACTGTGTGAGGGTCCTAAATGAGAATATCTGGTGTTCTCTAGAGTTAAAGAGTGTGTAACAAAGTATAACAAGAAGAAGTGAATGCAATTTCATAACAAATGAAACATTGTTAAACATCACACAAATAACGTTACATTTTTGTTTTCATACAACTTGTCTGAACCAGGAATCATTATTCCTGCTACTAACAAATATAGAAACAAAGTTCGGGAGTAAACCCATAGATATTCATAAAAGTGGTCTGGAATATCACATTTTGGGACAGTGGTGGGATAGTAAAACCCATAGGGCTGCCATCTGAGGGGAAAAAAGTTAGGTGAAGGAGTTGCTCTTCCTATTGGCATTGTCCTTTCTAATTAAACACATCAACACCAATTTTTAAGCAGTTATTAAGAAATAAGATAATGAAGCCAGGCAATTTGCCTCAGGGTTTAATTGGCTCTTAAAGGTTATTTATTGGGGATAATTTATATAATTAAAAATCTTGACACCTAGTTTATTATTATGATTACACTCTCCCTCTAATTTGACAAACAACTTCCTCTGTCGATGAAATGAAAGAAAGGAGACAGGAATCCTTAGCTTTTGTAGAATGCAAGTGTGTAATTCATTTTGACAAGAGCAAATTCTAATTCTTCTTACTTTACCTAGTACAAAACCCAACACAAAATGCCTTGATTTGGCATTCTGTTTCTTATACTGTTGCCTGTCATTTTGCACTGAAGATGCTAAAGAGGGAAGAAGCCATGGGGCAGGTGGACCAGAAACTCTATCAGCAGTCTGCCAGCTCCCAAATTTGTTTACTAATGTGGAGAAGCGAATCAAGGAATCAATGTGCAGAAGGTAAGTTTCCATTCATTTTAACAGAAAAAGGATGAGCAAGTGTATAGTGGCTGGGGCGGCCATTTTGGCCCCTATTTGCGACATAGGCCACATTGGCACATTGCAACATACCAAGAGCATATTGCTATTGCCTGAGAAAAAGGCTATAAGGATATGAAGAGGTTTCTGGTAGGGAAAAGCCAAGATACCACTTTTTTTAGTGGTCCCCTTCTGTTCTGAGCTGTTTTGGGGCATTTTTGAAAAGGACAGGTTAGAGGAATTTTGGGATGATTGCCAGCTTTTAATCTGGATATCAGCAATCTGTGAAGCATATGTATATTCATATAAAAGTAAGGTCCTTTCAACACTGAAAAACTTACTTCTAACTAACATACAGAGAATTGTTATCTAAGCTAAAGATGTAGTGAATAATAAAATTTTGTGAGGCATGGCTCTGCTGAATACTAAGAGTTTGTACTAATATTGTATCTTGTACTTGATTAAACTGAAGGACCTAAAATTTTAGAAATGTTTTGTTCATGTGATTTTACAAGTTTGTTGGTGGTTGTTGTTGTGTGACATCGAGTTGTTTCCAATTTAGGATGATCCTAAGGCAACTCTATCACAGGATTTTCTTGCCATGTTTCTTCAGAGGGGGGTTGCCATTGCCATTGCCATTGCCATTGCTTTTGAGGCTGAGAGAGCATGATTTGAACAAGGTCACTCAGTGGAGTTTCATGGCCAAGCAAGGATTTGAACCTTGCTCTCCAGAGTCATAGTCCAATGCTCAAACCACTACACCATGCTGGCTCTCTGATTTTACAGCTTACAGAAAGTTATATAGACAAAAATTCAATATCTCTTACCTGTCATAATCTCCATTACAAAGTGCTCTGACAGATATCTTGAATGCTTGCCACACTGGATTTAATGTATTCTTTATAACTTCTGTCTTGTGGCAAATTGTAAAGCTAAAAAACCAAAAAAAATTTTTTTTCATTTATTTCAGGTATTTATTGCTTACTTGTCAGTAATATTTTTTTAGTTATGAGAACTATCTTAAAAGCCATCTATACATATGTATCATACACAAAAGAAGTTTTAAAGAAGTTATATTAAGGACACATGGTTGGTAACAAAGAAGAGCCTAGATGAGCAGAAACAGATACAGTAAATGATATAGTAATGCTGTAAGGAACAAACACAGACATCAAATCTTTCCCTTACCCTAATCTTTGGCAAACAATCCAATCAGTACAAGTTGTACCTTTGGACTAAGAACAGAAAGCATCTGGATATTCTGTACAGTACTTGTTGGACAGAGAACCCCCCCTCCCCAAAACAGTAACACAATCCTCAGGACAATCTGCCTCCACTTTAGAATGGGTTGTGGAACACTTTTTTAACGTATCTTTCTCATAATGCTTTATATAGGTATATTTTTTAAAACACAGGGGATGGGGGGAAAAGGTAGATTACATCAGTCTTCAGAAGAAAACATGTTCCAGATGATGATGTGATGCCTTCTCCTCCCACTACTCTGACGTGATGCTAAAAGCTTCACCTCAATGGTAAATCTGCAACACAGAACCAGTAATACAGAAAAGAATTCCACAGGATCCATATAACTGTGCATGGAATTGTGGAAAAAAAAACTCCAGAAAAATATTTTGGAGTTGTGCAGGATGGCTCAGTTAAAATGATATCATATCGTGCTGCAGCTAGGAAACTAGTACCCAAACTAAAAGGCTTCCAGCACCGGTTGTTACCTGGTGCTGGGGGTGGGACTTCTGCCCTCCGGGGGGCAGGACTTCTTCCCCCCCCCTCCCCCTTGGAGGCAGTGAAGGCTAGGGAGAGTCTGGAAGGAAGCGGAAGAGGTGCATGCCTCTTCCCCTCTCTCCATGTGCCGGGGAAAATGGCTTCACGTGGCATTGCTGGCACATGTGCCATAGGTTTGCCATCATGTTGATAGTGATTTTAAAATATCAGCCAAGTGATCAAGGGTTTGAAACACATTCCTTATATGTAATGACTAAAGCCTTAAGAGGCTTTTTTAAAAAAGAAAACAGAAAGCAATGACATGATAGAAGTTTATAAAATAATGAACAGTGTACAGAAAGAATTGTAGCACATTTTCCTTCCTCTTTCACAACTATAGTTATGGTTATAAAATCAAAAATCTCTACGAAAGGATGTGGTGACTGATGGGTGATTTTAGGTTACATTACAGCTTAGCTGGCTTTAAAAGGAGATTAGATAAATTCAAGGAACATGGATTGGTCATGCCGTAAAAGGAGTATGTTGCTTACCTGTAGCTGTGGTTTTTTAAGTGGCCATTTGTAAATTCACACAATTGGGTCTTCGCACCAGCACAGAAGCCCTTTTTGGAACATTATATAGATGGGTATTCTTTGGCAGAAACTCCACCCATCGTCCCCTCATCATGCATACTTCAACATGTCTCAGCCTCTCTCCTAAGGTTCAATGCCTGCCACAATATAGCAAACATGAAAAGAGGAGAGGCAGGTGGGTTGTGTGAATTTACAAGATGTACAAGATGATCACTTAAAGATCCATGATTACAGGTAAGCAAGCTGTTCTCTTGACTGCGCGACAAAAGGAATTATCAGCTCTAGGCCAAGCATATAAGCAATACTGGGAGATTAAGGTAGACACATCTGGATAGACGCTCTACATCGTTTAAGGCAGAGATATACTCTGAAGGAATGAAGTGGGTGCTAAAAAGTTCTCAGCCTGACCAAGAAGGGAATGACCTAGAACCATAAAACTTGCATGCTATTCCATATATTCACCCTGATGTTTGATATACTTGGCACATTGTTAAAATTTATTTAACTCTTCCAAAAAAAATTTCCTGATGTTTGGTTACTGAAATAATGCTGTTTCTGTTATCACCTCTGAATCATTTGAACATTTTCTTCCTTTCAAATTCTTTTAAAGGTTTGGAAACAGAAAATAGTCAGAATGAGCAAGATCTGATGAGTAGGGTGAATGGTCTATACTCTCAAACCCCAAATTCTTCAAAACATCAATTGTCTTGCCAGCCCAGTGACTGCTCACAGGGCACTGTCCTGCAAAAATAGAACATCTTTCTGCAGCTTTCTTCACCATTTTTCTTTCAATGCCTCCTTTAATTGGCACAGCAAGTTAGAGTAGTAGTCTGCATTAACTGTTTCATCCTTCTAAAGATAGTCAGTTATCAAAATATGTTCCTTATCCCATAAAATTGTGGTCATGACCTTTTCTGTTGACCTCTGAGTCTTCAATTTCTTCAGCAGTGGAAAACCCAAGTGCCCCCACTGCAAGGACTGTTTGGTCCCCAGATCATAGTGATGTAAGCATGTTTAATCAACAAGGTCAAGTCATTCCAAAAAATTATCACTAGATCACTCAAAATGTTGCAAAATTAACTGGGATGTATCCACTTGATTTTGTTTCTGGTCAGTATTCAAACATTTCAACAACCACTTGGGTGACAGCATCTGCATAGCCTACTGCTCATGAATTATAAACCCAATGCATGCCTGGCGTATCTCTAGTGTCTCAGCAACTGGATTAGCTGAGATTCACTAATCTACCAAAATCAGTTCAACAATTTCAGGAGTGGCCACTGTTGAAGTCTTCTCAGATCTGGCCGTGTCTTTGCTCTCAAAATTTCCTCACTGAAAGTTGGCATAGCAATTCTTCACAGTTGAGTATGATGGACGCTGGTCGCTCAATGGTAACACTCATGGATTTCCTTTGGATTTTTCTTCTGCAGGAATAGGAACTTCATGATGGCCTGGAATTCAGCACTTCAAAATTTGACACTTTTCATTGACATGATACTATCAATGATCTGAAAAAATCTACGCATGGTGCCATAAGGCAACAGATGCAGACATGACATTTAAAGAGCAGTCAACCACATGTCCAGCAGGTGGTGGTGGGGTACTAAGGCTGTAGTTGTGAACACACATCCTTTGACTTTGATCACATCTATGGAAATGAGAATATTCACAGTCTCTCCTTAAAGGAGATCTCTTTCAATAAAGTGATGGAGAGGACATACAGGAAAAAGGATATCTCTATTCATATTCTCTTTTATACCAGAAATCACCATTATGGTCAGAGCAGACTGAACATGGAATAGTCCAAATAATGTTAAATGTGAGGAGAAGAGTGATGGGCTCAGTATCAAGGAGAATGATGAAGCAATAATTCTCAACATATCACTCACTGGATGACTTCCAATCCCTCTGTAATATGACTAAAGCCAGGGAATCATCCCTTCTATGGGAGTTGTCTCTAACTTCAACTTCTCCTAGACATATCAGAAGGTGTGTGGGACATCTTTTGAAGTAGTGTGGTGAGTCTGCAGCATGGAAGACATTGTCTGTGGTTTAAAAAAAAGTATTCAAATGTTCTTGACCAGTGTTCTTCAAGAAAAGGGGGCTATTCCATTCAAAAGAGGAGCATAATTTGAGAGTCCTTTATGCCATTTGAGTACTTCACACGAGGAATGAAGAAATTATCTCCAGTGGAAAAAAATAGAAGATTCAGGGAGAAAAGTAGACTTCTCTCTTATCTTTCTCTCTCTCTCTTTCTAAAGCAAGGCAGCAGCCAAACAATAAAAGAATGTCTTGCCAAAAAAAGAACCTATAAAAGAATGTCTTGCCAATAAAAGGCAATGAGGAGCAAAAAAAAAAAAAAAAAGTAGAGGAAGAAGCTGGTAGTGTGGCAGACAAAAAAAGAAAAAAGAAAAAAGCCTGAGGCTGAGGTGCACTAAGGGATGCACTGTGAGGAATGGGCCCAAATCTCGCCCCAAATCACTCAGCTATAAAATATTCCAGTAAGGGCTTCTGTGCAGACGCCAAGACCTTTTTGTGTAATTTCACAGCCACCACAAATAAGAAGAAGGGTTGTTGACTTCATGCATTGCTTTTGTGCTTCTTGAAAATATCTGAACAGAAACAGGATACTAGAATAGAGGGATCCTGTGCCTGATCCAGTCAGACTGTTCTTATGTCTGCCTGAGAATTCAGTTTCCTCCAAACAAAATGAGGACCTCTACTATATCTAAGATGCAGAGTACTTTTCTCTCTGAACATAATATATATTTTTCAACATTTCAAATAATATACTAAATAACTGTTGTGGATTCTTAGGCAAAAGGTGTGTATGAATGTAGTAGTATAAACAACAGGGACTTGAATCACATTAAACACTGACAAGTGCCCCATATCTCATCAGATAAAATGGACTGCAGTCCATGAAAACTTATACCAAATAAATTGGTTAGTTTTTTAAGATGCCACATTTGTTATTCTTGCTGCAACAAACTAATACACTAATCCCCTTGCCCATTATAATAAGACAGGAAGAGAAAATTTTAAGAAGATTTGATGGGAATTCAGATTCCAAAAGCTACCACTGTACACAGTTCAAGAAGTCCTGAGTCCTGCTGATCTCCTATGACATTTGTCTTCTGAATATTGTTTGTGTCTCCAGTCCCAACTACAGTCATGCCTCGCGATTCATGGGGGATGCATTCCAGACACCACCACCACCACCACGAATCAGAAAAACTGCAAATATTCAAAGCTCATTGGATAAAATGGGTGTGTGCTCCTGTGTGCGGCACTGCACACGTGCCTCAGGCACACACACCATTTTGTTCCTCCCCACTTGCCGTACACAAAGGAGCATGACTGCAGACTGCAGACTCCCAAGTCCAAGAACAGGGAGGGACGAGTGTAGTATGGTACACAAATTGAGCAAACATGAGGGACAGAAGCCATACTTATCTCTTATGAAACCACCTATTAGTGAGTTGTAATTATTTGTGCAAAACTACCATTGCAACTCCATACATACATACATACATAGCCACATGGATCAGTCCTAGAGAAGAAATGAACATTCTTATTTTTACACTGTGATGATGATCTGTATTTTTAAATAAAATACTCAATAATACCATTCTGAATGTTAAAAGAAACTGTTGATAAACCGCCCAGCAAGTTCCTTGAGCTCCATCAGAACATATATTTTCCTAAAGGTTTAACAGAAAGAGTAAGATGTATTTACCTGCCATCTTCATTGCTGCGAAAAAATACAAGGAAGGGATCTGATTTCCCAAAGAAATCTTTCTTGTCTAATTTGTTTGCACAAAATTGCATCAGTACAGCATCCTAATAAAAGAAGCATGGGTAACATAGATTTAAAGCATAAATTATACCGCAGATAGAACAATTTGCATGACTACTAGGAATTAAGACCAAATTTATTTTATTCTAACAACGTTCAAAAGAAAAGGTACTATGAAATTTCCCTTTTTTCACTACTAACATGGAAATTGTCATCAATCTGAGCCATGAGGCATTATTTTCACTCATCATAGCAAATATTTCAATTAATTTATTAATAATTCTAAGTTTCTCTGCTATATTTTGACAAACATTATCTTCAAAGTTAAAAAAGCAAAGATTTCTGGTGAAATGTGCTACATGTGTGCAGTTACAGTTATCAGTCTTGTTGCATTTTTTTAAAATAATAACTGGTTTCTGCAGTGACATGTACATCTCACTACAATAAAGCAGAAAGGATGTTACTGAAATTATTGAAAATTCTGGCCAAGCTGTCTCTGTCCAGGAAAATCATATCTGATGCAAAAAACTGTAGCTTGTGAAAGACATCTGAACCTCCAGAGATGGAGGAACATGGAACAGCACTTCCAGACTACAAGCCTGATCTTTTGTCAAAGTACAATCCTAACCAAATAGGCCAGGGGTAGGCAACCTTTCCCCTTTAAGGGCCGAGGGACTTCAGCTCCCAGAAGCCTCAGCCATGTTGGCCAAAAGTCCCATGTTGGCCAATAGCTCCTGGGATTCCGGGAGCTGAAGTCCCTCAGCCCTTAAAGGGAAAAGGCCAATGTCGATTACCTTAGAAATGGAAAGCACCAGTTAAATGTACCATTTATTAAAACAGGGGTTCAGTTTTGTAAAATAATTGAGAAATCAGGGATTTCATGACAGAAAGTCAAAGTAGAAATGCATTATGTGACCTCTGCTTTTGAAATCATTTCTTCAAATTTCTTCTAATAGCAAAGTGAAGCAGGACTAGTCAGAAAGAGTAGGCACTTTATGCATATAAAGAGATAAGCAGTAAGGCAGAAAAGACAGTGTTTTGATTTTTAAAAACAGATACACCCAATGGACTGACCCAGACTAGTCATATATTTTATCTTTGGAGAGCCAAGCCACCAGTCTGCTTCACCCCAGAGAGCTATTCTATTGGACATCCTCCATAAATTTGTCTAACCTCATTTTAAAATTGTGTGTATTGGGATCAGTATGCTAACACTGAACACACTGTATAAAGAAGTACTTCCTTTGATCTGTTTCAAACCTTCTATCATTCAACCTCAGTGAATGACTCTGGGTTCTACAAAGAATCTGCACCTGATCACAGTCATTTTTCAATCCTGATCTCTTTCCCCTCCAGAATCTTTTAAGCTGGTAGGATGTCTATATCTTCTTAGCTTAAAGCAAAGATGGGGATATTGTCGGCCTCCAGATACAACTGTCATCAGCTCTCACCATTGATTAAGACTGATGAGAGCTGCAGTCCAATGAGAGACAAAAATATAATATTTTCACACAGATCCCGCTTCTGAAAGCTATTATTTCCACCATCTACAGCAATAATTCCCAAAGTGGGTGATATTTCCTCCCTGGGGGGGGGTGTTGAAAAGATCCAGGGGGGCAGTAAGGGGAAAGGGGATGGTGGAAGGGGGCTTCAGTTAAAGTACTGGCGTGCATGCACACACACACACACACACACACACACAACCCAAGAGGAACCAAAGGACTTCAGAACCATGGTGAAGATGAGGACTTAGAAGCCATGGTGGTGGGGAAGAACCAGTGCAAAGAAGAGCTTTCATACTGCTCCTGTCAGACAGAGCAAAAAGAAGAGGTAGCAGAAGAAACAATGTTCGGGGTGCGTGTGTGACCTGAAGCTGTGTGGGGAAGACACATGTCTGGGGAAGGAAGGGAAGTAGTAGCTGGGGTTGATTCCTTGAAAGAGTCCTTTACGTTTCTCACCTCTCTTGGATTGAGAATCTTTCCTTGCTGGACAGAAAAGTGGGAAGTCAACTGCACTCATCTCCACCCCAGTGAAGAAGGATTGTGAGTCCTTCCTCACTGAGGAGAAGTTCTCCTTTTGCACCTGGTCGACTTGGATATAGCAACCAAGCAGCTAGTTCAGCAGCAACTGAAAGCTGGTCAAGCAGTGACCAAGAAGTCTCTCACCTGTGCCAGCCTTTGCCACAAGGCCAGCATGGGTGAGAGGCTTGTTGGCTGCTGCTCAGCTACTGCTCCCAAGGTGACCACATGCAAAGGGAACAGCAACAGAACTGCAGACTGAGTAGAAACTGAGAAGCCTCTTGCTAGTGCTGGCCTTGTAGCAAAGGCTAATGCAGGTGAGAGGCTTCTCGGTTGCTGCTCAACTGGCTGCTTGGTTGCTATTCCCAAGGTAACTGGATCACTGCTCGACCAGCTCTCAGTCACTGCTTCCTCTGCACCTAGTGACTCTGGGAGCAGCAACTGAGCAGCCAATCAGCCACCCTTTCTTTTGCTATAAGGTCAGCACGAGAGGGAGGAACAGGCCTGGGCCACTGCCACTGCTGTATTTCCACATGAGAGGCTGAGGCAGAGAAAGAACCAGTGGTGAGCTGGGCACAACTGCGGTAGATGACATTGGCCAGCAGGCTGCTACACAAAAAATAGACCTAATATCAGAAAATAGGCATTAGGAGGGCATTAAGGTTGTCTTCCAATAGGAAAGGCACAGTAGCCCGAAGTTTGGGGACAGTGGTCTACAGGTTACACTAATCAATATGGGCATGACAGATTTTGCAGACAAAACTGCTCAGATCTGCTCTTAGTTGGATGCTGTAGTTGAGACAGGTTCAGTGGATCTAATCTTGGCACCTGTTTGTCCTATATTATTGGATACATTTCAGTTTGTGCTGCCTAAGGACAGGAGAGGTGAGAGCCACCACATGTATACTGGATCCTTGCCCTTCCTGGCTTCTGAAAACAGCCAGAGGGGCTGGCAATGTGGGTAAGGGAAATAGTGACTGCTTCATTGTAGAAAGGAAAGTTTCCATCCTGCCTAAAAGAGACTGTGGTGAGGCTGTTACTAAAAAGGCCTCTTTGGGTACCACCATTCTGAACGATAGCTTCCCCATGGAACTAACTGAATGACTGATATTAATAGCACCACAATTTTGGTCAACATAATCACATTTACAGACCTGAGCAATGTTAATATTCCTAGTCCTGGCTTCAATTTTGCCTTTATGATCTCTGAAAGGATCACACAGCCTAAGCCCCTAGATGTGTAATCAACATAGTTGGATTCAACTGGCTTTTCTTCCTATTGATTAAGAATCTACAAAACTCTGAAGTCTGTATGCTCAACCTCAAGTCCACTATTATTTTCTCCCTCAGCTCATCTTCACTAAGATGTCACTGAGATATGAGTAAAGATGTACCCCTTTCTGTCTCAGACACACTACAATGGGTATCAGAACCTTTGTGAATACCTATGGGGCAGACATCAGAATGAACAACAGAGTTCTGAATTGAAACTGCCTGTCCTGATCATTGAAATGTTAGAAGCTTCCTGTCTGAGTAAGACAACGATATGTGACAATAAGCCTCTTTCAGATCTATTGAAGCTAGCCAATCCCAAACTTTCAATTATCCTACATAGCATCTCCATCTTGAATCTCAAATACCTCACAAACCCATTGAGGTACCTGAGATTCAAGACAAGATAAAAAAAATAGTGTTGCTTTTGGGCATAGTAAAGAAAATAGAGAAAACTCCAGTGAATCATTGATTGTGAAGTTGTAGGCTTTCATGGCCAGCATCCATAGTTTTTTGTG